>OY728161.1:1713445949-1714645949 GCA_963277665.1 Viscum album
AGGTATCACATGATCTAAAAGTGACATCAACTATATAAAATGAATTCCTTCCGCCAAAACACATTTTTCTAGAAAGAATATATCCTTGGAAGGTGGAGGGAGCCTTTTAGAATCATTTCATATAGAGACAGGGGAGGAAAATCCCCATATATATCCACCTAGACAAGGGACCTACTACCATATGCACATCCCATATTCATAACCCTACCTGTCCATGTATTAAATAAATAGTGATTCTATCTAGACTTCACCTTCTAATGATATCCTAAAGTTAATTCATGTTATGATTAAAAAAATATCGAGGAATCCATACAACTTCATAAAGGAAAACACCCTTAATCATTATTCCATGATGATGAAAATCCTTACAAACTCATTACCATACATCATATCATTCTTAATAACTACATATAGATATTCACTAACCCGTATTCCTTCCACCAGAATCCAATGCCCCAACATTTTCCCAATTTAAAACTTGATACCATCATGTTATCAAGTCACCAATCCTACCAAATTGGATTTTCACTAAAAAATACTACTCTAATTCTTAACACCCATCGTTTGTTTTTTATAACATGAATGATAACCCAATTAAATCTCATAGCTCTCAGTCACACCCTCGTGGATAGCCCACCACCCCCGTGGATAGCTCGTACCTCCTGGACAGCCCCCACCCCCGTAGAAATCACTCCCACGCCCTGGACACCCCCACCCCCAGACAATCCCCATCCCCCCGGACACCCCCTCCCCCCTGGACACCCCGATCCCCTTGGACAAACCCCAACCCCCTGGATAACCCTGACCCCAACCCCATGGACACACCCCCACCCCCATGGATAGCCCCCCACCCTCCTAAACACCCCTACCCCCGTGGACAGCCCGCCCACCCCTGGACACCCCCTACACCCCTGGACAGCCCCACCACCCTCGTGGACAGCCCAACCACCGCCTGGACATCTCGTACCCCCTGGATAGCCCCACCACCCCCGTGGACATCCTTCCCACCCAAATAGACACCCCTACCCCCTGGACAACCCCCCAACCCCGTGGACAGCCCGTCCACCCCCTGGACACCCCCACCCCTGGACACCCCCATCCCCCCAGACACCCCACCCCCCTGGACACCCCGTACCCCCTGGATAGCTCCCCACCCCCATGCACATCCCTCCCACCCCCTAGACACCCCTACCCCCTAGACATCCCCGCCACCCTTGTGGAAAGCCCCACCACCCTCGTGGAAAGCCTGCCCACCCCCTAGACACCCCAACCCTCATGGATAGCACCCCACCCCCCAGGACAGCCCCCACCCCTGGACACCCCCACCCCTTGGGCAGTGTATGTGATCACTCAAATAATCTACTAAAATATTAAATTTTTTCAATCTAAAATTTACTCAACTCCTAAATAATTCTCCTCCACAAGTGTACATGATCTTGTACACTCATGTATAGTTCTTAAAAGATATTTTGTTATAAATATATGATTAGGTATGCCTAATTATCTTTATTTTTTTGTCTATAAAAATAAAATTTGACTTGATGATTTACTGTGACTGATTCACCCCTCCCCTTGATAGCCCCACCCCCGTGGATAGCCTGCCCACCCCCTGGACACCCCGTACCCCCTTGGACATCCCCACCACCCCCTTGGATAGCCCGCCCACCCCCTGGATAACCCCTCCCCCTGTGGAAATCCCACACCCTTGTGGATAGCCCACCCCTTGGACAACCCCTACCCCCCTAGACAGCCCGCCCACACCTATGGACAGCCCACCCACCCCCATGGACAGCCCGCCCACCCCTTGGACACCCCGTACCCCCCTGGAAAACCCCTCCACCATTGTGGATAGCCCGCCCACCCTCTGGAAACTCCCTACCCCCCTCGACAGCCCCTCCACCCCTGTGGATAGCCTGCCCAGCCCCTGGACACCCCCTCCCCCAATGGACAACCCCCACCCCTGTGGACAGCCCACCCACCCCCTTGAAACCCCTACCACCCTGTGGATAGCCCACCGACCCCCCTAGACACCCCATACCCCCTGGATAGCCTTTCCACCCCTGTGGATATACCGCCCACCCCCGGACACTCCGTACCCCCTAGACAGCCCCTCCCACCCTCCTGGACACCCCTTACCCCCTAGATAACTCCCACCCCCATGGACAGCCCCACCCACCCCCTGGACACCCCTACCCCGCTGGATATCCCCACCACCCCCGTGGACAGCCCCCCACCCCTATGGACATCCCCCACCCCCCTGTACAGCCCCCACCCCTGTGGATTATAAAATTTATAACAACTCAAAGATCCCATTAATCATAAATACCCACTTCATTCCCTCCTGTGATCCTTGATCACCAATAAAAAATAATGGAGGATATTTTATAAACTCCCATGCATAATAAATGATCTGAGAAGAACATGACTATTCCCCTTCTACAAGAGTTTGTGTAAAGACCAAGACTAATAAAACAATAGCTGGATCACAAGAATGACTACCTGAGATATCCCCTTACGGAATTTTTGATTCATTTATAGTGGTAACATTATAAAGAATTATCAAAAACAAAACCTTTAGTAAAATAATACGATGTTCTAAAAAAAGGGACAGAAAATCATAAATCCCATAAAGATACATCATAAATAATTCTTCATAAAACCATTTCAAAATCACATAATAGAGACTTCTTTGTATTTAAAACTCTCCAATGGTTTATAAAAAACCCTTTTTAGGTTCCATTTCAAAAATCATATAGTATTTTTGTCCCACAATAAAAATGTAATCCATTTACTAGTAACCAAATCCTCCTTTATACCATACAAACCAATAGCATTCATTTTTTCCTAAAGAAACACATACTATTGAAATAAACACTATTCCAAAACCATTTAAAAAATACCAATGATCTTAAAATCCATGAAATTTATTCCATTAAAACAATTACAACCCCAACCCTCCTAGACACCACCCCGCCATCTAGACACCGCCACCCTTAGACACCCCACCCCCATGGATATCCCCCCACCCCCTGAACACCAACCCACCCCCCGTGGATAGTCCCCCAACCCCCAAACCCGTCCCCACCCCTGGACACCTCACCCCCCTAGACACCCCCACCCCCTGGACACCCCACCCCCTGGACACCCCACCCCCTGGACACCCCACCCCCTAGAAATCCCCCCAACCCCCTGGACACCACCCCACCCTAGGACACAACCTCACCTCTTGGACACCCCCATGGATAGCCCCAACCCTAGACAACCCCACCCCACCTGGACACCCCCAACCCCCTGGACGGACCCCACCCCTCCTCGACACCACCCCAAAACCTGAACACCTCCCCAACCCCTGGACACCCCTACCCCCATGGACATCCACCCCACCCCCAGACACCACCCCACCCCCTTAAAAAAAACCCCAACCCCCTGGACCGCCCCCACCCCCGTGGACACCACCCCACCCCCTGGACACCCCCACTCCCTAGACACCCCCACCCCCTGGACACCACCCCCCCTAGAAATCCCCCCCAACCCCTGGACACCACCCCACCCCATAGACACCACCCCACCCCCTAGACACCCCCATGGATAGCCCCCATGGACACCCCCATCCCCCTAGACACCCCACCCCCTGGACACCCCTACCCCCCTTGGATAGCCACCCCAAACCCCTGAACAACCCCCAACCCCCTAAATTCTGAATTGAATTATTTATGTATTTAATTAACTTATGAATTATGTGTTAATGGTGTATGGGTATACTTGTTGTATGGGTATACTTGTTGTATGGGTATACTTGTTTTATGGGTATACTTGTTGTATTTGTATACTTTCTGTAATTACCTTAGGAATTACGTGTTAATTATGTATGTGTGTAGAGGGTAATTAAATATGCAATTGGTGGTATTCATAATTATGTATGAATTATGTGTTTTATGAATTTTTTATGAATTCATATAAAATTATGTATGTATTATACAGGTATTGAGAATTGTGCAGTTATTCAAAATGGACTTCCCCCAACCCCCTATATGTATTCTATTGTGTATGAATTCTGCAGGCCTACTGGTGGAATTGCTACAGGTGCACAGGGGGAGGCCAGCAAGATGGCTTGCTGTTGCAGGTACAAAAAGGATATTCCAACAGTTTACAACCATTTTCATATGTGTAAAATAAGAATTTATACCAATGGTTTTTTTGTAAACCATTGGTATAAGTATATGCCAACGGTTTGTAAACTGTTGGCATAAATAATTTTACTTGATATTTACCAACAGTTTGTGGGAAACTATTGGTAAAAGTCTATACTAACAGTTTTGTAAACCGTTGGTATAGAGATTATTTTTTCTATTACCAACAGTTTTAAACCATTGGTAAACATTTATACCAATGGTTTATTGAAACTGCTGGTATATACTCAATTTTTCAAACATATCCCAATGGTTCTCATAGAACCGTTGGGATATGTCTATCCTTATGGCTCAAGACCCAACGGTTTGGACAACCATTAGTATAGTTTATAATAATTATTTTCCAGCCTTTACCAACGGTTTTAAACTTTTGGTAAAGTTAAAATTTCTAGTAGTGAGAGGAATAGATTGATTATGAAGATACATTTTAAACTATAGATAGACTAAAATCTATTAGGATTATCCAAGCCTATGCATTACACATGGATTTCAAATTATATTATATGGATTTGAAATATTAATTTTTAAAAGGTTTTCTTATGGAGGAAGTTTATTTTTAACAACCTCTTAGTTTTTTAAATCCTAATTTTCCTATTTATGTTTTCAAACTTACCAAATATCTTTATGCCCTTAAACATGCACCTAGATCTTGGTATGGAAATTTATGTTCTTTTTTATCAAATGGATTTTTAGTAGGAGTAGAGGATCCTAATATTCTCAAGAAAAATCCATATTTATATATTTTTTAGTTAAGATATATGTCGATGATGTGTTTTTTTGGCTCTACAAATAAAATATTATGTAATGATATTTCAAAACTCAGGAAAAAAGAGTTTAAAATGAGTATGATGGGTGAGTTAAATTTTTTCCTAGATTCCAAATTCATCAAAAAGTATTTGGGAATGTTTTAAATCAAATAAAATAGATACTTTTCTTACATAATAGATTTATACTTGAAAATTTAAATTACATGAAAGTCCAATGAGTTATAATGAAAAAATTGATTTGGATGAAGTTGGGAAACTAGTTGAAAGGAAGTTGTATAGAGAAATAATTAAGAGTCTCCTATATTTAATTGCTACAAGACTAGAAATTATGATTGAAATATGATTATGTTATATATTCAAATCCAATACCAAGGAATCTCATTTAAAATACGATTAAATAATTTTAAGGCTTTTAAAAGGAATAGTTTCTCTTTCTTTACATTTTCCAAAAACCATTGATTTTATTTTGAATTCATCTTTCTGATGCTAAATTTGGTGATTGTAAACTAGATAGGAAAAGTACATCAGGATCCTACCATTTTCTTGGTAGATATATGGTATCTTGGTCCAGTAAGAAGAAACACCCAGTTTCATTATCTACTACTAAAGCAGAATACATTGCTACTGCTAATTATTGCCCACAAGTGTCTTAGATAAAACAAACCTTAATGAATTTTCGATTCAACTATAATCAAGTTTCAATCATATATGATAGCACTAGTGCTATCAACATTTCAAATAATCCAATAGACCATTCAAGAATAAAGTATATAGATCTAAGGCATTATTTCTTAATAGATCATGCTAAAAGAAGTGATATCCATCTTGAATTCATGTCTACATAGAATCAATTAATTGATATTTTTACCAAGACCCTTAATTTCTAGGATTTTGATTTTATTAATCAGTAATTAGGGTTATTTTAATTAAAATGTGTTTTATTTTAATTATGATTCAATTTATACATTTATTTTTTATTTCTTTATATTTTTGCTGCATTATGAAGTTACTCTTATTTTATATTTATTTTTAATGATTTAATTCTGAAAAATACATTTCATTTAGCTTTAAAAGCAAAAATACTTTGTTTTTTTGTTTTATTTTATTTCATTTTCTTATTTTAAGTTGGATTGACCCCTAAACCTAAATCAAATATACAACCCTATCCCAAATAACATATGTGACCTAGCATAAAATAAACCCTCAAGTCCCTTGACATTTTCCTACATACATAGTCCCTAAAGTCGAGTCTTCACATTCAATTATCTCAACCTCCAACCAATATCTATATGTTAGTAAATTCTAAGTAAAGAGATGATAGTGGTTCAAGATCTTCAAAGAAACTAATGTTAAGTGGTGTACAATATTGTGTGTTTTTAGGAAAATCTACGGACATGGATTAGTTAAATGGAATAAAGATGCATTTATATAAGGTTTTTTACTTCCAAGGATGGGAGTTTATCATTTATGATAATAAATCTGAATTTATATTTGAATAGGAGGTAAATGAGTTCCTGAGAAATGCAGAGTTTCATTTTAGACAGACATATGATGTTCTCTTTACTAGTGTAAATGGGAAAACCTTACTAGTTTTGTCTATGAAGATGGAAGAGGTCATGCAATACCCTCATGAAGGTGAGTATAATTTTAGTTATAATTTATTTGGTATGATATTTGTTGGACCTGCATAAGTTTTCAAGTTTTTATTTAGTTCATATACTTTTGAGATGAAAACCATGAAAGAATTGGAGGCTAAATGGAAGGTGTTGTGCAAGTTTATTCAATAAGGGATTTTGGAAAGGTATTATTTTAGGAAATGTATATTTTATGTATTTTTTAATAATGTTAAGTAAAATATCCCATGGTACATGATGAGGTTTATTCACCATTACGACTAGGGTAAAGGGAAGTTGAATTATTACCCTTATGGAAGGATTATTTCCTTAGTTCCGAAGAAGAAGTAAGTGAACTTAAATGGAGGAAAAGCTTTTAAGTTCCATAATAGAAACACTTTTTTAGTAGTTATTCTATAGAAATTTTTTTACAACTGGGATTCTACCTCTAATTATTTATGTCATATTAGATAAGAAGTTGATGGTCAGGTGGTTATACCACCCCCATCACCAAATTATAAGGATCCATCCACCACCCCACCTCCTAGGGATGAAACACCTATTGAGATGGATCCTACCAGGGAAGTACATAATACTATTATCGCTAGTTTAGATCTTGTAGTTCCATATTTAAGTCTAGTAGTGGGAGTATTTAAAAGTCAATAATATGTAGTTTCTAGTGCTATTGAATCAATTCAACAAATTTTGGTAGCTATAGAGATAACTATTGGAGTTGAAGAGGAAAGTACAATCAATACTATTCCTATGTGCCTATTGATGAGGTTAGAGTAAAACCCAAGGTTGAGCACGTAGTATTTTATCCAATCCTTGGATCACCTACTACAGATAGAGATGGTAGTGGAGGTATGCTTATGGTGGCTGCTGGTTATTCACATACCCGAGAGATCATTCCATATCTTCATGTTCAATAGGATTCACCATTTATAAGAAAAAGTTTTTAAGGTTCATATGTTGAAATACAAATGAATATTTTTCCCTCTTTAGTGGCGATGTAGTTTAATAATATCAAAGGAGATTATGATGAGTTGAAAAAATGAATTTATATAAACTAAATATGAGATCAGAAAACTGAAATAAAATTCAATGTACTAGGATTATTTTGATAAAATAATTGAGATTTTGGTTTTTTAGACCACTTTTATAAATTGAATCCAACTAGTGAAACCAATTTCCTCTAGTGTGGATGCTAAGGAAGTCGAAGCTATGGCATCTCAGGTGTATGATCTTAGAGGAATATATGATACCAAATCTGAGGTAAATGAGATTTAAGTTCTTGTGGCATGTTAAAGGGATATGATTAATATATTTCCAATATTTTAATTAGATATTTTTAGTGTCTACGCTTGATTAAAGTCAATGTTTAAATTCATACATGAAATAGAGATTTCATACTTTCAAATGTGTTGTTGTAAGTCAATTTGAGTTTATAAAGTGGTTTCATCCTAATGCCACTACCGTTTTAGAATCTTATATGGTTCTAGATTTCAAAGAACAATTTGATTAACTATTTTTAGACTTGAATTAAGTATCATATCAGATCTAGTCACTCAAATGTGACATTTTTACTCAGGTTCTCATGCTATAATTCAAATCGGATCTATTAGATGATTTTCAAGATACTAAAGAAGCAGTTTTCAGACACGGTCTTGGGAAAAATGTCTTCCCAAATGACACAGTTGACTATATTTAGGAATCTATTTCCACTATTGATTCTAAGGTAGGTGAAGCTTTAGTGGAATCCTAGCAGATCAGATATATATAGTTTCATCATATATTGGATCTATGAGTAGAATCCATCATAATTTCACAACTATGTTGGATAATATTTATGAGGGAGTTTCAAATATCGATACAAACTCTTTTGAAGAGGATTCCATTTCCTCAGAGATTAGGGAATCTCTGAAGAATTAAAATTGTTATCCAACTTTTCTAACTTCTATATCAAGATTTAACCAACCTCACTAATAAAACAAGAAAGATATTGAGGCAATTAACCACTGGTAGTGGTTAGCAGAGGAACAACTAGTCTGATTATGCTATATTTTGAACCTCATGTAGCTTCATCTAGACCTCAACCAGAAGCTATAGTCTCTATTTCTTATCAACAATTATTATCTAGAAAGATTGAATATTTTAAATGGATACTGAATAATTATTATATAAACAGTTTCTCAGAAGCCAAAACAAGAATGCACTATAATTTTTTATTTATATTAATATGATATTATTAAGATAATTGATCTATGTGATAATTCCCTATTACCTATATGAGGCCAAATATCCCTTGTACATACACCTATAGATACATATAAGGGTTCCAAGAAGAGAGTTGATTCCATGTTTGATCAATACAGGATCTATCATCAAGAATAATCAAGTGTTATTGCTTCTATTTCTATTGATACCATTGAAAATGAAGCTATATCATCTGATCCTACCAAGAAAATGGATTTTGTCAATTTTGGATCATATGACATCAATATTGCTTCTCACAATCCTGATAGAGTATTGACTATTCACACTTATAGACCCATATACATATCAGGTTTTGGGATTGAAGATGTTTTTGTGGATCTTGGAAGAGTAGTTCTACCTCTTATTATTGACCCTCCTACAACCTATTCATCATCACCTTCCTTCAAGAAACCTCCACCCAAACGTTAATCTGAGTTTGAACCCATCTATAAACCGAGGTCATTTGACTAATGTATTTTTATACAAGTATACATGATTGATGAGATTCCAATTTATATTTTTATTATTAAGAGATTATTCTCATTTAATGTTTTTTATTTTATTTAATGTTTTAGTTATTTCATTTTTTAAATTCTATTCCTACCATAATTCAAATTCATTATTATATTTATATCTTAACTATTCATAATTCAATGTTCTATATTAAAAGTATTTTCCCACTCCTTACCCTTTCTTTTTAATGTAAAAAAAGTGGGAGAAGTTAGATAAGATAGATAAAGGGGAGAAAAATGATAAAAAAATTTAATACTGTTATACATTACATAGTTTTCTAAAAAAATAATTAAATCTATTAAAATTTCATGTTTAATATTTAATATATTTTGTGATCATCAAAAAGGGGGATATTGTTGGACTATTAATATTGCTTTGTTAAATCCCATATGATTTATATTTTAATGATATAAAAATCCCTTCATATGTTTATAATTATTTTTAAGTGTGTTCATTAGGTTTTATCTTTATTTAAGTCAATTTTGAAGTGATTTCAAAATTATAGAAGTTTTATGAAATTTTCCTATGTTTGGAAAATCTAGTTATTTGAAGACTTTGCCTATGTGGATAATTATCTACATAAATTATTCAATTATTTCAATTGGATATGTGAAGCAATCACTTTTGTAGATCAGCTATGTCACAAAATCTACTATGTGGAAATCACCTATGTTAATGAATCACCTACGTGAGCAAATAGATATGTTGATGAAAAAACGATATGAATTGACTATGTGGAGTAATAAAATATATAATTTAGATCCATGTCATATTAAAATATGTGGTTTTAAAATACTTCATGATTCATTCAGGTACACCAAATTTGGATAAAATAATAAATTACCTATGCAAATAATGACCACATGGATCAATTAAGGTATGTGAATTCGAATCCATTGAATTCAGATATGTAGTGATCCAGAATCAGAAATGTCATTATGAAAACTGAATATTTATTACCTTTGGATTAATTAAAGTGAAATTTAATGATGAAATCATTGCATTAAATAATATAACACCTTTTTATGACAAAATCTAGTTCCAAATGGTTATAAGTATCGATAGAAGAAAATAGTATCGAATAATTTATTATTTAGTCCTATTGCCGATTTATTTTTGAGAAAAGGAAATTTGAAATTTAATTTTGATGCTATATTTAATGGGATATCTTTCTATACAATAATAAGTGAGAAGATAATAAATAGTATTTGATAAAAATAAAATATATAAGGAACAAGAACAGAAGTAAGAATTTTTAATCTCAACCCTCTCTCTCTGAAGATAATCTATGATGCTTCTTCATGCTAATAAAAAGGACAAGAAGAAAAATGTTTTCTATATTTATTACATCAAGATAAAATTTTCTATATTTTAGAAGACTCTCCTCAAGATACACTTCATTCTTATCTTCTCTCTTGGATAATTCTCCTCTTCTACTCGTTGCATCCTGAAACTATATTCTTCATTTACAAACCTTCATTATTATTTCCTACTATTGGAAGTGATAACTCCATGTAATTAGTGTTGAAGGTTGGTGTCTTGTAAATCCTTGTAGGATCCTGGTAAAATCTCCTTGTTTTTTAATAAGTGGTGGCTTCTTGTACTCAGTCAAGATATCCCTCGGAAAAGGGCCAGTGATAATGAAAATCACCAAACTCTAGGAGTTGAGCATTGGTGGAGTAGAATATAGGATTTCTATACCTATAGCTACCATAAATATTCTTTGTTAAATATTTTTATTAATGATTTTATTTATTCTATTTACTTATGTTAATAAAATATTAGAACCTATCATACCTTAAATCAGAGTAGTTTTAAGTGAAGAAATTTTCAAGAACTCAATTAACCCCCCTCTTGAGTCATAGTGTAGTGATTCTCCAAAAACATAATTACCTTTTATAGTGAATATTTTAGATTCTTAGAATTGAATTGAGAATATTAATATAGAGAGTATATTGGCTGAACCACTAACAAAAGACTTAACCATTTGGGTTTATGAGAGTCATCCTATCCATATAGGGTTGAGTAAGTTATTTTTATGTATTGGGTTAGTGGGAGTTTGAAACTCTCAGTAAATACATTTTTTATTAGAGAGATATTATATTAATGAAATAATTTTGAACAATATATATCTCTAAATTAATTTTTTGATGCTTGGACCATTATTGAAATTAAATATATTGTTTAATTTAATTATGTAATTCTTTATCCATTTTGGTTTTTTGTGTATTAAAAATGGTATGAATAATGTCCCCATCAGATATTATTTCTATAGTTTTAATATGTTTTACTTTGGATTGAAATGTGACTTGATAGACTTATTTTAATTTTAAAATATTTAAAATTTAATTAATAGAATCCATGTTGGATAATGTTTGATTATGAGTTTTCATTAATTAATTATTTATATACATTTATTTTAATGTATCAAATAATTATATTTTTTTTTATAAAAATGAATTAATGAATTGATGATTTGATTAAAAAAATTTGATGTTATAATGATTTGACTCTTAATATACATCACATTCATGGATATTAAATATTTAATTTTAAATTAAGTGATATATTATGGATTAGATCATTTATTTTAGTCAATGAAAGGTCCATATTCTCATCTAGTAAAGCCTATTTAAATCATTGCTCTATCCATCATTTGGTATGGTGTGTAATATAACCCTCAATGTATTAAAATAAATTCATTTATATGACTTTATCTTCACTTCCATTACAGATTCATCAATGAGCCTTTGAATGAAAGTAACATTATACATTGAACACATGTGATGGGTGAAAAAAATGTTACTATGTGCATTATTTTTATTTTCTAACATATCATAATCTCATATTTTTAATACTTATTTAATTAGGTCTAATACCCATTAATTTTGTTTCTTATATGAATAACTCTGAGTTTTCAATTGGGGAGTTTTTTATTCCAACACCTATAAATAAATAACAAGGATTCTTGGAACATAAGATGTTATAACACCTTAATTAAAGAGTTATACACCATCTTAGTGCTTGAGTGATTCTATTTGTTTTTTTGTTTTTCAGAGTTTTCTTAGAGATTATAATTTCATGGAATTTGTTTTATTAGATCTTAGATTTCAAATTATAATTATTTTATTTCAATCCTATGTGATCGAAGAGATTACTGAGATAGGAATATGTCATTCTAATTTTCTTGTTTAAATAATTTTTGGGATTAGAATTACTATCGATCATGTGATCGAAGAGGAGATCAAGGATTAAGATTACTACCATCAGTGTCTAACGAAGAATATTAGGGATAAGACTAGTATCTTTTTATCTTTTATATTACGGAAGATTTAGAGTTTCAAAACATGGTTTCTTTGGATTTGGGTACTGATATTCCTATGAATTCAGATCAAAAGTAAAGAGTTTCATTGATTAGAACTATTTATACCCTTTAATAAAATTTTCTTAGTAGATTTTATGGATTATAACTCAAAACTCCACTACATTGTTTTGTTCTATATTTGTTCTCATTTTATTTGGTTTTTTTACATTAGATAGTTTATAGCTTCTGATTTGTTTAATTTTCACTAAATTTATTACTATTTTACTATGATGGTTTTAGAACTCACAATTCCCAGACAACTTATTGTATTGAGTGTGAAAATTTATATGATTTTTTTAACTTCAATTCACCCCTCTTAAAGATTCAATATTTGGGACAACATAAATCTCTCAAAATGGAGTTAATCCATTAATGAAAATTTTGGACAAAAACACCTAAGATCATCCAAGCCTAATCAATGTAAATTATCCATCATCCAAGAACATGAGGCCCTAAATCCATCAAACATCCATTATAATTATTCAAAAAACATTTTTAATTAATTAACACAATTTATCCGTGTTATAAATCATAATTGAAGAACAACCCAATAGAAGAAGTAACAATGCCAAAACCTTGATCAATTGGGTAAAGATCACTCCCAACACACACCCAAGACTAATACCCATGAAATCCCTAAGAACTATCATATATTAATAATCAATTCCATTCTAATTTAATAGAAAAACTAAAAAAGGGAATAAACTTACCTCAAGAAAAAATGAAAGAAACCTTGAGCATTCATCATATCAGGACCTTCTCTAGTTGATCTTAGATAAAGCCCCATCATCTTGACCCAATTACACCAATATATAGTGGAATCAGTATGAAAACCCTGACTCCAACCCATTGAAAATTATAGGGAAAGAGAGAGAAAGAATAGAAGAGGAAGAATGAACCATATCCTACCTCAAATCACAGAGTAATAAAATCCAAATCCACACAACGTCAAGGTGAAGGAGGGAAGATGAGAGGAAGAGGGAGGTGCAGACTATACTACATGGCTATATTAAGAACAATAACCCCATAGTGGGTTTAAAATAAAAACCTTAAAGGTACATTTAATGTAATTAATTTTGAAAAAACCACCTGGAACATAACTTACATCACAAACATAATATCCATGGAATAATTCCATTTTTAGGGACACCCTTCTAGAGCTACCCCTCTTTCCACAACACGATTCCCTAATTTGGGGTAGAACCCAAAAATTTAAGCCCGAAGACTTCATGATGAAACATATACCATAGTAGTGTAGTAATTCTCAACTGGTCTGACTTCATGGTGAAAATTTCCTTTGTCATGTCATTCCACATTTCCCTTAGAGAAATACCTAAAGGTGCATCCTAAGGGTTACAGTGAAACCTACCGCTCGTAGAGAAAATTATTCTTATGCTAACTAGAAGGTTATTCCTATATAACCTTCACCATGTTGTAAAATATTACACTATGAAATAGTTATCCAAACTCCAAAAAAACTAATCTCACAAAGACCTCACCAAAATGAAGTTCCCTATAACCATGGCACAATTAATCACCTACATAAGATATTAATATACATAGATCACTTTCAACAATGAAATTCCCTAGGTTATGACATGATCTTTTTCTAGTAGTATATTTTCAATATAAACTTGAGACCAAATCGAGAAACTATCCCCTAAACTCACTCTGGGAACCCTCCACCCGATATAACACTTTGGTAACATCCTCTTAGTTATTTCAAGAATGTATAAAAATTATAATTCTCAATTAAAATAAAAAAATTCAAACCGGCCATAGTCCTAACCTCATTGGTACCCAGTTTTTATTTGACTCCACCGACACACTCTAGTGTGTGGCATTACACATAATATTTGTAGATATGAACATTACTCAATGTATTAAAGTGATATTTTATTTTTGGGATTATCTATTATATACATGTCTAGTATTAAATTGAAAACTAAAATACATAACTGATAACATAACATAAGTACTTCATAACCTATAATTAATCATTATGGTTTGCTTGTGAGCAGGAATTCCAGTTTAAAGATAAAGAATCCATAATAATAATATGGAATGAATAAATAGATGAATAACCTTAATTCAAATTGAGAATACATTACTATATTTTTTTCTTTATACATGGAAGTGAGTGACCTCCATTTAGAAGTCTCCAATAATAATATTAGAGACCACTAAATAATATTCACTATTCTTATTCAAAAAAACATTCAACTTCACCTTCCTCACCCCTATATGACCATTTTCCAACCACCCCTTACCAATCACCCGTATCTCTCATCCCCATGATGGCACCTTTCCTAGTGGCCTCTCACTCGACATTATATTTCCCTTAATATTCTACTCCCTAGCTCCCTTCTTACTCACTCTCCATAGTGACTCCATGACATCGCCCCACTGTTGGGATCCCATACAACCACTACCATCCTTTTCTAAATCCCCTCATTTTCTAAGCCCTCTATCTGAGGCCTATGTTGCCTCTAATTATAAACTCCTTTCTATGACCCAATGTATTCTCAAAACCCCTCTCTGATCCATTAAATCATTATCTTTTTCATTAAACAAAAAATAGTGTCAATTTTTTTGATAGTAATTTAATTTAATTTTATGTTATTTTATATTTTTATGCGTTATTGAATTTTTAGTTTATAATATAATTTTTACATTTTTATTCAATTTTATAATAAAATATTACACATAATAGTCAACTTGTAGTTGAATTAGTATATTTTTGTATATATATATATCTATATAAATGTTTTCCTCACATATATTTTATAAATTCCCCACATTATTTATATGTTGAATTTGTTAAATTTTTAGTGATTCGATTTAAATATAAATGAGTTGATAATAAAAATAATTTTTTAACTCCTAATTACCTAAAATTTGGGAGAGATCATGTATATAATAGGTAGATATGTTACTCTCACTGTAATATTTTCACTTATCACTATACAAAATTTTAGAGTGAAGAATGAAGTTAGAAAATTACAATCATTAAGACTAAGAATAAAATTTGTTTTGGAAAATAATATGTGAATTATGATAATATAATAAAATAATAAAAAACATAAATTGTATTAAAAACCATCAAGTTTATTTGGACATGTTTGTGTTTTAGACTTTCATTATAGTTAAATAATTAATAATTATTATTTTAATGTTTAAGAAAGTTTTTATATTATTTATAAATTTTTTTTTTAATTTTTATAATTCAAGAAAAAATATATTTATTTTTTTAAACTTAAAAATAATCTAATTCACTTTATTTTATAATAAAAAACCGTAGTTGTTTATGAAAAATAGAATAACTTTGTATATGTTGTTATTGAAATGTATTTTATTTATTATTTTTCTTATAAATTGTACATATTTTCATATTATTATTATTTATATCAATATTTGGGTGTTTTATTTCTTCATACCCTCAATTTAATTATTATAACTTCTATATGTTTATTATTTTTATACAGGTATAGACATGGATAATATTTGGATTGATATACCAAATAAAATATATAAAAAATATTTTAATAGGATTGTGCAATTTATTATTTTCAAAAGGTAATTTTTAAAAAAGTATATCAGTTGTTCATGTGTAAAAAAATATATTAGTTCATATAAGATATAGTGAGGGAATAATTGTACCTGAATTTTTTTTTTGAAAAATTATAAAAATTCTATTTTGATTGGAAAGAGTATTTTTCCTATATTTGAGAAAAATGTTTTCAAATGTATATTGATCAAATGAAAATTGATCAGATGAATGTAATCCTAAATTAAATGGTAAATGGATTAGCTCTTAAATACATTAACATAATTAATGATAAGTTTAGGGGGGATTAATCTCTGCTTAGGTGAAGATGGAGAAGTGTTGATGTTTTTTAAAATTTCTGATGATACACGTATCAAATTATATACTAGATGTATAATTTTCTAGAAATTTTTATTTATCATGAATTTTTTATACCTAGAGGCTTTGAATCAAGGGAAAAATATGTTATGAAATATTTTTTTGGTGCTGTTTCAAAAGATACTCCTCGTTAGAGAGACTATTCTTGAGTTATGCTCACTTGTCTGCAAGTTAATTGAGAACTTAAGTTCCATATATGAGACCATGAATGCATATCCTAGTAACTTTATGTTATTAAAAAAATAACACCCACCTCAATTATTGCATTGTCTATAACTCTTTGTAGTGAAAGGAAAATGGGGTAAGTAAAAGTCATCAAAATTTTCCTAGTAGGGTTTTAAACCATGGAATACTGATTTTTATAAAACAAATACATTATTTAATTCTAAAATAAAGGCTAAAGTGATTAGTATTATTATCTAAAATCACTAATTTAACATCTTAACCTGACACATTAACTTGGGAAAGACAAAAATTTTACTAACCTTAGGTAACGTACACATGGAAACAAAGGCTGATAAAAAATGTAAATGTATTTACTAAATATTGGGGGAAAATTTTATGTTAAAAAACCAACTTGAAATAATATCATAATAGAGAGATACAATATGATGTGTGGTACAAAACCAGAATAAACTCCAATAAACATAACAGGAAAGAAATAGAAAAAAAGTATAGAAAATAGTCTGTAAGGAAATAGACACAAAATAAAATACAAAGTTACTAGAATGAAACTACCCAAAGCTTCACCAAAAACTACTATATAGCTCCTAGGTACATCACCGTGGACCATAGAATCCCCAAAATCCTCTAGAAAAGTGAGAGATATCCATTTATCTACAACATATCAAATAATGAATGAATATGAAAAATGGTTCATATACAGGGGTAAGTACACAAACCTAGTTGGCAGTCCACCTGAAGCTTCCCACACATTCCACTAGATCAAGAACAAGTTTGAACACATTTTATATAGAACAATAGATAATAATAATATAAAAAATAATATAGATAATAAATTATAAGTAATAAAAATACCTATTTTTTACTCTAGAAATGTATTTTACATATTACAATTCACATGTATGAGCCAAAAATATGCACAACCATGTATTTTACACACCCACACATGCATATCCTATTAGCGAAGACCCATTGAACAGACCAAATCACAAGAAAAATTCTATCCATGCATACCCAATCCATCTCATAGGGCTATAAAAATTTCTTATTCCCTATATATTCAATATAAAAAACCAAGTACAAACCCAAAAATACCCCATACAATATAGTATGAACACACACCAACCCATTCCAAACCAATTTATCACACCAAACATTTATTTAAAAACAATTTAGCATTAAGATGCTTCATTGAATTTTTTTGGGTGATTCCCACAACTCATGGATTTAAAGAAATTAAATCAAGGATAATGATTATAGATTTTAATCAAGGAATATAAATAGTTTAGTTTGAAAGACAAATATTTCAAGTTCTAGGCCAAGTAGAGTAAGTGTGAATCCAAATAACTTGAATCAAGTCTCTAAGATAAAAGCACATCATATCTTTGTAGATCCAAGATCTATAAATCCTTATATAATGATACATCATAGTAACTCAATCAAAACATACCATAACCACTAGATCTGGTCATGGAATACTCGACCTAAGATTTCTCCCAAGATAAAAACAAGGAGAGGAAGAAAAAATATCTTACCATTGATTTCATAGATCCAACACTATCCAATTAACTAGAATTATCCTTTATAAGGAAAGTAATCTCTAAAATATCCTATAGGAAGACTAGGGTTTGAGAGCCAAGGTCATTAGAAGAAAAGTGAGGGTTTTGGGGAATATTTTAGGTAAAAAAAAATTTCAAACTTAATTTATTCCATCACATGATTTGGAAAGCTATGCACCAACCATGAGAATCGTCCTTGCCCATAAAATTCCAAAGTCACATGATCAAATAATGGTTTGGCCAAACCATGAACCAACCACGCACCTACCTATAAAACTAATCCCCCCTTGCACATTTACATAGGAAAGATGCACAGTTTCCTGATAGTCCCACAAGGTGTTGTTAGTTCCCTACAGTACTGTGCAAAAACAAATTTATAAAACCCAAAATATGATACTCAATTAAAATGTAGTATAAGCAATGTTCAGGTGTCAAAACTATAGATATAGAGAAAATGCGTTAAATTAATTAAGAAACAAAAAGTGAAATTGTTTTATTTTTTGGAGAAAAAGGAAATAATATCAGTATTGGTTGTGGTTTTGAAATCAATATGGGAGGCATAATGGGTTCAGTGATTTGGGGTTTGTGTGATATGGATTCAATTGAGTATGGTTTTATTCATGTTATGTGTCAGAATTGGGTCAGTGAGGATCCTTGGTCTTGGTATCCCACCCTAATCCTATGATTTTACTTTTGGAATGGTCATCTACTTAGCGCAATCACAGAAATAGATGATCGAAAAACTTGTTTAAAAATGAGCAACATAGATTTCATAATGGTCATATGAAAACTAATCCGATTAATTAATGAAATAAAAAAGATAGCTTTTAGAACATAGCAATGGTCACTAAATATTTAAAGAAAGAGATTTGGAATTGAATAAAGAGCTTGAAGCAATCCAATACACAAATGGAAAGTTGAAAAATAATCCCTAAGAACATATCCCCCTACAATCACATCACCTGACAGTAAGGGACTACTCGCTCATGATGAGAGTGAGCGAAATGGGTACCCGAGGAGTAATGGAGGCGAAGAGAGGCTTTAGATCAAATGGTGGTTATCCCTTGGTGTCACTTGGCCTTCATCAGTCCCAAAATGTGTTGGATGGGTTGTCTAAGGCCTCTTTTTATAGGAAAGATCATCCAAAACCTACAGCCAGCATCACCTATTTTTTCTCTACGCTTTAATGTCATCACGATGTGTAATTGGGGTATACGAGGTGTACCTCATATCTTCTTTTCCTCGGCCATGTCGAATCTAGGGACACTGCTTTGTCTATTTGAATTTTATCATGATGTGTACTGATAGTGCACAATGTGTACTTGGATTTCATGTTGTGTATGCTCGTCACAACTTGTCTAGCATGGTTCTATTTCACTTGATATGGTCAAAATGTGTACCTATGGTACACTACGTGTAGTGAATTTTCCTTTAACTTCCAGCATCGACTTCTCTCTCCAAAATCCATTGTCGTGCCACCTCACTTCTCTTGTGGTGTGAAGGGTCGTTCAGATAATTGTGTCTCTCCCTTTCATTCCTTTTTCACAAATCCATTATTTCCTTCCAAAAAACATAAAACAAGTAAATGAATTCCAAAATTAGAAAAATTTATCATTGAAATCCACAAATCAATACATTAAAACACATTGAAATATCTACATGAAATAGACGTATCATTTCCTCTAACCATGCTCAAACCAAGAACCTTCAGAATTACCTCCAAATACTTCCAAAACCAAACAGAACTATTTTTTGGTCTAACCCAATCAATCCATAAGTTAAAAATATTATATATTACCAGACTATCCCAAAACTAGGGTTATAAAGTATCCCCAAAATAGTGATTTATATCCTTGTGAAGTTAGAGTATAGTGATGCACATACATAATGTGAATCCATTTCTCCAACATTCCTTGAATATTCATCAATTATAGAACAATATACACACCAAAGGTATGCATTGACCTAATTTGACATTATCATGCCCATAAAAAGGTATGGAAGATAATAAGGACTGATTGGGAAAATTTTCTCAATTGATATATGAGCATAAGAAAAATGACTATAAGGAAATAAGAGAACAACATGAACCACATTGAAATAGTAATGTAATTCTACCTAGAAAAATGATCCTACTGATATGGACCCCCTAAAGAGATTAATTACCCCTCTTATCTATGAGACAACACTTTAAAACCAAGAATATGAGAGGAACACATAATTCCTAACTAAAAATTCTAGATTACAATGATGAACCAACTCAAAAAACCATAAATGACATAACCCAAAGTATGATGCTCTAAATAGATCCATATATAGAATCTATGGATAACCAGAAAACTATAAAAGGTCTATGAAAGGTAATAAAATATTATCTAAAATACCAATGTTCGTCTCACACTTCTTACAAGACTAAATATCACTTCAGCTACCACTTCGATATAAGGTGGTATCCTGTACTCAAGGATAACCAAATTCCCAAAGGTAGATGCGTAAACCACTAAACCAATAGGGAGGATAGGTTTATATTAAGTACAAGGTAAATTTATACATGGGGTAGGTTCAATAGTTATTGAACATACCCCACTACCAGATAGTTACACACGACATTCTCTAAATAGTAATTAAAAACCCCAACTCAATAAGGATATCAATGGGTGCCGTGATGACACCACTCTTCTAAATCAATTCCGATAATTCGGTACCAAATCCCCTAAGAGTTCATTTTTCTTACTAGAAATGTATAGGTAACAGTCATAATTATCCTATCAGTCAGTGTTTACCATTATATACTTTTTGCACCTTCCCAATATTTTAATGTACAATACTAATGAGAGTGTCTAACGTAAGGATAAACTATAATTGGATTCCGATACACAAGAGAGATTTTTTATCCTCTACCCACCCCTCAATGGATCCCCACCATTAAGGTTTAAATTTATGGGAAGACTATGAAGATTCAACCACTAAACTTCCTTGGAATTGTTCACCCAATGAATGAATGAGAGCTACCTAATAAAAATATATGACATGATTTTGGTTCATATGACCCAAGTTAAAGTCATAAATTTAGTCCATACATCATTGATGATTTAAAATTTCACTAACCCAATGCCCAGAGACTTTCAAGACAAGAAAAACTATACCATTCAATAATGAACTTGAATACCTTGTATAAGAAATCCTTGTTGATACCATACAAGAGAATGCATTAATGAGAAACCAAAAATAACCCACTAAAAAACAAAGGGTAAGAGTCCTCAAAGTATGTAATAAAAAAACTCACTCATTACAAAACCAAGAGACAAGACAATGTTCTTACCAATACCATTGAAACTCTAAAAGATGGAAGAGTGACTCACCAATCATAGGAATCAATATGAAATTGAATGTTATGAACCAATATACTTTCTATATTACAACAGGGAAAATCCTAAGTTAACTAATTACACCAAAGATAGGCTATGCCAATGGTAATTGAACACAATGACTATTATAGATCCTTGAATATCCCACTATCCATGAGATGTATTGATTATCATACCATGAGGCCTGGATTCTAGATGAAACTACTATTTCCATTCCGTACATCATGTCCATATTTGATAAAAAAATAAAATTTCATAATAAGGATAAGAAAACATAGCCAACACAATAAGAGTAGAATTAAATATCATACCATAATAACACCACTAGAATTATAATCACAACAAGGACAACCAACATAATAACCACAACCAATACCATAATTTTCCAAGGGAATACACAACCCCAACTTTCCTAGGCACAATAACTCATTAATTCCCATTACAACATTCCATAAAGGTTTTAATACACCAATTTATTACGTTATAATAGTTCCAAAAAAACCACAAGTAAAATTCTAAAGTCATTAAAACACTAAAAATATTTTCATCAAATATGTCTTTTTGTAAAAATCCATTTAAGAATGTTTTAAATACTTTCTAGAGTTTTAAAACAAATGAAATCATTAAGAAACCGATTTTATAAAAGTTATTTAAAACTAATATGAAACAATGGAATTATATAAAACAAAACTTGCTAAAAAATGACAATTTTCGATTTAAAAACAAGAATAGGTTTCTTTTTAGTAATTCTTTTACAATAAGTTTCATTTAAAGAATAGTTTTTAAAAAAGGGTCTTTAATTCTTTCATCAAACCGAAAATACCTATAATTTTTCTTAAAACATTACATAAAATCCTCTTATAAAACCTATTTTAAAATTATTTTTTTATAAAAAACCTATTAATGATATTATTTAACTTGAAAACGTATTTGTCATTAAAATATGGATCATCAAACCACCCTCAACCAAATCACACAACCACCAAGAATGAACACTTGAGTAATAAACTATGTTCATTTTATATAGATAAAAATGTTAATAAATTTATTATCAACTCATGGTCAATAAACCAGCTTAAGATAAATACTAGTTATATAATGTACCAAAAATCAAAACAATGTGAAATTATTTCCAAAAGAAATACAAAATTATTTGAGACATACCCTTATACCATTTTTCATGCCACCATGTTTCAAGGTTAAGTACATCATTGGAATTTTTTTGTTTAACAATCATGAACGATAAATTAATGATGTAGTTAAACAATCCAAAATTAATCCATCACAGATTTCACATGATTTGATTAAAAATTATATATTTATTGAGAGGTTCACAAAACAATTAAAACATTACGATGGGACATCCCTATACATATATTATAAGTTTACCTGTTATTCTACTTATTATACTAAACATAATTCCCTAATTACATACATCACAAAGATTAACAACCACATTCCATATTTTTTTTAGGTTTTCAAATTAACAAAATAGATACATTTTTAGCATGCTTTCATGACCCATAATTTAATAATCGTAAAGTTCCAAAAAAAAAATGAAAATAGGTTATTACAATTAACATACAACAATTATAATTTCTACATAATTCATTATACTAGAAATTATTCTCAAATTATGAAAATAATAAGGAATTACAATGATATTCAATTCAATTTGACATAATAGGAAATTGACCAAGGGAATAACACCTCAATATTCTTGCATGCTCTTAAAATTATTTCTTAGAAACTCTCAGTTTTATCCATCAGTGTAATTTACCATTTCATCAAACAAGGTTATCATATTCCCATTAACTATTAATAACCAAATAAATATCACATGAATAATTAAATATTAGTGTGAAGTCTCCTTACCAATGCATGATACTATACAATCATTGGGTAACCTTACAATGATGTGTCGAAGAAATTCCTAAAAGTGATTCACAAAACCTTTCCTACCCAAACCACCCTAGTAACTTGAATTTCTGTATAAAGAAGTTAGCTATATTTTTTATGCTCTATATTTCAAGTTTTGATACATCCTATCTCTATGCTTACCATCACAACTGATATATTGTACTGAATTAATATCATTTATAAAATCCCAATCTAACCCATTGTCTTGTGAATAACTGAAATTCCACTAACATTAGGTGAACTCCTAAGGGAACCAATGGATGAAAAAAATGTAAAAGGATTTAAAAAATCTTTGTTGGATATTTTCACTTAAACAACCAACTTGAAAGAAAACCATAATATATAGACATAGTATGATGCATGGTACAAAACCATAATAAAATACAATAAAAATAACTAGAAATAACTATTAGAGTTGTAGTAGAAAAAACTATATACAAAATAGATTACAAGGAAAGTGACATTAAATGAAACAAAAAGTTTCTAACATAGAACTTCCCTAATATCCACTGAAAATTACCATATAACTTCTAGATACATCACCATGGAACGTAACATACCCATGCTATGCTAAAATAGTGAGAGATATCACTTTATCTACAGTATATAGAATAATTAATACATATGAACTAAGGTACATTTGCATGGGGTGAGTATAAAAACCCAGTAAGAAATCCACCATAAACTTTTCACACATGCCACAAGATCAAGAACAATTTGACTCACATTTTACATAAAACAAGAGAGAATAAAAATATAACAAATAAAATAGAGAATAAAATATAAGTAACACACACCAAAATACATTTATTCCTTTTAATACATTTTATAAAAAATAGTTCAGACACACATGCCACAAATATTCACACCCATGTAATATACACACCCATACAATACACACACCCATGCATGCATCTTATATCAAATAAGGCCCACTGGACAGAACAAATTGTGAGCGAAACCCCATCCATTCATACCCAAGACATCACTTGTAGGTATAATTATTTTATACCCTTTATATTCATCACCAAAGAAAAATTTGGAACCCGAAAATACTTCATACAATGTAGTATGAACACACACTAATATATAAAAACTAAGTTCTCACACCCACATATTTTTTTAAAAAACAATTTCTCATTAAGAAATTTCATTGAACATGTAGTGGGAAATGACCATAATTCATGGATTCAATGATAATAAATCAAGGAGAATTATTATAAGTTTTAATCAAGAAATATAAATAATTTATTTTAAAATCCTAAACCTTTAACTTATTTGAAAAATTGAGTAAGTGAAAAGCTACCTACCTTGAACCAAATTAGTAAGATGAAATAAAATCATGTCTTCATAAATTCAGGATCTAGAAACCCTTATATGAGGATACATCATAAAAACCAATAGAAAATACCATGACCACTACATTTGTGCATTGAATACCTGGACTATTATTTCTCCCATGAGAAAACAAGAAGATTTGGATGAAGAGGAAAAAATAGATTCTTATATTCGATTTAATAAATGCAATGATGCATGATTCAGTATAATTGGCCTCTATAAGGAAAGTAATCACCAAAATTTCCTATTAGAATCCTAGGTCTAGAGAGACTATTTTATTGGAGGAATAATGAGAGTTTAAAGAAAAATTTTAGGTTAAAAAATATTTTTCGAATAATTTAATTCTACATTATGGTTTGGCCACAAAGTTTGAAAAAACATGCCCCAACCATGAAAGCCATTAATACCAAAAAAATAAAAAGTATCATGGTCAAAACAAATTTTGGAAAAACCATGTGCCAAGAGTCCACTAACCTTGAAAACCCCTTCCCCCTTTCTTGTTTACATGGAAAATCATTACGGTTTTCCTTAACCATGATCAATCCACACACCCTCAAAATCAACTCCAAATCCTTCCCAAACTTACCAGAACCATCCCTAAGTCTAACCCAATAAATACATTACTTAAAAAGATTATAAAATACCACCCTATCCCTAAATATAGGGTAATATAACAAAATTTTTGCATTGATATATAGAGACAAACAAATAAAATGATAACTTAACCCACCTAATGATCTATTTTTCATGAAATAAGTTTTATCGGAGGAACAAATAATTTTCCACGGATAGTTATAATGTCTAATTAGGGTAAAAAATAGATGGATTTAACCCATTAAAGTATACATTGGTAAAATCCATAATCTCTGGTTGTTGGTGTTGATTTCAAACAACCTTTCACATTATTTATGTATAAAACAACCATTTTTTACACTTTTCACTCTTATTGATAGACTTTGGGAACCCAAAGATAAAATTTATATTTATATAAAGTAGTTAATACATAATATGGATGAATTTTGGATATATTGTGTGATTAATCTCGACTCAATGGATAATGAAAAATTTAGACAACATGCTACTTTATTACATAAAATTAATCATTTCCCTACATATGTTAATTTATCTAGTTGGAGTAAATAATGTATATTTTTGTATTCTTATTGAAGCATCAGTAGAAAATAAATATTTTTTAAGAAATATTAAAAGTGGGAATAAATGGTTATAAATGATTTCTTCTGTTACTTTACATGTTCAAAAGTGATAAAGTGTAATTCAATGGGACCAAGAAACACAACCCAAATTTCCAAATAATCATAGTGGTTTAAATTTTAGCATAAATTAAGAAAGATATCATTAAGATAGTTAATATTTTTGGATTTTTTTGATCCTCTATTTTCTTATATTTTTTAATTTAAATAAATAGTGTATTGATAATAGAAAGAGTAGAAATATTTTCTTTAATTTTTGATGCTGAAAATATTATAATTAAGGAAAAATTAGGATGGCTACAAAATTTAAAACAAAATATACAATAATATATTATGGACCATTTTCAATATTAAGTAAAATAAAAAGATAATGTCAATTCACAATGCGACCTAAAATAAATTGGTTTAATAACACAATTTCACTTACAATTGAGTGATGATAACATGTCATACATGTCTGTTGTGTTGTATACGATGGGTAGAAAAGAGAAAGAGTCATTCCTTTCCATTTTAAAATTATTCAGGGTTCTCAATTATTATTGTTATAATATTTTTATGTACGTTAATGTGATGAAAAATCCATTACAAGGATTAAAAATTCATGAAAATAAAATTGTACATTAATGGTTTATTATAATTTCAATTCATGATCATTTGCCTCTCAATTTTGTTGAGACATTAAATAATATTTCCAACTTCTAGATATAACCATGCTCAATAAATCAGTTCATGAGTGATTTATAAATTCTCTAAGGTACTATTTCATTTGAAAAAAATTCTTTCCACCATAATTGTTTGATGTCATGATCCACTTGAATATGTAAATAGTGAAGTGATTATGGTTGGTATAACATGTTCCTATTGTGGGGTGTGGGAAAAAATTATTCCCTAAGTTAAAAATGAAGTACAGTGGTTAACCTAGGTTTTTACCATAGATGAGTGCACAACAATTAATTTTTTAACTTTAAATTAGAGGAAGAATGAGGGTGTTTTGGAAATTGTTTGATTTTGAAAACAAAAGAATGAAATGAAAAAATGATTGAAAATAGAATGATGAATAAAGTTATTAAAATAGTGATGTGGGAATGGTGATAAAGTTATGGTTTATTTTCCAATTTCAATATTGTCTTAGTTCTAAGTTATCCAATCATTTTCTGCTAAGCCGATTAAAGTGAGAATCCACAATCTCTTCATCTCACCCCCTTGGTCAAATGGTGATGGTGAGAATAAACTTTTAAAAAATATCATCTTGTTATACCCTCCTTCTAATGTGTGAGTGAGTTTCAGAGAATACCCTCAATTGAATTTTAAAATACCTGATCATGTCTTATTTATCCTAAATAATATAGAGTGTTCACTACCCCTCCCACACATATTGACAATCACTAATTACTTCATCAGTAACACTTTGTCTATTCCATAATATATAAACCAGAAACTAGTTGAGGGAGATAATTATCATTGAACTAGTAAATAACAATAAAATAATCTAAAATCAAATATGTCCATACTTGATAATAAAAACTACTCTTGGAATATTAAAATCACCATAACAAATGAAAGAAATGGATTTTATTCAATTATGCACATGAGCTCAATAATTTTAAAAAATAAAAACCTTTCCCCAACCAATCATATGTTTACCCATCCATGTGAAGGATATCGAAGAAGAATATGGAAGATAAATCCGTTATAAAATAAAGAAAATATAAAATAAAGAACAAAAAACTTCTTCTCTAGAATCTATGCATTGAAGGGTTTCAAGGTTTTTTCCCACCAGAAAGTTGAAAGATTCCAAGAGTTATTTTTAATATTTTTTCATAAATTTGTTGGATATTAAAGCTCCACAATAATTTTTTGGATATGTTTAGTAAAATTTACACATGATTTAATGGAGCCATATTTTTTGGGTGAAAAGACTCTTCACCTTCTTTTATTTTCATGTGTTTATAGAATAACTTAATGAGATAATTTCTCTATGAAATTTAACGTGGACATGAAAATTAAAGTTCTATATCATATAAAAATATAATCATCTCATTTGTTTTCTTTTATCCCTATATATTCTAAATTTAATGAGGATTGGTATATTTTTTCAACCAAAAATATTTTCCACATCGACTGATTTATTTGGGCCCCATGAATTTTGAATTAGTACTGGGTATATTTGCATAAGTTTAATAAAATGAATAAAGTAAGCCTAAAAAATAATTCCTCAATTTTATCAATATTTAAAAAGTTATGCTTCAAATAAATAAGTGATAAAAAATATTTAAAATTCCATAATTAAGAAATTTTCACATTTAATCTCAAAACACCCCTAAAATCCAAAAATGATACAATTATGCTCAAATTAATAAATTAGTGGGGATTAAATCATTGAAATACACATGTAAATAATTTAAATATTATCTCTATAAATTCCCACACATAGAGCACTTGGAATCTTGTACAAGTAAGCATTAAAATCAAATCAAAGAAAATCTAAAACACATTCTCATGAGATCCACCAATTTAACACCAAGAAAAAAACAATATCATGCCTACTAAAAAAACATTATTTCAAGTTATATATATAGATCATTAAATCAATTTCCACTTCATATATCCCCCCATTCACCCAAAACACTCACCTCACATGAATTTTCACTCATTACACAAATGTTAATTTTCAACAAGTCTTTTCTCATCCAAACCCATCCAATAATCACTATAGGCTTGATAAATTAATACATTTATACCCAATGTGAGTTAATATCATGAATTTATCATGAGTAATTTTAGGGTTTGTTTAGTGGATTTTTGCTAGTAGGTTTTATATGTCAAAAATTCTGAGATAGAATAAGGAGGGTCCAACTATTTTTGAAGAAAAATGGTATGATTCTAATTTTTACTCAAGTATGGTATCATACTCAATACAATTATCATAAAATCATCTAAAATAATCATTAAAATTTTTAGGAATGTGCACAACATTCAATATTTTAGTATAAAAAATAATAACTACTCTACCATCGTAAAAAATTGATTTTATTGATATTTTTTTATCCCACACAACATTATTTTTTGAAGGTAGTGAGAGTGATTTGAATTTAAAGAGGTGGGTGAGACTTGTTATCCCTTAACTTGAATTAAAATACATATTTTATTCTTCAAAGTATTTAGTTTTCTTTGATTTTTTTAGTAGCTTCAACATATAATAATTTTTATTATTTTACTCAAAATCTCCACCAAGGCACAAATTTTATCATAATAACATTTTTAGTAGAAAAAATATCATCAAAATTTTATTTTCCATGAAAATTGGAAACAAATTTTAGAACACAACAAGATAGATTCCCACTACACTTAATCTCAACTAGATCATGCATTTTCACTTTCAGATTAAGCTGGATAAGGAAAATTAACATGTAATGTGGTTAAAATAATAGTATTTTCATAAAGAATAAGGGATTTATGGATTAAATATACAAGGAAGGATTGAATAAAAACGATTTTCTTGAAAAGGGTTCTTTTAAAACCAAATTAATTTCTTAGTCATTTAAAACAAAAGTACCTCAAACCCTTATGTTTTGATAGGAATGAATTAAATTCTGGTTAGAACAAGAATCAATTATTTCTCAAAATAAAATAGTTTAATGTAAAGAATATGTAAAAAATGGTTCATAATACTCACATGAAGTTGATTTTAAAGACAAATAAAATTATATGTGATATGAGATTCAAAAATAATTGTCCTTTTCATAATATTTTAAAAGTTTTGAACTTAATACAAATTAATATTCAACATTAATTTATGTCTTTTTCATGTATAAATTGGTTCAATCATTAAAATGGGTTTCAAAAAATGTAAAATATAATCATTTAAGATATAATGTTTCAAAAAAACACAAATTTTAAAAAATAAATTCAAAAAATTTCAAAATGGCACAATTTTTTTGGGAGAACATAAATCTGAAAGTCCTAAACTACAATGTTTCCCTCCCCAGACTAAAAATAATGTAGTGTCCTCAGTAAATTCAATTATATTTAACATTTAATTATATTTTTAATTGTATCACAATAAGAAACCAAGTGTTAAGGGGAGGTAAAACATGAATTATTGACAATAAAATATTGATTTAATCTTCTAAGTATTTATCATTGAAAATGTACAAGAAAAAGTAGAAAAGAAAACATAATACATCTATTTAATTAAGAAAATAGAAATATAATGATAAAGTGAAAAAAAATAAAGATAAATCTGAGTGAAATCCCTAAGGGGACCCTGGGTTTTGACTACCTCTAGAAGGGTAGTACCATCTTTCATCCAAATTTTAATGGTCGGTGAATTTTCTTTGATTCAAACCACTAACACTTCTTTCTTCCAATTCACACTTCTAACTTTTTTGGGGACACTGTGGGTAGAGTATATCAAATCCATCTGCATGGAGATGAGATATATCTAGAATTTTGGGGGTAGAAAAAATTATGAGTCCTCTCATTTCTTGGTTTCCACTATCACAACTTATTCTTCATTATCAAACCCTTACTTTAGGTGAGATACATTAATGGGACAATCAAAGGGAATGTTAGAGTGTAATTATATTTGAATAAAATTAAACCATGAATATTAAATATTATAACATTCACCTTCAATGTAAAAAAGTTTTGACTCACTTTCCTTATAAAAATACACTTTCATATCATTATCTACTCCCTTCGATAAGTGTTAAACATGTTATGGAATCTCTATGTGTTCCTCAATAGGTGTATCTTATTTTTATTCTTCTTGAAAGGAAAACTAAGGGTTAAGATATTTTAAAAATTCAAAAAAATAAGAGGTGAAAATCAATTCAATTTTAATAAAATTTGATGAGAATGAGTTCAAGAAAAGATCCTCTCCATGAGTTGGTTCAGATTTAATTACTTATTCAGTGGAAAGTGACTCTTGTAGTTGAATTTCATTGGATTGAGGTAGGTAGTTAGGCTCCTCCATATTTTCTTAAAATTTAAACACTTTGCTGGTCTCTTATTCGATATAAATTTAGAGATAATAATGTTCTAATTATTTTACTTTTTAAGGTATTTGGGGGGGGGGGTCATATTTCACCTCATATTCATTCTATAAGTCATCCAAATCATGTTGATATCCTATACATAATTCAGTATAAAAATATTCTTTAGCAATATCCTACAACAATGGACGAGAGAGGGTGAATGGATCTTCAGGCATATCCTAATTTGTCTCCTAAGGTTCTCCAACTTAAAATATGAGTGGGGGAACATTTTACACAACTGACTCAAGTTCAGGTTTGGGTTTCTCTAGATAATCATGATCATTTTTTAATATTTATTTTCACCAATTTCATCTTTTATTTAATCTTTGATTATGATAATTTATATCTTTGTTAACATATTATTCTTGATATTTCACCTTTGAGTAATTATTATATGCAATATATATATAGTATGGAAACATTAGTGTAAAATAATTTTTTAGTATTTTTTTAAATAAAAAACTATTTATAAAATGTGAGAATTATATTTTTGGAACTTCCTCCTTAGAAAAGATGAAAATTTTTGACTTGTTACTATAACGAGGTGTGTAAAAAATAATTATTTCATAAGTTAAAATAAATTATAGTGGGTAACCTAGGTTGCCTCTAGATAAGAGTGCACAATAATAAAGTTTGTAACTTTAAATTGGAGGAAAAATGGGGGTGTTTTTGAAATTTTTTGATTTTGAAAAAAAAAGAATGTAATGAAACAAAATATTTAGAATAGATTGATGAATCAAGTAATTAAAAAAATATGATAATAGTTATCATTCATGGGTTGTTTTTACAATTTCAATTTTATCAAAATTCTAAGTTTTCTAATCATATTCTACTAAGATGATTAAAATGAGATTCTACAACCAATTCCTCTCACCCCTTAGTAAAATAATGATGGTGAAAAAAACCTTTAAAAAATATCATATTTAATAACCTCATTATAATGTGTGAGGGAGTTTTATAAAATACCTTCAATTAACTTAGGCAATAACTGACCAGGTCTTGTTTATCCTAAACAATCAAGAGTGTCCACTACCCCTCCCACACTTAGTGATAATTGGTAATTACTTCACCATTGAGAACTGATCTATTGCATAATATATAAACTAGAACCTAGTGGAGGGAGATATTGATCATCTACCAAGGTAATAAAAATAGTATAATCTAAAACTAAATATTATCATACTTGATAATAAAAACTACTACTAAAATATTGAAATCAAATTAATAGAAGAAAGAAATGAATTTTATTCAATGAAGCATAGGGAATCAAGAATTAAAAAAAGAAAAATTCCCCTTCCACAATCACTCATTTTTAACCATCCATTTATATATAATCCAATAATAATGGGGAATATAAAGCCATTACAAAAAAATAAAATAAAAGGAAGAACAAAAAATTTCTTCTCTAGAATTAGTCTATCAAAATTATTCAAAATTTAAATCATTAGATGGAAAAAATCACCCAGAGTTATTATTAATAGTTGTTTTTAATTGTGTTTTTTTATAAAACCACAAAATTTTAAATCCTTTTGATATAATTTATAAAATTTATTCTCAATTTACTAAAGCTATATTTCTCTAGATAAACAGACTCTTCATCTTCCTACACTTTGACATGTGTATAGGATGAATTAATGAGAAACATTGCACATGATATTTATTTTTTGCATGATAATTAGAGACCTATATCATATCCACCAATAATAATTCATTTTGTTTCCCTTAGGTAGATATATTGCCTATTTAATGAGGAGTGGTCAATTCTATCTGTCAAAAATATTTTTTATATCGACCGATTTATTTAGGCCCCAGGAATTTCGAATTATCACTAAGTCCTATTGTATAAGTTTAATTCCATGAATAAAGGGATCCTAAAAAAACAATTCATCAATTTGGATCAATATTTAAAAAGTTATGATTAAAATATAGAAGCGATAAAAACATATAAAATTCAAAAATTAAGCAATTTTTACATTTAATCTCAAAACATACCTAGAATCCAAAAATGATACAATTTAAATCAAATTGATAAATTTATAGGGATTAAATCACCAAAATACACATGAAAAGTGATGTAAATATTATATATATCAATTCTCCCATATATAGATATTGTATACCTAGACAAGTAAGCATCAAAATCAAATCAAATAGAATTTAAATCACATTACCATGAGATACACCTATTTAAAAACAAGAAATAAAATATATTATGACTCCTAAAAAGCCATTATTTAAAGTTATCTATTTTTCTCATTTAATCTATTTCCACTTCATTTATCCTCACATTCATACGAAACACTTACCTTATATGAATTTTCACTCATCATACAATGTTTATTTTCAACAAGTCTTTTCTCATAAACTCATACAAGAGTCACCATAGGGTTGATAAATTCGTACATATCTACCCTATGAGAGTCAAGGAAATGAGTTTATCATTAGAAAATTTTCGTGTCATTTTGTGGATTTTTTTGGTATGTTTTTCATGTCAAAAAAGTTTGAGATAGAATAAGGAGGGTTTGACTCTTTTTGAAGAAAAATTTCATGATTATACTTTTCACTTATGTATGGCCTCATACTCACTCCCCTAAATATAAAATTAGCTCAAATAATCCTTAAAACTTTAAGGAATGTGCACACCACTCAAAATTTTAGTATAAAAAATGATACCCACTCAAATATCATCAACATAATTGAATTTTCGATTTATATTTTCTAATTTCACACAGTTTTATTTTTGAAGGAAGTGAGGGTGATTTGAATTTTAGGAAGTTGGTTTGATTTATTATACGTTAACATAAATGAAAATAAATATTTTTATCTTCAAAAAATTTATTTTTCTTTGATTTTTTGAGAAGATTTATCTCAGAAGAATTTTTAGAATTATACTCAAAAGCTCCAGAAATCCCAAATTTCAGAAGAATAAATTTTTTCAATAGAAAAAACATCTCATTAGAATTTGATTCTCTATAAAAAGTATCACCAAATGATTTATCACCCCAAAAGACGTCATTCCCCCATACTCAAGTTCAATTAGATCATGAATTTTGACTTCCAGAGTAGGTTGGATAGGGGAAATTAGCTTGTAATAGAGATAAACTAAAAGGAAATTCATGGATACTAAGGGATAAAAGGATTAAATGTACAAGGAGAAAATAAATGTGATTATATTGACATGGGGGATTTTATAACTTAATAAATGACTCAATAATTTATAACAATATAACCTAAAACCCTCAAGTCTTGAGAGGAGTAAATCAAATTCTATTTAAAGAAATCATGGATTGGTTCTCTCAAGAAATGTAGTGAATGGAAAGAAAATATCAAAAGGGGTTCATAAGACTCACATGAATGTTATTGTAAAGATAAAGATAATGATATGTGACATGGGATTAAAAAAATAGAGTACTTTTTGGGAAATTATCAATTTTTTAAACTTGAAACAAAGTCATTTTTAGTATTCATTGATGTTTGGTTTCATGGGATTAATTGGTTCACTAATTGATAGGATTTTGAAAAATGGAAAAGATAATCATTTTCGATCACAAGTTTCAAAAACAAACAAAAATTGAAAAACAAAAAAACAAAAATTTTATAAAGACAAAAAATTTTGAAAAGAAGAAATCTGAAAATACTAAACTACGAAATTCCCCCCAACCCTTAAATAATGTATTTGTTTCAATGTATTCATGTATATTTCACATGTAAGTATATTTATAGTTTAATCACAATAATAAAGTATGTGTTAAATATAGATACAACCTAAATTATTGGAAATAAAATGTTGAGTTAATCTCTTAAGTGTTTCTCACTAAAAACCCACTAGAATAATTATTAAATAAATAAAAGGAAATTTATTATAAGAAAATAAAATATAAATAGAATGATAAAGTGAAAGAAAATAAAGAAAATATTATTTTAACCCCCTAAGTGGGCCTTTGAGTTTGACTGGATCTAGAAGGGCAATAGAATCTAGTGGGTGGAGTAACTTTGATTTTGAACCGCCAATACTTCTTTATTCCATCTTTCACTTATTCAGTTTTGAGGAATCTATGTATAGATTACACCAAATCTATCCCCTTGGTAATGAGATCTATATTGAATGTTGATTTATGAAAAATAATGGGTACTCCTTTTTATTGGTTTCCACTTTTACAACCTCTTATTCATTTTATAATTCTTTCTTTAGGTATGCTACTTCAATGTAATAATGAAAGGTAAAGTTAGAGTGTAATTCTATTTGAATAAAATTAATTATTAAAGATTAAATATCAAAATATCCCCTTTTAAAGTAACCATCCTGTGACTTAATTTCCATAGGAAAATCCATTTGGTTATCCACATTTACTCCCTTTAATAAGTGTTAAACATGTTAGGGGATATCCATGTGTTCCTCAATAGGTGCATCTTAGTTTTATTCTTCTTCAAAGGAAAACCAAGATTTTTGTAATTATAAAAATTATGAAAAATTATAGTTGATACTAAATTTATTTTCAATAAAATTAGATGAGAATGAGTTTAAAAGAGATCATCTCCCTAATATTATTTTTCTTCAATTTCTTCTTCAATAGAAAGTGCCCCTTGCGGTTGAAATTCACTATATTGAGGTAGGTATTCAAGATCCTCCATATTTTCATCATATTAAACTACTTTGGTGGTTTCTTATTACATATCCATATATATATATAAAAGTTATGATGCTTTCACTTTATAAAAGATGAATAGATCATATTGCACATCATATTCATTCGAAAAGTCATCCAAATATTATTTATCTCTCACACATACTTCAGAAGAAAAATATTCATTATCAATATTATGTAGTATTAGTTAAGAGTGGGAAAATGGATCTTCAGGTTTCTCATAATTTACCTCCTCAGGTTATTCAACTTCAAAGATGAGTGGGTAAACATCATCCAACACTGGATCTAGTTCAGGTTTTCTCCAGATACTCACGAGCAATTTGTTCCATTTATATTTTCACCAACTATATATTTTCTTCAATCATTTGAATCCAATAATTTATATATTTTTGAACCTATTATTCATAATGTTTCACCTAGGATTAATTATTCCATATAGAATATGGATAGTATATAAAATCATGGAAAAATATATATTTAGATTTTTTTAATGAAAGAAAAAAACTATTTATAAAATATGATAATTATTTTGTTTACACTACCTCCATTGGAATTATATGATGTTTTAACACATTAATATCATGGGGTATGACAAAAACAATTATTTTATAAGTTAAAGAAAAGTACGGTGGTTAACTTAGGCTGTCTCGATAGATGAGCACACAATAATCAAGTTTTTCGCTTTAAATTAGAGAAAAAATGGGGGTGTTTTTGAATTTTTTTCTTTGAAAACAAAATAAAATAATGAAAATAAGATTGAAAATAGATTGATGAAATAAGTATTCAAAAACAGTGATATAATAAGTGTTATTAGGCTAATTTTTTTTTCTAATTGTAATTATATCCTAGTTCTAAGTTATCTAACCATCTTTTGTTAAGTTGATTAAAGTGAAATTCTAGAATCGGTTCCTCTCACTCCCATAGTCAAATGGTGATGGTGAGAATAAACCTTTCCTAAATCCCTTATTGGGTGACCCTCCTTCCAATGTGAGATATAGTTACAATGATTACCCTTAATTGACATCGGCAATTCCCGATTGGGTCTTGTTTATCCTAAATAATCAAGAGTGTCCACTAACTGTCCCACTCTTAAAATCGATCACTGATTATTACACCAATAATACTTGGTATATTACATCACCTATAAAACAGAACCTTGTGAAGTTATATAATGATCATTGACTATGTAAATAACAATAATATAATCTAAAACAAATATAACCATACTCGATAATAAAAAAATAATATTAGAATATTGAAATCAACTTAACTGAAGAAAGAAATGGATTTTATTCAATGAAGCATAGTAACTCAAGCATAATAAAAAGAAAAAAAAATCCCCTTCCCCTATCAATCTTATTTTTACCCCTCCATGTGAAGGGTATTTGAGAAGAAGGGGGAATATGAATCCATTACCAATTAATATGGAATTAATTCTCTTGAATCCATTCATCAAAATTTTACATCATTTATTTTGAACATATGGAAAGAATCACTAATATTTATGCTTATTAGTTGTTTGTAATTGTGTTTAATATCAACCTTAAAAATTTAAATCCTTTAGATACATTTAATAAAATTCACTCATAATTTACTGAAGCTATCTTTTTTTGGATGAAGAGACTCTCCATCTTCCTCCAATTTTACAAAATAATAGGATAAATTAAAAGGTAAATTTGTACATAAAATTTAGTAATGATATTATTATTCAATTTATCTTTCATATCCAACTTGAATAACATAATTTGGTTTTTTTATCCCAAGATATTCCTCATTTAAAAAGGAGTAGTTAATTATGTCGACCAATTTTTTTTTCTCATCAAATTGTTTATTTAGGCCCCATGAAATTATAATTTTCACGAGGTCTAGTTGAAGAAGTTGAATCCAATGAATAAAGGAATCCTAAAAATATATAACACTTAAATTTTGATCAATATTGAAAAATTTAATCTCAAAATAAGAAATTTTCACCTTTAAGATCAAAATATATCTTAAATGAAAAAAAAAATAATATTCAGATAAAATTTATAAATTTTTGTGGATTAAATAATTGAAATAGAGATAAAAAATAATGTAAATATTAGATCTATAAATTCCCTCACATATTTCACTTCGACTCATGGACAAGTAAACATAAAAATCAAATCAAAAAAAATTTAAAACACATACCCATGAGATATACCAATTTAACACCAAGAAAAAAAAGATACAATGATTCCTAAAAATCTATTATTTTATGTTATCTATTTATCTAATTTAATATATTTCCACTTCATTTCTCCTCCTATGAATACAAAAAACTTACCTCATATGACTTTTAATCATCACACAAATGTTAATTTTTAACAAGGTTTCTGTCATCCAAAATCATGAAAGATTCATCAAAGGATTGATAAATTCCTTTATCTTCACTATATGTGAGCTAAGGACATGTTTTTATCATAACTAATTTTTAGGTTTATTCATTAGATTTTGGTTATTAGGATTTAGATGTAAAAAATTCTAAGGTAGAGTACGTAGGGTTTGAGTATTTTTGAAGTAAAATTACACGATTATAATTTTCAATCATGTATGGTATCATAATCACTATAATTATCAGAAAATAGGATTGAATCATCATGAAAAATTTAAGGAATGTTAACACCATTCAACATTTATATATCAAAAATTATACCCACTCAACTATCATAAAACATCGAATTTTCAATTGATATTTTTTTAATTCTACATTGCTTGATTTTTGAATGTAGTGAGGGTTATTTGGATTTCAATAAGTGGGTGTGACTTCTTATACTTTTAATTGAATGAAAATACATTTTTTAAAATCAAAAAATATTATTTTTGTTTTATTTTTTCAGTTTCTTCAACTCATAATAATTTTTAAAATTTTACTTAAAATCTCTAGTAAGGAAAAACTTTTCGAAAAATAATGTTTTAGCAGAAAACAAATCTCATAATAATTTTATTTTCCAATAAATGTTGAACTTAATGATTTACATCACCAAAATATAAGTTTTCCCCATACTTAAGTTCAACTAGATCATGTATTTTCACTTCTAGAGTAGGATATATAAGAAAAAGTGACTTTAATGTAGCTTACCTAATAGGTTGTTCATGGATACCAAGGGATACAAGGATTAAATATACACGGAAGGATATAATACAATGTAATATAATGAAAATATATATTTTAAAACCAAATAAATTCATCAATCATTTAAAACAAAAGTAACTCAAACCGTCAAGTTTTGATAGGAAAAAAAATCAAATTATTGTGAAATCAAACATGAATTAGTTCTCTCAATAAATTATCTAAATGTAAATAATATGTAAACAAGGTCCTAGAATCCTTACTAAATGGTGATTTTAAAGATAAATACAATGTTATGTGACATGAAATTAAAAATTCATATGTATTTTCATGAAATTTTCTAATTTTAAAACTTGAAAAAAAATTATTTTCAGCATTCACTGATGCTTGGTTTCATGGTATAATTTGGTTCACTCATTGGAATGAGTTTAAAAAAAGGAAAAGATAATAATTTGAGCTCAAAATTTTCAAAAAAACATAAAAAATGAAAAAACACAAAAAAATTTCAACAAGACATAAAATTTTAAAAAGAAAAATTGAAAACCCTAAACTACAAAGTTTCTCTCCACCACGCTAAACTTATAAAATATCTGTAATTTATTCATGTATATTTAAAATTTAATAAGATTTGTGATGAATCACATCAAGAAAGTAAGTATTAAGGAAAGGTAAAACCTCACTTATAGGTAGTGAAAAATTGAGTTAATCTCCTAAGCACTTCTCACTAAAAAACTACATGCAAAATTAAAAAATAAAACATAAAAAATTTATTGAAATAAAAGGAAATAGAAATATAATTATAAATGGAAATAAAACAAGGATAGATATCAGTTTAACCCCCAAGTGATTCCTGGGTTTTGACTACCTCTATAAGGTAGTACTAGTTATCATCCAAAGTCCAGTGGTGGGTAGAGTTTCTTTGATTTGAACCATGAGAACTTATCTCTTCCAGCATTCACTTCTTCCTCTTTTTTAAGGACACCATGTAAAGAGAACACAAAATCCATCCCTATAGAAATGAGATATAGCATTAATAGTTGTGGTAGGATAAGGAATTGTTCCTCCACTTTCTTGGTTTCATATTGGAAAAACCTTTTCTTCATTCTCCATTTATTTCTTTAGGTATACGACATCAATGGAATAATCAAAGGAAAAATTTGAGTATAATTCTATTTGAATAAAATTATTGCATATAAATTCAATATAAAAATATTACCCTTAAAAGTAAGTATCTTATGGCTCTGTTTAGTTAGTAAAATCCACTTGTATCTCATCATTTAATCTCTCTAATAAGTGTTTAACATGTTAGGGTTGGTCCACATATTCCTCAGCATGTGCATATTATTTTTGTTCTTCTTCAATGGAAGACTAAGCATTGGATGATTTTGAAAATTAAAAATAATGTGGGGTGATACTCAATTTAGTTTCAATAAAATTTTATGATAATGAGTTCAATAAAATATCATTTCCTTGAGTAGGTTTGGAGTCAATTTCTTCTTTAGTGGAAAGAGCCTCTTAGAGTTTAATTTCAATGGATTATGGTAGGTAGTTAGGCTCCTCCATCTTTTCTTAAAATTACACCACTTGGTTGGTTTATTATTCCATATATAGATATAGAAACAAAGATTATGATTATTCTACTTTATAAGGCATGGGGATATTATATTACACCTCATATTCATTCAAGAATTCATAAAAATATTATTGATCTCCCATACATACTTCATTAGGAAAATATTATTCACCAATATCCTCCAGTATTGGTTATGATAGGGTGAATATATCCTCAAGTATGTTTTCCTTCAAATTATTATATTCTACAACATTAAATATGATTGGATAAACCTCTTCCATCGCTATCTTAGGTTCTGGTTTGGGTTTCTTTAGAAACTCATGATTTATTTGTTCCATTTTTTTCACCAACTGCATCTTTTCTTAATTACATTGAATCCAATAATTTATATCTTTTTTAACCAATTTTTCTTAATGATTCACCTGTGATAAATTAGTATATTTAAAATATGAGTTTTATAAAATAATCAGGAAAATATAATTTTTTTAGATTTGTTTTCATGAAATGAAAAAACTATTTACCAAATGAGAGTTTTATATTGTTGGAACTGGCTCCCTGACAAATACCCCATGTTTTGACATGTACCAATTGTGGGGTGTGGCAAAAATAATCATTTCCTAATTTAAAATGATGTATTATGTTTAGCCTAGATTTTCTTGAGATAGGATCACACAATAATTAAGTTTCCCAATTTAACTTAGAGAAAAGATGGGGGTGTTTTAGAAATATTTTGATTTTGAAAACAAGAGAAAGTAATAAAAAAAATATTTAAAACATATTGATGAAGTATGTGATTAAAAATGATGAAATGATATGTTTAATCAGGCCATGGTTGGTTTTACAATTCCAATGATATCCTAGTTTCTTGTTACCCAATCATATTTAGCTAAACTGCTTAAAGTGAGATTCAAAATTTCTTCATCTCACTTCCTTGGTCAAATGATCATGGTGAGAGTAAAAATTTCCAAAATATTATATTTGTATACCCTTATTCCAATGTGTGTAAGAGTTGAAGATAATACCCTCTATTGACTTAGGCAATAACCGATCAGGTCTTTTTTATCCTAAACAATGAAGAGTATCTACAACCCCTCCTATACATAATGGAAATCACTGAGTACCTTACCACTAATACATGGTTTATTACATTGTATATAAACCAAAACCTAGTGGAGGAATAAAATTATTATCAAATAAGGTAATAGTAATAACATAAAATAAAACCAAATACAATTGTACTTAATAATAAAAACTGTTATTAGGATATTGAAATCAACTTAATAGAAGAAATAAATGGATTTTATTCAATGAATTTTAGGAACTCAAGAATTATAAAAACAAAACCTCTCTTTCCCAAATTACTCAGATTTTTACTCTTCTATGTGACGGGTAGTCTAGAATAATGGGGAAGAGGAATCCATTAAAAAAATAAAGAAAACAGAAAAGTAATAACAAAAAAATATTATTTATAAATTTTCTATAATATTTTTTCACCATTTCTACCTCAGAGATAGTAGAAAATCACCAAGAGTTATTCTAAGTAATTGTTATAAATTGTGCTTTCTATTAAACTTAAAATTTTCAAATCCATTTAGTAAAACTTATACCTAATTTACTAAAGATATTTTTTTCTGGATAAAGAAACTCTTTACCTTAATCCTCTTTAATGTGTGCATAGGATGAATCAATGAATGAATTTATCCATGAAATTTTATTTACAAATGATAATTCAAGTCCCATCAGATATCCAACCAAAATAACCTCATTTATTTACCTTTATCTGAATATATACCTCATTTCATAAGGAGTGTTCAATTCTATTGGCCAAAAAAATTTCCACATTGAATGACTTATTTGGACCCCATGAAGCTTGAATTTGTACTTAGTCCAGTTGAATAAGTTGAATCCCATGAAAAAAGGAATCTTAAAAAAATAATTTCTCAATTTTTATTAATATTTAAAAATTTATTATTAAAATACAAAATTGATAAAAAATAGTAAAAATTACATAATTAAGTAGTATCCACTTTTAAGCTCAAAACATCCCTAAAATATAAAAATGATACAATTTAGCTAAAATTTAAAAATAAATTGGGATTAAATCATTTAAATGTGAATACAAAATAATGTAAATATATACTCTAGAAATTCTACCACACATTTCACTTAAACTCTTGGAAAATTAATTATCCAAATCAAATCAGAGAAAATTTAAAACACATTCCCATGAGATACACCAATTTAACACTAATAAATAAGAGATATAATTAATCCTCAAAAAAATTATTTCAGGTTCTCTATTCATCTCATTAAATCTATTTTCACTTTATTTCCCCTCACATGCGAAAAAACACTTACCTCACATGAATTTTCACTCATCACAAGAAATGTTAATTTTTAAAAGGATTTTCTTATCCAAACCAATGGAAGAGTCACCATAGGATTGATAAATTCCTAAATCCTCACCTAATGAAAGACAAGTACATGTGTTTATCATGATTACTTTTTAGGGATGTTCAATGGATTTCATTTGGTAGGTTTTAGATGTTAAAAATTCCAATGTAGAATAAAGAGGGTTTGGCTTTTTTTGAAGAAAAAGTACATGATTATAATTTTCATTCAAGTATGGTCTCCTAATCACTCACATTATAATAAAATTATGTTCAATCATCATAAAAAATTTAAGGAATGTTCACAACATCCAAAATTTCAGTATAAAAAATGATACTCACCCAAATTTTATCAACAAAATTTAATTTTGATTGTTATTTTTAAATTTTACATAGATTTATTTTTTAAGACAGTGAGTGTGCTTTTAATTTCATAAAGTGTGTGTGTCTTCTTATCTCTTCACTTGAATGAAAATACATATATTAATCTGGAAAATCTTTATTTTTCTTTGATTTTTCCAGTATCTTCATCTTATAAGAATATTAAGAATTCTACTAAAAAGCTATAATAAGGAATAAATTTTAGTTGAATAATTTTTTAGTATAAAAAACAACTCATCAGTATTATATATTCAATTAAAACAACACCAAATGATGTAAGAAAATACAATATAGCTTCCCATACACTTAATTTCAACTAGATCATGAATTTTTACTTCCAAATTAGGTTGTATAGGAAAACTATGCTTGTAATTTGTCTAACCTAATTAGATGTTCATGGATACTAAGGGATAAATGATTAAATGTACATGGAAGTAAAAAATAAAAAGGGTTCGATTGAAAATGGAACTTTTTAAAACCAAATAAATAACTTATTCATTTAAAACATAAGTACCTCAAACCCTAATGTTTTGATTGGAATAAATCAAATTCTGGTTAAATAAATCATGGATTGGTTCTCTCAAGACATTTGGTGAATGCAAAGAACATGTTAAAAAGGATTTAAAAGCCTCATATAAAGGTTATTTTAAATATCTAGACAATGATATGTGACATGTGATTCAAAAATCCGATGTCTTTTAATGAAATTATCAAATTTTTGTGCTTGAAACAAAGTAATTCTAAGTATTCATTTATGTTAAGTTTTATGGGATAAATTGGTTCACTCATCGACATGTGTTTCAAAAATTTAAAATATAATCATTTTATCTCACAAGTTTAAAAATATCATAAAAAATGAAAAAGAAACAAACAAAAATTTCAAAGACACAAAATATTGAAAAACATAAATTTGAATTCCTAAACTACTAGTTTCCCTCCCACATAATTAAATGATGTGATTTCATAAATTTATTAAATTATATTTAACATGTATTCTTATTTATAATTGAATAACAACAATAAAGTAAGTGTTATGGAGAGGTACAACTGAAATTATTAGAAGTGTAATGTTGAGTTATTCTCCTAAGTGCTGCTCACTTAAAACCTACAAAAAATAAAATAAAACACAATAAATTTATTGAAATAAAATAAAATTTAAATATAATGATAAAGTTAAAGAAAATAGGGTTATATATCGGTTTAAGCCAAAAGTGGGCCCTGGGTTTTTACTGCCTCTAGAAGGGCAGTGCCAACTATCATCCAAATTATAATGATGGGTGGAGTTTATTTTATTTGAACCACCAACACTTCATTCTTCCTAAGTTTAGTTATTTTTTTTTATTGAGGACACTATAGATATAGTACACCAAATCTATCCCCATGGAAATGAGACACAACTTGCATAGTGGGGTTAAGACAAAGAATCAGTCCTCCTATTTCTTAGTTTCCACTTCCGCAACCTATTCTTTATTTTCTAATTCTTGATTTTGGTATACTACATTAATGGAATAATAAAAGGTAAATTCAAAGTGTAATTCTATTTGAATAAAATTAATAATTGAAGAGTCAATATAAAAATATTCCCCTTCAAAGTAGGTAGATTGTGACTCAGTTTCCTCAGCAAAAGCCACTTGGATCTCTATATGTACTCTATCCAATAAGTTTTCAAAATGTTAGGGGGTCTCCATGTGTTTCTCAATAGGTTCATCTTTTTTTTAATTTTTTTTCAAATTAAAACCTAGATTTGTCCGATTTAGAAAATTAAAGAAATTAGAGGTGATACTATATTCATTTTCAATAAAATTAGATAATAATGAGTTTAAGAAAATATCATCTCACTGGGTTGGTTAAGTTTCACTTTCTTTTTTAATAGAGACTCTTGGAGTTTAATTTAACTTGATTAAGGTAGGAAGTTAGGATTCCCTTTATTTTCTTCAAATTCCACCACTCGAGTAGTTTATTATTCCATAGTCAGAGATAGATACAAAGGTGAGTATTCTTATACTTTGTAAGGGATGAAGATATTATATTGCACCTTATATTCATTACATAAGTCATATAAATCTTGTTTATCTCCTGTACATACTTTAGGAGGAAAATATTATTCATAAATATATTCTAGTATTTTTCAAGAGAGGGTGAATGGATCTTCACGCATCTACTCCTTTACCTCATATGGTTCTTCAAATTCAATGATGAGTGAGGAAACCACTTCCACTACTAGCTCAGGTTTAGATTAAGGTTTCTCCAGACACTCATGAGCTATTTGTTCCCTTAGTATTTTCACCAACTAAATATTTTCTTCAATACTTTGAATCCAATTATTTATATATTTGTTAACCTCTTGTTCTTGATGTTATAATGGTGAGTGATTAGTTTATATATAATATGGTCTATATGGAAACACCATGATTTTTTTTATATTTTTTGAAATGAAATAAAAAACTATTTATAAATTAAGAGAATTATATTTTTCAACTTCACCTCCCTAGAAACAATTCCAAGTTATAAAACATACCTATAATAGGGTGTGTTAAAAAAAATTATTAACTAAGATAAAATAAATTAAATTGGTTAACCTAGGTTATATCTAAAGAGGATAACACAACAATCATGTTTATCACATTAAATTAAAGGAAAAATGGGGGTGATTTTGAAATTATTTAATTTAAAAATAAAGAAATGAAAAAAATATTGAAAACAGATTGATAATGTAATTGATTACAAATAATTACATAATAAGGGTTATCAAATTTGGTATATTTTTACAATTTCAAGGCTATCCTAGTTCCAAGTTATCCAATCATCTTTTTCTAAGTCGATTGAAGTGAGATTCCACAATCACCACCTCTCACTCCCTTATTCAAATAGTGATGGTGAGAATAAAGCTTTCCAAAATCTCATCTTGGTATAACCTCCTTCCAATGTGTGAGAAATTTTTAGAAAATACCCTCAATTGAGTTAGGAAATACCCGATCGAGTCTTGTTTATCCTAAACAATGAAGAGTGTCCACTACCCCTACCACATGTACTAATAATCAAAAATTAATTCACCACTAATACCTTATCTATTATTTTGTATATGAACCAAAACCAAATTGAGGGAGATAATGATCATCTATAAATAAAATAACAATAACATAATCTAAAACCAAATACTACCATCCTTGGTAATAAAAACTACTATTAGGATATTGAAATTACTTGACAAAAGAAAGAAATGAATTTTATTCAATGAATAACATGAAATAAATAATTTTAAAAAAATAAAACCTCATATTACCTAATCACTCATATGGTTACCCTCCATGTGAAGGGTTTTCTGAGAATAATGAGGAAGGTGAACAAGATTCAACAGTCTAAGAAAACCAAATGGAGGGTGTGTTCTCTCTTCTTCCTGGTGGACGGGAGATTCCCTAGCTTCGATGGCAGCCTCAGCATCCCCTCCTCCTCTGGGGGAGGGGACTAAATCTTAGGTTCATGGAAGATGACATTAGGGTTTCCGACATGGGGGTAGTGACTTTCCTCGGTCTTCTCCAGATGGAAACCTCTCATTCTTCCCTAGAATCAACATGTGGCTGAAGGTCCCTGAAATCTAAAATGGTTAACTAGTGGTTCCAATGTCTACACATGAACTCACCGAAGCTTATTCCCTGCTATCTACGACTCTAGTGGCGAAGTTCATTCATCCCCAGTCTCTGGTGGAGATGTTGATAGGTACATGAATGAGGAATGGGGATTAAGTCAACACACGGTTGTCAGGATCTTGGGGCCATGAAAAATCCTCATATGCTTTACTGATGAGGATGATATGGCTTGGGTCTGGTCCAAATATAGTAGATCTATTTAAGGCTTTCATTTCAATATCCTTCGCTGGTCATTTTATCTTTATATGAATTGAGACCCATCCACTTCGTCAATTTGGCTTTAGCTCCCTAGTCTACCGCTACCCTTCCAGAACCCAGATCTACTATAGTCAATTGGAAATTTCTTTAGTCACTTCTGGTGCACTGATCGACAGACTGCTACCCTAAAGCATCCAATCGTGTCATGCATATGCATTTAAATGTAACTCCCCCAACCACACTAGATGTGTTGTGGATAATGATTGAGGGAGAATACAAGTACATCCAACCCATTTCTTATGAATCGTGGAAGAATTTATGTTCCTTCTATTATAGGAAGGGATACTGTCTTTCTGATTTTCAAAAAATGGAATTGGATTTTTGTTTGGTTGATCCTCCTATTATGCCTGAAGGGCCTTCAATGCCGATTGTGATTAGTGAAGCATGTTCTATTCGCACTATTGATCTAGGTGGGAGTGAACAGTGGTGCAGGGAGGTCTCTATTACGGGTCTCCCCTCTCGACAGACCTCCCCATATAAGGCGTACCAAGGTGATTATGAGCATAAGGCCCCTGCACTATCGGGTGAGGAGGCATACCAAATTTTCCTTCCCCTTGCATAGGTCCCTCTTGTTTCTGGGAGGAGGGGTTATTCAGGCTCAGTGAAGAAGGCTACCCCTAAAGAATCAGGGCCCAGGGTTTCATCAGTTTTTGACTTGCTGAGATAGGATTTGGGTATCAATCCATTTTCAAGTGGATCGGGGATATCAATACATGTGTGTGAGGTTGGGATAGTGGAGAGGATCCACCACCTTAATTTTGATCCATCCAAGCATCTAGACTCCTCCAGTTTAGCCAATGGTGCGACCGTGCGCTTGCAGGTACCTCTTCCAAGTGCTGATGGGAATCTCCAAAGTGTGGGTTGGGAGGAATTAAGAAAACATCTATAGTAAATGGGCCAAGGTTTTGAACATCATAGAGTTTTAAAGGTTTTTGAGAAGGTCTTACATGCCAATTCATCCGATGCTAATACGGTGAAGTTTGGTGGAATGACTACCTTCTCTCTTATTTGGTTCGTAGTGTTGGAAGACAAAGAGAAACATATGGTTGCGGAAGGGAATGAAGAGGAGTCTTCTCATGGAGATGTTAGAGATTCTAACTCAGATTCCCCTACTAATCCAAAGTAAGTGGAACTTGCATAGGAATATATCAGATTCTCCTTAAAGAAATGAAAAACACCATCATTGACTCAAAAGGGTTCATAAAACACTCTCAAAGGACACAAAAGAAAAAAGACTACTATTTATTGCTTATCCCACCTGTCACTATATCCTCAAGAAAAGGTAAAATACCTTATAATGTTTCTAAGTAGGTGGGGATAAATTTTAAGGAGAATGAACCACTTATAAGGGAACCATCTACCACCTACTTGGAAAATGCAGTAAAGGAGACAATGACACCAAATATCCACCAAAGCGGGAAAGATTTGATGGAATTTGAAAAGTGGGAAACCATACACAATTGTATAGAAGACTTATTGGAAAAGGTATTATAGGTCATCACTATACAAGTGGAGTTTTACATGCTGGTAGAGAGGTAGTTCCAGGACAACCTCTCTAAATAGAAGGGTGCCTCGGCCAATAAACAACTTGGAATTTTGGAACGTGGATTCAATGAGCGTAAGATTACTATGGAAGTGCTCATAAAAACTAGGGGTAAGATGGTTTAAAACTATTAAAACCTCCACAATGATGATTGGTATGAGAAGTATGCTATCCTCCAATGGACTCTACTCAGAGGTAAAGTCTCTAAAAGGTTTAAATTTCAATTCATAGATTCCACTATTTTATATCAAGTTGATTGACTATCTTATGTGTAATGGATTGGTTTCTCAATTTTATATAAAAGTGTTTTTATTAATAAAAAAATATATTTGTAGGAGAATAAGGGGGAAGATAAATCCAATATGAAATAATGAAAATAGAAAAAGAATAATAACAAATTTCTTCTGAAAAATACGTCTATCAAAATTTTCACCATTTCTTCCCAACAAAAAGCTGAATCTCACCAGTATTTATTCTTATTAATTTTTGTAAATTGTGTTGGATATAAACCGAAAATATTTCAAAGATATTTTATATTTGTAATAAAGGTTATTCCCAGTTTAATGAAGCTATCATTTTCTGGATGAGAAAACTCTTCATCTTCCTCCAATTTAATGCATGAGTAGGCAGAATTAATGAGATTATTTCTATATGAAACTTTATATTGAAATCATAATTATATTACTTTATAATATATAATTGGAATCAACTCATTTTTTTTCCTTTATCCCAAAATATTCCTCATTTAATGAGTAGTGTTCAATTCTATCATCCAAAAATATTTTCCATATTGATTGATTTATTTGGCTCTCATGTAATTCGAATTAGTACTTAGTCTAGTTGAAGAAGTTGAATCCCAAGAATGAAAGAAGCCTATAAAAAAAACAATTCCTCAATTTTAATCAATATTTTAAATGTTTTGATTGAAATAAATAAGGTATAGAAATAAGTTAAATTCCGAAATTAAGCAGTTTTCACATTTAATATCAAAACATCCCTAAAATAAAAAACATACAATTTATCTCAAATTTATAATTTTGGGATGGGGGGGGGGGTTAAATCATTGAAACACACATGAAAAATAATGGAAATATTATCTATATCATGGTACCATCTAATTATGGTGGATTTATCCCAGTTATTGGTACTTGAATACATTTAAATGATATATGTATAAAAAATCTCATATGGAAGCATTAATAGTGAAGAGTTATTTTTTTTGGATGAATGTACTAATTTTTATTCCAAATATATTAGTTATATTGAAATAATATTAGATAAACCCTCCCAAATTAATGAATCCCCATTTTAGAATGAATAAAATCTGAAACAGACAACATTGAGTGAGTTTAGTCTAATTGATTTTCATTATTAAATTCTCCATCATTTATTCCATTGATACCAAAAGTAATATAATTAATCCTTAAAGTATTCAATTGATATACAATAATTTAAATTTAGTACGTATCATTAATCAAGATCCCATTTTATATGGAATAACACCAAGAGAGGATGAATCTATGGTATATGTTTTTATAAAACCTCCATGACTAATTAATTTCATAATCCCATCAGTATAAACTCTCCCTCAGCTTGAGCGTAGTGACAATATAAAAAAAATGCACAAAAAAAAATGATTTCTGAGTTTTTTCCTCAATATGAGAGTCTACTCATTATAGGGTTAGGGTTTTGTTTCGAGAATTGGATTATCACTAAAATATACTAATTATAGGAGAGGGTAAATGTTCTTCCTTAACTAATTAAATGATGCGTATTCTAGTAAAAAATAAGGCCAATATTCATCCTTAAACTTTTCACAACAAAAATAACAACATGGTGTTGTTTACATTGGTACCACCAGTCTTCAAGATTATTCCCATACTATTAATAGTGAATAATATCTTCAGTATATCACAAGAAGCCTTATCATCAAGGAGAACAGTATTAAAGTAACATCAATACGTTGGACTTCCTCTCACAAATTCAGAATAATAAAATCATGTATTAGATCATGCACACACGATATGATATTCTTCCTCCTCAGTAACAAGCATTTAGATGATTGTAAATTTGATAAAATTACCTCAACCCAGTAAAAAATCATAGTTTTAGTATAGGTTAATGATCTTATTATTCTTCTTCTATCTCTTTAATACAACAGTTCATCAATAGAGTAGAGTATCATCTTATTCTCTCAATTACTATACACCCTTTTTTTTTATTAATTTCTTCCTTTTATATTAACATATATTAATGAATATTATTTCTATAATAGAATTTGGAAAATTACCTTCATTCTCAACTATAATTAATTTTCTTAAAGAACAACATCGTTGACTGTAGATGATAATTTCAAATATTTGATTTTGAAATCTCCATGAAAATAATCCATGATCCTCTCATTTAATACCCATTCAAATCCCATTTGAACTCCCTTGAATATCAACTTGAATCATGGATTTGACCAACAACCAATGATATTTTATAAAATATGGATCGATGAAGAATCTTCTAGTTTAAGGTTACTCAATTTTTTAAAATATAAATTCCCATATCTTACAAAGACTAAATATTATATGTGTATAAAATAATTTATGCAAATCAACATATCATACATGTTTAAAGTATATTAGATGGATAAAAATATCAAACATGCCAGATATCATAAAATCTTCCAATACCTTATGAAGTGGCCAATATTTTATGAACATAGCCAAAGTACCATATGAAATTCATGTATCTTATGAAGATGTGATATCTTACATTGATATCAAAATGTTTTATGAATTATATACTTAAGTAGAATTCAAGAAATATAAATCTATAGAATTCTAACCTATCCTCTCTAGACAATTTAAAAAACACTTCAATCATATTTCAAATATCCTTCTCATACTCCAATGAACAGTTTTCAACAAATAAAACTCTTTAAAAAATTATATATAGTACTTTAATCATCCCATTTGGGTATGTTGTCAACATTTATCAACTATTTAAAAAATTTAAAAAATCACTCTAGAGTCATAAAATTACAGACCATCTCACATGTAATTCATCTTGACACCACACTATAGGATGATGTAGTGTTTTTAGGAAATTATATCCCTCAATAAAAAGGAATATTTTGACCAGTAATTTTAATGATCTTCCCCTTAATCTAATAATTATTATATTAATTTTCTCTATCTTTCCACAACAACAAAGACTCAAAGATTTTAAATGGATATAGAGAAATAAATAACTTCTTCTCTTTATTTTTAATAAATAGTTTTTCCTATATCCCCACTTAATAAAAAAATAAAAATATATATGGGGGTACTCCCAATGTTCATCAAGATAGAGGTAAGGGTTAAATATTCATGTTCATCATCAGAGTATAAAAACTTTCTTCGAGTGTTGCATAATATTTTTAGAAATATCAACATCACTATGATTATAAAATTAAATATTTAAAGGTATTTCAATCTATACCCTCAAATCCTCAAGCTTCTCCCTCATCGAGTTCATCTTTGTATAAGCATTGGTAGAAACAATATACTCAGACTCTATGGTACTCAATGTGACCGAGTTATATTTTTTATAATACCAAATAACACAACATATTATAAATATAAATAATCCTCTTGAGTTGGATTTTAAATCATCACAATCACCTACCCAATCTATATTAGTGAATTCAGACAGCTTCTAGTGTCCTCCTTTCCCATTCAATAGTGAAAAGGTCAAAGTCCCTATGATTTATTTAAGGACTCTCTTGATAGACATTAAGTGTGATTCATTAGGATCACTTTGAAAATTGTCACAAAAACTCTTTCAAAAATATACTAGGTTCACCCATCACATAGGAACAAAAGCTAGACTATTTCAAGGTCTAAAGGGTGTTCCTGATCCCCATAGGCTAGCAACCAGTTCCTAGGAATATAATTACCACCTTTGATAATTTATTTTCCTGATAAATAATCAAAAAAGTCCTAATTGAGAACCCAACATGTTCTTTCTATATTTTTTGAAGTCATGCATCTAAATAAAATAAAAAAAATCATAACTAACTCATACAATAATAAAGAATAAAAATAATATCAAGGTAATACATGATAACCATTGAATGAGTCAAGAAATAAAATATAAACAAAATGAATGGGATGGGTATGTCGAATATAAGATACATAAAACATATAAAAATAAAAAAAACCCAAAAAAATGGATACCCATCACTATGTTACATGAGGGTCTAAATCCTACCATGCCACCACAACCACCAACCCATCTCTTCCAATAAGAGAACCCACTACCTTCGATAAACACCTTTCTTTTTTATGAATATACTAAAATAAGGTTTAAATAACTGTATTGGGTGTATGTAGGGTGTGAGAGCATCTATCCCAATAGAATCCCCCCAATTGTTTCATAAGTATACTTTTTTATACCAAAAAAGCATTCTATTTTGAAAAAAAAGAAATAAAAAATAATATTCAAAAAATTTAAAAGAAAAAGGATAGAAAACATTCTTAAATAGTTTATAAAAAATTGAAATCATAAATAGGGAAATTAAACATGTCACAATCAAGAACCATGGAGATATCTATAAGGGATGCTAAGCTTATGTGAACCCAAGGATCCTTATCCTCTCTTGGTTATTGAGCCCATAATTATAACTCTAACCATATCTATTCTCATGCACGAGTTGCTGGGGAGAAATTCATAAAGTCCCTATAGTAATACATATCCATAGCATCAAAATGTTTAGTTAGTGTGGTTTAATCCATATTCTAGTTAAGGAATATCATTCCAAACAATATTTTATATAGTATTCCCCCATAGGTATCACATATTTCCATGGGTTTTCTTTTTTTAAAATCACGTGAAACTTCAATATTAAAAGGTAAATTTTATTTAAGGGGCCTCCTCATAAATTACACATCAATAAAATTTTATTTTCATATTTATTTCACCACTTTATAACAATTTATTTTTCTATATTCATGGAAAATCATTTAAATAATTTTCAACACATATAATAGTTATTTGGAGATCAAATGGTATGTTGGAAAGAGATTTAATAAAAGTTTTAAAAGTAATAAATCATTAAATGTTTTCCAATAAAGGTTTCTTATGAAAATTCCTACCTTATTATAGTAAATAACATTAAAATGGGTAGAGTCAACAAACAATGGAGAAGAAACCCCTGATAAGAAAAGAAAAAACCATAAACATAAAACCCCACTAATTAAATTTAGCTAAGAAAAACCCTAGGACACCATGGAATTAGGTTAAAAATAAATTCGAAGAAAAGAGAGAACAAAACAAGGGAAGATGAGTGGAATCGCTAAACAAAATGTTCCTTGAATAATCCATGGTTAAAACTACTTGCAGTTAAGAAACAATAAATAGTATAGATGGTCAGTATTTGTAAAAGTGCCATAGGTTTTGAAGGGAAGAAATGATAGGATTATAGGTTTAAAATTGAATTAGGGTAGAATAGTATTTTCATATTTTTATGTTTATGGGTAGGTTTCATGGTTTTTTAATCCATGTTCTAACTGTGGGGGTGGAACAAGAATATACCTAGGTGTTGTATGGTTTGGCCGCATGGTTTGAAAAGTTGTGTTCTAACCATTAAAAATTCATCTATCAAGAAACTAGAGCATTCTCATGATTTGATGCATAGTTATTATTAATCATCTTCCAACTATGAAACATGAAATGTCCCCTATTTTATTAAAATATTGAAATTAAAACACACGAGGAAAAATAATAATAATAAAATGAATAAATAATAGAAATGGTACCTAAAAATGACACCATGGGTGTTAAAATTATCCCCATCGTATAAATTTATTGCTCTAGAAAATTATATGGAAGAAGGTTGATCTAGAAATAGGTGAATAAACTACTCACTCACAAGAGACTTTAACTCCCAAGTATCATGGGAATCACTCCCATGTCATCATAATACTCAGAATAATAGAATCAAATTCCCAAATAGAATATTTTCTCAGGAGTCAACACTCTAAATCAACTATTCAAACATAGAGACATTCAGTTATAATCCAAGATCCTTATGATTCAACACATAATAAGGTTCTGGGTGGTACTTATTAACATGAGAGACATGGGAGACATTATAGATCAAATTAATCTTTAGAGGTAGGATTACTGATATGATACTTTCCTAATCATCCTAGTGACTTTAAAAGGTTCCAGATACTTTAGAGTAAGTATTCCTTGACTCTCAACCTATCAGTGACCGAAATGATGTGAATACTTTAAGAAAACATGGTCACAAACTAAAAAATCTAAAGGATTACATTAACAGTATACATAATATTTATGATAACTGTGACCCATCACCCTATGATGATGGATAGTCTGTATCTTCACCAATATCTCCTAAACTACACTTAGTCCCACCAAGGATGCCTCACCAACTCTGGTCCAACTAAGAGGATACTTAAATAACCTAGTATAAAAGGCCTAAATATGAGTAATTATGATTGATGATTTGTAAATATAACTAGTAAAAACTTTATTTTAGATGACATGGTTTTCATGTCAGTTATTTATAACCGAAATCAAAAATTTGAGATGAATATTTTTCACATCGGTTATTTAATAACCGATGTGAAATTATTTTAAAACTTTTATGAAATGTAGGGATGAGTCATTTTGTGTACATTCATTCACACAAATTCCATTAGTTCTCTCTTGTGCAATGTGCTCTAACCCTTCTTTCTAAGATCTGTTATCCCCAACTATTTTTTAGTTTGATTTAACCAATTTAATCCACCCTCATTTGTCATCAGCTTCCGATTTCACTCTATATATTCCATATTCCAATTTTAATTTCCATATCAATCATCCCCATTTCGATATAAATTTTTGGTTTGTTATTATTTTTTATATTTTTTTTGTGCTTCTAAGGTATTTTCATTTTTAGTTTTAGTTCCAATTTTCAATTTTATTTTTCATTGCAACTCATTTTATTCACTCTTTGTAATTACAGTTCCTATTATTCACTCATATAAGGTATTTTTCAATTTATGAATGATTGTTTTAGATTTAGGTTTGATTAAATGTTTATTTGATTAATTTTTGTTAAAAATAATGTTAGTTATTAATGTGTGTCTACAATACGTTTTTTATCTACATTGCAAATTGGTGTTTTAAAGGTATAGTGGATTATGGAGTTTGAATATAGATTATTTTTAATATATATTTAGTTGATAATATTTATTTCACAATACAGTTTTATTTTTTTATGAAATAATTAAAAATAAAATATGTTCAAAGTGATATTTTTATCAAATATGTAGTCTTTATTTTATTTGTGAATAATTTCATTATATTTTATTATTATTATTTATAAAAGTAAATTTGAAATTAAATTTAAAAATATAATAAGTTATTATAAAATAATGATATATATTATAGGTAATAATGAGTTATATTTGTATTACTACATTATGAAAAAAGTTATTAATATGAAGAAGGTATTGATACTTTTTTTGAAATTTCTAAATGAAATGTTCCAACCAATTACTTGTTTTTACGTCTATGATTGAAATGTTTAAATTAAAATAAGTTGAAAAGTATAAAAATAAAATATCATTTAATTTGTCATGATTTTAATATGATTTACATCCCTTGGATTTAACGTGGTGAAATTGGGTACAATTCCAAATTTATTGATGACGATGAATTTCATGATGAAATGTTTACTCAAATTGAAGAAATGATTTATGATATCAAAGTAGAATCAATTGGGAAAGAACTGATAATCAATTTTCAATATAGTGAAACTGAAAAAACCTTATATTCTGGTTTTATGGAATTTATAATTTTATAAATAGTGCTGAGATTGATTAAATTGAAGGAAAAAATAGATGGAGTGAAAAGAGTTTTACATAGTTTGTACAGTTGTTGAAAGAAATAATTCCTAAAGAAAATGATATTAAAGATTCAAATTATAATGGGAATAAATTATTATAGAATATGGTTTTTGGATACAATAAGATATAAAACTACCTAAATGACTATGTGATATATAGGAAGGAATAAGAAAGTCAGTCAGAGTGTCCCAAATATGGGACATCATTGTATAAGTTGAAAGAAAAACCATTGTTCGATTTAGTAGTTATTGATAATCCTACCAAGGAAATCTAGTATCATCCTATAATTTATTATTTAAAATGATTATTTTTAAAATAAAATGTTATAAAACGTTAATATGGAATGTAGATGAGTGAATATATAATAACAAATTTACATCATCTAGATGATTTTCCACAATGGAAGAAGTTTGATCAACTATTTTCTACATTCCGAAAGGAAGTTAGAAATCTTAGACTTAGACTGTGCACTAAATAAATGAAACCATATTGAATCCTTAGTATAAAACATAGTTTATGGCTTATTTTATTGGTAATTTATAACTTATCTTCTGAAATTTGTATGAATAAGAAATATATCATGTTGAGTTTAATGATTTCCGGACAAAAAAAATCTTGAAAATGATATTAATGTTTTCTTATCACTATTAATTGATAATTTAAAACTTTTATGGGATACATGTATTATACTGTGTGATTATTATAAAAAGGAACATTTTTAACTAAATGAAATGATTGGTTTCACTATAAATAAATTCCCATTATATGGAAATTTTTATGCATACAATGTTAAGGGATATAAATCTTTTCCAATTTGTGAACAAAAGACATCACATTATCAACTGCAATATGTGAGAAATATGGTATACATAGGTCATAAAAGATTTTTTTCTATGGATCACTATTTTTAAATATTTAAAATGTATTAAATAGATCATAATAATTTTATTTATCTCCTGAACCTTTTTTTACTAATCAATATTTTTAGAGGGTGAAAAAAATTGATGTCATATTCATAAATACAAAAAGATTATGTAAAGATAGAAATATTTGGAAGAAACGGTCAATATTTTTTGAACTTACATATTAGAGATATCATGAGGTAAAACATAACATCAATTTCATGATTTTGAGAATAATATCTATGAAATATTGATTAATATTTTTAACAAAATTAAAGGAAAGACTAAATATGGGTTGAATGAAAGATTGGGATTACACTCAATGGGAATACATTTTGATTTAGCTCCCACTCATAATGGAAGATGAATATACCTACCTATATCTTTTCATACATTATCAAAGAGGGTGAAAATTATATTCATTCAATTTATTCAAGGTATCAAAGTACCATAGGGTTATTCTTTAAATGTAAAAAATTTTGTGTCACTAAAAGTTTTGAAGTTGATAAGTATGAAATCTCAGGATTGTCACATCATGATGAGAAAACTTCCACTAGCTGCAATACATGGAATATTTCCCATCCATGTCAGAATTACTATCATGAAGGTGTATTAATTTTTCAATTAAATTTGAAAAAAGGAAATTCATTTGAATTCATTCAACAATTTGGAGGATGATTCAACGTATATACTTTTTCAACTGGAAATGTATTTTCCTCTATATTTTTTATATCATGGTGTATTTAGTGGTTCATGTGGTGGAAAAAATATATATTTTTAGACCTATATATCTAGGTTTGATGTATTATTTTTAATGTTATATGAATATATTGACGGGATATGTTAAGAAAAAATATCTACATAAAGCCTCTATTTTTGAGAAGTATATTTCTGTGGAGGATGCAGAGTTTTTTACAAGATACTTGTCTATAGTAGAGCACATAGATTAGCCTATATCTCCCCATGAAAAAATAAATTATGAGGGAAAGGGGATCTGTGAATTGAAATTAAAATCATTAATAGGAGAAAATATAAAATTGATTGTCACGACCCGTCCTAGTAGGGCCCGCGCCGTGACTCCCCAAGCCCGCCTCCAATAGGCCAGGGGCTGGTGAGTAGCACCGAGTAGGCATATTACTAACATGGGTGGCATTGCCTATGAACATGTACACACGCACACATCTCCCAGCCCACAATGCTGAAATGTAAAAACCACTAAGGAACAAAAAAATAATGCATACAACTAAACCCAACCAACAGAGTGTGATGAAAGGTAGAGTACTAAAAAGTAAACTAGGCCAGAATACAAGCCCCCCCCCAAAAAAAAACAAACAAGAGTATGAAAACTGCAAATTCCAACATGTAAGAACAAAAGGTACTGAGACTGTTGATTGTATCCATAGGAACACCTTGGCCTATAGGGAACTCAGAAAGATCAGTTCTGTCCTGGTCTGCCCTGGACTCTGTCAAAAGGCTGCTCGTCTGCACAAGACACCAGACGTGCGGGCAAAGCCTGTGCAGGGGTGAGTATAACAATACTCAGTAGAGGACCCCAAAAACCACAAAGCAGTACACAAAGTAATGGTACAGTCAGCTATGCAAAGTATATGTCTACAGAACATATAGAACAAACCATATATACTCCAAACCCAGACCCGTGGTCTAGAGACAAGTCACACAACCGCATACCCCGTTAGGGACTCTGTTATAAGATTCGGTGATGCACTTGTTCCTGGATAACAAACTCCATGAGTCTTATAGCTCCGATGACGTCCGTCCGAGAAGTGTTGTTCATCGGAAACCTTCATGAGAGGTAGCTGCACTCATTATAGGAGACACACTCTTGAGTGGGAAGGTTACGGTAAATAGAAGCACTCATTATGAGAGACACACTCCTGAGTGAGAATGATCATAATACATGGATGAGGATCACTGCCAGGGCCATGGCGGATACCGCAAATCATCTGGATTCACCAGTGAGGTGATACACTAGCTAGGTAGAGGATCAAATCCCAGTAGAGTTGGTCACGTCGATGCCTGACTCCACCTAGGGTCATGAATGGATAGAGGATCTCACTGCGGGCCTCTCGGAGGGATGCTGACTTTATCACAAAAAGTCCGGATGAAGGGATCATACTCCTGTAGAAGGAAACGATGCCTTACATTCAGGGAAAAGAGAAGAATGGGTACTAACCCAAACAAAATATGTCCAGGATACAGTGAACAAGAGGACCATGATGTTTTCCAAAAAGTACACAGCGTGTAGAAAAGATAAATGCTGTGTTGTCTGACCCCAGGTACTAGCCGTGTGCAATGAACCGTGTCGTAGAACTGGTCGTGTAGAAAAACTTAGTACATGGCATGTAGTACGATGTACACACTGTGTTCAAGTGAATGGGTTTGGACCTGTGTCACTGGTCGTGTGGCTGTACACAGCTATCAACCCGTGTACTTTAACCTGTGTCTGTGTATCCTCTGGATACACACCGAGCTTCACGTTGCCACCTCTGCCAAGCTATATATGCCATGTCGCCTGAAGCCATGTAGATTATCCCGTGTCCATGTATTTTTCCAAACACATGCCGAGTCTTCAGGGAAGGTCCAGCACACCGTGTGACCGGGGTCACACGCCGTGTGATTCTTCTCTGACCCCCGAAACCCTAGCTGCCACCGCCAGTACTACATGGCGTTTTCTTAGGAAGTACATGCCGTGTATTTTGGTGATTTCCAGAAACATGAACTTCCACGGTCATGCCTTCGTTGATGTTACGTTCATCGATCCGACCGTCCAATCACCACAAAAACTTCAGGTTTTGGTCGCCCCGACGCTATGAAGCTTATCCTGATGTTTTCGGACCTCCAATCGGTTCCGAAAACCTATTTTGATATTCCCGCGCGAAGAACACTCGAAGAACGCCCTTTACCGATCCCATCCGATTCGTCGTCCGCCATCGTCATCGCACCTCTACAAGGTCGTTGCGGTGTCGAACCTTCGATTTGGGATCGTTGCATTGTGGAACGGATGTGAAATGATCCGTTGTTCATCGCCCCATGAAGAACGCTAAGAACGCGCGAGAAAATAATGGGGGAGGAAATCCAATAAACAAATCGAGGAGAGAACCTCCGCCGTCGTTCGTCACGGCATTGATGCTCTCCCATTAATAGGTTTAAACGGAGCAGAGATCAACATAAATAAAAGCATGGATTATTTCCCCAAAATCATCCCAAAGAAAACCCTCCCACAAGAACGTACGAATCCACAGATCAACTTGTTCGTGGTTGATTTACGTTCGTCGTTTAAACTCAAAAACTAGGAAAATAAATTGAAATAACAAACCCCTACATTTCAAAAGGATCGATCATTGATGAAGGCACCACACTTCCATTGTCGTTGAGATCCTTCAACATTGGTGCAACGATTCTCGATTTTGATCCTTCATCGTTCATCACCGAGAATTCTCTCAAACTTCTTGTGGATTCTGCAGAGGTTTCTCTCCAACGTTTCCAATGATCAACAATTTCTTAACCCATTAAAAAGGGAAACATGTTGGCATTTAATTACGCAGCATCATTAATGATGTCAACTTGCCATTTTTTTGAGTCATTATGACACGTCATTAATTTAGGAAACAGACGTCCTGTCGTTGTGCTGTAGCGGACGTTCCAATAAAATAAAATAAACATTTAGTAATTTATTTTATTTTTACTTTACTAAAAACGTCCGAAAATTAAATTTCTACCTCAACCCACACCGTTCGAGGTTTGGCCTGTTCTTAGGTAAATTAGTTGTCCCAGATGCAATGGTGTGCTCAGATTTTTAATCCGGGCATCTGTTTGGAAACTAACACAACCTCACACAAGCACTGACTCACTTAACTTAAAAAAAAGTTCAAACCACTATTCTGGGATCACTGGACCTCGGAATGATCTGCCGTCTTCACGCCCGGTCTCGAAATAATTCCATATAATATTTAAAATAATAAACGGGAAGATCTGAAACATTACAATCTTCCCACCTTAGGGATTTACGTCCCTGAAAAGCCAAAACAACAGCTATAAAAAAAGATGAGGGTACTGGGAACGTATCTGAGCCTCACGTTACCACGTTCTCTCCTAAATATTCCCATGCTTCCACCGGACGTGCACCAAGGGAATCGATCACCCACAATGGATCCTCTCCTGTCGATCCTCAATCTCCACCGGGTACTCAGCAAAGGTCACTCCATCCTCGATGTCTAGCTCACCCCAGTCGATGACGTGCGATGGATCATGCTGGAACCTCCTTAGCTACGACACGTGGAAGACATCATGTACCCGATGCAATTGTGGTGGTAGAGTTAGGCGGTACACTACCTCGCCAACTTTTCACAGTATCTGGAAGGGTCCGATGAACCTTATAGATAGCTTTCTGCCTAGGCCAAATCTCCATAAACCTCATCGAGGTGAGACCTGAAGAAAGACGTGGTCTCCCTCTTCAAACTCCAGAGGCCTTCTTCGTCGGTCAGCATAGGACTTCTTCCGGATTTTTGCAGTCTTTATCTGCTCTCGGATGATATTCACCTTCTCTGTGGTATCTCACACTAACTCTAGACCCATGAGTGCTGACTCTCCGAGGTCGGTCCAGCAAAGTGGTGACCGGTAGGGTCTCCCGTACAAGGCCTCAAACGGTGCCATACCAATGGTGGAGTGGTAGATATTGTTGTACGCAAACTCCACTAGTGGTAGGTGGTCCTCCCAGTTGCGACCAAAGTCCAAGATACAAGATCACAACATATCCTCCAGAACCTGAATGGTCCACTCCGTCTGACCATCAGTCTAGGGATGAAATGCTATGCTCAAGCGTAGCTGAGTCCCAAAAGCCTCCTGCAATCCCTTCCACAACCGGGATGTGAAGAAGGCATCTTGATCCGAGACTATAGTCGAGGGGATTCCATGAAGCCAAACTATCTCCTGCACGTAGAGGCATCCCAATATCTCTACGGAACTCTGCTCCCTGATAGCTAAGAGGTGGGACGACTTGGTGAGTCAGTCAACGATCACCCAGATGGAATCATGCCCCTTGGACGTCCATGGTAAGCCTGTCACGAAGTCCATAAATATTCCATCCCACTTCTACTCTGGAACTTCCAGGGGGTGAGCTAACCCTGCTGGAACCTGGTGCTCTGCCTTCACCTGCTGGAATGTGAGGCATCGAGAAACGAACTCTGATACTGCCTTCTTCATGCCTGACCACCAGAACTTTCATCGGAGATCCTGGTACATCTTTTCCACTCTAGGATATACCGCCAAAAAGGATGTATGAAACTACCTCATGACCTCCTCCTGGAATGCCACTAGTACAACAGTGCGTCCTCTGAAAAGAAGTACGTGCTCTCCACCTTGTGAATATCCATCAGGAGCATGTTCGGTGGATAACTGAGCATGTAAAGCCACATAGTCGACATCCCCAAGCTGTGCCTCCCTAACTCGCTGTAAGAGTGGAGGGGTGACAACCATCGTCTGTAGGTAAGCTTTATCCTCTCCATCCACAAAGGATAACTGTAACGCGGCTAACTGCTGTGTCGCCTCACTCAACAGCTGTGAGCTCTACTTTATGCTAATGGCATCTGCCACCTTGTTCCTTTTTCCAAGAGTATAGATGTTCTCGAAATCATAGTCCTGGAGGAACTCTATCCATCATCTCTACCACAGATTCAAATATTTTTTTGAAAAGATGTACTTGAGGCTCTTGTGGTCAGAGTAGATTATAAACTGCTTTCCCATAAGGTAGTGTCACCACATCTTCAATACGAAGACTACCGCTGCCAACTCGAGATAATGGGTCTCACAGTTCCGCTCATGTGGCCTAAGCTAGCACGAACCATAAGCAATCACTACATTCCGCTGCATCAGGACACAACCGAGCCCAGTCCCCGATGCGTCGTAGAAAACTACGTACTCAACTCCCTCCTCTGGCAATCTCAAGACTGGGGCGCTCGTCAAACTTTGCCTCAACTGCTCAAAAGCCTGCTGTCACTTCTCTTTCTACATGAAGGGCTGCCCCTTCTTGGTCAATGCCATCATCATTGCTGATATCTGGGAGAAATCAGGAATGAATCTTCGGTAATATCCTGCCAACCCAAGGAAGCTCTACACCTCCATCATGCTCCGAGGTGGGTCCCATGCTAACACAGCCTCCACCTTTGCTGGGTCCATAGCTACTCCATCTTCTGAGATGACATGTCCCAGAAAGTGGACCTCTTGAATCCAGAACTGGCACTTTGAGAGCTTCCTATAAAGCTGGTTCTCCCGCAGTACGTCCAGAACCATCCGTAGGTGTCTCACGTACTCCTCCTTGATGCCGAGTACATGAGGATTTTGTCGATGAAGAACACCACGAACATGTCCAAGTACTCCTGGAAGATCTGTTTCATCAGCCCCATGAACACTATGGGGGTGTTCGTCATGCCAAAAGGAATCACCAAGTACTCATAGTGATCGTAGCGGCATCTGAAAGCCGTCTTCGGTATATCCTCGTCCCGTACTTGTAACTGATGATAGCCCGATCGAAGGTCAACCTTCGAGAACCACTGTGCCCCTCTTAGCTGATCGAAGAGGTCGTCGATTCTCAGAAGTGGATACTTGTTCTTCACCATCACCTGGTTCAAGTGCTGATAATTCATGCACAACCTCAGACACCCATCTTCCTTCTTGGCAAACAAGACTGGGGCCGCCAAGGGTGAGACATTGAGTCTTACGAAACCCTTGTTCTGAAAATCCTCCAACTGCACCCTCAGCTCGCGAAGCTCTGCGGGAGCCATCTGATATGCCGATGAGGAAATCGATGTCGCCCTGGGGTGTAGGTCGATGCATAAGTCAATTTCCCGATGGGGAGGTAATCCTGGAACATCTTTGGGAAAGACGTCCTCATACTCTGCCACCACTGCTGGGAACTGAGAGCTCACAACATCTACTGCTCCGAGGGTAAGTCTAGCCAACTCATGAGTGATCAGCTGCACCCTCCTATGCATGAGCCCATTTTGTGCTGCCTGGGTTTCCTTTTCTCTGACAAAGGAAAACCTCGTTCCATCACGGCGGACACACCACACTCTTCACCTAAAACAGTCAATCTGGGCATGGACCGAAGATAACCAATCCATAACGAGAATGACATCATAAGCCCTTGACGCTACCACCAAGAGGTTCCAACCAAAACTCTCCCCTCCAAGGGTAAGATCACATTGTTTACAAAGGTGCGTAATCGTCGAGTATCCTCTCGTAGGTGTCTCCAAGCGTAAGGATCGAGTCAACGGTTCTACCGGAATCTCGAGGTTTTGTACAAGACATGTGGCTATAAGAGAATGACTGGAACCTGTGTCTATGAGTACGACAGTTAAGGTATAAAAGACATAGATCGTACCTCGAATCATCCCTGGATCCCCTGTGTCATATGCCTCGACCGCATGCAGCTGTCCCCACCCCTATCCCCCAGCTCCTTGAGCCTGGTACGGACCTCCTGGGGGTGGTGGTGGAAGTAAGTAGAAGCATCTGCCACCACTTGTAGCTCTCCCTGCTCCTCTTCCACATCCGCCACTTGGCGGGTCTGCCTGTTCTGTAATCTGCCTCTAACTTGGTGGTCTATCCAGCGCTTCCCTATCAGCAGCTCGACGGGTCGGGCAATCCCTAACGAGATGTCCCCTACCGTCGCATGCGTACCATCGCTTCTCCCTAGGATGACTGGATCCAGCCCGAGAGACCTGGACTGACGATCCCCTATATTGGGTCCTCCTCCAACATCTCTCACGTTATGATCCCTACGTCTGACGCCGGCTCCCGGCCGTCGAGGTCTCCGCACCTGTCTGCCTGCTGCTGACTGCCGACGATTGTCTCTGCTCCACCAAGAAACTCTCGATCACCAAGGCACACTCGATCACTCCAGCATAAGTCGACATTCATAGAGGGACGAAACTAGACCAGATGTCATGTCATATACCTCGCTCGAAGGTCCGAGCTCTGAAGTACTGATCCCTGACCATATCCATCGAGTACCTGGTGAGGTTGGTGAACCTCGATGAATAGTCAGCTACTGTCATACTGCCCTGCTGGAGCTGAAGAATCTCTTGGATGTGCAAAGCTCTCAACATAACTGGAGAGAACTCCTCTCTGAAGAGTCGCTCAAAATCCGTCCATGAAAGAGTCTCCTCATCTTAAGTCTGTGTGGTTAGACTCCACCATCGCTCGACTGAGCCCTGAAGAAGGCTCGCTCCTAGGACCACCATCTGGTCTACTGGTGTTCTCACTAGATAGAAAACTCTGGTCATCGCCTCAAGCCGGTCCTTAGCCTCCTGGGGGTTGGTCTCTCCCCGGAACCTGAGGGGTCTCTGTCTCTGGAAATCATGAAGTATGCTAAGACTGCACTCCTCGCCGGTCGGTACTACAGGTACCACTGGCTGCTCCACTGGTGGTGGCATAGCAGGTGCACCACCCGGTGGAAACACATGGGGAACTGGTCCCTGTATCGAAGCCTCGTCACTGAGGGGGTCATCCTCGTGATCGTGCTGCTGAATCCTAGTGGGTATGCATCGTAGATGCATCCTCTAAAGAAACAAGATGTACCATGGTAAAAGAGTATATCTGGATAGCTGACACAAAGGACATGGAAACCACAAACCATTCCTATATGATGCATGTACCTTTTTATTTCCCGATAACCAGTTTTTTCGTGTACTGAGTCGGAAATCAGGTTATTAGAGCCCTGGTGTATGGATACGTCGGCCGCCGCACCAACACTGGGGTCTCTAGCCTAAAAGCCGAACCCGAAACAGTCAACAATGTTTCCCCAAACCAAACTCATAGACTCTTGGTCCTAAGGTAGAATCGACCACCTATGATACCACTCTGTCACGACCCGTCCCATAGGGACGCGCCATGACTCCCCAAGCCCACCTCCAATAGGCCATGGGCTGGTTACTAGCACCGAGTAGGTATATTACTAACATGGGAGGCAGTGCCTATGTACCTGTACACACACACACATATCTCTAAGCCCACAATGCTGAAATGTAGAAACCACTAAGGAACAAAAAAAGCATGTATACAACTAAACCCAACCAAAAGAGTAAGATGAAAGGTAGGGTACTAAAAAGTAAATTGGGTCAGAATACAATCCCACCAAAAAACAAACAAACAAGAGTATGAAAACTGAAAAGTCCAACCTGTAAGTACAAAAGGTACTGGGACTGTTGCTCGTAGCCATAGGAACACCTCGGCCTGTAGAGAACTCAGAAATCTCGGTCCTATCCTAGTCCATCCTGGACTCTGTCAAAAGGCTGCTCATCTGCACAAGACACCAGACGTGCGGGCAAAGCCCGTGCAGGGGTGAGTATAACAATACTTAGTAGAGGACCCTGAAAACCACAAAGCAGTACACAAAGTAAAGGTACAGTCAGCAATGTATAGTATATGTCTACAGAACATATAGAACAAACTAGATATACTCCAAACCCAGACCCGTGGTCTAGAGATAAGTCACACAACCACATTCCCCAGTTAGGGATTCTGTTTGAAGATTCCATGATGCACTCATTCCTGAAGAACACACTCTATGAGTCTTATAGCTCCGATGATGTCCGTCCGAGAAGTGTTGTTCATCGGGAATCGTCACGAGAGGTAGCTGCACTCATTATGGGAGACACACTCCTGAGTGGGAAGGTTACGTTAGATAGAAGCACTCATTATGGGAGACACACTCTTGAGTGGGAAAGATCACGATACACGAATGAGGATCACTTCCAGGGCCATGGCGGATACCGCGACTCATACAGATTCACCAGTGAGGTGATACACAAACTAGGTAGAGGATCAACACCCAGTAGAGTTGCTCACGTTGATGCCTGACTCTACATAGGGTCAGAAATGGATAGAGGATCTCACTCTGGGCCTCTCGGAGGGATGTCGATTCTATCACAGAAAGTTCGCCTGAAGGGATCATAATTCTGTAGAAGGAAACGATGCCTGACCTTCTGGGAAATGAGAAGAAGGGACACTAACCCAAACGAAAGATTTCCAGAATATGGTGAAAAAGAGGACCATGCGGTTTTCGAAAAAGTACACGACGTGTAGAAAAGATACCCGCCGTGTTGTCTGACCCCGGGTACTGCCCGTGTGCAACAGCCCATGTCGTAGAACTGGTCATGTAGAAAACCTTAGTACACGATCTATAGTACGATGTACACGCTGTGTCCGAGTGATTGGGGTTGGCCCCATGTCACTGGCCGTGTGGCCGTACATGGCTATCAACCCGTGTAATTTAACTCGTGTCCATTTATCCCCTGGATACACACCGAGCTTCACGTTGCTGCCTCTTCCAAGCTATACAGGTCGTGTCGCCTGAAGCTTTGTAGATCATCCCATGTCCATGTATTTCCCAAACACATGCCGAGTCTTCGGGGAAAGTACAACACACCGTGTGATCGGGGTCACACACCGTGTGATTCTTCTCTGACCAATGAAACCTTAGCCGCCACCGCCAGTACTACACGACGTGTTCTTAGGAAGTACACACCGTGTATTCTGGAAATTTACAGAAACACAGACTGTCGCCGTCACGCCTCCGGTGATGTTCCATTCGTTGATCCGGTCATCTGATCTCCACAAAAACTTCAGGTTTTGGTTGCCCTGATGCTACGAATCTTATCCTGATGTTTTTGGACCTCCGATCAGTTCCAAAAACATATTTTTATCTTCCCGTGCGAAGAACAATCGAAGAACGCCCTTTACCAATCCGGTCCGATTCGTCGTCCACCATCATCGTTGCACCTCTACAAGGGCGTTGCAGTGTCGAACCTTAGATTTGGGATCGTTGCATCGTGGAACGGATGCGCAACAATCCATTGTTCGTCGCCCTGTGAAGAATGTAAAGAACACATGAGAAAAGAATGGGGGAGGAAATCTAATAAACAAATCGAGGAACGAACCTCCGCCATTGTTCGTCACGACGTTGATCCTCTCCCGTTAACAGGTTTAAACGGACCAGAGATCAACATAAATAAAATCATGGATTATTTCCCTAAAATCATCCCAAAGAAAACCCTCCTGCAAGAACGTACGAATCCACGGATCAACTTGTTCGTGGTTGATCCGCGTTCGTCATTTAAACTCAAAAACGGGGAAAATAAATTGAAATAACAAAACCATACCTTTCGAAAGTATCAATCGTTGAAGAAGGCGCCGTGCTGCCATTGTCGTCGACATCCTTCAACGTCAGTGCAGTGATTCTAGATTTCGATCTGTCGTCGTTCGTCAACGAGAAGTCCCTCCAACGCCTCACAGATTCTGCAGAGGTTCCCCTCCAACGTTTCCAACGATCAATAATTGCTTAACCCATTAAAAAGGGAAACATGTTGGCATTTAATTACGTGGTAGCATTAATGACGTCAACTTTCCATTTTTTTGATTCATTATGACACATCATTAATTTAGGAAACAGACGACCCGTCGCTGTGCTGCAGCGAACGTTTCCATAAAATAAAATAAACATTAGCAATTTATTTTATTTTTACTCTACTAAAAACATCTGAAAATTAAATTTCTCCATCAACCCGCGCTGGTCGAGGTTAGGCCCGTTCTTAGGTAAAGTCGTCGTCCCAAACAAAATGGTGTGCTCATATTTTTAATCCGGGCATCCGTTTGGAAACTGCCACAACCGCGCACAAGCGCCGACTCACTTAACTTAAAAAATGTTCAAACCACCATTCCGGGCTCACTGGACCTCAGAATAATGTTCCGTCTTCGCTCCAAGTCTTGAAATAATTCCATATAATATTTAAAATAATAAACGAAAAAATCCGAGATGTTACATTGATACAGTTATAAATAATGAATAACACAATATGATGTTCAACCATATATAAAATTTCATATTAATGTGTTAAAAAATGTTATTTAATGAAAAAGATATGTGGATTTTGAATGATCAAAACAACAGCTTTTTCACTGGTTTAAAGAGACCGTTCATGGTAAATCAAATTCCTAAAAACATTGAGATAGTCTGCAGACAATCCAAGTTTAAATTTGACAACGTGGTTATAATATGACATTAATGACTATACATTTCACACAAAAGATCAGGACAATAGAAGTGTGGTTCAGAATAGTAGTGTATTGGTGTTTGTAGAAGAAATGCATTTTTAGAGTGCCAAACAAAAAACCCAATCTCTGCATGAAGTTCATATTATGGTGTTATTGAAGAAATATGCGAGGTTTAATACATTAAATATTGAGTTCCAATTTTTAACTACCAATGGGTTATTGGTAATAATAGTGTCAAACATGATGAATTAGGTATAAAACTAGTTAATATAAATAGATTGGAATACAAATATGATCCTTTTATAGGAAAACACATAAAAAAATCTATGTGTTTAATCCATCCAATATGCATTGATCTATCATTTTATAAGAAAAAATAGTATGTTGGTGATGAAAAACTTGATGAAGGTATTGATTTATGTGAGATACCTACTTCCATGGAAATATTAGTATGGAATATTGATGATGTAGAAATGGGTTGTTCTATAAGGAATGATCATGAGGAATGAATTTAGGAAAACAAACCTTTAATAATTTCCAAATATTATAGGTAACACATATTTATTTTTTATTTACTTATTTAAATTTCATAAAATATTAGATATCATAATTTTTTTATTTAAACACATATTAAAACTAATAATTCAAGTTGATTGTTTAAATTAGTTTAGTTTTGTTTATTTTACTCTTACTCAACTTATTTTTACACATATATAACTTATATATATATAAAAATAAAATTTAATTTAATATTTTTGAAAATATTTTTTTATAAATATTTATATTAAAAGAAAATTATTTTTGGTGTGAAAAATGGAGCATTGGGACATTTTTACTATTAATGCACCATTTTGGAGTAAATCTACTCCATAATGGTGTATTACATTGAATACATTCTAATGAATTTGATAAATAATGGTTTGTTTAGTATTGTGTTGTTTTTTATATCATTTTAAAAAATTTATATAATATTTGAATTTTTTTTCATTCATTTATTTTGTTTCATATCTCATTAATGTTATTATAATTCTAGTTAACTACCTTAAAAATGAATAAAAATGTGTTTAGTTTAGTTTACTTTTTTGTTTTTTCATTTTTCATTTTTTATTTAACTTTATATATAATAGTTTGATTTGTATATTTTGGTACTAATTATTTGTTACTTTGATTTGTAGGACAATGATAAATGAAATATCCAATTCACTATGAGCTTCCGGGTAGGAACGTACACATACTTCTGGGGATGATCACACACATACTCCTATTGAGGAGCCAACTCATCCTTATTCAGGGGATCCATCTACTTCCACTTGGGGAGAGGATACTTTGAGGCTTGGTAAATGTGACAAAACATGTTTACCAAAATTATTAGTTTCCCGCAACCATGACTAGAGAAAACAAGTTTACTTTGATTATAATGATATTCTTAGGGGTCCAGTTTCAAAATAATTTAAAACTTTAATTGCTGTAAAGGATAAAGATAAATTTCATATTTTGATTTTTGATTGGAGAAGTGTTGAAAAATGGAAAATATCTCAATTATAAGTAACTATTTCTGTGTGATCATTTATTATTATTTTACTTATCTTGAAATGTTTTTACTAATATAGGGTTTCCCCTTCTTATCTGATGACATATGATATATATGATATTGGAGGAGTTGGGAAGAAATGTTTAGGATTGGATTCTAAGAGATGGAGGTATTTTAAGTTAACCCTCACATGATATTTTATTTTTGGGGATAGAAAACATCAGAATCCATGGGACATATATCTATTTCTAGATGAACATACATAGAATAATTTTTTTGATAATAAATGACAAGAAGAGTTTTTGTTAAGTGAAACGTTAACTTTTAAAATATTTTTTATATTAATGAGCATATTAATGATCTGTTTATTCTTAATTTATATAAAATGGGGAGATATCATTTGGATTTCAAATAAAAAAACACATACTCTTATACATTATCTCATGGATGGTATATGTTATTAGAAGAAAAAATGACAAATAAAAAAAATCAAAAAACTGAGAGATGAGTCTTTATGATCCACATAGGTTAAACCTCCTCCCCCTACATATATACATGAAAAATAAAAGAGGTACTAGATGAGAAAAAAGGTAAAATATCTTATAGAAGAGTCGAGGGCTATAACTGAGAGGATTTTAAGAAGTTTTTTTGATTTATTTATGTTGTTTAAGTTAAATAAAATATTTATATATTTTTATTCAGTGCCGATTTTTCAAATATTATATATATGAATCCCTTGAGGAGAAGAGCACATAGGGGACCTTTATATTTAATGATATGAAGGATATTTTAGCTACTGCATTAAGAAGTACTGAACACCTAAGTCATGTATGAGGATACCTGATAAGTGTATCGATAAAAAAGTGTTTTTTCATCCTAAATATTCTTTAATAGAGGATGTTTATAAAATAAAAATAGAAGATTTAGAAGATAAAGTTCAGAATTTGGTTGAGATGATGGAGGAAAAAATCATGGATTTTTTATGATTAATGTTTTCAGGCATGAAAATATAGTTTCAAGTAACCAATCCCACTCCGCCACCTATACCTATAGATCTTACTCCTACACCTACTCATAATTATCCAACTCCAACACCACATCCTCCATAGCTTCCCATTTATTTTGAGTTATTTTTTGAAGATCCCAAATATCATATTATTTCATATGGTATTATATACTATATTGGTGATAACATTCATCATCAACAATTAGTGATAAAGAAGATTAAGGTCATTGTACAAGAAATTTTATATAGATTAATAAGAATACCATTTTCTATGGACAAGGTCTCTATAGTGGGACAATGTATTAACCATTTTTTAGTTTGGAATTCTAGAATTTTTTGAAAAATTGCTATTGAGGTATGTGTTGATTATATCCTTTTATTTCATATTGGTGTTAATTTTTTTTTTTGAATTTTTAAATTTTTAAATTTATCTATTTTTATAGGAAAAAATTAAAGACAAATACATAATTTATAGACAACAACAAGTGAAATCTATTATGACTTCAAATACAACTTCTTCTAGACTTTATAGATCATCAACACATTTAAATTTGTTGTTGGATGTTTATGACATTACATTGGATGCTAATTTTTATGGTCATGAAATAAATGTGATGATTTTAAAGAAAGATATCATCGAACTTCTAACTAGAGATGAGTTGACAATAAACATGATATAAGTCTTTTCAATGTAAGTCGATTATCATATATCTTTCAGTTATTTTAATTTATTGAAACTTAATACTTATATTTTTTTGTATTAGGTATATTTATATAACTTGTATACAACATGATACACCATCAGTATATTGATTTATGGAACAATAATTTATTTCACCTATAAAAATGACAACGAGTAATATAAAAAATAGTTTATATTGAAGAAAGATTTCAAAATAATGAAATTCAATGTTTGATGCTTTCTTATCTTCAAGAGTATTAAACATATATTTTACAAAGTGTTATATCACTTAAATGAATAACCACTTGTATTAGATTTTTTTTATATTAGTGTCCATTAGATGTTGGGAATTTTTTGTAAGAGAGAAGATAACTCATCGGTTATTCTATATCCATGGTGACATGCAGTATAATTTTAATAATGCATTGAACACATAAGTTTATATATTTGAATATTTGTATATATTACAAAGAAATTCAAATTTATTTCATACATATGATTTTCAAATAAGGAATGGGATTATTTTAGAGATACAACAAGAAAAAATAATGAAATGATCAAATATGTAAAACCAAATGTTCTCATTAATTTTTACTACATTTTGGCTGTAAGTACTTAATTTTTTTTGAATTGGAAAATTATTTTTAAATAGAAGTTTAATATTCACGAAGGATTAAAGGAATGCGGATACTATATTTTAGTATGTTTCAAATAATTTCAACATGGATAGTTAAAAAATTCTTAAAGGTCATATTTTATTATAAACCATTACTTTAATTTTTCATTCGTTATATTCAGAATATAGGTTAAATGATATTTTCTTAATTTTTAGCTTTTTTACGAACCAAAAAATTATACTTGATAAGAGATAAGACACTTAAAAAGATAATGGATAGGTTATTTCAGAGGTGTTATTGAGTTTTAGTTTACTTATAATATACATTGTAAAGTTTAAATTTTAAATTGTATAGTTAAAATGAATTGATTTTGTGGTGCTATTTCTTGGTTGTGATACTGCGATTTATCTATTTCTCATCTTATATTGTACTAATAGGACGGTCATTTTATTGATTTTAATTTATAAAAATTTATTTTTCATAATGGTTATTTTATAATTGATGTTAAAAATTTGATAAGAATACTGATCATATTGGTTATTTAAAAAGTGACGTGATAAATGGGTTTCCAAATTGGTTTTCAAATAATTGATATGGAAAACCACCTCTAAATATAAATTTTTATGTTGGAATATTTTTTTTATAAAATTGAAATTTAAAAACATCTATAAGAGTATTTATCACATCGGTTATTTAAAAACATATGTGATAAATGGTTTTCCACATCAGTTTTCTTATAACCCACATAGAAAACAACCTCTAAATGTGTCACACATAAGGACCTAAACTTAAACATTACATATTATAATAAATTTAACTAGAATTAAATTTATTTCATTCCCAGATATATTTTAGGTTTTTATTTTTTGGATAATTAGGAAAAAATATTAAACAAAAAACCCATAAATTAAAAGTGGACCCTTATACTCAGTATCCATTTCCCACAAAAAAACCCTTTTAAAATAAAACATGATTCCTTTTTACAATAAGTCTTTAAAATTTTCATCTTGACCTCATCCTTTTCTATATTCCCCCTTAAACCATGTAAAAAACATTTGAAAACATTGGATGAGTATAAAAATATCAGTAAGGGATATGAAATTATAAAATCATTAGTCCAATGAAGAACATGAAAACCCATTAAAAACCTTTCTTAAAAACTCATAATAAAATAATTAAATAGTCATTTAGGTGCATTTTTAAATAATTTTAATATCTTTATTACATTCAACCTTACAAATGAATAAATATACAATCTACTTTTATCTCTAGAGTTCCCAATGCATTAGAGAGCTATAATGGGGCTCACCCATAATATCTTGAGCTATAATGAGGTTCAACCCATCATATCTTGAACTATAATGGGGATAAGCCTATAATATATTGATATAAAATGGAATAAACCCATCATAAACAATTTCCAAGGACCATATCATGAAAAAAACTCTTTAATACTCTTTTAAACCCATGTGTAAAACACTTTTTTATATCTAAATACATTTTTTTTGTAAAAAAAACTTTTAAAATATAAACATTACACACATAATAATGAAACAATATAATTTGAAATTAAATTTATAAAATTATAAAGGTAAAATTAAATATTTAAAGCTTCATGAAGGTGGTAAAATCCCCTAATGTTGTATAAGTTAAAAAAACATTCCTTTTGAATTTGTAAAAAGAGTTTGAAAAAGTACTTAAAAAGATGATATTTAAAATAAAGTCCCATACAAATATCATATCATTGAAGTGAGCATTAATAAAATTAATAGATTATGCGTATAAGCTATAAATACAAATAAAATAAGTGTAAATTCACATAATATAATTAAAATTTATTTCACACATAATCTTAGAATGATATAATAAAAGAAGTAGAAGTTTAACCTAATGAGTAGAAATTGAGTTAAAAAAATACCTTACCTGGAGTCTAAATCATCACGTACAATTTATATATTCCTGTATAATAAAAATAGTTTAATTTATAATTTCTTAAGAACCCTTTTCAAGTTTATTTTTCCTTTAAATACACTTATTATCATGTTATAATAGTTTAAGTTCATGTTAGATTTTTTGATGATAATCGGTTCACAAGTCCAAAATGACTTCGATCGGTAGACTATGGTCAAAGTGGTCATCATTCGATAATATCATGAATAATATTCATGATATATATATCATTTTTATTCATCAATTTTAAATTTAAATTTATCCATTAATTTTTATAGAAAAAATGAATGATGTTACAATCATGGAGATGGTAGGCCGTACGTACGCATGAGCAACATTTCCATTTTCAATGACCATTATGGAAAAAAGATAAGTATCATATTATCTTTATATAATTATCATAATAAAATATATAAAATAATTTTTTCTTTAAATATGATTACATATATTATCCATGTGATATGGTGATGAATAACAAATCACATCACTTTATGGAGGTGATAGTTCAGACGTACGCACGAACGACATTATCATTTCTCAGTACATGGAATTATAAGAACATAAATGATATATTATCCTTCAAGAATTAAAAATATTTCATTAATTTAATATATAAATTTTAATTCCATCATTATAACCGTTTTTTAGTGATGGTGATGGGAAACGAATTATATTGATTCGTGAGGCGGTAGTCCGCTGTACACACGAACGATTAATTATCTTCCAATTTGATAGAAGTGGAGATGAATATAGGTCATTACACTAACATAATAATGTCTTAGTATATGTAGGATATTTTATTAATTATTTTATCATGGTTGAATAAGGTATGAAGTATTAGGAAGAAGAAACAAACCAAACATGCAAATAAAAACTATACCTCTTCTTTGGAAATACCCCCATTTTCAACACCTTAAGACTAATAAGGATGATATTATGCCTAGAAAAAGACCTATTAAATGTAGGTAGGTATTATAAGAAAGTATTTGGGTTGGTTTTTTCTAAAAAAGGGTTCTTAAGTGTAACACCCCGACCCTAGTAACCCAGAGTCAGTGCATTATTACATAACTTTGGCATGATCACAAGGGATCAAATCTCGAAAGTATGATCAGTTTATTAGCCTTGGAAGTAATAGATACATTCATAAGTTTTGAATTACATAATGAAATAAAAAAATCAATTTTTTCCCCATTTACCACACTTATATCCTTATCCAATCCCTGCAGGTCAACTATAAAATATTTCTTCACAACCTGGGAAAAATAAAACATAGAAAGGGGTGAGCTCAGATGCTCAGTAAGGATAACAATATAGTGGAAACTTTCATAAATAAGAATGAACAATTAAGGAAATGTATAAGACTAAAAAAATAAGATTTTTAAATATATAATTCTGCATAATATGTCCAATATAATATAAATAATTCTATTTACTTATTCACAAGGATATTCTACTAGTCGAATAATCACATGCAATATCAATAGCCAATTTCATAATTATGGAATGCATAATACCAAACATCATAACCACATAGTCAAGGCCCTGTTACAAGACCACAAATAAATTTTTTTCAAGTACTTGTGCCAAGAAACTAGTTTATCTCGTGAGACCTACCGATGCATCGAGGAGCTATAGCGGGCTCCACCTGTCACTTACTAATTCCAATGCATTCCTCATATGAAAAAGTTTAAACATAACATAAACATTCATATTAAAAATATCATATGAAATTTCAATACTTTATCCATAAAAAATGAATGGTATAAAAATGAAACATCCACAATCAAACATATCACAAAACCTTCAATAAAATATAGAAGATTTGTATCATAATAAATCAACTTCAAACATGTGTAAAATCTATCAAAGGATGTTGACATAGATGAAATCAAAACTGTTTTAGAGAAACATATCTTTCTATTTTGAAATAATTTAAAAGTCATATAATTATAAAAGAAAACATTTATTTTGAAAATATTCTTATAAGATTGTATGGGAAGCTTCAGCGATTTTATAATGGTGGAAAATAGCCACACCCACTGTATAAGTTAAAAAAGACATTCTTACCTTAATTTTGTCGAAAAGGTCATAAAGTACCTTGTTTGGAAAATGACAGAAAGATTTATTTCAAAACATATATGGTCAAATAAGGGTGTAAATTACTTTAACCCATAGTATAGTAAATAGTAAAAATGTTTTGAATTATATTTTTAAGAAAACACAGATGTGTATGATAAAGAGGTTCCAAAAGATACTTATGTATTAACAACCTCAGATAAGTAAAGAGATTATAGAATTAACCCTTAACTTGTACTTTTACTTAGTAGATGATATGTTAACCTCATTAATAATAGTTAAAACATTGTTATTAAATTATACGAGAACTATATACATAAATATGATATGATATATGATCCTCTAATATTGTTTTGTTAATAATATTTCAGTAGTATCATCGTTTCAGGTGTTAACTGATTCGTTTTCCTTTATATGATTGGTTATGTATGACATGTTTGTTATGGTTAGGATGTATTTTATTCATATAAAGAATGATATTATGTTCAAAAACATTATTTTTAATCATAAAATGAAAATTATTCTTGAATGATTATGACGGGGATTGAATCTCATTGCGTTCGTGGAGATGGTAATCTGTACGTACGCACGAGCAAAAATATAATTATATTGATGGTGAAATAATATGTAATTGTATTGTATATAATATATACAGAATAATTAAAATGTTTTATTTATTATTTACATCAGTTATACTCATTGTTATACCCAACCAAAAAATGAAGTGTTTGAATAAAAAACTACCACACGACTTGGAGACAGTATGACGTACGTATGCACGTATAGTGACTTTGTCCTTCATATGATGGATGAAATAATTAATATGGTTGTAACATTTTTATAATAACATCACAGTTTATATAAGATACTATAGTTATTATTTTATAATGAAAACAATAAAGAAAGAGGAAGTGGAAGAAGAAAAGAACTTGAAAGAGGTGATGAAATATTTACCTCTTCTACGAGTTCTTCCTTTTGATTTGATCAAAAGGGCTCCTTTGGTTGGCTTTATGACCAAATTAAGGCCTATAGGATTAAGGTAGGAAAGTTGGGAGGATATTTGGGTAGGGTTTGGCCGAGTCAAGTGGCTTTGGGGGTGTGAAATTAAGAGAAGGGGAAGTACCCTTTTATAAGAGAGGTGAGAGTCACTTTAGGAAAAGCTTGAAATATTATTTTATAATAAAATAATTTTCGGTTTCTAATAGCTCAAAAATGATTTATTTAGAGTTTAATGTGGTTATGGGTCGAAAAAATCTCAACCAATAGGTTTTAGATAGGTTTAGGTCACCATATTAACATTATCTTTTAGAGTTAACTCTTAGTTGAATAGTTTGACATTTACCATGTCTCTTTGTATTTTTATATTATATGGTTAATAAACTTACTATAACAATCCAAGTGAAACCCAAGTGGTTTATTATTAATATATATAACCTTATTTAAGTCCTTTGGCTGAAATTTAGATTTTTTTGTATTATTATATCAATTAATAATATAGTATTTGTTTTAAAAACTCAATTATGTCAAATTTGAAACTATTTAGTGTTTGGTTTTTGTAAAAAACATAACAACATGATTACTTCGAAAAAAAATTATTTAATACACTCTAACATGTCATATTAACCTATAAAATTAGTTTAATTCATAAAAATTCTCAAATTACATTTATTTGGATATTTATAATATCAATTATTTTAATCATTCATTAATAAGGTAATTACTGCAACATCATTGTGTTATGAATACATTTAATTATTTAATTTCTAAAAATTATAAATAAAATACCATTATGTAGGAAATATTTTTATATTTATAATTAATATTTATAGTCGAATTTATCTTATTTATAACCCTATATTAAAAATGGTTTAGTTATTAAACGTTGAATTTAACTCTTTTAACTCTTATTTAAATAAAATAATAACAAATTTCCTAATCTAATCCATGCGGACCAAAGAGGATCATATTTTATTCCTAAGGTTGTTTTTGGTCGAATTACACTTATCCAATAGAAATAGTACATGTGTTAGGGTAATCATGATATCATTTTTATCCTTAATTACCCTGTTTACTTTTAACCGTGGTAAATAAAAGTCAAAAGTTACTATTCACCAAAAATTATTTTCATGTTATTGGACCAAATTTTACTTACTAATATCAACCTTGTCTCTCGAATTTTTGAAATTAAACTCACCGAATCTGTAAAATTAAGTTTTATGCAAATTTTCAAATGCTCTTAGAAGGTGGGTAAAATATGGTAAAAAGTTCAACAAAATTTTATATATCTAAGCTAATTATAAAATGACTCCAATGAATTAAATTGTACATATATAGGTTTTATTTATCTATTTTTACCAAAAATAAATTAAAATGAGATAACTAATTACTTAAATAAAAATCCGGTTTTAAACAATAACATAGTGTTTTTCACTATTCATCAAAAATTGAAAGTTTTTAGAAAAATACCAAAAATCCACCATAAGCTAATTTTGATATTCAAAATAAAAAAATGAAGTCCATTTTGAAAAATAAAATTTATGAAATTTCAAAAAATGGTTATTACTATTCATAAGGACTAATTTTATTGATCGTGGTGTGTTAAAACTCCAAGTTGCGTACAACGCAAGCTACTGCATTATTCAAAGGGAAACATACCATGGAAGCATGGGGTGTTACATTCTCCCCTCGTTAAAATAATTTTGTCCTCAAAATTTCTAGCATATTACTAAATAAAAAGATTTGAGTGGTTCTTCATCATAAGTTCATCAGGTTCCCACATTGACTCTTCCATCTTATGGTTTCTCCATAAAACTTTTTCCAGACGAGTTGTCCGGTTTCTCAGCACTTGTTCTTTGGTATCAAGAATTTTGACAGGCTCTTCATAATAAGACAGATCAGGTTCCAGTTCAATTTCCTCATAGGTGAGTACATGCTTTGGGCTAGGCATGTATTTTCTCAACAGTGATACATGGAACACATCATGAACTTTGGAGAGTCTTGGAGGCATTGCCAAATGATAATCTACAACTCCAATTAGTTCTAGAATTTTGAAATGGCCGATGTACTGGGGAATCAATTTACCCTTCTTACCGAAACGTATAACACCCTTCCATGGAGATATCTTCAAGAAAAAATGGTCTCCTACTTGAAATTCCAAATCCTCCCTTCGGTTATCAGCCTAGCTCTATTGCCTACTTTGGGCTGCTTTGATGTGGGGTGGATAACCTTCATCTTTTCCATTATTTCCTCAACAAGTTCTGGGCCTACGAGTTTTCTTTCACCAACATAATCCCAATAAGTTGATGTGCGACATCTCTTTCTGTATAATGCTTCATATGGTGGCATCTAAATACTTTAATGGAGGCTATTATTATAGGAAAATTCTACCAGAGGTAAATATTGATCCCACATACCTTGAAAGTCAAGTAAGAAAGATCTCAACATGTCTTCTAAGGTTTGAATAGTCCATTCTAATTGTCCATAAGTTTGAGGGTGGTAAGAAGTACTCAAACAATGTTCAGTATCCCAGGCCTTCTGAAGACATTTCTAGAATCTTGATGTAAAACGAGATCATGATCAGAAACAATCGATAAGGGTACTCTATGAAGTCTTTAAAATTCAATAATATATAGTATTTCCATATGTTCAAGTGGTAAATGTTCTCTTATAGAAAGAAAATGTGCTGACTTGGTAAGATGATCTACAATGACCCATATTGCATCATTCCTTCTAGGAGTCTTTGGTAACCCCATGAAAAAGTCCATCCTAATATTATCCCATTTCAACTCAGGTATGGGAAGAGGTTACACGAATCCTCCATGCTATTGCCTTCCAGATTTCACTTATTGAAAAACCATACATCTTGACACAAAATCACCAATCTCCCTCTTCATGTTGTCCCACAAAAAATGTTCCCTAAAATATTTATACATCTTGGTGCTCCTAGGGTGTATAGAGAAATTGGAGCTATGAGCATCATCCAACAATTCCCTTTTTAGATTAGGTATGTTAGGAACACGAAGTCTCTTCCCAAATTTCAAAACTCTATCTTCATATATGAAGTCACTCAATCTCCCATCATTCAAAACTTTAATCTTCTTTTGAAATTCCTCATCATCAGTCTGAGAACTTTTTATCCTTTTTAGTAAAGATGGTTTGGAAACCATTTGAAAAATAATTTATGTTTCACCATCCATGCTTATTCCCAAATCTATCTTTACTAGATCCATGTATATAGGATCTTTTTCAACTCTCATCTGGTTCAAAACTCCATGATCCTTTCGTCTCAAAGAATCTTCCACCTTATTTCCCTTCCCCAAGTGATAGTGTATAGTGAAATAATAATCCTTGAGTAGTTCAGGCCTTCGTCTTTGCCTCATGTTGAGTTATTTCTGTGAGAAAATATTCTTCAAACTCTTATGATCAGTATAAATCTCACATTTTCACCATAGAGATAGTGTCTCCATATTTTTAGATTAAATATTACTACTGATAACTCAAGATCATGAGTAGGATAGTTTTTCTCGTGAATTTCTAGCTGTCGTGATACATAGGAAATAAATCTATCAATATGAAAAAAGACACAACCAAGTACTTTCTCTAAAGAATCAATATAAATAACAAATCCATCATTCCCTGATGGTAGAGTCAAGATAGAAGCATTGACTAATATTCTATTAAGTTATTCAAAACATTTTTCACACTCTTTTGTCCAAACAAATCTAACCCCTTTACGAGTGATCTTGGTTAATGGGTTAGCCAATCGGGCAAAATTTTGGACAAAACTCCAATAATAACCTGCTAAACCAATAAAACAGCATACCTCACTTATACTTGTTGGTGCTGGACATTCTTGGATTACCTTGGTCTTTGAAGGATCAACATAGATTCTATACTTAAAAATAATATGGCTAAGAAAAGAAATCTCCTGAAGCCAGAATTCACACTTGCTAAACTTCCCATATAATTCATTTCTTCTAAGAGTCTTTAGAATAATGCACAAGTGATTTTCATGATCGCTGTAGCTTTTGAAGTATACCAAGATGTCATCAACAAATACCACTAAAAAGTCATAAAGATATTCCTTGAAAACTATATTCATTAGATCCATAAAGACAGAGGGTGCATTAGTCAATCCAAATGGCATTACTGTAAACTAGTAATGCCTGTACCTAGTTTGAAATACTGTTTTTGGAATGTATTCCTTCTTCATAGAAAACTGATGATATCCAGATCGAAGTTTAATCTTTGAAAAATATTGAGCTCCATGAAGTTGGTCAAATAAATCATCAATGCAAGGTAGGGGATACATGTACTTTATTGTTATAACATTATTCTCCCTATAGTCAATGCACAACCTCATAGACCCATCTTTAGTTTTTAAAAAAAGGACATAGGATCCCCATAGAGAAACACTAGGGAGAATAAATCCCTTGTTACTCAATTCATCTGGTTGTTTATTTAGTTCTACTAATTCAACAGTGGCCATTATATAAGGGGTCTTCGATACAGGCCTTAAAACAAGAATTAAATCAATGGAAAACTCAATTTCCTGTTCTGGAGGATGTCCAGGTAAATCATCTGGAAACACATCAACATATAATTACACAGTAGGTATGTCCTCTATTCGAACATTATTTTTCTCACCCATAGTTATTTCATTATCTTCTTCCCCCATAATTGAATTTAGTAGATCTACTGGGTGAGGATCTAGATAAGAATCAGGTGGTGACATTTCTGCTCTAAAGATAAGGTAATCCTTATCATCATCAAAAATTATAACCTTCTTCTTCTTATAATAAATTTTTACATCATGGTCTGAAATACAATCCATTCCAAGGATTATATCAAATTAAATCATGGGTATGACGATGATATCAGCAGATAAAGAACATTTATATTCCCCAATGGGAACTGATTCACAAAACTTTGTTGCGATGATACTTCCCTTAGGTGTTTTGACTGACTACTCCCTTTTTAAGTCAAATTTAAAATATCTAATTTTCTTAGCAAACTGGGAAGATATGAAACAATGCGATGATCCAGAATTAAATAAAGCATTGACAAAACTTGAGGAAACCATTAAATTATTTTCCACCACATCTTTTGGAGCTTCTACCTCAGCAGTAGTGACCACTTAAGCTTAGCCTTTATCCCTTGGCCTTTTCTGAGGTACATTCCATTAGTTCTTCGGAAATTCATTTTCATAATTCCCCTTTTCTATACAATGGTAGTATTCAACATTGGGAGCCCCTTTCTTCACCTTGCAATCACAAGCTTATTTTCCTTTTTCACCACACTTGTAACAGACTCCCATTCCCTTCAGGAAAGTAACAAGGTGTTTCTTCTCACATTTACAACAAGATGGATATTCAAATTTTCCTTCCTTCCCCTTATTTAAATTTTTAGAGTGTTCAACAAATCTTTCTTTCTATTTCTTTTCTTTAAAGTCGTAATACTTAGAGAATTATTTTTCTACCTTGATAGCGCATGAGACTAAATCTTCATATGATGAGAAGGATTGTGAGACTAATTCTTAATGGATAAATGGTTTTAACCCATCAAATAATCGATCAATCTTACTCCTTGGGTTATTTATATAATCTTCTGCATGCCTTGCTAACCTTGTAGATTTAGCCTCATACTTTGCAACATTCTCACCCTCCTTTTGCCTCAGACTCAAAAATTGTCTTTCCATATCTACTCGATGGTCATGAGGAAACTATTTTTCTAACAAAATCTCGTTAAACTCCCTCCATTCCATGTTCTATACTTCTCCATCTTCCTTTTTGTTTTGGATTAATTATGACCATTGATCTACATCTCTAGTGAGGCGATTAACTACCATGACAACTTTTTACCTTCCGCTACTCCCCAAAGAATGAAATATTTTCTATAAAGAATTTATCCATTGCTCAACTACTAATAGATTTGTACTCCCATTGAATGTTGGTGGTTGTTTCCTCATGAAGCGGTCTAACATTGATCCTCCACGTTGTGGATCAGGTTGATACATACAGGTAAGGTTATTATTCATAACCTGAGTGAGTTGTCCTAGTATGGTGATAAGCTAATCAGCACCAGTTGCATCACCAGCTCCACTATAATTATCTTGAGTAGAAGGAAAATCCCTACATGGATTACGTGCATTGATATGGTTTCCATTCCTTCCACTAGGCACCATTTATAAACAATTTCATACAGTAGATTAGTTTATGAATCACAATACATAATTACAAACTTATAAAACACTTAACATAAATTGAATAGTTTGTGGATATAAAAAATAATCATAAAAAAAATTTCTTTGAGGAAGTATATACTCATAAACCCTTCATAATGGTTTGTAAAGAAAATGAGAATTATCTTAGGAATATCCCCCGAGAGTGTCATAACCAATAGTGCAGCAAGGCCCGTTTTCATGCAGTAGTTCCCATTCAAGTCTAGCTCAAAGTTGTTTTTTGGGTTTTACCCCTAGGTACATTTGTTCCCAAGCCGCCTCTACCTGCTCGTATCTAGACAGGGATGTATTTCTAGAAAACTCACAAAATCTCTACAGTACCAAAATTTTAGGAAGTTCTTCTATACTAATCTTCAAAGTCTATCATAGGGTAATGTTTTCTAATCCGGGTTTTTCTAAATCTAGATTAGGTTTGTACTAAACTTTCTCTAATACCAATTGTAATGCCTTGTCCCTAGTTACCTAGAGTCTGTGCATTATTACATAACATTGGCATGATCATAAGAGATCAAATCCCAAAAGACCGATCAGTTTAGTAGCCTCGGAAGTACTAGATACAATCATAAGTTTTACATTATATCATGAAATAAAAACATCAACAACATTTTTTTCCCATTGACCACACTTATATCCTGAGCCTATCTCTACAGGTCAACCATTAAATATTTGTTCACATTCTGGGAAAAATAAAACATAAAAATGGGTGAGCTCAGATGCTCAATAAGGATAACAATATAGCAAAAAATTCCATAAATAAGCATAAATAATTAAGGAAATGTATAAGACTAAAACATAAACCTTTTAAACATAAACTTATGCATAATTTGGCCAATATAAAACAAATAATTCCATTTGCTTTTTTACATGGATATTCTACTAGTCGAATAATCACATGCAATATCAATAGCCAATTTCATAATAATGGAATGCATAATGCCAGACCTCATAACCACATAGTCAAGCCCTTATGCCAAGAATAAAAAAAAGATTTTGTTAAGGCCTTGTTCCAAGACACTAGTTTGTCTCATGAGACCTACTGATGCATTAAGGAGCTAAAGCGGGTTCCGGCCATCACTTACTAACTCCAATGCATTCCTCATATAAAAAAGTTTAAACATAACATAAACATTCGTATTAAAACTATCATACAAAATTTCAATACTTTATCCATAAACCATGAATGGTATAAAAATGACACATCCATAGTCAAACATATCCCAAAACCTTCAATACAATATGGAAGATTTGTATCATAATAAATCAACTTTAAACCAGTGTAAAATCCTTCAAAGGATGTTGACATAGATGAAATCAATTTTTTTTAGAGAAACATATCTTTCTATGTTGAAGTCATTTAAAAGTCATATAATTATAAAAGAAAACATTTATTTTGAAAATATTCTTATAAGATTGTATGGGAAGATTTGATGATGTTAAAATGGTGTAAAATAGCCACACCCTTTATATAAGTTAAAAAAGACAATCTTAACTTAATTTTGTCAAAAAGGTCATAAAGTACCTTGTTTGGAAAATGATGAAAAGATTCATTTCAAAACATATATGGTCAAATAAGGGTATAAATGGCTTTAACCGATAGTATAGTAAATATTAAAAATGTTTTGAATTACATTTTTAATAAAACACGGATGCAGATGATAAAGAGGTCCCAGTAGATACTTACATATTAACAACCTCATATAAGTAAAGAGATTGTAAAATTAACCCTTACCTTGTACTTTTCCTTAGAAGATGGTATGATAACCTCCTGTATAATATTTAAAACATTGTTATTAAATTATACAAGAACTATATACATAAATATGATATCATATATGATCCTATAATATTGTTTTGTTAATAGTATTTCAGCAGTATCATCATTTCAGGTGTTAACTGATTAGTTTTTCTTTATATTCTTGTTTATGTATGTCACGACCCCTCCCCACGAAGTGTACCCCTCCTGGGCTGGCAATGTGAGATGGGAGATAATGACCCCTGAGTCCCGCCTCCAGTAGGACACGGATTGGCGACTGGCACTGAGGGTATAGAGAACACACAAATAGAAATGTCATGTAAAACTACTAGAACTAAAATCCCAATTACACATATGAAATTTCATGTAAAACTAATACAACTGAAAGGGAAAAAACTACAAGTACCCAAAAGAAAGTAAAACAGTAGTAACCAAAAGCCCAAACAGCTCCTGCAACCACCAGCATGTAGTAACTAGCCTGATATCCAGCCTACTCCAAGTGATCAGAAAAGTAGTCTATATATACATAGGGTGAGTATAACAGTATACTCAGTAGGATCCTCCCAAAAGACTCTCATGTAAAATTAAAGAAAGCATGGTAAAGCACAGTGAACAACAAGTGAAACTAACTCATCACCTAAATAGGTATACTATGTTCCCAGCCTCACCATGGCTACTCTCACCAAGTAATGCATGCAAGAGTATATAATATAATAAAGAATATCAAGGGTATCCCACTACTACTTCCCAACTATTTTACCGCTTTGCCCCAACGTCGCACGTCCTTATAATTTCTCTCCAACATGCACCTCATGTAACAAAACCACCACGTCCATGTAAGCAAAGTAACCAGGTAGTTTCTTGGAGCAACAACAACTCGCATAATGTGTATCATACATCGGGTATTATACCTCAAGCCATTAGATCCCATGCCCCATGTAAGGATCCTCAAGCCATCACAAACTATACACGTTACACCTATATTAGTCCATAGAAAACTCTATCTAGAATATATGTGTGTGAATAACCACAAGCCATTACAGACCTCTACACACATATATGGGGAAAACTAACCAATCTGCCTGCCAGCACAAGTAACTACCAAGAGAAGAGAGCGGGGCCAAAGGGGGTAGTTAGCCATCCATCCTCCCACCAAAATGTTGGGGAAAACACCCCCCCAGAGCTCAGAATCCCTGGGATGTTAGTTGGTTTTACTGATAGGGTGGAGTAGCGTATAGAAACACAAAAAGTACAGAATATACTATAGCTCACAACTACACTAGGGGCATAACCTAGTCTTAGACTCAACTGCAGATAACGTCTCTTGGACTTCGGGATGCTACTTCTAAGACTATGTATCCTATAATCACACAACCATTTAAAGATATTTAATACATTACTTCATTCACTTTTTATCAGTTTCACTTTACGTTAATTAATTACTGAAATATTAATTAACCGATAAAAATTCCACATTAAATATAATTAGCATCACAACCAAAGTACACCGTTCCTTCAAATCACAACCTCATCATTGCGACCCAGTAAGCTCCAAACACCATGGGTTAACATCATTTATTCAATTATTTTTTTACAGCATTACTTTCCCATATTCCTAGGCATTATAGAAAAAAATCTATGCTTCTAAACACAAGGGGCTCAACACAGTGAGTAGAATAACTACCCGTCGAGTCTTTGCTGCCTATAGAAAGAGCATAGACCCATCCTCCCTTGAGAATATAAACACGAAAAGCACATGGAATACCCTGCACATCTTCACCCTTTTCAGAAGAAGGGTAATCAAGATCAGCTGTCTTGAGTAGTGGGAAAATTAAAGCAGATAAACAACCAAGAAAAATCAGTAGAAAACCAAACATTCAAATCCAACCCATTTCATCATCCCTAGTGTCCTCCCTAACACCCAAATGCATAAACCGATGCAACTCTCCAATCTAGTAATCAACTGCTACAACAACCAATAGGCCTCCATTCCCCTACATATCACAATATCCATCTGGGCTCACATCACAACACATGCACCAGGAAAACAACAATCATATCGGTTGGGATCTTGGCCCTTGAACAAGAAAGAGGGCAACTGAGAACCCTTAAAGGAATTGTCAAACAATCAGTTCTTTAATCCATATTGAATTAACCAATTTATTATTCATAGGTTCCAAATTTGGGAAACCTAAACAGTAAGCTATCACAAATAAACTAAACATGCTTACTGTAGAAATTTGACTAACATAAAAAATACAACAATAAGAACCAGATTCATTTACATGCCTATTTATCTTTAGCCAAACAATTATCAATTAATTATGGTTTACGTTCTTTACCAATTTCCATCAAGAATGAACAGCTAAAAAAATAAATCATAGATATCAAGCTATCTATCTAAAACAAGAGGCAATACCATATGGTTGATATCAATTTATTTATCTGGTTTAAATATTTATTTTGTCAATTCCATTATGATCCAGTGGCTAAAACATGTCAACTCTATAGTTTCACATAAAAGTAAAAGAGAAGCAACAAATTCCCTGCCATAAAAATGTTCTTAAGGATCTTTATATGAGAACGATCCACACAACGTATCATGATCGCCTCCTCCCGTGACAACTGCATCCACCCGAGGATGTCGTGGCACGAACGCACCAACCGAAACCCAAGAAACTCTATTAGAAGCATGAAGATCACATGCCATAATATGGCAAGGAGAAACAAGAGAAGGTGAACCCAAAAGAACTATGATAAATCATACCTTATATCAAAGATTGATAGATACTATTTGGTTTCACCAAAATAGGGGGTGCACTTGCAGCAAGAAGAATGTCGAGGGAAACCAATCCACTGGGAAAAGTTTAATCTCACGATTCCTATAGGATGGAAGGAAAGGTTCAAGTTTCTCACACTAGAGAACATGGAGAAAGAATAATGGAGGAAGATATCTTGTCCCTTTAGAAGATTTAACGGAGCAGTGGTTTAAGATACAATGGATTTTCCATTAAAATCAGATCGTATTAAACCATGTGGTTTGACCAAGTAAATTCATCCTGGACCTTAAAAAAATTAATATAAGAGTTATGGGATTTGATTCGGCCTTAAATAACTTAAAACAAGGCCATAAATGTGTTTTAGATTAAAGAAAATGTTAAATTGGTGAAACTGGAAAAATCTAGAAATTTGAAAAGGAAATAAGAAATAGTTCTAGAAACAATGTTCATGAGCTGTGACACCGTGTCTGACTCACCATTTCTATCTCACCATTTCTATCTCACCATTTCTGTCTCACCGTTTCTGTCTCACCATTTTTGTCTCACCATTTTTGTCTCAACATTTCTGTCTCACCATTTCTGTGACACCATTTCTGTCTCACCGTTTCTAACTCACCGTTTCTATCTCATCGTTTTTGTCTCACCGTTTCTGTCTCACCATTTCTGTGACACCATTTCTAACTCAACATTTTTGTCTCATTATTTCTGTGACACCTTTTTTGACTCACCATTTCTATATCACCTTTTATGTCTCACCGTTTCTGAATCACCATTTCTGTCTCACCGTGGCACTGTTTATAAAACTGCAAACACTGTTCAAAGAACTGGAAATTCGGAAAATTGTTGGGGATGAGTCACCTTGACCTCCCAAAACACCACAAACACCAGATTTCAGCAAAGGGATGGACCAGAGAGGTTTGGTCCATTACATCAGATACCTCTCAAAACATTCTTATTTTCGAGAATCCAAAATCAACCCAAAAGGAAACAGAAAAGGTGTCTGAACAAACACTCCTCAAGATACATCTCAAAAGAGAGAAAGCCATAAGAAGAAACAAAAGAAATTCATCTTATAAAAATGAAAGTTCTATAACCACAAATGGGACACCGTTACATGAAAAGAGTTTAAACATCAAACAACTCTAGGTACTAAGCACGTACCTGTGAGTCACATTCCCAGGTACTCTCCTCCATGCCACCGTGTCACCACAAGAAATGAACAAAGGGAATAGAATGCCTGTGAAACACCTTCTCTTTGCAGTCTTGGATCTCTACAGGTCACTCCTCGAAGGTCTCATTGTCATCAACATCGATCTCACCCCAATTAATTACATGAGAGTCATCATGACGATAATTATGAAGCTATGAAACATAGAAAACATCGTGTATCTGACTCATATGTAGGGAAAGTGTTACTTGATATTCCATAGCTCTAACACGAGCTAACACCTCAAAAGGCCCAAAAAAATGGGGAGGAAGCTTACTCCCATGACCAAACCTTCGTTGTCCACAATGGGGAGTCACATTTAGAAACACATGATCCCCAACATAAAACTATAAGGGTCTCCTACTTTGATCAACATTTGATTTCTAACGATCCCGCACTATCTTCACCCTCTCATGAATCACCCAAACCATCTCTGTTGTATTCTAAAGTAGTTCTGGTCCGAGAATTGCTAACTCTCCGACCCAAGTTCAGCACAACAGAGAATAGAAAGGCCGAACATACAGGGCTTCAAATAGAGCCATACCGATGGTGGAGTGAAAACTAATATTGTTAGAAAAGTCCACCAAGGGTAAGTGGCTCATCAATGAACCTCCAAAATCAAGAACACAAGAGAGTAAGATGTCTTCAAGAGTATGGATGGTTCACTCTGTCTGACCATCCATTTGAGGATGAAAAGCTGTGCTAAGGCATAATTGAGAACCAAAAGCATGCTGAAGACCTCTCCACACTCTAGAAGTAATGTGAGGATCTCGATCAGAAATGATCATCCTTGGTACTCCATGAAGTCTCACCACCTCCTCCAGATATTGCGTTGACAAAACATCCACTAAGCTCGACTCCTTGATCGCTATAAAGTGGGTCAATTTTGTTAAACGATCCACTACAACTCAAATAGTATCATGTCCTCTTGGAGATCAAGGTAAAATAGTGAAAATGTCTATTGAGATGTCCTCCCACTTCCAATGAGGAATATATAATGGTTGGAGAAAACCACCAGTGACGCGGTGCTCAGCCATTATCTTCTGGCAGACTAAACATTGATATACAAACTCTGAAACCGCACGCTTCTGCCCAGGACACCAAAACTGACTCCTCAAGGCTTGGTACATCTTTTTCACTCTAGGATGCACTTCTAAAGGAGAAATATGGAACTCTCTAAGAACCATATCACACATAGTCAAAGGAACAAAAAGCCTTGCATGATACAACACTTGGTGTTGTTCATCCTCAGTCCAACAATCAGGGGCCTCTCCACAAACAAATCGGTCTCTATAGAACTCCATCTCAAGATCCCCCAACTAGGACTCTTCCACCTGCTGCAACAAAGATGACTGCACCATAATATAGAAAAGACAACCTCTACCCCCAACTTCTCCCATATCAAGATGTAGTGCTGATAGTTCTTCCATTACTCTCCAGGAATCACTGGATTCATGCATAGCATCACTACGTGACATCCGACTCAGCGTATCAGCTATAACATTCCCCTTTCCAGGTGTATATGATATTTAGAAGTGGTATTCCTGTAAGAACTCCACCCACCGACGTTGTCGTAAGTTCAAGTCACATTAGGAGAAAACATAACTCATGATATTATGATCGGTGAAATCCACAAAGTGCTCACCAATGAGGTAATGTCTTGAAAACTTCAGAGAAAACACCACAACTTCCAACTAAAGATCATGGGTGGCATAGTTACGTTCATGAGGATGCAACTACTGAGGACCATAAAAAACAACTGATCTTTTCCGCATCAGAATATACCCTAGCCCCAAATGGAAATCATCACAAAAAACATCAAACTGAACTCCCTTTGTTGGGAGACAAAGAACTGGAGCACTTACTAAATTCTCCTTTAGATACTCAAAATTTTCCTAACACTGATCAGTCCATATGAGCACATGATCCATCCTGGGCAAAGCTGTCAGAGGTGTTGCAAATTGAGAGAAATCAGCTACGAACCTCTTGTAGTAGCCTATGTGACCAAGGAAACTTCGCACCTCTGACACTATCTTGGGGGATACCCAAGAAACAACTACTTCTATCTTCAATGGATCCATAACTATCCCCCATTGGGACACAACATGCCCCAAGAAACGGACTTCTTGAGCCCAAAACTCACACTTCGACAACTTCCCAAATAGATGATGTTGATGAAGAACTCCCAAAATGGCGTGTAGATGCTCTACATGCTCCTCCTCAGACGTGAAGTACACAAGGATGTCATTGATGAAAACCACTAAAAACTTGTCCAGGAACATTTGTAACACATCGTTCATCCACACCATGAACATAGCTAGATCATTTTTCACACCGAATGACATTACAACAAACTTATAATTCCCATAATGACAACAGAAAGTAGTCTTCGGGATATCCTCATCCTTCACACACATTTGATGATATCCTTATAGAAAATCGATCTTTAAGAACTAACATGCACCCTTCAGTTGATTGAATAAATCATCAATCTGTAGAAGAGGATAGAAATTATTTACTATCAGTTTGTTTAAGTGACGATAATCGACACACAACTATAAGCTGCCGTTACCCTTATTTAAGAAAAAAATGGGTGCACCCCACGGTGACTCACTCGGCCAAACAAAATCACACTGTAACATTCCATCAACCTATAAACGTAACTATCACAACTCATAAGGGGCCATCCTATATAGGGAAATAGATATAGGAGACGCTCCTGGTTGTTGCTCGATCCCAAACTCAATCTCTCATCAAGGGGGTAATGCTACAACTTCTTCGGGAAATACAACAGGGTACTCTTTTACAACCCTAGGAAATGCCAACTGCCGAACCTTTGAAGAACTCAACATCATCTTAGTGATCATGGATGATAAGTATGGAACACGCCTATGACCCATTCGAGGGTCTCACTCGCCAACGACCACCACCGGCTCTCCATACGCATCGAAGAACACAACCTACCTCCTGAAGCAATCCATGATATCCCACACCAAATACAACCAATCCATGCCGAGGATGACATCATATGGTTGTATTCGTAAAAATAGAAAATCTCCCCAAGAGCGGTGCTGCCCCAACACTAGCTCACAGTTTCAACATACTTCAAACAAGTCATCTCGACCTCCAACTAGCGTAGTCAATGCCAAGGGAACTGGAAGCCTATCTAACTCAAGTCCCAATGCATGGACAAGGGTAGGTGATATGAAGGAGTGTGTCTCTCCTGAATCAAACAAGGCACACACCAAGGTAGAAAACAAGAAAAGGGTACCTTGAATGACATTTGGCTAGCCTAGTAATGGAAATGATAAAGCATGAAGCTGACCATGACCTCCTCCACGACCTCTCTGACCTAGATGACGACTACCACCACGGCCACACTCTGCTATATGAGGATAGAGAGAATCACGGGGATGTCCTCTGCCTTCCCCATCTACCCTCTACTGATCTGAAGCTGGTGCAACCTACTGCTACTTGCCTCGGCTGGAACTGCCTCAACAGAGGAACCTGGAGTAGAAAACCTAATTCATGATGACTGCTATGAAAGGTCGGGAACACTCGCTGTTGATGACCTCAACCACCACAAGAAAAACAAGCTCATGATCCCTTGTCATAGGCCTGAGAGATGCTACCCCAAGAGAAATGAGATGATGCGGGATAAGACCTACCCCCAACAAAACAGAAACTATTCTACCCTAAAAACTGAGAACCACGGACCACATCTCTGCTTCGTGAGGAATCATGACGACTCCCCTCTTGTGATGATCTAGTTCTGGACAAAGTACTCTCGACGACCTCTGCCCTTGCCAACACCTTAGGATATGTCTTCAGCATAAATGGGGTAACCTGGCGCTGGATCTCTAGATGCAAAGCCTCCTCGAAATGCCTCACCCTGGCCTCCTCATCTGGCAATAGGTTCGAAGCATATCATAAAAGGTTTCTGAAATAGATTCCAAACTCTCACACACTGGAGCTTCCTTTTCGAAGGGTAAGAAGCTCCTGGTGACTAGTCACCTTCACGATCAAAGAAAGAAACTCAATTCTAAAATTTTCTCAGAACTCCTCCCATGATATCACTTAATCCTCACGATCCATGAGGAACAAGAACCACCACTGACTCGCTACTCCACACATCATAATCACAACCAAGGGATCCCAGTGCTCCTTCTGATCACAGATCGAACTGAATCCTATCTGGGCCTCCTCCAACCAGTCATCTTTGACTGCATATGAAATGGAGCCCTCATACTTCTGCAGTCTCTGGCATTGAAACTCTCAGATTTTATTCCTATAAGTGTCATCATCACTGACCTCTACCGGGAGGTGATCTGCTGCCACAACCTGCTAGACATCTTCTATGCGATCCTGACGAGGACGTCGACCTAGATCCATACCTATACAATAAAAAATAGTTAGAGCACATAAACCTAGAATATGGGAGACTCATCATTAATTAATTATTTAATTGTTTTCTTTTATTCATTTTAGGCTAACCTATCCCAAGGTCTACCCATTCAAACACATGCACAAAGAAGAATGATGTATGATCCTTTCCTAGGTCTATACCATGCAACGAGTATCACCTTGTTTAGTAGCCATTGTAAACTTAAAGCTCCATATATTAGATCATAGGGGGACCTAAACTCTTATGTCTCAGCTGGTCTCCAGTTTTTACATCACCTGCTAAACATGAATGACACTGTTTCCCTACCAACCAATGCAACCTCACCTATGCCTAACTCCAAACTCTATCTCTCAACCTGACCTCTGATACCACTCTGTCACAACCCACTCCCCACAAAGTGTACCCCTCCTGGGCCGACAATGTGAGAAGGGAGATAATGACCCCCGAGTCCCACCTCCAGTAGGCCTTGGGTTGGAGACTAGCATCGAGGGTATAGCGAACACACAAATGAGAGGCATTACCCTCTAAGAAAACACATGCAGAAGAGAGAGATAAGATAGAAACCAACCAAATCCAACTCAACCAGTAAGAGAAAAGAAATCCCAAGTACACATATTAAATTTCATGAAAAATTACTACAAATGAAAGGGGAAAAACTAAAAGTAACCTAAATAAAGTAAAATAGCAGTAACCACAAGCCCATACAACTCTTGAAAACACATGCTAGTAGTAACCATCCTGATTTACAACCTGCTCCAAGTGACCTAAAAATTAGTTTATATATACATATGGTGAGTATAATAGTATACTCAGTAGGATCCTCCCTGAAGCCTCTCATGCAAAAGTAAATAAAGGATGCTAAAGCACAGTGAATAACAACTGAAACTAACTCATCACCTAAACAAGTATACCATGTTCCCAGCCTCACCATGGATACTCCCACCAAGTAATGAATACATGAGTATATAATATAATAAAGAATATCAAGGGTACACCACCACTACTTCCCCATTGGTTTGCCGCTTTGCCCCAACGTCACACGACTTAAGCATCTCTCTCCAAAAAGGCATGCCTGCAGACACCTGGGCGAAACACCACAACATGCACCTCATGTAACAAAACTACCACGTACACATAAGAAAAGTAACCAGGTAGTTTTTTGGGAGCCACCACAGCTCGCATAATGTGTATCATACATCGGGTATTATACCTCAAGCCATTACAACCCATACACAGAGTAAGAATCCTCAAGCCATCACAACCTATACACGTTACACCTATAATAGTCCATAGAAAACTATATCCAGAATATATGTGTGTGAATAACCACAAGACATTAAAGCCCTCTACACACATATATGGGGAAAACTAACCAATGTGCCTACCAGCACAAGTAACTACCAAGAGAAGAGAGCGGGGCCAAAGTGGGTAGTTAGCTATCCATCCTCCCACCCGAATGTTGGGGAAAACACCCCCCAGGGCTCAAAATCTCCAGGGTGTCATTTTCCTATACTGACAGGGTGGATTAGCATATAAAAACACAAAAAGTAAAGAATATACTATAGCTCACAACCACACTATGGGCATGACCTAATCTTAGACTCAACTATAGCTAACGTCTCCCGGACTATGGGTTACTACTTCTAAGATTAGGTGTCCTATAAGCACAAAACCATTTAAAGAGATTTAATAAATTAATTCATTCCCTTTTTATCATTTTCAGTTTACTTTAATTAATTATTTAAGCATTAATTAACCAATAACAATTCCACATTAAATTTCATTAGCATCACACCCAAAGTACACTATTCCTTCAAATCACAACCTCCGCATTGCACCCCAGCGAGCTCTAAATCACATGGTTTAACATCATTTATTAAATTATTTATTTTTAGAATTAATTTACCATATTTCTATGCATTATAGAAAAACAACCTATGCTTATAAACACAAGGGGCTCAACACAGTGAGTAGATAAACTACCTTTTGAGTCTTTTCCACCTATATAAAGAGCGTAGACCCATCCTCCCTTGAGAATCTAAACACGAAAAGCACGTGGAATACCCCACACATCTTCACCCCTTTAGAAATAAGGGTAAGAAAGACCATTTCCCTTGAGCATTGGGGAAAGTAAATCTGATAAACAACCAAGAAGAATCAGTAGAAAACCAAACATTCACATCCAACCCATTTCATCATCCCTAGTGTCCTCCCTAAAACCCACATGCATAAACCGATGCATCTCAGCACTCTAGAAATCAACTGCTAAAACAACCAGTATGTCTCCATTCTCCCACATATCACAACAGCCATCTGAGCTCACATCATAACACAAGAAGCAGGAAAACAACAATCATATCGGTTGGGATATTGGCCGTTGGACAACCAAGAGGGTAACTCAGTACCCTTCAAGGAATTATCAAACAATCAGTTCTTTAATCCATCTTGAATTAACCAATTTATTATTCGTACGTTCCATATTCGGTAAACCTAAACAGTAAGCTATCATAAATAAATTAAACATGCTTACTGAACCAATTTGACTAACCTCAAAAAATACAAAAATAAGAACCGGATTTATTTACATGCCTCTTTATCTTTAGCCAAACAATTATCAATTAATTCTGGTTTACGTTATTTACCAATTTTCATCAAGAAAGAACATCTAAACAAAGAAATCATAGATATCACACTATCTAGCAAAAACAAGAGGCAATATCGTACGATTGATACCAATTTATTTATCAAGTTCAAATATTTATTATGTCAATTCCATTATGATCCAGTGGCTAAAATATTCTAACTCTATCGTTTCACATAAAAATAAAATAGAATAAAATAATCCCCTAACATTAAAAGGTTCTTAAGGATCTTTAAATGAGAATGATCCACACAACGGATCACGATCGCCTCCTCCCGTGACAACTGCATCCACCCGAGGATGTCGCGGAACGACTGCACCAACCGAAACCCAAGAAACTCTATTAGAAGCATAAAGATAACATGAAATAATATGGCAAGAAGAAACAAGATAAGGAGAACCCAAAATAACGATGATAAATCATAACTTATATCGAAGATTGATGGATACTTCTTGGTTTCACCAAAACAGGGGGTGCACTTGCAGTAAGAAGAACGTCGAGGGAAACCAATCCACTGAGAACAGTTTAATCTCACAATTCCTATAAGAAGGAAGGAAAGCCTCGAGCATCTCACACCAAAGAACAAGGAGAAATATTGAGGGAGGAAGATATCTTGTCCCGTTAGAAGATTTAACAAAGCATTGGTTTAAGATATAATAGATTTTCCATTAAAATCGGATCGCATTAAACTATGCGGTTTGACCAAGTAAATGCATCCTCGACCATAGGAAAATTAATATAGGAGTTATGGGATTTTATTTGGACTTAAATCCCTTAAAACAAGTCCATAAATGCATTTTACGTCAAAGAAAATGTTAAATTGGAAAAACTAGAAAAATATGGAAATTTGGAAAAGGAAATATGAAACAGTTCTGGAAACACTATTCATGAGCTGTGACATCGTGTCTAACTCACCATTTCTGTCTCACCATTTCTGTCTCACCGTTTCTGTCACACTGTTTCTATCTCACCATTTATAACTCACCATTTTTGTCTCACCGTTTCTGTCTCACCGTTTCTGTCTCACCATTTCTGTGACACCGTTTCTGTCTCACCATTTCTGACTCACTGTTTCTGTATCACTGTTTCTGTCACACTATTTCTATGACACCATTTCTGACTCACCATTTCTGTCTCACTGTTTATGTCTCACAGTTTCTGTGACACTATTTTCAACTCACTGTTTCTATCTTACCATTTCTGTCACACCGTTTCTGTCTCACCATTTCTGACTCATTGTTTTTGTCTCACTATGACACTATTCATAAAATTGGGAACACTAGTCAAAGAACTGAAAATTTGGAAAAGTGTTTGGGATGAGTCATGTAACGACACAAAATTTTGAATAAATCTTGTTTCTTAATTTTATGTGTTATTTTATTTTATTTTTATACTCAAAAAAAATATTTCATTTGATAACATGAGTATAATTAAAATGAGACCGTTGGGTTTTGACTGGTATATGACCATTGGTCAATATGACCGCTGGAAACTAAACGTTTTGATTATTGTCTCTAAATAAAAGTAATCTTGGTTAATTATTATAGAAAGAAGATTTGATGGCCTCACCCAGTAGTCTTGGACCGATCGATGCCCATCTAACAGAACTTGGGAAGGAGGTAGCACCACTAGGCTTTTCTCTGGACCAAGCCCAAGATGAACTTCATCATGTGTAGCTAGAACGGAATCGCCTTTGCGAGAAGTTCAAACTGATAGAAATTACTACTCGTGTGATGTTGGCTGAGCCTCCCTCAAATTCTCTCACCTTAGCATACCTTACACTTAGGTCCTATGCTGGTGTGATAAGAGGCTATGAAAGGAGACCGTAACTGCCTTGTGTAATCCTTTGTTTTAAATAAAAATTGGGATTTCTTCTTATGATGAAGTTTATGAATTTTCAAATGAATGGATAAATATAGTATGCATATTTTTGATGAATTTTAGGAAAAGGATATTTTAAAAATGTTTATGTAAACCTTAAATGATTAAAAATGTGTAATGATTTTCGAAAAATGGTCTTCTACAGTTATGTTCAGTACGAAATTTAGAGTCTAATAAGATCAACTTGATTTTTGATGAATAGTAAATTATGAATAGTGATTTTATGCTTATGATTAGTAATGTGACCAAATGGATTAGTAATCTCACCTAATGAAAGTATTAATATAATCTAGGCACCTTGATTATGTAATGTGATTCAATAAAATGGTTAAATAACGGTTTTATAAATTATTATTGAAGTATTAGTTTTTTTTGAGTGAATAGTGTTTTTTAATTAAAAATTAAATTAAAAATATTTAGAAAATTATTTTTATAAAATGGATTTCATTTTTGAACTCAGAGAATCGATATTATGTTAAGGTAATTTTTGGGGATTTTTCTGAAAAAAATGAATTTTCGGTGAATAGTGTATTTATTTAAAAAAATAAATTAAAAATATTTAGAAAATTATTTTTATAAAATGGAGTTTATTTTTGAAATCAGAGCATTGATATTTGGTTAAGGTGAAATTTTGGGATTTTTCTGAGAAAGTTGAATTTTCAGTGAATAGTAAAAATACAGTTTTAGGGTTTCGGTATGTTTAATGACATCATAACTGTGTCATGATTATGTCATGAGATATTTTATGGGTTGGACGACCAAAGGTGATGAATTATTGTATGGGGGGCCCCATGTGGCCTAACTCCATGGGAAATACCATGGGAGAGCACATGGTTTTGAGAAAACCACTTTTGAGGTGTCCCTTGGCCATTAATGCCTTATCCCCTCACTTTCCCTATAAATACCAAGACATCCCCTCATCCATTTAGACTCCCCACTCCCCCCAACGAATTTCTGGTATCATTACCTCCCAAGGAGTCCTCCCAAGGTTCCCCCAAGCCCTCAAGGTCCCAACCTTTGAGTTTTAAGAGTTACGTTTTAAGGTAAGGGATCTGACCTCTCTCTTTCTTTTCAAGAAATCTCTTTTATGTAATCTCTTTTATGCTCCATGTTATTATGTTAAAGGATGTTCTTTTATACTTCTATTACTTCCCTTTACATGTTCATATAATGAGAGATCCCATCTTACTCTCATTATTTCGTTTTATGAAGTTTTAAGTGGCGCCATTAGGCAGCCGAAATTTTTGTAACAGATTCTTTCTCCCTTCTCATTTTTCAAGATCTATTTTCATGTAAATTATTTCAAGTTCCTTTTTATTATGTTGGGATATAATCTCTAAATTTATCATACTGATCTTTTATGATCATATGATGAGAGACCCCATTTGATCTCTTCAATTCAGTATTTTGATGTTTTAAGTGGCGCCGTTAGGCTGCTGAATTTTTAAGTGGTTCTTTCACCTTTCTCCTTTTTCAAAGTTCTAATTCCATGTCAAGTCTTGAAAGTCCCTTTTTATTATGTTGGGGTATGATATCTAAATCTATCACACTGATATTTAATGTTCATATGATGAGATACCCTATTTGATCTCATCAATTCACTTTTTTTGAAGTTTAAGTGGCGCCATTAGGCTGCCGAATTTCTAAGGGGTTCTTTCACCCTTCTTATTTTCAAGATCTACATTCATGTCAAGTCTTTCATGTTCCTTTTTATTATTTTGGGGTATGATATCTATATCTATCATACTAATCATTTATTTTCATATTATTAGAGACCCTATTTGATCTCGTCAATCCATTTTTGGATGTTTTAAGTGACGCCGTTAGGCTGCCGAATTCTCATAAGAGAAATCTTATTTTTGTCTTCCTTTCAAGTTCTTCATTTCATATGGTATATAATTCAAATTTCATTACCATGTTCTTAAATACTATATATTCTGTTCCCCTACTGTTTTATGTATCATTTTTGAGTGGGTGACCCATGTCCCCTCTCTTTTCAATGTTTTCTAAAACCATGTATCGTAGACATTATGCTGCATAGTTTTCGTCTCAAAATGCCTCCCTCTTTATCTCAAATTATTTTATGTTATTAAGTGAATACTCAAAGTTCTTATTTCTACAGGGGTATTCACATATATATAAAAATGTTCTATTTTAAATTCTGGGATTTATAAACATGAAACCCGCTTTCCCTTTTCTGTGGGTTTAAAGTGACATAAAGATCATGTCTTTAAAGCAGTTTTTAAAACGTTATGATTATGAAATGAAACCCATTTATTTTATGATATATGGGTTGTTTATGAAATGATTGATGATGATATATGTGTCTCACATGATAATAAATACATGTCAAGGGTGCGCCCAGATAGCGCTCCAATGCATTGGGTAAAGACTTAATCTCTAGAGATGACCTTTTAGACTGATACCTTGGTGAATAACCTTGGTAATTTTTAATGACACCTTGGGGATGGACCTTGGTGAAAAGAAATGATTGTCAATATTAAATGTTGTAGCCACATCTTCAAGTTATGAAAAATGTTAATTTTATTATGATATATCTTATGATTTCTTTCTCATGCCTTAAAGTTCTTTTCATGACATTGTTGATGTATCCCAAGTTCACATGTTAAATGTTTCCCCTTGTTTCCCTTACCGGGCCTTCTTCTCACCCTTTATTTTGATGTATGTCCCCAGGTTTGAGATGCAGTAATGAACCTGGGATGAACATGAGGAGAATCCTTTCAAGTGTTTAACAATAATGTTTTATGTTTTCATGTTTTATGTTCATGGTTTCCAAGACACTAAACCTTAAAGATCCTCAGTTTTGTAAAATGTAATGAATGTTTATGTGATAAAAAGGTGGGATGTCATAGTTGGTATCAAAGGGTGGTTTAGTTATTTGTGGAAATTAGGATATTAAAACTTTAGGAAGAAACCTATAGAAATGTTTAAATATAGGAAATATTCCTGGTATTTTGGTGAGTATTGAGTAAGGAGTTGCCAAGAAAATACATCCCTGTCTGGATACGTGCAGGTAGAGGTGGCTCTGGCACAGATGTACATAGGGGTAAAACCCGAAAACACCGCTTTGAGCTAGACTCGAACGAGAACTGGTACATGACAACGGGCCTTGCTGCACTCTTGGTTACGACACTCCCAGGGGATATGCTTTGGTAAATTCATAAGCTTAGTATGAACCATTGTCAAAGGAACAAAGATAAAATAAAATAAAGATTCACATAAGAATATATGATCATGGATAACCTAGATAGGAACCTAGGGGATCACAAGTTAGGGTATACTTTTCTTCTACAATTTATCCTTATATGCTTTAAGTTCCTTTCCATGATTATTGGCTAAGTATTCAAGCCCCTAATTGTACTTTGTTTTCGTAGTAAATGGCGGGAATGGAAGAACATGTCCCAATATCCAATGTGATAGGAAATGTGATGATTTCCATATTAATATGATAAATATGATTAGGGGATTAAAAGATGATTATTATTTTGGAAGACGCTCACTATTTTGGGGACTCTATATGATCGAGGTAAATAGATTACAATGGTATTTTCATTGAGAAGTAAGGTTGAATTATATTTTGAAGAATAGATGAATTTAAGGTGGAATTATAGTAATTTAGGTTACTTATGGGAATGATTAAACTATCTTGGCTAAAATATGTTTAGGTTAGCTACTTTTGTTATAAGATGTTAGGAGTGGTTGATGTTGTTTGGAGATGAACAATGAAGTTTATTTTGGAAGACTATGTTATCAAATCCCTCTTGTATTTGGGTTTCAATCTTAGTTTGGTTTATTTTGAGGAATTTTAAGGACCGTTATTTATGGAATGGTCTATGATGAACTTTGGGTAGTACCATGGAACTTTGAAGATTTAAAAGTAGTTTCCATTCCTATGGGTTTATTTATTTTTGAAGAGTTGTTTTACCTTACCCTTTCTGTTTTTTGGGATAATGTTTAAAGATAGATGAAATAGATAGTTAATCTTTTGTGGATTATGTGATTCTCTAGAAGATGATTCTTGTGTTTTGATGAGACCAATTAGTTTTGAATGCTCATAGTTTGGAGAAAATAATAGTTTTGGGTAGAAACTTATTAAAGGATGAAACTCTATATAAAGGTAGGTATATTTTCTATGTAGTAAATGAATTCCTCAAAATTATGAAAAGGAACGTAAAACAAAAACTTTGTTGTTTTACGTTTCCTACTAGGAAATCAAAGACAATTTACACACATCATAAGTTTGGGATTTTCTTATGGTTAACTTTCTCATAATAATGTTTTCCATCACCCTCTCTCAGAACTTGGCCCTTTATTTTCTCCTCCATGTCCATGTTTTCCTACATGGAATCCTTGTGTGGGTTAACTCGAGTGACCTTTGTACTTCCCTTTCTTTCTTTTAAAGTAATAGTTTTACTAACTCCTTTTTCTATGTGGGACTTTCAATGAAATTTCAAAACCCAATTTTAAAAATTGCGAGGACGCAATTTCTTAAGGGGGGAATATTGTAATGACCCGAAATTTTGAATAAATCTTGTTTCCTAATTTTATGTTTTATTTTATTTTATTTTTATACTCAACAAAAATATTTCATTTGATAACATGAGTATAATTAAAATGAGACCATTGGGTTTTGAATGGTATATGACCATTGGTCAATATGACCGCTGGAAACTAAACGTTTTGATTATTGTCTCTAAATACAAGTAATCTTGGTTAATTATTATATAAAGAAGATTTGATGGCCTCACCCAGTAGTCTTGGACCGATCGAATCCCATCTAACAGAACTTGGGAAGGAGGTAGCACCACTGGGCTTTGCTCTGGACCAAACCCAAGCTGAACTTCATCATGTGAAGCTAGAACGAAATCGCCTTTTCAAGAAGTTCAAAATGATAGAAATTACTACTCGTACGATGTTGGCCGAGCCTCCCTGAGATTCTCTCACCTTAGCACACCTTACACTTAGGTCCTATGCTGGTGTGATAAGAGGCTATGAAAGGAGACCGTAACTGCCTTGTGTAATCCTTTGTTTTAAATAAAAATTGGGATTTCTTCTTATGATGAAGTTTATGAATTTTCAAATGACTGGATAAATATTGTATGCATATTTTTGATGAATTTTAGAAAAAGGATATTTTAAAAATGTTTATGTAAACCTTAAATGATTAAAAATGTGTAATGATTTTTGAAAAATGGTCTTCTACAATTATGTTCAGTACGAAATTTAGAGTCTAATAAGATCAACTTGATTTTTGATGAATAGTAAATTATGAATAGTGATTTTATGCTTATGATTAGTAATGTGACCAAATGGATTAGTAATCTCACCTAATGAAAGTATTAATATAATATAGGCACCTTGATTATGTAATGTGATTCAATAAAATGGTTAAATAACGGTTTTATAAATTATTATTGAAGTATTAGTTTTTTTGAGTGAATAGTGTTTTTTAATTAAAAATTAAATAAAAATATTTAGAAAATTATTTTCATAAAATGGATTTCATTTTTGAACTCAGAGAATCGATATTATGTTAAGGTAATTTTTGGGGATTTTTCTGAAAAAAATGAATTTTCGGTGAATAGTGTATTTATTTTAAAAAATAAATTAAAAATATTTAGAAAATTATTTTTATAAAATGGAGTTTATTTTTGAAATCAGAGCATTGATATTTGGTTAAGGTGAAATTTTGGTATTTTTCTGAGAAAGTTGAATTTTCAGTGAATAGTAAAAATACAGTTTTAGGGTTTCGGTATGTTTAATGACATCATAACTGTTTCATGATGATGTCATGAGATATTTTATGGGTTGGCCGACCAAAGGTGATGAATTATTGTATGGGGGGCCCCATGTGGCCTAACTCCATGGGAAATACCATGGGAGAGCACATGGTTTTGAGAAAACCACTTTTGAGGTGTCCCCTGGCCATTAATGCCTTGTCCCCTCAATTTCCCTATAAATACCAAGCCATCCTTTCATCCATTTCAACTCCCCACTCTCCCCCAACGAAATTATGGTCTCATTACCTCCCAAGGAGTCCTCCCAAGGTTCCCCCAAGCCCTTAAGGTCCCAACCTTTGAGTTTTAAGAGTTACGTTTTAAGGTAAGGGATCTGACCTCTCTCTTTCTTTTCAAGAAATCTCTTTTATGTAATCTCTTTTATGCTCCATGTTCTTATGTTAAAGGATGTTATTTTATACTCCTATTACTTCCCTTTCCATGTTCATATAATTAGAGATCCCCTCTTACTCTAATTATTTCATTTTATGAATTTTTAAGTGGCACCATTAGGATGCCGGAATTTTTGTAAAGGATTCTTTCTCCCTTCTCATTTTTCAAGATCTATTTTCAGGTAAAGTATTTCAAGTTACTTTTTATTATGTTGGGGTATGATCTCTAAATTTATCGTACTAATCTTTTATGATCATATGATGAGAGACCCCATTTGATCTCTTGAATTCAGTATTTTTACGTTTTAAGTGGCGCCGTTAGGCTGCCGAATTTTTTAGTGGTTCTTTCACCTTTCTCCTTCTTCAAAGTTCTAATTCCATGCCAAGTCTTGAAAGTTACTTTTTATTATGTTGGGGTATGATCTCTAAATCTATAATACTGATATTTTATGTTCATGTGATGAGTGACCCTATTTTATCTCATCAATTCATTTTTGTTGAAGTTTAAGTGGTGCCCTTAGGCTGCCGAATTTCTAAGGGGTTCTTTCACCCTTCTCGTTTTCAAGATCTACTTTCATGTCAAGTATTTCAAGTTCCTTTTTATTATGTTGGGGTATGATCTCTATATATATCATACTGATAATTTATTTTCATTTTATTAGAGACCCTATTTGATCTCTTCAATCCATTTTTGGATGTTTTAAGTGACATCGTTAGGCTGCCGAATTCTCATAAGAGAAATCTTATTTTTGTCTTCCTTTCAAGTTCTTCATTTCAGATGGTATATCATACAAATTTCATTACCATGTTCTTAAATACTATATATTCTGTTCCCCTACTGTTTTATGTATCATGTTTGAGTGGGTGACCCATGTCCCCTCTCTTTTCAATGTTTTCTAAAACCATGTATCGTACACGTTATGCTGCATAGTTTTCGTCTCAAAATGCCTCCCTCTTTATCTCAAAATTATTTTATGTTATTAAGTGAATTCTCAAAGATCTTATTTCTACAGGGGTATTCACATATATATCAAAATTTTCTATTTTAAATCCTGAGATTTACATACATGAAACCCGCTTTCCCTTTTCCATGGGTTTAAAGTGACATAAAGATCATGTCTTTAAAACAGTTTTTAAAATGTCATGATTATGAAATGAAACCCATTTATTTTATGCTATATGGGTTGTTTATGAAATGATTGATGATGATATATGTGGCTCACATGATAATAAAGTCATGTCAAGGGTGCGCCCAGATAGCACTCCAATGCATTGGGTAAAGACTTAATCTCTAGAGATGACCTTTTAGACTGATACCTTGGTGAATAACCTTGATAATTTTTAATGACACCTTGGGGATGGACCTTGGTGAAACAAAATGATTGTCAATATTAAATATTGTAGCAACATCTTCAAGTTATGAAAAATTTTATTTTTATTATGATATATCTCATGATTTCTTTCTCATTCCTTAAAGTTCTTTGCATGACATTGTTGATGTATCCCAAGTTCACATGTTAAATGTTTCCCCTTGTTTCCCTTACTGGGCCTTATGCTCACCCTTTCTTTTGATGTATGTCCCCAGGTTTGAGATGCAGTAATGAACCTAGGATGAACATGAGGAGAAGCCTTTCAAGTGTTTAACAAGAATGTTTTATGTTTTCATGTTTTATGTTCCTGGTTTCCAAGAAACTAAACCTTAAAGATCCTCAGTTTTGTAAAATGTAATGAAAGTTTATGTGATAAAAAGGCGGGATGCCATAAGTCACCTTGACCTCCTAGAACACCTCAAACACCAGATTTCAGCAATGGGATGGACTAGAGAGGTATGAGCCATTACAATGTAAGCCATGTTTTTTATGGGTAGAATGTATTTGATTCATATACAGAATTATATTATGTTCATAAAAATTATTTTTAATAATAAAATGAAAATTATTCTTGAATGATTATGATGGGGAATGAATCTCATTGCGTTCGTGGAGACGGTAATCCATACGTACGCACGAGAGACAATATCATTATATTGATGGTGAAATCATATGTAATTGGATGGTATATAATATATATAGAATCATTAACATGTTATATTTATTATTTACATTAGTTATACGCATTTTTATACCCATCCAAATAATGAAGTGTTTGAATAACAAACTACACCACGACGTGGAGAGGGTAAGCCATACGTACACACGCATGGTGACTATGTCATTCATATGATGGATAGAATAATGACTATGGTTGTAAATTTTTTATAATAAAATCACAGTATATAGAATATATTGGATTTATTATTTTAGAATGGAGACAAAAATGAAAGAGGAAGTGGAAGAATAAATGAACTTGAAAGAGGTGATGAAATATTTACCTCTTCTTCGGGTTCTTCCTTTTGATTTGATGAAAAGGGCTCATTAGGTTGGATTTATGACTAGAGAAAGGCCTCTAAGATTAAGGGAGGAAAGTTGGGAGGATATTTGGGTAGGGTTTGGCTGAGAAAAATGGCTCTGGGGGTGTGAAATTAAGAGAAGGGGAAGTACCCTTCTATAAGAGAGGTGAGGGTCACTTTAAGAAAAGATTGAAATATTATTTTATAATAAAATAATTTTCAGTTTCTAATGGCTAAAAAATGATTTATTTAGAGAATAAGGTGATTATGGGTGGAAAAACTCTCAACCAATAGGTTTTATATAGGTTTACGTTACCATATTAACCATATATTTTATATTTAACTCTTAGTTAAATAGTTTGACATTTACCATGTCTCTTTGTATTTTTATATTATATGGTTAATAAACTTACTATAACAAGACAAGAGAACCCCAAGTGGTTAATTAGTAATATATATAACCTTATCTAAGTCCTTTTTCTGAAACTTAGATTTTTAGGAATATTATATCAATTAATAATATAGTATTTCTTTTAAAAACTCAATTATGTCAATTTTGACACTATTTAGTGTATGGTTTTTGTGAAAATCATAAAAACATGATTACTTTGAAAAGAAATTATTTAATCATCCCTAAAATGTCATATTAACCTATAAAATTAGTTTAATTCATCAAAAGTCTAAAATTACATTTATTTGGATATTTATAATATCAATTATTTTAATCTTTCATTAATAAGGTAATTACTGCATCATCACTGTGTCATAAATAAATTTATTTTTTTAATATCTAAAAATTATAAATAAAATACCATTATGTAGGGAAACTTTTTATATTTCTAATGAATATTTATAGTTGAATTTATCTTATGTATAACCCTATATTAAAAATGGTTTAGTTATTAAACTTTGAATTTAACTCTTTTAACTCTTCTTTAAATAAAATACTAATAAATGTCCTAATCTAATCCAAGTGGACCAAAGGGGATCATATTTTATTCCTAAGGTTGTTTTTGTTCGAATTACACTTATATAATAGAATTAGGACATGTTTTAGGGTAATTATGATATCATTTTTACCCTTGATTATCCTATTTACTTTTAACCGTGGTAAATAAAAGTCAAAATTTACAATTCACCAAAAATTATTTTCATCTTATTGAACCAAATTTTACTTAATTATATCAACCATGTCTCTTGGATTTTTTAAATTCAGCCCACAAAAGTGGTAAAATTACATTTTATGCAAATTTTCAAATTCTTCTAGAAGGTGTGTAAAAGACGATAAAAAGTTCAATAAAATTTTATATATCTAAACTTATAATAAAATGAGTCCAATGAATTAAATTGAACATATATAGGTATTATGTATATATTTATACCTAAAATAAATTAAAATAAAATAACTAATTACTTAAATAAAAAGTCAGTTTTAAACAATAACATCGCGTTTTTCACTATTCACCAAAAATTGAATGTTTTCAGAAAAATTCCAAAAATTTACCCTAAGATAATTTTGATAATACAAATCCAAAAATGAAGTCCATTTTGAAAAATAAATTTTTGAAATTTCAAAAAGTGGGTATTACTATTTATAATGGCTACTTTGATTGGTCGTGGTGTGTTAAAACTTCAAGTTGCATACAATGCAAGATACTGCATTATTCAAAGGAAAACGTACCATGGAAGCTTGGGGTGTTACATGAAGTGCAAATAAATGGGAATAATGGGTTCCATTTTATAATTGAGTTGAGGGGAAATTTTGGAATTTCTTAAAGTATTAAATTATAATAAATTAATTTTATATAAAAATGCCACAAAAATTACGTGGATTTGAATGTAAGATAATATAAGGTTTTAATATCATCAAAAAATATATTTTAGACATGTTTTGTACTTATTTTAAACTTTATAATTTTGATTAAGCTTCATTTATCATATTTTAATTTTAACTACGGTTTTTTTAACATTAATAGGTTTTAATTCTTAATTACATTGTGTAAATTGGAACATAAATTACCAATAATGATAGTTTAGACCATGTAATAAAAAATTTGTATTTTTTGAAAGATTTTATGTTTTTTAAATAATTAAATAATATATTAATCCCATAAAATATCATTACTGTCAATTTCGATACTATTCACTTTTTTGACCTTTAAAACATTAAGAAAAAAAGGTAAATTAAAAAAAAGTTAATACATCCCTATAAAGTCAATGTAACCTATAAAATTAGTTTAATACAATAATTATATAAAATTATATTTATTTTAATATTTTTAAAAAATATATATTTCATATTTTCATTAATAAAATAGTTACTCAATCAGCATTGCGTAAGAATTTAAGGTAATTATTTCTTCATTAAAAACTAAAATTAAATGACCACAATGAAGATAAATATTTTAAATTTTCATTGAATATTTATAGTAGAAAATAGTTTCTATTTATCCCCATATTAAACATATTATACTCATTACAAATAAAAGTGTGACAATTTATCACTTTATTTGGTTTTAATAATATCTATGTAATTTTCATAAAACGGATGAGCCTATAAGGGGCACTGGATCCCTAGGTTCTTTTCTTGTCGTCACCGCCCCACATCTCGGATCAGATCAGCTTCCCTCCTCAGCGTTGATTGTCTGGCTTGCAGTGGCTCTCTCGTGTGACCTAGTGGAACTGTCTGCCTCGACATTCCTCATCGGTGCTGGCCTGCCTCTCGCCTGACTCCACCTACGCTGGATATGGCTTATTTAGGTATCACGATGAAGGTCCAGCCATCAGTTTCTAGTTTCCATGCTTTATGGTTGCAATCTCGTCATCGATGTGTGCGCTGGGTGGTCTGCTGCGGTCTACGAGTTCTGGAGGGTGGTGATGAGACTTATGTTCTGGTTTTCAGTTTCTTTTTTCGGAGTCTTCGGCACTCGGGTGGGATTCGGCATGGTGAGGGGTTCCCAATTTTGGATATTTTTCCTTATCTCTTGAGTTTGGTTTTGTTTCTTGCTGCTCGCATGGCTGCTCGGTGTGTTGCACGATGGTGGTTTATGATCTTCCGGCGATATGGAGTTCTGAAGCTTGCTGGTTTGTCACCTTCTAATTTTGAGATTAGGGTTGGGTTCTCTTCTGATGTTTTGGTGAAGGTTCTGATTTTTCTTCATTTTTGCATCTGTTTCCTTTTTGGGTTGGATTTGGGACGGATTCTGTGTTTTTCACCAGTGTGTTTTGGTCTGGTGGTGGTGCTACGGTGAAGGCAAGGACGATCAATGAAGCCCATGGTTCTAGAGAAAATTCTGACTGGTTTCTTAGGATCGCGGTTTGGGATGAATCTGTGGTTGGTTCAATATTCTTTTTTTGAGGTATGATTCACCTAATGATGTTCTACGTGCAAGGTGTGAGCAGAGCATAGAGATTCTGATTTCTTTTGACCTGATGAAGGCTGATTTGGTATATGTTTCTTTGCATTGATGAGGTTTTGTGGTCTTGAATTTTGTGTGTTTACTTGTGGCACTGCGGCCTTGGTCCATGGGGTCATTGCATCCAGCTTATTTGCAAGGAAATATTCCAAAGGATGTTTAGAGCGGGGAGCGTTCTACTTTTCATCGCTATCTGGAATTGGATGTTTTGAGAGGGTATGGTGCTTGCCATCGGTACCGAGCCCATGTATTCCTGCATGGGACAACTAGCCGAGCAGTGATGGGAAGCTGGATGCTAATCAGATTGTTGTTGTTGTTGGGTGGGGATTTTCCTTTCTTTTGAAGTGGATTATTTTGTCTTGATGATCTTGGTCGTGGAGGCATGGTTGTGTTTATGTCTTTGATGTCATTCTGGTTTCCCACATTATCCTCAAAAGTTCTTTTGAAATAAAAATTTAATTTTCCTTCAGTATGTAATTTTCATGTATAAGTGTCCATTAAATTACCTAATTTCAAAGATAAAGTGATAAGGGTTGAATTTAAGTCATCCAATAAAATTGTGGAAAGTATTAGAGTAATTTTATGGTCCTTATCATATTATTTTTACCTTTAATTATCTGATTTACCCTTTACCATGGTAAAACAAATTACTAAGGTTACTATTCATAATAACCAAAAATAAAAGTGAACTATTTAATAAATTTGAACCTCCATAATATAAAAGTGTAATATAGTTTTGAAAATTCAAAACACAGAAGTATTACCATTTAATTTAAAATTAAATCTACAAAATTCTATAAAAGACAGTTTTTTTTAGAAAAACACCCTTTTAAAACCTAAAATGTTTTTCTGCAAAATCCAAGTATAAAATCCATTTCAAAAACCATAATTGGATTATAATTTAAATTTAATTAATGAAAATTTAAAAATATTCCTAAAATAATTTTATCTTTAGAATAAAATACATTTTTAAAAGAAATCGATATATTTCCCTTTTCATTGAAAAAAATAATATTTTCAAAAAATTCTCAAAAATTCATCCTTAGATAATTTTTTACATGCTGAATTTAAAAAATAAATTCTTTTTTTTAAAATTAAAAGTATATAATTTGAAAATTAAACTTTTAAATAAAATTATATAAAAATATAACTACATAATTCTAAAATATTATTAAATATTAAAATTATTTAGTCTATTAATACCTTGGTCATTACATTATCCACACCTTTTTAAAATTGCGTCCTCATAATTTTATTCACTTATTAAACAAGTGAGGATCCATTTCCCTCATATGATTTGTTTATTACCACGTTACTTCCTCAACCACAAGGTTTCTCCATAAAACCTTAACTTGGGGAATTAGCTTGTTACACAATAATTTCTATCTACGATCAACAATCAAAATGGATTTTACTCATAAGAAAGGTTCTATTCCAACTGAACTACTTAAGGGCTCAAAACATGAGATAAATCAGAATATTATTTCTTAACATGAAAACATGAGAAACATTGAGTACCCAGGATAAACTTGGTGGCAAAGACAGTCGGTAGGCAACTGATCCAACTTTCTCTAGGATTTCATATTATCTAATAAACTATAGACTTAACTTTCCCTTCTTCTAAAAACACATAACACTTTTACATGGAGATATTTTAAGTAAAGAATGATCACCTACCTTGAAATAAAGGTCTTTCCTCCTGTTATCTGCATAACTTTTCTGTCGTCTCTAAGCTATGCCCATATACTATTGGATCATATTCACATTATTATCCACTTATACTATATATTATAGTCCCATAAACTACCTTTCACATACTTCATCCCAAAATAATGGATTTCAACACCGCTTTCCATATAATAGTGTAAAAGATTCCATCTATATACCGAAAATAAAATTGTTATTATAAAAAAACTCAACTAAATAAATATGATAATCCCAACTTCCTTAGCAACCCATTAAACAATATTGAAGAATATCCTCCAAAGTATGAATTTTTCTCAAGGTTTGTCCATTATATTAAGGATGAAAATTATTGTTGAAATTTAATTTTGCACCCAATAACTTGTAAAGCCCCTTCCAAAAATTAAAAGTGAACCCGAGATCATGGTATGATACAATGGAGAGAGGAGCTCTATGTAACGTGAATACCTATTTGAGGTATAATTGAGAAATTTGATCTAAATACATATTATCTTAAATAGGAAAGAAATTTTAATATTTATTTAGTCTATCGAAAAAAACCCAAATCACATTATTATATTGAGAAGTCTTTGGTAGTCCCACCAAGAAATCAATGGATACATTTTCCCATTTAAACTCTAGCATTGGTAAATAATAAATAATCCCCTTTGATAATTTCTATCCCACTTTAACTTTCTAATAAGTCAATCAGTTATTGGTAAATTCAAAAATATCCCTTTTCATTCCATCCCACCTATAATACTCACTAAGATCTTCGAACATCTTAGTACTACCAGGATAAATGGAAAACAAATAACTAAGAGATTTTCATAATAATACCCTCTCTAGTTGGGAATCACTAGAAACACATAATATCTTTCCAAATATCAAAACACATTCTTTAGGTATATTAAATTCAAGAAACTCTCCCTTCTTAACCAATTCTACCTTTTTCTATAATTCATAGTCTTCCTTATGATATTCCATAATTCTATCTGACATAGATGATTTCACTAACACCTGAAACAAAATAGAGGATGTTATTAAATCCACAACTTCTTGTCCAAAATTCATTAAATAATTAACCCAAGGGTTATATTCCAAACATAACACTGTTAATTTGGAATTAATTTTCCGAATCAAAGAATCACCAACTTTATTTTCTTTTACAGGATAGTAGTAAATTGCACAATCATAATCCTTAATATGTTCTAACCATCTTCTATGACTCATGTTAAACTCTTTTTCAGTAAATATATACTTTAAACTTTTATGATGAGTATATATTTCACACTTTGATCCATATTGATGATGTCTATAATTTTTTAAATTAAAAACCATAACAACTAATTATAGATTATGTGTAGGATAATTTTACTCATTAATTTTTAGTTTTCTTGAAGAATAAGCATTTACCTAATCATTATTTACCAGAATGAAACACAAGTACCTTCTAGGAAGAATCATTATAGATGAAGAAGTTACCTTTTATTAAGGGTAGAGACAAAACTGGAGCATTCACCAATCTAAATTTTAATTATTGAAAATAATAATCACATTATTCTTTATAGATAAATTTTACCCCTTTTCATGTTAACTTAGTTAATGGGATATATAATCGAGTCATGTTTTCAAAAAACTATCTGCAATAGCCTGATAATCTAAGAAAACTTCTAATATCAGTAATATTTTTTAGTCTTGGATACTACTCAACCACTTTTGTTTAGTCATGATCAACTATAATTCCATATTTACTTACAATGTGCCCAAGGAAATAAATCTATGGTAACAAAAAATCACATTTTCTAAATTTCCCATATAACATATTTTCTTTAAGGTTTTGTAGAGAAATCCATACATGTTTTTAACGATCCTAATAACTTTTTGAATTAACTAGAATATCATCCATAAAAACAACCAAAAACTTATACAAATATTCATGAAAGAATCTATTCATAAGATCTATAAATACAACAATATCATTTTCAAACTAATGGGTATAACTATAGACTCATAATGCCTATATCTAGTATAGAATAATATTTTTGGAATGTCATCCTCCTCCACCTTCAAATAATGGTTCTTGGATCTCAATTCAATCTTTGAGAAATACTGAACTCCCTTGATCTGATTAAAAAAATCCTAAATATGAGGCAATGGATACTGAATCTTAACAGTAATGTTATTAAAAGATACACAATGAATGAAGAGACTCATGGAACCATATTTATTTTTAACAAAAAAAATATGAGCACCCCATAATAAAGTATTTGGATGAATGAAACCTTTATCTAGAAACTACTAAAATTTCTTTTTCAGTTTCAAAAGTTCTACTTGAGACATTAGATATGGGGTTTTGAAATAGGTTTAGCATTGGAGACTAAATCAACAATAGAATAAACCTCATTATTAGGAATGACACCATGAAAATCATTATAAAAAACATCCATTTATTTATTCACTACTAACACGTCATTAATCCGTACAATTCCATTTTTTTCAACAATATATGAAAGATAAATTTCATTTCCATTTTTTAATAGTTTCTTTTATTTTTAATATGTAATCAATGGAATGAGTTCATTTTTCTATAAAAAATGAATTTCTTTCTAAAAAACAACTTCTTTATCTCTACAATCAATCTTATCATGGTAAATAGAAAGACAATCCATACCCAGAATAACATCAAACTCTACCATGGGAAAGAAAACAAGGTTTTTAGGTAACCTCCTACCATAGACCAAAAAATTTATATTTTTATTATTTATTTATAACTTAATATTTTCCCCATGTGTTTTTACCATAATTTATAGATTCATTTCTTGAGGTGTAATTTCCAATTTACACAAAAAATTCTCAGAAATGAATGAATGTGTAGACCTAGATTCAAAAAACACATTGAAATAATCTAACTAAATAATAAATGTATTAGATACCACTTCGTTTGATGTTTCAACATCTTATAAAATAGTTGAAAATGATTATACCACACCTTTATATTTCCAATCTTTTTTATTTTCCCCCTAAGTGACTAACTTTGGACTCAAGTTAGAAAAATGACCTAGTTAATTATAGGTAAATAATATTAACATCAACTTATTTTTATCTTTATTATCATTGCACTTTCACTCACAAGACACATGTACAAACTTTCCGCATCAGTAGAAATTCCCAAAATTTATAGGACATTATCTAGGATAATTTTTTCCACAATTATCACAAGATGAAAATTTGATTTTATTACCTCCAAATTTATTTGATGAATACTTCACTTTCTAACCTAATAACTTCTTATCATCATGAGGCACATAAGTTTTAGTAAAATCCATATCAACTTTTTTATAACATCAAACAAGTCTCTCATAGATTATAAATTCCCTTGAAGCCAATGTTCTTGATAAAATTAGTTTCAATCCAGAGTAAAATATTTTAATTTTATTATCAATTTCATAAAAAAATATGGTATGTACCTGAACAATATAATAAAATTGTATTCATACATAGCCACCAAATCATTATCTTTCTACTTCAGTTCTAGGAATTTTTTCTCTATTCCGAGTTGAACAGTCTTAGGAAAAATATATTTATAGAAAAGACTCTTAAAATAATCCCATTCCAAAGTATCAAGATCAAATTTATCTCTAGTATTCTTAACTAGATACCACTATTGATAGAATTCACCTCAAAATGATAAATGTAAAGGGTTACCTTTTGAAATTTTGAACACCCCATGACTTCAAATATCTTTTCTAGTGCATTGATTCATCCTTTATATACCACTAGGTCAGATGATCCATTAAATAATGGAGGATGTTGTCTCATAAAATGTTATAATAATATCATGTTATTCTATGGTAGATCTAAATTCTTTATATCATGGATTCCACCACCATTTATGTCTTGTTTCAACTAATCCATCAAAACAAAAAAATATTCAATTCCAAGTTTGACCATTCTGGGTTGCTGATTTGGAAGGATATCATCCTCTCAGTGAATTCCAACTTCAACATCCATTTTTTCCTCTGTAGAAAACCATTATGAATAGAAAAATTTTATATGAAGAAATGTGGTAATATTAAAATTTTATATCATTTCAAATTAACCATAAAGAAAAATATTTTAAGGGTTTTCTATTTACATTACCCTAAACTCTAAAGTTATCTATACTCTGCTTTGATACAAACTATAAGGACCTGGATTTAAACCTTACACATTATAGTAAATTTAACTAGAATACAATTTATTTCATTACCAAAATCCTTTTAGGTTTATATTTTTTATATTATTTGATAAATATCTATCATAAGAACCCCATAAATTATAAGTGGACACTTATAGAAAATATTCATTTTTCCTACCAAACAAAACCCTTTTAAAATAAAACACGATTCATTTTCCTAATAAGTCATCAGAATTTTCATCTTGACCTCATAATTGTCTCTAGTCTTCCTTAAACCCTGTGATTTTTTTAAAATGGGATGATCACTAAAAGCTCAGTAAGTGACATGAAAGAATAAAATCATTAGTCCAATAAAGAACATGAAAAACCATTAATAAAATTTTCTTAAAAAATCATTAGAAAGTATATAAAAAATTATGTAGGTTCCTTGGGACATAATTTACATATAATTGTTATATTCACCCTTAAAAATGGAATAACCATATGGTCTACTTCTATATATAGAGTACCCAATTCATTGGAGAGCTATAATTGGGATCAAACGTCATATCTTTTGCTATAATGGGGATCAACCCATCATATCTTGAGATATAATGGGGATCAACCAATAATAATATTAATATATAATGGGATAAAACCATAATAAACAATCTACAATGAACATATCATGAATAAAACTCTTGAAAACTCTTTTAAAACCACGAGAAAAATACTTTCTAATATCAAAATACATTCTTTTTGTAAAATATCACTTTTAAAATATAAACCTCGCACTCATAATAATGAAACCATATTTTTTGAAAATAAAACTATAAACTTATAAAGGAAACATTAAATAATTAAATTGTAATTAAGGTGGGAAAATATTCTTATTCTGTATAAGTTAAAAAAAATTATTTTGACTTTGTATAAAGCATTTGGAAAAAGAAATAAAAAGATGATATTTAAAATATAGTCCCTTAAAAATATCATATCATTGAAGTGAGAATTAATAAAATTAATAGATTATTTTTATCAGATATAAATCAAAATAAAATAAGTTGAAATACATATAAAATAATTAAAAGTTATTTTACAAGTAATCTTAGTATTACATAATCAAAGAAGTATAAGTTTAACACAATGAATGGAAATAGAGTTAAGAAAATACCTTACCTTGAGTTGGAATCATCACATACAATATTTATATTCCTAAATAATATCTATAGGTTAATTTATAATTTCATAATAACCCTTTTTAAGTTTATTTTTCTTTTTATTTCACTTATTATCATGTTATAACAATTTAAGTTCACTTTGGATGTTTTGACGAAATTCGGTTCACAAGTCCATAATGACATCATTCAGTAGAATATGGTCAAATAGTTAATTATTAAATAATATCTAGACTAATAATTATGACATCATAATTATTTTTATAAATAAATTATACTTTTAAATTTATCTGTTAAATATATTTATGAAAAATGAACAACGTTACAATCATTAAGACGATAAGTTATATGTATGCATGAGGAATATTTCCATTTTTCAGTGATCATCATAGAAAGAAGGTAGGTATAATTTTATATTTAAAAAATTATGATAATATATTAATATCATATTATTTATTTAAATTTACTTCTATATATTATCCATGTGATATGGTGATGAAAAACGAATCACATCGCTTCATAAAGGTGGTAGGTCACACATACACACTTATGATGTTATCATTTCTTAGTACATGGAATGGTAAGAATGTATGGGATATATTATCATTCCAAAATGATAAATATTTAATTAATATCATATATAAATTTTAATTCCATCATTATAACAAGTTTTGAGTGATGGTGATGGAAAACGAATTACATCGGTTCGTGAGATGGTTGTCCACCGTACCCATGAACAATTAATTATTTTCCCATTTGAAAAAAGTGGATATGAATATAGGTAATTAAAATAAAATAATAACATGAAATTATATTTAGGATGCTATATTTATTATATTATCATGGCTTAAGAAGGTTTTATGGATTAAGAAGTAGGAAAAAATTAAACATGCAAATATAAACTATACCTCTTCTTTGGAAATACCCCCATTTTTAACACCTTAAGACTATTAAATATGGTATTATTCCTAAATAAATAACTCCATAATGTAGGTATAAATTATATTAAAGTATTTTGGTAGGTATTGGATGAAACAAAAGGGTTATTAAGTGTGAATTAATGGGAATAATTGGTTCCCTTTTATAATTGAGGTGAGGGACACTGTTGGAATTTCTAAAAAGATTAAATTATAATAAACCCATTTTATATAAAAATATCCCCAAAATGATATTTATTATAATCTATGACAATATTAGGTTGTAATATCATAATCCAATATACTTTAGATAAGTTTTGGGCTTATTTTAAACCTTATCATTTTGATTAACCCCTAGTTATCCTATTTTAATTTGAACTATGAAAATAATGTTTTTAATATTAATATTTTGTAATTTTTACTTATATAGTTTGAATTATACCATAAATAACCAATTAGGAAATTTTTTATGATATAATAATCAATTTTTTGGATATATTTTTAGGATTTTTAAATAATTTAATAAACTATTAATCTCATAAAATATCATTACTTTCAATTTTGATACTATTCGATACTTTGAACTCTAAAAACATAAATAAAATAAGATAAATTTTAAAAAAATATTTAAATACATCCCTAACATGTCAAATTCATCTATAAAATCTTTTTATCACTTTAGTTGTGTCATATTATATTTATTTCCAAATATTATAATAGAATTTATGTGATATTTCCATTAATAAAATAATTTATATGTCAGTGTTGTGTAATTATTTAAGGTAATTATTTATTCAATAAAAATTTAAAATAAATTAAAATTATGAATATGGATCATTTATATTTCCACAAAATATTTACAGTCAAACATAGATTCTGGTTATCCCCATATGAAACATATTATACTCATTAAAAACAAGAGTGTGACATTTTGTCACTTTCTTTGATTTTAATAATATCTAAGTCATTTTGATGGAAAAGTGTCCATTAAATAACTTAATTTAGAACATAACGTAATAAAGGTCAAATATAATTCATCTAGTAAAATTGGTTCAAGTGTTAGGGTTATTTTATAGTTCTTATTATATAATTTATACCCTTAATTATCTAATTTACCCTTTACTATGGTAACAAAAATGACTAAGGTTACTATTAACATTGACTAAAAATAAAATGGATATATTTAATAAATTTTAAATTCCTAATTAAAAATATGGGATTAATTTTTCGAAATTCAAAACATATTATTTTCATCATTTAATTTAAAATTAAATCTCTAAAACACAATGAAAAACTAGTTTTTGAAAAAATTACCTTTTAAAACATAATTTTTTTAATTTATTCAAGTATAAAATCCATATAAAAACCATAATTAGATTTTTATAATTGAAATTGAACTATAGAAAATTTAAAACTAATACAAAAGATAAATTTACCTTTAAAATAAGAAACATTTTAAAAAATAATCGATATTTTACCTGGGTCATTACATCGCATTTATAACATCAGTTATTATTAACTGACATGAAGAAATTATTTACAAAGTCACCTAAATAACATCACAAGGTAACCGATGTTAAAAAACTAAAAACAAAAATGACTTGAAAAACAACTTTTGGCACTAGTGTGTTATTATAATCTAACTAAATCAGCCACAAATGGCTATCCCATAAACCACCAAAGTCCAGAACGCATGCCCTGAGTATATCTTTCAAAATATAAATTTACCACTATTTTTTTCATTTGTTTGTGGATGGTAGGAAATGCTTAATCTCACCTAATATCCCATACCCTCTTTGAGTCCCTTCCAAAACTAGGAGGTGAATTAGGGGTCCTTATCAGAAATTATAGCATAAGACACCATATATAATATCTTAATTTCTTTCATAAATAGACTATTGAGATCTTCCACATTTTTGGTGTCCCTAATCATGATTAAATGATTTGATTTGATCAATTGGTCGATGACCACCAAAATGGAATTATTTCCTCATGGAGTCTATTATAATCCATTGACAAAATCCATTGTCAACTCATCCCATTTCAAGGTTTGTACAAATAATGATCAGGAAAACCAAAGGTATTATAATGCTTGAACTTAATATATTTTTAGGTATAATAATGAAAAAATCCATTATGCCACATACCATACCAAGCCACCAATAATTTTGCTTAGTATTATAATACATCATGGTGGTGCTAGAGTGGATACTATATTGAGAGCGGTGACAATATTTCATCACTACTTTGTAGATAAATGTACCAAACTATAACTTCTAAAACAAATAATTCCCCATTTGGATAGAGATAACTCATTTATGGTCTCCCCAATATATATAGATTCCCAGATACTCTGAAAATCATGATCTCCCTACTGCTCTTGATGAATGATTTTGAGAAGAGAAGGGGCTAACTAAATGATAGTAAAGAACATACCACCATTTTCCTCACTCACTTCTAAATGTAACCAACTGTTGATACCCATAAGGTCCCATTGATCCTTAAATTATTATATATATTGAGAATAAAACTTCATAATAATGGTTTCAATGATAACATTTCCCTTTCCTAGGATTTAGGTGATGTCAAACTCAAATAATTGAAGGTATTTAAACTACTTACTATATCTGAGGTTCAATTCTCTTTGAGAAAATATGTAACTCAAAATATTATGATAAAAATAGACTATTTAATTTCCCCATAAAGGGAGTGTCTTTAACTTTTAAGGGAATACATTACTAGCACAATATCTATGTCATGGGTTGGTTAATTTATCTCATGTGACTGAAGTTGATGAGAGCGATATGGAAGCAAATAATTTCACTACATGAGTACATAACCTAAGCTTGAGTCGGAGGGGTCAAAATATACCACATATCCCCAATCATATTTGGGTAGAATAAAAATAAGTTCTAAGGAAAACTATCACTTTAACTCATCAATGGATTCTTGATACTCAGATCACCACATAAATTTCACTCCCTTTTGAGTAAGATTAGTCAGGGGTGATGAAATCTTTGAGAAATGATTTAAAAATAATTGATAGTAACCGATGAGTCCAATAAATCATATGATATCAAATAACTTTCATTGTTACTTTCAGGACATGATAAATTCACTTTCTCATGATCAACCCAAATTCCCTATTTTAAATCCATATACCCCCAAAAATTTACTTCTTGAATCCAAAAGTCACACTTATATAACTTATCATAAAGATAGTGATATCATATATTTCCCAAAACAATCCTCAAATGATACCCATATTACTATTAAATCCTTTAATAAACTAGGATATCATCTATGAATAACATGAAAAAAGTGTCAGGGTACTAATGGAATTGATTATCCACTAAATGAGGCTAATATTCATTATTAATATATATAATATTCATGGTCTTTAATATTCATAAACACCATTTTAGTACATTTTACACTTTGAACATCATTTCACATTATGATTGTAATTCTTTCTTAAAATGCACTATTATGTGGTACATTTTTTTACATCATTTAAAGTACCCAATGATTCATCTAATTTTAAGGAATCTAATTATAAATATTTTAATTTTATATTTTGGGAAATTTATTTAAGCTTCAATATGAACATGTTTGATTCAGGGATCAATGGATAATTAATGGAAGAAGATGAATATATTTTGTGATGAGAGGAAACAATTCTGGAGAAGTCAGATTAGACACCAGCCCACTGATGAGAATGTGTGGCCCAACATAAAGGCCCAATGAATCCCAAATTTCATTGTCTGATAAAATACATGTAGAGGAACAAATCAATCTGCAGGATCCCATGATAATTCGGCCTCCATGGTGGTCATTAAGGCGGACCAATTTGGAGATAAAATTATGGGCCATATTCTGCGTCCCAGAAACAAATCCTACCTATATGATCATATCTCGGAATAAACAACTCCAAATGGGCCCACATTTTACGGACGGTTAGGAGAAGTCCGGTGATCCATTTTCATCTTCTATGTACCCCTCTAATCCTACCATCTAGAAGGTCTTCCAGGCGCGTCTATTTAGTGGATGAAAGTTCGCTACCACCTCGGGTCAAGTGTGGAAAAGTCCATATTCCACAATATTTCCACCACCCTAGGCCTACCATAATCAAGTGGGATGATTTGTACTATTGGAGGCTCAACCCAAGGCTCCAAAATTTTTTATTTAAGGCAGTGGTGGAGGAGGAGTTTTTTATCTTTTGATCTTTCTTTTATTGTAATGTTATGCTGTGATTTTGTTCTCTCAAGTTTTCCTTTCACATGTAATTTGTTCAATTCACTTTAGTTTCTTAATAAAAGTTCTTATTCTCCTCTTATTATATTTTTATTCATATCACTTTGATACTGTTGGTTCATGGTGTGAATTTATTCACACCAAACCTTGTGAAATTATCACACAATGGTGGAGTGATTGTTATTTTATTGGTTTTTTTACTTCTCCATTTCCTCCCTCATGTTTCTACTTTCCACTTCCATTGAAACCATAGAATCAATGGAGGGATAACACACTTATGGGTTGATCCAAGGGAGTAGCAAGGGGTTGTATTGGAGGTTATTTATCACCCCATTAATGTCTAATCACTTCTTTAATTGAAATTTTTATTTGATGATTTTTAAACTCTATCATCCTTGTTGAATTTAAGGCCACACACTTTAAGTGATAATACGAACCTCTACCTTGAAGTGATAAAAACATTGATCCTTCAAGTGTATAGGTGATTAGTATTATGGTGTGTTGGTATAAAATCATTAAGTGATGAAGTTGTTTGATATCCTTAAATTAACTCAACTCGAATATAAGAAATTGAAATAATTGAAAAGGGAATACATCCAATCCACCCCAAGTGATAACCTAGGATAAACTCATTATTTTAAATTGAATTAACTTAAATATGTTAGTGATATTTTAAAACCATCTTAAATCAACCCATGTTTTCCACTTCATTTCCAAAAACAATCCATAGAATGTACGTGTATGCAGGTACTTTTTAGGTCTCTGAGGATTTGATAACCCAAGCTAGACTACAAGGACCATTGTACCTTCTTCATTTGGGTAAATTTGATCGTGAATAAAATTTTGGCACCATTTCCGAGGACCCAATTAAGTCATCTAAACACCCACTATACTCTCCCCCATTTCTTCTTTTCTCATCCAAATTCTCTTATCTTGTCCCTTTCTCATTTTTTTTCTTTTGGCGCATGTCCGCCTACACCCACGATCATTCAAACCGTCTAGTTAGGGTGGATAGTCCTCGGGTTGGGGAGTCAAGTACACCAAGGGAAATCTTTCCATTAGATCTTAATCTTCCTAATACTCCAGAGTCCAAAATTTAGCCCATTTAAATGGAATTTATTCAAAGAAACCAACTCATAAACCCGGGTGGGAACCAAAATGGAAACCCAAATGAGACAGCACCAAACATAGGGAATGCAATTGATCAAACCATGAATTCCTACCTCACACATTCCTGGACCAATGCCCATCATGCATTAGACACAATTACCTAGGATATTACAACTACATCTTTAAACCCCATGTCTTAAACCACCTTCCCACATTCCATGGAATGGAGTCTAAGATGACCTACCTTCACATTAAGGAGTTCAATGACATTGTAGAAACCATGTGTCCCCCACATCAACTAGAATCAACTAAGATGAGGATATTTCCTTTTTATTTAAAGGATCGAGCTAAAAATTGGATAAATAATTTGAAACTATCATACATAAACTCTTGGGACCAACTAAAAAGAGAATTCTACAAAAAATACTTTCCCCACCACAAAACAATTGCACTTAAAAAGAGCATACAATTTTTTTTTGAAAAAGTGGGAGAGTCATTCTATGAAACATGGGAGAGGCTCAAGGACACTCTAAACATGGTTTCACACCATGGTTTTTCTATTCCTGAACAAGTGAGAATTTTCTATGAAGGACTGGGTCTGAGGAACAAACAATTCATTGACATGATGTGTAATAGAACCTTTAAAAACAAAGCCCCAAATGATGCTTACGAGTATCTAGAAAGCCTTTTTGAAAAAAACCACACATAGGGAACTTCACCTTATTCTGAAAATCCACAAAGAACTACTGAAATTCATACACTTAGAGAATAGAAAAGCCTTAGGGCTAAACTCGCAACACTCTCTAGGAAGGTTGAAGAGATAGACCTTAGGAAAGTCCATTAAATCCAAACTCTTGACCCTGTTTTCACAATTTGTGACAAACATGACCATAAGACAAACAAATGCCCAACCATTCCATCCATCAAGGATGTTCTTTTAGGAGGACCCCCAGCGTAATTAAATGCTTTGAACTTTCAAAATCCTCAATACCAAAACAATTTCAACCCAAGGTATAATGACCACCTGAGCTTCTGCTGGAAAGGTAACCAATAACCTAGCCAACCACAGGGACAAAATCCTTACCCCCATCAGAACTACTAAACCCATAACCAGTTCCAAACCCAAAATATCCAATACCAACAACCACCAATCCATTTTCAAAAAACCATTCCACCTCCAAAATATCCCCCTAGGATAAACCAATCTTCTCAAGCACCAACCCAAACTATTCCACAAAGCCTAATAGAACAAATGTGCAAACAAATGGAAATGATGATCTTAGAAGTCTCTTCCCTTAAACAAGAACTTAAAAGAATCAAAACTAGAAAGGCACCCATGCCTACTCAGGAAGTTCCATCCTCAACTACAAGGGGAGAGTCAAGTTGTACTAAAAAAATCATGAACAACTGCAGGCTGTGACTGTTTTAAGATGTGGGAAATCAATTGAGAAACCTGAAAAACTAATTCAAAATGCATCTGAAGATTCAAACTTGGATGAAAATTAAAATGAACCAAATGATCAAACTGAAAGAAATGATAACATTTTCAAAGAAACAACTCTTCAACAAACAACCCCACAACCTGCACCATTTCCTAAACTCATGAGGGGGAAAACCAAGCCCGGATTCAGTGAAACATTAAGAGAAATATTCTCACAATTCAAGTTGAACATTAACCTTCTTGATGAAATCCAAACCGTACCTGCCTACTAAAAGTACCTTAAGGGATTCTGCACTTTTAAAAGAAAATATTCACATAAAAACCAAGTCATTTTGGATGTTAATGTGAGTACCACCATTTAAGGGACCATTCCTCCTAAGTTGAAATACCCGGGTTGCCCTTACATCAATGTTGAACTAGGAGAGAGCAAAGTTGTCAAGGCCTTTTTTGACCTAGGTTCTAGTGTCAATCTCATCCCCTATGATGTGTACTGCTAGTTAGGCCTAGAAGAGACCCAACCCACATCTATCACACTTCAACTTGCTCATCGTAGCATTAGGGTTCCAAAGGGGATTTTAAAGGACGTTATGGTAAAGGTTGAAAACTTCATCTACCCTGCTGACTTAATTATCCTTGACATCCATCAAAACTTAGGAAATAAGGAACAAACCCCAATCATCCTTGGTCATCCATTCCTTGAAAAAATCAACTCTGTTATCCGAGTTCGAAATGGGAACATTACCATCATCTTTGGAAACATGAGTCTAGACTTGAACACCTATAATGAAAACTCACAAATAGGGGATGATTGGGACATTTTTGAAGTAAACATGATAAGAAGCATTGATAATGAATCCATAGAACATCAAGGAATATTTGATGGATGTTTAAGTCAGGATGAGATTGATTTCCTTTGTTCTCATGAAGGATGTTTATCTCCTTGGCTTGAATCATTTTCAAATTGATCTTATGACGAAGTCTTAGGTCCAAAAATCAGTGAAACATTTCAGGAAACCACTTTCATGGAGACCACTCCAACTTCCTTCCCTAAATTTGATCATGCCAATATAGTAACTAAAACTTCTACATGTGGGAAATAAATCCTATATAAAACTCTAGGAAAAAAATTGATCTTGATCCAATGTCCCAATATTCTACTAAAATTTTGAACCAACCTGATCTTGAATTGAAGGAACTTCCTGCTACACTCAAGTATGCCTTCCTAGGGGACAATCAAACACATCCTTTTGTTATTTTTTCTTCTATTGAATCCTATCATGAGAGGATGCTTCTAGATGTCCTTAGGAAACATAAGAAAGCCATTGGTTAGACTATGTCTCATATTCTTGGGATTAGACCACTTATCGGGACACATAGGATTTGTTCTGGAATCTAATTCAAAGCCATGTCATCAACCTCAATGGAGACTCAATACTAATCTCATGGAAGTAGTGAGAAAAGAACATCTGAAATTTTTAAAAGCTGGTATCATATATCTCGTAGCTGAGAGTGAGTGGGTCAGCCCAATCCAAGTGGTTCCCAAGAAGGCAGGAATCACAGTTATAACCAATGAGGATGGAGAGATTCTTCTAACAAGGGTGAGTAGCGGCTAGAGATTCTGTAATGACTATAGGAATCTAAACTCATTCACCAAGAAGGACCATTTCCCCTTACCATTCATTGACCAAGTCTTTTAGAGAGTGGAATGTCATGCCTTCTACTGTTTCTTAGATGGGTACTTAGGGTATAATCAAATTGAGGTCTCCCTAGAGGATCAAGGGAATACTACATTCACTTGTCCATTCAGAACCTTTGATTTCAAACGTATGCCCTTCGGGTTATGCAATTCCCCTGGAACGTTCCAGCGATGCATGATGGTAATATTCTCAGACATGGTAGGGGATTTTATTCATGTCTTCATGGATTACTTCTCTGTGTTTGGGGATACAATTGAGGGATTCTTGAGGAATGTGGAGAGAGTCTTGTCAAGATGTGAATAAAATAATCTTTTCCTAAACTGGAAAAAATTCCATTCAATGGTTAAAACGGGAGTAGTTCTAGGCCATCTGGTCTCAGGTAGGGGGATTGAAGTTGATAAATCCAAGGTTTACATCATTCTTCACCTTCCATCACCCAAAACTGTAAAGGAAGTGAGGTATTTCTTAGGACATATTAGTTTCTATAGAAGATTCATCAAGGACTTTAGTTCAATCTCTCGTCCCCTTTGTTCTGTGCTAGTAAAGGATGCTCCATTTGTTTGGACAAAAAGCTGTGAGTGTTCATTCTCAACCCTCAAATCCTCTCTCACCTCTCCTACCATTATTAAATATCCCAATTGGAACCTTCCTTTAGAACTTATGTGTGATGCCAGCGACTTTGTTGTCAGAGCTATGTTAGGAAAACGTTGTGATAAAACTCCTTATGTCATTGCTTATGCAAGCAAATACTTAAATGATTCCCAAATAAACAACACCACTACTGAAAAGAAGTTACTTTATATTGTGTTTTACTTAGAGATGTTTAGGTCCTACCTCTTAGGATCCCCCATCACTGTGTTCACTGGCCACTCTAAACTAAAATATCTCTTCCAAAAACATGATGCCAAGGCTAGACAGATTAGGTGGGTCCTTCTCTTACAAGAATTTGACCTCACAATCCAAGATAAAAAGGGTGTTGAAATTTTTTTAACTGATCACCTCTCTAGGATGGAATTAAAAGACAACTCAAATCAACTTTCTATGTCTCATTCATTCCCTGATGAACACACATACTCTGTGAGTGACTGCCCTTGGTATGCCAACATATCCAATTTCTTAGTTACAGGAGTCATCCCAAAATTCTTAGGGACTCAAGCTAGAAGGAAATTCATTTATGATGTTAGAAACTATGTGTTTGATGATCCATACCTCTATAAGTTTTTCCCTGACCAAGTCATTAGGGAGTGTGTCCTAGAATCTGAACAAGAGTCCATCCTTAAATTCTGTCATGGTGAGGCATGTGGAGGTCACTTTTCCTCTAAGAAAACTTCTGCTAAGATTCTCCAGTGTGGTCTCTTCTGGCCCACCCTCTCAAGGGAATCCTACACATTTTTTCAAAGCTGTCCTAGGTGTCAACAAGTAGGGTCCATCACAAAAAGAAGTCAAATGCCACTCACTCCCATATTAGTGGTTGAAATATTTGACTATTGGGGAATTGATTTCATGGGTCCCTTCCCAAACTCAAGGGGATATATTTACATTCTTTTAGCTATTGATTATGTCTAAAAATGGGTTTAGGACATTCCCACAAAATCCAATGATCATCAAACAACGATTAGATTCTTAAAAGAAAACATCTTCTCTAGATTTATAATTCCTAGGGCTATCATTAGTGATCATGGAACTCATTTTTTCAATCGTCCATTCTCATCACTCATGGTCAAGTATGGAATTTCTCACAAAGTGTCCAATGCGTACCATCCACAGACCAATGGTCAAGCTGAGTTAGCCAATCGAGAAATTAAACAAATTCTTGAGAAAACTATTAAACCATCTAGGAAATATTGGTTAAGAAAACTCTTAGATGCTCTTTGGGCCTATCAAACTGTATATAAAACCATTTTAGGAATGTCCCCATATAGGTTGGTTTATGGTAAATCATGCCATTTACCAATGGAGATTGAATATAAGGCTTTTTGGGAAATTAAGAAAATTAATTATGACCTCTCATTGGCCGAAACAGAAATGAAATTAGATCTCAATGAACTTGAGGAACTTAGGATGGAGGCTTATAAAAATTCAAGGATCAATAAAGCTAAAGTAAAAGCCTACAATTCTTGAAATATTAAAACCAATCACATTAAAATAGGTAAACCTATTATTTTATATAGTTCTAAACTTCATTTACACCAGGGAAAGTTGAGGTCTAGATGGTCAGGTCCATACATAGTGCATAAGGTGTACCCCCACGGGGTTTTTGAAATTCAAGATCCCACCAATGGTCAAAAATTTAAAGTTAATGGTCAAAGAGTCAAACCATTCATAGGACCATTCCAAAAACATGAACTTGATGAAAAATTGTGTGAAACTACCTTATATGATGAAAATAATTTATCAATTAGGTGTCCATGTCGGGCTAACGACGTTAAACAAAGCGCTTCACGGAAGGCAACTAGTGGTTTTCATGTTTCCAATCCTTTTTTTTGAATCATCTTTATTTTTCAAATTGGATTAATTAATCATTTTGATATTTAAAAAAAATAGACTATTGAACTTTTCTTCTATTATGAGTATGGATGGGTATGAAAGGGGAGTACCATATTTATCCGTGACACATGGTGTGATCCTTGAGTAATACCTTACCTAGAAATTTAAAAGAATACAATGTATCATCAGTTCGTTTTCATGTGTTTTTAGGTTAAAATAAAAATAAAAATAAATAAATTAAAATATAATAATAATAATAAAAGGACACATCATAGGTCATGGGGAAAACCCTGTCACAACCGGCGAATCTGTGGGGAATCGAACACGGGACCGAAGGGAGACAGGGGCGCACGCTTACCACTGACCTACGGATTTTTGTGTTTCCTTATTCTATAATTTTTATATATATACTTATATTTCACTTTATTTATTATATATATGTATATATAGTTTTTTTGTTTTATTTTTTTTCTTCTTTTTCTCCACTAGGGAATTCTTAGAGTGACATCAAGATCAAAGGATTAAAAGGAAGCATCAACAATTTCAACTTCAACCACCAGGTGACTTCAATCCATGATCCTCATATTTCAATTTACTTTTTGAACTTCCATTATTTGTCTCTACTCCTTATAAATTTTCATTTCATGAAACACTGGGGATAGTGTTTTTTAATTTGGGGGAGAGATGAAATAAAAAAAATTTCTTTTGTGAAAAAAAATGATTTGAAAAAAATGTGTGTAAATGGAAGGAAAAATTCATTTAACTTTAAACATGGTAATACACATTTCACACTTTGAAACTAAATATAAAATAATTTAGCATGCCCCGATTTTGATTTTAATCCTTTTATAATTTTATGAGCATATATTTTGGAAAGTGTGGCTATCCAATGTGATATTTCATTGTTTATATTTTCATCCAAATAAAAAAATAATCACAATGCACGTCCTTTGGATAGTGGGTTATTAGTTTGAGTTTGAGTTCATGGGGTCCCCCAAATAGATAGCATAGGTTTGGTGATCATTTTAGTTTTAATATGAGTATTCAATAAAAAAATTAAAAATAATAATAATAAATTTGCATATAGAGCAATGAAATAACCTAACGTGTGGCTTTCGGCACTTGGGGATCGTGACTCTATAGTTGTCTGGCACAGAGTTAGTAATTTTATCTCTGTTTTTGGTAATTTTAATTTTTTTTGACTGAGTTAACTCAAGATGATGCCTGACTATGTGGGCTTCACTTGGTGCCCTAAGGCCTTTGAGCCTGGGAGTCATCGGCAAAGTCTCGCTACAGGGGTTGACTCTTTTGAGTGCAATTTCAATTACCATGGAAAAATTGAAAAAAAAAACAACAAAAAAACATAAAAAAATTGAATAATCATCTTAATATTGATATGTGATTACACCTAGAACTTCTGTCATTTCCCCCTTGAATAAAGATGAACCCCCATGTCTATTGTGATACACAACACATCCTCACAATTAATTGATATTGGATGAAATATGGCAATGAATTTGAACAAAGGAATGGGCTTGGGATTGGGATCTACTTATGAAACTATCTTGTATTAAAATATTTTTATGGTTTTCATGATTTTTTAGTATAAGGGTTTTTGGTGATCATTTTTTATTAAAATATTTTTGGAAAAAGGAAATTGAATTTCATATTGTTGAGATATATTTTGCTCAGGACTTGCAAAACTCAAGTTGGGGGTGTGATTAGACACTAAATGATGCTAATATTCATTGTTAATATATATAATATTCTTGTTATTTATTATTAATAAACACCATTTTAGTTCATTTTACACTTTAAACATCATTTCACATTATGATTGTAATCCCTTCTTAAAATGCACTATTATGTGGTACATTTTTGAACATCATTTAAAGTACCAAATGATTCATATGATTTTAAGGAATCTAATTATACATATTTTAATTTGATATTTTGGGAAATTGATCTAAACTTCAATATGAACATGTTTGATTTAGGTATCAATGGATAATTCATGGAAGAAGATGGAGATATTTTGTGATTAAAGGAAACTATTCTGGAGAAGTCAGATTGGACACCATCCCACTGATGAGAATGTGGGGACCAACATACAGAACCAATGAATCCAACATTCTGTGTGATGATATAAGAAATATAGAGGAAAAAATCACTCTCCAGGATCAAATGATAATTTTTCCTCCATGGTGGTCGTTAAGGCGGCCCAATTTGGAGATAAATTTCTGGGCCAGATTCTGTGTCCCAGAAAAAAGCCTACCAATATGATCATATCTTGGAATCAAAAACTCCGAATGGACCCAAAGTTTACAGATGGTTAGGAGAAATCTGGAGAAACATTTTCTCAGTCTATGTCACACTCTGATTTGACTATCTAAAAGGTCTTCCAAGAACTTCTGTGCGGTGGATGAAAGCTGGATGCCACCTCGGGTGAAGTGTGGAAAACTCCAAGTTCCACAAGATTTCCACCACCCTAGGCCTACCATAATTAGGTGGGATACTATGTACTATTGGAGGCTCGACCCAAGGCTCCCAAAATTCATACATAAGGAAGTTGTGGTGGAGGAGTTTTTTATCTTTTGATCTTTCTTTCATTGTAATTTTATGCTACGATTTTGTTGTCTCAAGTTTTCTTTTCACATGTAAGTTGTTCAATTAACTTTAGTTTCTTAATAAAAGTTCTTATTCTCACCTTATTCTATTGTTCTTCATATCAATTTGATACCTCTGGTTCAAGGTGTGAATTTATTCACACCAAACCTTGTAAAATTATCACACAACGGTGGAGTGATCGTTATTTTATTGGTTTTTTACTTCTCCATTTCCTCCCTCATGAGTCTACTTTCCGCTTCCATTGAAACCATAGAATAAATGGAGGGCTAACCCACTTATGGGTTGATCCAAGGGAGTATCAAGGGGATGGATTGGATGTTATTTATCACCCCATTAATGTCTAATCACTTCTTTAATTGAGATTTTTATTTGATGATTTTTAAACTCCATCGTCGTTGTTGAATTTAAGGCCACACAATTCAAGTGCTAATACGAACCTCTACCTTGAAGTGATCAAAACTTTGATCCTTCAAGTGTATGGGTGATTAGTATTATGGTGTTTTGGTATAAAATCAGTAAGTGATGAAGTTTTTTGATATCCTTAAATGAACTGAACTCAAATATAATAAATTGAAATAATTGAAAATGGAATACGTCCAATCCACCCCAAGTGATAACCAATGATCAACTCATTCTTTTAAATTGAATTAACTTAAATCTGTTAGTGATCCATTAAAACCATCTTAAATCAATTAAATCTAGCTGCTTAATAGCCAAAAAAATCCATATAATGTACGTGTATGTAGGTACTTCTTAGGTCTATGAGGATTCGATAACCCAAGCTAGACTACAAGGACCGTCCTACCTTCTTCTTTTGGGTAAATTTGAGCGTGAATCAAATTTTGGCACCGTTTCCAGGGAATCAAGTAAGTCAGCTAAACACCCATTACATTCTACCCCATTTCTTCTTTTCTCATCCAAATTCTCCTATCTTGTTCCTTTCTCATTTTTTTTTCTTTTGGCGCATGTCCACCTACACCCGTGATCATTCAAACCGTCTTGTTAGGGTGGATAGTCCTGGGGTTGGGGAGTCAAGTACACCAAGGGAACACTTTCCATTAGATCCTAATCTTCCTAATACTCTAGAGTCAAAAATTAATCCCATTTCAATGGAAGGTCTTCAAAGAAACCAATTCATAATCCCGGGTGGGAACCAAAATGGAAACCCAAATGAGGCAGTCCCAAACTTGGGGAATGCAATTGATCAAACCATGAATGACTACCTCACACCTTCCTATACCAATGCCCCCTCATTCATTTGATAAAATTCCCTAGGATATTCCAATTACATCTTTAAACCCCATGTCCTAAACCACCTTCCCACATTCCATGGAATGGAGTCCGAGATGCCCTACCTTCACATTAAGGAGTTCAATGACATTGTAGAAACCATGTGTACCCCACATCAACTAAAATCAACTAAGATGATGCTATTTCCTTTTTCTTTAAAGTATTGAGCTAAAAACTGGCTAAAAAATTTGAGACCATCATCCATCAACTCTTGGGACCAACTACAAAGAGAATTCTACAAAAAAATACTTCCCCCACCACAAAACAATTGCACTTAAAAAGAGAATCCAATTTTTTTTTGAAAAAGAGGGAGAGTCATTCTATGAAACATGGGAGAGGTTCAAGGACACTCTAAACATGGTTCCACAACCTGTTTTTTCTATTTCTGAACAAGTGAAAATTTTCTATCAAGGATTGGGTCCGGGGAACAAAAAATTCATTAACATGATGTGTAGTGGAACATTTAAAAACAAAGCCCCAAATGATGATTACGAGTATCTTGAAATCCTTTCTGAACAAAACCAAACATGGGGAACTTCAACTTATTCTGAAAAGCCACAAAGAACTACTAGAATTCATGCACTTATAGAAGAGGAAATACTTAGGACTAAACTCGCTGCACTCTCTAGGAAGGTTGAAGAGATAGACCTTAGGAAAGTCCATGAAATCCAAACTGTTGACCCGGTTTGCAAAATTTGTGACAAACATGACCATAAGACAGACAAATTCCCAACCATTCTATCCATCAAGGATGTTCTTTTAAGAGGACCCCCAGTGGAAGTAAATGATTTGAGCTTTCAAAAGCCTCAATACCAAAACAACTTATAATGACCACCCATGCTTCAGCTGGAAAGATAACCAATAAACCAGCCAACCAAAGGGACAAAATTATTACCCTCATCAGAACTACCAAACCCACAACCAGTTCCAAAACCAACCTATCCAATACCAAAAGCCACCGGTCCATTTTCAACAAACCATTTCACCTCCAAAATATCCCCCGGGATAAACCAATCTTCTCAAGCACCAACCCAAACTGTTCCACAAAGCCTACTAGAACAAATGTGAAAATAATGGAAAGGATGAACTCAGAAGTCTTTTCCCTTAAATAAGAACTTCAGACCATCAAAACTGGAAAGGAACCCATGCCTACTCAGGCGGTTCCATCCTCAACTACAAGGGGAGAGTCAAGTTGTACTCAAACAACTCATGAACAACTGCATGCTGTGACTATTTTAAGAAGTGGGAAATAAATTGAGAAACCTGAACAACTAATTCAGAGCCCATATGAAGATTCAAACTTGGATGAAAATTCAAATGAACCAAATGATTAAACTGAAAATCATGATAACATTTTCAAAGAAACAACTCTTCAACAAACAACCCCACAACTTGCACCATTTCCTCAACTCATGAGGGGGAATACCAAGCCTGAATTAAGTGAAACATTAAGAGAAATATTCTCACAATTCAAGTTGAACATTCCCCTTATTGATGAAATCCAAACCATACCTGCCTACTCAAAGTACCTTAAGGACTTGTGCACTTTTAAAAGAAAATTTTCACATAAAAACCAAGTCCCTTTGGATGCTAATGTGAGTACCACCATTCAAGGGTCCATTCCTCCTAAGTTGAAAAACCCGGGTTGCCCTTACACATCAATGTTGAACTAGGAGAGAGAAAAGTTATCAAGGCCTTATGTGACCTATGTGCTAGTTTCAATCTCATCATCTATGATGTGTACTGCCAGTTAGGCCTAGAAGAGCTCTAACCCACATCTATCACACTTCAACTTGCTGATCGTAGAATTAGGGTTCCAAAGTGAATTTTAAAGGACGTTCTGGTAAAGGTTGAAAACTTCATCTACCATGTTGACTTCATTATCCTTGAAAACCATCCAAACTTAGGAAATAAGGAACAAACCCCAATCATCCTTGGTAATCCATTCCTTGAAACAATCAAATTTGTTATCCAAGTTCGAACTGGGAACATGACCATTAGCTTTGGAAACATTATTCTAGACTTGAACATCTATAATTCAAGCTCACAAATAGGGGATGATGAGTACATTCATGAAGTAAACATGATAGGAAGCATTGATAATGAATCCATAGAACACCAAGGAATTTTTGATGGATGTTTAAGTCAGGATGAGATTGATTTCCTTTGTTCACATGAAGAAAGTTTATCTCCTTAGCTTGAATCATTTTCATATTGCTCTTATGATGAACTCTTAGGTCCAAAAATCAATAAAACCTTTCATGAAACCACATTCATGGAGACCACTCCAACTTAATTACCTAAATATGATCATGCCAATATAGTAGACGAAAATTTTACATGTGGGAAATCAATCCTATCTTAAACTCTAGGAAACAAAATTTATCTTGATCCAATGTCCCAATCTTCTACTGAAACTTTGAACCAACCTGATCTTGAATTGAAGGAACTTCCTGCTGCACTCAAGTATGCCTTCCTAGGGGGCACTAAAAAAGATCCTATTGTTATTTCTTCTTCTCTTGAAGAAAATCATGATAGGATGATTCTATATATCCTTATGAAACATAAGAAATCCATTGGTTGGACCCTGCTTGATATTCTTGGGATTATCCCACTTATTAGGACTCATAGGATTATTCTGGAATATGATTCAAAGCCATGTTGTCAACCTCAATGGGGACTCAATCCTAATCTCAAGGAAGTAGTGAGAAAAGAACTTCTGAAATTGTTAAAAGCTAGTATCATATATCCCGTATTTGAGAGTGAGTGGGTCTGCCCAATCCAGCTGGTTCCCAAGAAGGCAGGAATCACAGTGATAACCAATGAGGATGGAGAGATTCTTCCAACAAGAGTGAGTAGCGGCTGGAGAGTCTTCATTGACTATAGGAATCTAAACTCATTCACCAAGAAGGACCATTTCCCCTTACCATTCATTGACCAAGTCCTTGAGAGAGTGGTAGGTCATGCCTTATACTGTTTCTTAGATGAGTAATCAGGGTATAATCAAATTGAGGTCTCCCTAGAGGATCAAGGGAAGACTAAATTCACATGTCTATTCAGAACCTTTGCTTTCAAATGTATTCCCTTAGGGTTATCCAATGCCCTTAAAACGTTGCAGTGGTGCATGATGGAAATCTTATCATACATGGTAGGGTATTTTATTGAGGTCTTCATGGATGACTTCTCTATCTTTGGGGATATATTTGAGGGATTCCTGAGGAATGTGGAAAGAGTCTTGTCATGATGTGAAGAAAATAAACTTGTCTTAAACTGAGAAAAATTACATTTCATGGTTAAAGTGGGACTAGTTCTAGGCCATCTGGTCTCATGTAGGGGGATTGAAGTTGATAAAGCCAAGGTTGACAAAATTCTTCAACTTCAATCACCCAAAAATATAAAGGAAGTGAGGTATTTCTTAGGACATGCTTGTTTTTATAGAATATTCTTCAAGGAATTTTGTTCAATCTCTTATCCCCTTTGTGCTATGCTAGTAAAGGATGCTCCATTTGTTTGGAAGAAAAGCTGTGAGAGTTCATTCTAAACCCTCAAATCCTCTCTCACCTCTCCTCCCATTATAAAATCTCCCAATTGGAACCTTCCTTTCGAACTTATGTGTGATGCCAGTGACTTTGTTGTAGGAGCTTTGTTAGGACAACATTGTGATAAAACTCCTTATGTCATTTATTATGAAAGAAAATCCTTAAATTATTCCCAAATAAACTACACCACTACTAAAAAGGAGTTACTTTATATTGTGTTTTCCTTAGATAAGTTTAGGTCTTACCTTTTAGGATCCCCCATCACTGTGTTCACTGACCACTCTGCACTAAAATACCTCTTCCAAAAACAAGATGCCAAGGCTAGATTTATTAGGTGGGTCCTTCTCTTACAATAATTTGACCTCACAATAAAAGATAAAAGGGTGTTAAAAATGTTGTAGCTAATCACCTATCTAGGATGGAATTCAAAGAAAACTCAATCACCTTTCTATGTCTGATACATTCCCTGATGACCACCTATACTCTGTGAGTGACTGCCCTTGGTATGCCGACATAGAAAATTTCTTAGTTACAGGAGTCATCCCAAAATTCTTAGGGACTCAAGCTCAAAGGAAATTCCTTTCTGATGTTAGGCACTATGTGTTTGATGATACATACACTATAAGTTCTTACCTAACCAAGTAATTAAGCAGTGTGACCCAGAATCTGAATAAGAGTCCATCCTTAAATTCGGTCATAGTGAGGTGTGTGAAGGTCACTTTTTTTCTATGAAAACTTCTGATAAGATTCTTCAGTGTGGTCTCTTCTGGCCCACCCTTTCAAGGGACTCCTACACATTTTTTCAAAGATGTCCTAGGTGTCAACAAGTAGGGTCAATCACAAAACGAAATCAAATGCCACTCACTCCCATCTTAGTGGTTGAAATCTTTGACTGTTGGGGAATTGATTTCATGGGTCCCTTCCCAAACTCTAGGGGTTATATTTACTTTATCTTAGCTATTGATTATGTCTCAAAATGGGTTGAGGCCATTCCAAAAAAATCCAATGATCATAAAAATGTGATTAGATTCTTAAAATAAAACATATTCTCTAGATTTGGAATTCCTAGGTCTATCATTAGTGATCATGGAACTCATTTTTGAAATCGTCCATTCTCATCTCTCAAGGACAAGTATGGAATTTTTCACAAAGTGTCCACTGCATACCATCCACAGATCAATGGTCAAGATGAGTTAGCCAATCGAGAAATTAAACAAATTCTTGAGAAAAATGTTAAACCATCTAGGAAAGATTGGTCAAGAAAACTCTTAGATGCTCTTTGGGCCTATCGAACTGCATATAAAACCATTTTAGGAATGTCTCCATATAGGTTGGTTTATGGTAAAGCATGCTATTTACCAGTGGAGATTGAACATAAGGCTTTTTGGGCAATTAAGAAAATAAATTTTGACCTCTCATTGGCCGAAGCAAAAAGGAAATTAGATCTCAATGAACTTGATGAACTTAGGATGGAGTCTTATGAAAATTCAAGGATCAATAAAGATAAAGTACAAGCCTACCAATCTCGAAATCTTAAAACCAAACACATTGAACCAGGTAAACCTATTCTTTTTTATAGTTCTAAACTTCATTTACACCCAATAAAGTTGAGGTCTAGATGGTCAAGTCTATACATAGTGCATAAGGTGTACCCCCACGGGGATATTGAAATTGAAGATCCCACCAATGGTCAAACATTTAAAATTAATGGTCATAGAGTCAAACCATTCATAGAACCATTCCAAAAACATGTAGTTGATGAAGAATTGTGTGAAACTACCTTAGATGATGAAAATAATTAATCAATTAGGGGTCCATGTCAGGCTAATGATGTTAAACAAAGCATTGCATAGAAGACATCCTGTGGTTTTCATGTTTCCAATCCTTTTTTTGAATCATCTTTATTTTTCAAATATGATTAATTAATCATTTTGATATTTAAAAAATGGATTGTTGACCTATTCTTCTATTATGAGTATGGATGTGTATTAATTGGGAGCACCATATTCATCCATGTCATGTGGTGTGATCCTTGAGTAATACCTTACCTAGAAATTTAAAAAGAAGACAATGTATCATCAGTTCATTTTTTTATGTGTTCGTAGGTTAAAATAAAAATAATAAAAATAAATAAAAACATAATAATAATAGTAAAAGGACACATCATAGGTCATGAGTAAAACCCCATCACAAATGGCGAATCATTGGGGAATCGAACCTGGGACCGAAGGGAGATAGGGGCGCACGCTTACCACTGACCTATGACTTTTTATGCTCCCTTATTTTATAATTTTTATATATATACTTATATTTCACTTTATTTATTATATATGTATAGTTTTTTTGTTTTGTTTGTTTTTTTCTTCTTTTTCTCCACCAGTTAATTCTTAGAGTGACATCGAGATCAAGAGATTAAAAGGAAGCATCAACAATTTCAACTTCAACCACCAGGTGACTTCATTCCATGATCCTCATATTTCAATTTCCTTTTTGAAATTCCTTTATTTATCTCTACTCATTATAAATTTTCATTTTTTGAAACACTGGGGACAGTGCTGTTTTAAGTTGGGGGGAGATAATTTTTTTTTTCTTTTGTGAAAAAAATGATTTGAAAAAAAATGTGTGTAAATGGAAGGAAAAATTCCATTAACATTGAACATGGTAATACACATTGCACACTTTGGAACTGAATATAAAATAATTTAGTATGCCCCGATTCTGATTTTAATCCTTGTATAATTTCATGAGCATAGATTTTGGAAAGTGTGGCCATCAAATGTGATATTTCATTTTTTATATTTTCATCCAAATAAAAAAAGAATCACAATGCACGTCCTTTGGATTGTGGGGTATTAGTTTGAGTTCATGGGGTCCCCCAAATAAATAGAATAGGTTTGGTGATCATTTTAGTTTTAATATGAGTATTAAATAAAAAATATAAAAAAAATAATAATAATAAATTTTCACGTAGAGCAATGAAATGAACTAATGCGTGGCTTTCAACACTTGGGGATCATGACTTCATAGTTGTCTGGCCCATAGTTAGTAATTTTATCTCTATTTTTGGTAATTTGAATTTGTTTTTGACTGAGTTAACTCGAGATGATGCCCGAGTATGTGGGATTCACTTGGTTCCCTAAGGTATTTGATCCTGGGAGTCATCAGCAAAGTCTCGCTATAGGGGTTGACTCTTTTGAGTACAATTTCAATTACCCTGGAAAAATTGAAAAAAAAACAAAAAAAAAAAAAACAAAAAAAAAAACAAAAAAATATAATTTTTTTTGAATAATCATCTTAATATTGAAATGTGATTCCACATAGTGCTTCGGTCATTTCCCCCTTGAATAAAGATGAACCCCCATGTCTATTGTGATACACAACACATCCTCATACTTAATTGATATTGGATAAAATATGACAATTAATTTGAACAAAGGAATGGTCTTGGGATTGAGATCTTCTAATGAAACTATCTTGTATTAAAATATTTTGATGGGTTTCATGATTTTTTGGTATAAGGGTTTTTTTGTGATCATTGTGTATTAAAATGTTTTTGGAAAAGGGAATTTGAATCTCATATTGTTGAGATATATTTTTCTCGGGACTAGAAAAACTCAAGTTGGGGGGGTGTGATTAGCCACTAAATGAGGATAATATTCATTGTTAATATATATAATATTCATGTTCTATATTATTCATAAACACCATTTTATTTCATTTTACACTTTGAACATCATTTTACATTATGATTGTAATTCCTTCTTAAAATGCACTATTATGTGGTACATTTTTTAACATCATTTAAAGTACCCAATGATTCATATGATTTTAAGGAATCTAATTATACATATTTTAATTTTATATTTTGGGAAAATTATCTAAACTTCAATATTAACATGTTTGATTCAGGGATCAATGTATAATTCATGGAAGAAGATGGAGATATTTTGTGATGAAAGGAAACAATTCCGGAGAAGTCAGATTGGACACCATCCCACTGATGAGAATGTTGGGCCCAACATACAGGCCCAATGAATCCCAAATTTCGTGGGATTATATAAGACATGTAGAGGAACAAATCACTCTTAATGATACAATGGTAATTCATCCTCCATGGTGGTCATTAAGGCGGACCAATTTGGAGATAAAATTCTGGGCCAGATTCTGCATCCCAGAAAAAAATCCTATCAATAAGATCATATCACTGAATACAAAACTAAAAATGGACAAAATTTTTTACAGGAAGTTAGGAGACATCCCGGGATCCATTTTCTTCTTCTATGACCCACTATGATTCTGCCATCTAGATGGTCTTCCAAGCACGTCTGTTCGGTAGATGAAAGCTGGATGCCACCTCGGGTCATGTGTGGAAAAGTCCAAGTTCCACAAGATTTACACCACCCTATATGGCATCCCGCCTTTTTATCACATAAACTTTCATTATATTTTAAAAAACTGAGGATCTTTAAGGTTTAGTGTCTTGGAAACCAGGAACATAAAACAAGAAAACATAAAACATTCTTGTTAAACACTTGAAAGGCTTCTCCTCATGTTCATCCTAGGTTCATTACTGCATCTCAAACCTGGGGACATACATCAAAAGAAAGGGTGAGCAGAAGGCCCAGTAAGGGAAACAATGGGAAACATTTAACATGTGAACTTGGGATACATCAACAATGTCATGAAAAGATCTTTAAGGCATGAGAAAGAAATAATGAGATATATCATAATAAAAATAACATTTTTCATAACTTGAAGATGTGGCTACAACATTTAATATTGACAATCATTTCATTTCACCAAGGTCCATCCCCAAGGTGTCATTAAAAATTACCAAGGTTATTCACCAAGGTATCAGTCTAAAAGGTCATCTCTAGAGATTAAGTCTTTACCCAATGCATTGGAGCGCTATCTGGGCACACCCTTGACATGTCTTTATTATCATGTAAGCCACATATATCATCATCAATCATTTCATAAACAGCCCATATAGCATAAAATAAATGGGTTTCATTTCATAATCATAACGTTTCAAAAACTGCTTTAAAGACATGATCTTTATGTCACTTTAAACCCATGGAAAAGGGAAAGCGGGTTTCATGTATGTAAATACCAGAATTTAAAATAGATCATTTTGATATATATGTGAATAACCCTATAGAAATAATAGCTTTGAGTATTCACTTAATAACATAAAATAATTTTGAGATAAAGAGGGAGGAATTTTGAGATGAAAACTTTGCAGCATAACGTCTACGATACATGGTTTTAGAAAACATTGAAAAGATAGGGGATATGGGTCACCCACTCAAAAATGATACATAAAACAGTAGGGGAACAGAATATATAGTATTTAAGAACATGGTAATGAAATTTTAATGATATACCATATGAAACGAAGAACTTGAAAGGAAGACAAAAATAAGATTTCTCTTATTAGAATTCGACAGCCTAACGGCGTCACTTAAAACTTCCAAAAATGGATTGACGAGATCAAATAGGGTCTCTAATTATATGAACATAAATGATCAGTATGATAGATATAGAGATCATACCCCAACATAATAAAAAGGAACTTTAAAGACTTGACATGAAAGTAGATCTTGAGAATGAGAAGGGTGAAAGAACCCCTTAGAAATTCGACAGCCTAAGGACGCCACTTAAACTTCAACAAAAATGAATTGATGAGATCAAATAGGGTCTCTCATCATATGAAGATAAAATATCAGTATGATAGATTTAGAGATAATATCCCAACATAATAAAAAGTAACTTTCAAAACTTGACATGGAATTAGAACTTTGAAAAAGGAGAAAGGTGAAAGAACCACTTAAAAATTCGGCAGCCTAACGGCGCCACTTAAAACTTCAAAATACTGAATTGAAAAGATCAAATGGGGTCTCTCAACATATGATCATAAAAGATCAGTATGATAAATTTAGAGATCATACCCCAAAATAATAAAAAGTAACTTTAAATACTTTACATGAAAATAGATCTTGAAAAATGAGAAGGGAGAAAGAATCCGTTACAAAAATTTCGGCAGCCTAACGGCGCCACTTAAAACTTCATAAAACGAAATAATGAGAGTAAGAGGGGATCTATAATTATATGAACATGGAAAGGGAAGTAAGAGGAGTATAAAAGAACATCCTTTAACATAAGAACATGTAGCATAAAAGAGATTACATAAAAGAGATTTCTTGAAAAGAAAGAGAGAGGTCAGATCCCTTACCTTAAAACGTAACTCTTAAAACTCAAAGGTTGGGACCTTGAGGGCTTGGGGGAACCTTGGGAGGACTCCTTGGGGGGTAATGATACCAGAAATTCGTTGGGGGAGATTGGGCAGTCGAAATGGATGAGAGGATGGCTTGGTATTTATAGGGAAAGTGAGGGGACAAGGCATTAATGGCCAAGGGACACCTCAAAAGTGGTTTTCTCAAAACCATGTGCTCTCCCATGGTATTTCCCATGGAGTTAGGCCACATGAGGCCAACCATACAATAATTCATCATATTTGGTCGGCCAACCCATAAAATATCTCATGACATCATCATGACACAGTTATGATGTCATTAAACATACCGAAACCCTAAAACTGTATTTTTACTATTCACTGAAAATTCAACTTTCTCAGAAAAATCCAAAAATTTCACCTTAACCAAATATCAATGATCTGATTTAAAAAATGAACTCCATTTTATAAAAATATTTTTCTAAATATTTTTAATTTATTTTTTAAATAAATATACTATTCACCGAAAATTCATTTTTTAGAAAAATCCCCAAAAATTACCTTAACATAATATCGATTCTCTGAGTTCAAAAATGAAATCCATTTTACAAAAATAATTTTCTAAATATTTTTAATTTAATTTTTAATTAAAAAACACTATTCACTCGAAAAAAACTAATACTTGAATAATAATTTATGAAACCGTTATTTAACCATTTTATTGAATCACATTACTTAATCAAGGTGCCTAGATTATATTAATACTTTCATTAAGTGAGATTACTAATCCATTTGGTCACATTACTAATCCTAAGCATAAAATCACTATTCAAAATTTACTATTCATCAAAAATCAAGTTGATCTTATTAGACTCTAAATTTTGTACTGAACAAAATTGTAGAAGAACATTTTTCGAAAATCATTACACATTTTTAATCATTTAAGGTTTACATAAACATTTTTAAAATTTCCTTTTTCTAAAATTCATCAAAAATATGCATACTATATTTATCCGGTCATTTGAAAATTCATAAACTTCATCATAAGAAGAAATCCCAATTTTTATTTAAAACAAAGGATTACACAAGGCAGTTACGGTCTCCTTACATAGCCCCTTATCACACCAGCATAGGACCTAAGTGTAAGGTGTGCTAAGGTGAGAGAATCTAAGGGAGGCTCGACTAACATCACACGAGAAGTAATTTCTATCAGTTTTAACTTCTCGCAAATGCGATTCTGTTCTAGATTTACATGATGAAGTTCAGCTTGGGTTTGGTCCAGAGAAAAGCCCAGTGGTGCTACCTCCTTCCCAAGTTCTGTTAGATGGGCGTCGATCGGTCCAAGACTACTCGGTGAGGCCATCAAATCTTCTTTCTATAATAATTAACCAAGATTACTTGTATTTAGAGACAATAATCAAAACGTTTAGTTTCCAGCGGTCATATTGAACAATGGTCATATACCAGTCAAAACCCAACGGTCTCATTTTAATTATACTCATGTTATCAAATGAAATAGTTTTTTTGAGTATAAAAATAAAATAAAATAACACATAAAATTAGGAAACAAGATTTATTCAAAATTTCGGGTCTTTACAATCTTCCCCACTTAAGAAATTGCGTCCTCACAATTTTTAAAATTGGGTTTTAAAATTTCATTGAAAGTCCCACATCATAAATGGAGTGAGTAAAACTATTACTTTAAAAGAAATAAAGGGAAGTACAAAGGTCACCCGAGTTAACCCACACAAGGATTCCATGTAGGAAATCATGGACATGGAGGAGAAAACAAAGGGTCAAGTTCTGAGAGAGAGTGATGAAAAACATGATTAGGAGAAAGTTAACCATAAGAAAATCCCAAACTTATGATGTGTGTAAACGGTCTTTGATTACCTAGTAGGAAACGTAAACCAACAACGTTTTTGTTTTACGTTCCTTTTCATAATTTTGAGGAATTCATTTACTACATAGAAAATATACCTACCTTTATGTAGAGTTTCATGCTTTAATAAGTTTCTACCCAAAAATAATCTTTTCTCAAAACTATGAGCATTCAAAACTACCTGGTCTCATCAAAACACAAGAATCATCTTCTAGAGAATCACATAATCCACAAAATATTAACTATCTATTTCATCTATCTTTAAAAATTATCCCAAAAACAGAAAGGGTAAGGTAAAACAACTCTTCAAAAAGAAATAATCCCATAGGAATGGAAACTAATTTTAAATATTCAAAGTTCCATGGTACTACCCAAAGTTCATCATAGACCATTCCATAAATAACGGTCCTTAAAATTCCTCAAAATAAACCAAACGAAGATTGAAACCCAAATACAAGAGGTATTTGATAACATAGTCTTCCAAAATATACTTCATTGTTCATCTCCAAACAACATCAACCACTCCTAACATCTTATAACAAAAGTAGCTAACCTAAACATATTTTAGCCAAGATAGGTTAATCATTCCCATAAGTAACCTAAATTACTATAAGTCCACCTTAAATTCATCTATTCTTCAAAATATAAGTCAACCTTACTTCTCAATGAAAATACCGTAGTAATCTATTTACCTCGATCATATAGGGTCCCCAAAATAGTGACCGTCTTCCAAAATAATAATCATCTTTTAATCCCATAATCATCTCTATCATATTAATATGGAAATCATCACATTTCCTATCACATTGGTTGTTGGGACATGTTCTTCCATTTCCCGCCATTAACTATGAAAACAAAGTACAATTAGGGGCTTGAATACTTATCCAATAATCATGAAAAGGAACTTAAAGCATATAAGGATAACTTGTAGAAGAAAAGTATACCCTAACTTATGATCCCCTAGGTTCCCATCTAGGTTATCCATGATCATATATTCTTATGTGAATCTTTATTCTATTTTATCTTTGTTCCTTTAACAATGTTTCATACTAAGCTTATGAATTTACCAAAGCATATCCCCCGGGAGTGTCATAACCAAGAGTGCAGTAAGGCCCGTTATCGTGTACCAGTTCCCGTTCGAGTCTAGCTCAAAGTGGTGTTTTCGGGTTTTACCCCTATGTACATCTGTGCCAGAGCCACCTCTACCTACCCGTATCCAGATAGGGATGTATTTTCTTGGAAACCCCTTACTCAATACTCACCAAAATACCAAGAAGATTTCCTATATTTAAACTTTTCTATAGGTTTCTTGCTAATGTTTTCATATCCTAATTTCCACAAATAACTAAACCATCCTTTGATACCAACTATGGGATCCCGCCTTTTTATCACATAAACTTTCATTACATTTTACAAAACTGAGGATCTTTAAGGTTTAGTGTCTTGGAAACCAGGAATATAAAACATGAAAACATATAACATTATTTTTAAACACTTGAAAGGCTTCTCCTCATGTTCATCCTAGGTTCATTACTGCATCTCAAACCTGGGGAAATACATCAAAATAAAGGTTGAGCAGAAGGCCCAGTAAGGTAAACAAGGGGAAACACTTAACATGTGAACTTGGGATACATCAACAATGTCATGAAAAGAACTTTATGGCATGAGAAAGAAATCATGAGATATATCATAATAAAAATAAAATTTTTCATAACTTGAAGATGTGGCTAAAACATTTAATATTGACAATCATTTCATTTTACCAAGGTCCATCCCCAAGGTGTCATTAAAAATTACCAAGGTTATTCACCAAGGTATCAGTCTAAAAGGTCATCTCTAGAGATTAAGTCTTTACCAAATGCATTGGAGCGCTATCTGGGTGCACCCTTGACATGTCTTTATTATCATGTGATCCACATATATCATCATCAGTCATTTCATAAACAACCCATATAGAAAAAAATAAATGGGTTTCATTTCCTAATCATAACGTTTTAAAAACTGTTTTAAAGACATGATCTTTATGTCACTTTAAACCCACGGAAAAGGGAAATCGGGTTTCATGTATGTAAATACCAGAATTTAAAATAGAAAATTTTGATATATATGTGAATACCCCTGTAGAAATAAGAGCTTTGAGTATTCACTTAATAACATAAAATAATTTTGAGATAAAGAGGGAGGCATTTTGAGACGAAAACTATGCAGCATAACGTCTACGATACATGGTTTTAGAAAACATTGAAAAGAGAGGGGACATGGGTCACCCACTCAAAAATGATACATAAAACAGAAGGGGAATAGAATATATAGTATTTAAGAACATGGTAATGAAATTTTAATGGTATACCATATGAAACGAAGAACTTGAAAGGAAGACAAAAATAAGATTTCTCTTATGAGAATTCGGCAGCCTAACGACGTCACTTAAAACTTCCAAAAATGGATTGACGAGATCAAATAGGGTCTCTAATCATATGAACATAAATGATCAGTATGATAGATATAGATATCATACCCCAACATAATAAAAAGGAACTTGAAAGACTTGACAGGAAAGTAGATCTTGAAAATGAGAAGGGTGAAAGAACCCCTTAGAAATTCGGCAGCCTAACGACGCCACATAAACTTCAACAAAAATGAATTGATGAGATCAAATAAGGTCTCTCATCATATGAACATAAAATATCAGTATGATAGATTTAGATATCATAGCCCAACATAATAAAAAGGAACTTGCAAGACTTGACATGGAATTAGAACTTTGAAAAATGAGAAAGGAGAAAGAACCACTTAAAAATTCGGCAGCCTAACGGCACCACTTAAAACGTCAAAATACTGAATTGAAGAGATAAAATTTGGTCTCTCATCATATGGTCATAAAAGATATGTATGATAAATTTAGAGATCATACCCCAACATATTAAAAAGTAACTTGAAATAATTTACATGAAAATAGATCTTGAAAAATGAGAAGGGAGAAAGAATCCGTTACAGAAATTTGGGCAGCCTAATGACGCCACTTAAAACTTCATAAAACGAAATAATGAGAGTAAGATGGGATCTATTATTATATGAACATGGAAAGGGAAGTAAGTGTTGAGTCAATAAGGTTTTCCTTATGACTTTTCCATTCCTTCTTGTTTTGAAAATCACAAACACCTTATCTTTAAGGAAAAATGCTTTCTTAAGGAAAATCGCTTTTGTAATAAAAAATGCTTTCTTAAGGAAAATTGCTTTTATAAGGAAATTTGCTTTCTTAAGGAAAAACGCTTTTATAAGGAAAATTATCCTTATCATATTTTCATCAATATTTTTCTTAAGTATAAGTTTCGGATTCATTTTCTCGGAGTCATTAAAACTTTGATATAAAAGCATTCTGTTTTTAGGATTTGGTTCTGGACAAGAACTATAAGGAAGTTTCATTCCGAATTCCGGATATGAATTCTGACTAAGTTCTATTCCAGATCTAGGATACGAATTCTGAAGAAGAATTCTCATTACGAATTCTAATGAAGAAATCCCATTCCGAATTCTCATTACGAATTCTGATGATGAATTCTCATTACGAATTCTGATGATGAATTCTCATTACGATTTCTGATGATGAATTCTCATTATGAATTCTGATGACGAATTCTCATTACAAATTCGAATGAAGAAATCTCATTCCGAATTCTCATTACGAATTCCGATGATGAATTCTCATTACGAATTCTGATGACGAATTCTCATTACGATTTCTGAAGATGAATTCCTATTCCGAATTCCTACTCCGAATTCTCATTCCGAATTCTCCTATTAAACAGAATCTGATTATCATTGTTTTATACACTCTGAATTTATTCACTCCGAACTTTCACTCCGAAATTTCTATTCCGAACCTTTATGTTAGAGTTTAAAACGATGTCGTACATTCTGTTACACTTACTTTGTTATAAAATGATGTCGTCCATTTTGTTATAAACTAACCGTTGTCTAAGTGACACGTGTACAGGTCCCTCCGAACTTTAAGGAAAATATGACCGTTGGAGAGGAGCCGACCTTACCTATAAATAGGAGCTCATTTGAAAGAGCTCGAGACTGATGAGCAACGGATGGATGAACAATTTGGACTTTGTGCATACATGCTGTTGAAGTGATTTCTAGAGAGAGAGTCTCTTATAAACTCTCAAAGCTTTGTGCGACTCCGAATGTTGGTGATTACATTCGAGGGCTTCCGGGGATAGGAAGACAGAGGTGCCGACTACCTTAAAGATCGAGGGCTTTCTTGCTGAGAAAGACAGAGGTTTCCGACTACCTTAAAGATCGAGGACTTCCTTGCTGAGGAAGACAGAGGTTGCCAACTACCTTGAAGTTGAGGGCTTGCGGGGATAGCAAGACAGAGACTCCGATCTTCGTATCGAGGGCTTACCCTGGTGTGGGTAAGACAGACTTGCTTGAAAGTATAAATCAAGGGACCTTTATCCAAGGTTGTTGGATACCCTTCTCTTTGGGTTAAAAGACTATTATCTTGTTACTAGTAGTTTTACTACTTGTTTTGTTCCGCTGCAATTTGTATCTTAAGGAAAGTATAAATTTCTTATACTTCCTTACTTACTCTGATAAGTTTAGATTCTATACGCTTTAAGGTAGAATCTCATATTGTAACTTTTGTTAAGTTTCAATTTCCGGAACCATATTTCCGGAACCTACTTTTGGAATCCCTTTCCAAGTTCAGTTCGGTGTTAGAGGTGTTGTGAATTTACTTAGTTTAACTTTGTTAAACTTAGCTCTTTCCTTTTCTTAAGGAAACTCTAGTTATTCATAACTAACTTTAAAGGTTCCAAACGAATTTTTATAGTATACAATTCACCCCCCCTCTTGTATATTGAGCATCTCATATTATATTTCGATCCTACAATTGGTATCAAAGGTTGGAAACCTCTTACTCTATACCATTCTTACATTTGGTATCAGAGCCAAGGTTACTGAAATACTTGTACTCACATACAAGTTTTTCTTGCTCAACTTTTTCATTCCGAACTTTGTCATTCCGATTTATCCATTCCGAACTTTTTCTCATTCCGAACTTTTTGATTACAAATCTTTTGCTATTAACAAGTTTGTTTCCAAGTTATTCTCAAGTATGGCAGGAATGAATGTTGGATCTATTGACAATCTGAATCCTACAAGGCCACCAATCTTCGATGGTAATGATTATGAATACTGGAGAGATCGTATGAAGACTTTTGTTATCAATACTGGAGTAGATAACTTTGTCATGCTTACTGGTGATTATAAAATTCCTGACAAGGAAGTCAGAACCTTTACTAACCAGGAAAAGCAAGAATATCAACTCAACTATAAGGTACGCAATACTTTACTGTGTTCAATGACCAGAAATATATATAGCCAAATTTCTTCTTGTGAAGTAGCTAACTGTATATGGAAGAAGTTAGAGGTTACACACTTTGGAACTTCTAAGGGGATTGAGACTAGAAGAGCTATACTTAGAGCTGAATATCATGGCTTCAATTTTCCTTATGGAGAACCTATCTGTAAAGTTCAACAAAGATTTATGACAATCGTCAACAGTCTACAATCTATGGGAGAAAAAGGTTTAGATGATGAAGCTCTTGTAGACAAGATAATTGATATTATGCCCAATGAGTGGGAATCCAAGAGAACAGCTATAGATGAAAACAGGAAGGTCACTCAAATTACTCTTGATGAATTATTTGGAACTCTTCTACAACATGAAACTAGAATGAAGAGAGATGCTGACAACATCAAGAAGAAGAATGGAAATGGTACTGTTGCTTTTACTACAACTTCAAATCAGATGAAAGCTAAGACTCCTGAGAGAGTAACCAGATCCAAATCTAAGAATGTCATTTTCCAATCCGAATCTAGTGAAAGTGAAATTTCAGAAAATGAATTAGCCAATCTTGCTCGAAGGATGAACAAGATAGCTGGACAGAGAAAGTTTCAATCCAAGTATAAGAAGAAGGATAGGAAAGATAAGAAAGATGGAGAAGTTACTTGTTATGAATGTAAAAGAGCTGGACATATTAGACCAGATTGCCCTATGCTCAGAAAGAAAGAAAGGAAGGAAAGGCATTCAGACAAGAACAGGAAGAAGTATTACAAAGCCAAAGCTAAGAAAGTTCTGAAAGCTAATGACACCTGGAGTGCCAGTGGTGGTGACTCTTCAGATGAATCTTCTGAATATGAATCTTCAGGACAGAAGAATCATGGTCTTATAGCCAGATTACCTATTGAAAATCATTGTCTTATGGCTAAGGTACGAAATGCTGAATCATTGACCAATGTTTCCTTAAATCCTAATGATAGTAAGTATTATAACTCTTCTGATGAAGAATCATCTTCTGATGAGGAAAATACTTTACCTACTTTTGAAGAAGTCTCTAGGTTTGCTGAACTTCTTGAGATTGAGAATTCCAAACTCAACAAGAAACTTGATAAGGCAAATTCTAGGAATTCTATTCTTACTAAAGAGATATCAGATCTTTCTAAAGATCTTGATAAGAAAAATGCTGATTTTGAAAATATTTCAAAAAATCTTGAGGAAGTAAGTTCTGAGAAGAATAAACTTGCTAAAGAATTAGAAAAAGTAATTTCTAATAAAAATGTTTTCGAGCCTAACTCTAGTTTCAAAACTAATGATTTTGAGGATAAAAACTTGGTTGTAAAACTCAAGTCCGAAATTTTTTCCTTAAATAAGTGTTTATCAAACTTTACCCATGGTAAGGAAAATTTTGATAAGATGTATTCTCAAATACGACCTTTAAGAAATAAATCCGGATTTGGTTATACCCAAGCAAAACCTGTTTTCAGCAACAATTATTTTGTTCCTCAAAGTGCCCCATTTTGTACCAAGTGTCAATGTGGTGGTCACTGGGCAAGAAATTGTTCTTTAAACAAAACTCAATCCTTAGGTTTTCATAAAGCTTATTTTTCTAAGAAAATGTGGGTACCAAAAATTTTATTGTCTGGAAATCTCGGATCCAAACAAGTTTGGATTCCGAAAATCTAACTTTGTTCTTAATTTCAGGAAAATAAAGAAAGTTCCAGCAACAATATTTGGTACATGGATAGTGGATGTTCCCGGCATATGACTGGTAACAAAAGTTTTTTTGAAAAGATAATCAAACTTAAAGGAGACATTATTATTCAGTTTATCGGAACGCAAGATCAACTTGCTGATATTTTCACAAAATCTTTACCTTCTGATAGATTTGAATATATTAAACAAAAGTTAGGAATGATAACCGTAAGGTAATTTTCCTTAATTAACTTTCTGTTGAAAAATCTCCTTACAGTAATAAACTCCTTTTCATAGGGGGAGTACATTTGATTGTTTGTTTAACAAAGTTTTTAAAAATTTTTTTTCAAATTTTTCGGAACGAAAATTTCCGGAATGGAACTTCCGGAACTACCATTTTCCAGAATGGATATTTTCGTACAGAATACTTCTGGAATGAAAGTATTCGTATTGAAAATTTCCGGAATGGACAACTTTCGTACTGGGACTTTCATAACCAGATTTTCGTACCAAGTTTTGTTTTTCATATTTTACTTTTTCATATTGAGTTTTTCGTATTGAGTTTTTCATATTGAGTTTTTTTTCGTATTGAGTTTTTCGTATTGAGTTTTTCATATTGAGTTTTTCGTATTGAGTTTTTTTTTCGTATTGAATTTTACGTAGTCGTCTTTATATTACCCATTACGAATAACTTTCCTAAGCTAATCCGAAAGGTATGATTTCCTTACTGAAGTTTTCGTAATCATATTTTACTTGCTGGTAGTTTCTTGTATTTTGTTTTCGGATTATAGTTTTCTTAAATCTTTGTTTTAATAAAACCTCAAAAAGATCGGATTCAAGCTTTCAACCGTCAGATCTAATCGCAGATCATTCTAAACCGTTAGATCAGCTGAGGAAGTTGAACCGTCATCCCATTGCCTATATAAAGGGGACCCTATTTTATCGTCCCACATCGATTTCAAGCTTTTGCGTGCTGAAGCTCTGACTCTCTGATTTAAGGCCATTCCGAACTTCAGCCTTCTCAGTTCCGAACTTCTCAGAGACTTCTAATCCGAATGTCTGCAGAGTTAGCTTCTCAAGAAATGTCTTCAACTAAGCCTATTTCACAGTGGTTAGTCTACAGAGAAAGGTTAGTTCATCCGACTTTCTTCAGCAACTATGATTCTATCATTTCGAAGAATATCAAGTTGAATGGCTGGGAGGATGTTGCGGTATCAAAAACCGGAAACCAAGATGATGTCTTCTCAGATTTTCTTGTTGAGTTTTATGAGTCAGTTGCTTTCTTTGAGGAAGACAATAGAGAGAAATTTTCTTTCAAATCGTATGGCAAGACATATAAGCTATCTTACACCAAGGCTGCAAGCTTGGTAGGGTTGAATTATGAAGGTGAAGCTGAGTTTATCTCGCACGTTCTGCCAGACTCCTTGGGTAGTTTCAACAAGGAGAAAGCCTTAGAAATTCTCGGATTGGATGATGACAAGGCTCCGAAAATTGCAAGTCTTTCTACAAACTTCCGGATTCTGGAGTTATGGGTGCAAGGGCTTATTGTACCGAGAAAAGGAGATAAGGATAGCTTGAAGAAGAGTGAGATGTACATATTGGATTTCTTGATAAATCTAAGAAAGTTCAACTTGATGAAGCATATTCTTCTCAACATTGATAATTTGAAGAAGGGGAATCTGAGAGCTCAGAGAGTGATGTACCCGGCAATATTGTCGAAGCTGATAGTTCGGTGCCTAGAATCCTTCAAGGTGGCTTGCAGTTCTAAGCCGAAAGTTTGTAAGATCATGTTGCTCAGTGATGCCACTCTTAAGAGAATGGATATAGCTTTTAACAAGGAGTCAGGGAAGTTCATTGATCTACCTCCTCAAGCAGAAGTGACTCCGAAAGTGGCTGATCCGGAATCATCCAAACCGGTAAGGAAAAGGAAGCAGAAAGAAGTGGTAGTCGATGCTGAGGAACCTAAGTCTAAGGAAGTCCATTCCGCACCTCCTAAGCCTAAGAAGAAGAAGACATATACTGATGAGGTTGCAGCGAAGTGGAGAGCTGACAAGGAGAAGAGGAAGGAAGGAGATCCGCAGTTCGGATTGGATCCTGCAGAGGCTAAGGCTCTGAAAGAAAAGGCTGCTGATGAGCTTGAGAAGCAAGCTAAGGAAAACAAGCTGAAGAAGAAGTTGTCAGAAGCTGAGGCTGTGCAAGCATTGTTAAAGTTTAATGAAATGGTTTCAGCAACCATTCCCGTTCCGAGATCTTTTTCTCTGGAATCTCTACCTGAGACTCCAGGAAGAAATCTTGTAACTCCGGAAGAGGCTGTTGCTACTGAGGAAGTAGAGCAAGTGGAAGAGGTTGAAGAAGTGGCTGAAGGAAGTGGTGAGACAGGAGATGTGCTCAAACAAGTAGATGAATATAAGGGAACTCCTTCGGAACACCTCTCGCTCCGAACATCTGAAGCTCAATCTTCAAAGCTTGCTACTCCTGCAATGGAAGAAGAAAAGGGAGAAGAAGAAGTTACTTGTCAAGAACATATTTTACTTTATACTGCTCAGATGGGTAACGTAGAAGACAATGTTCAAGAAGTTGCTGATGAGGAAGATAAAATTGTTCAAGTCTCTGATAGTGAGAACAGATCTCCGGAACAGGTTTCAATTCCGGAAAAAGATAAAGGAAAGAAAATTCTTGCTGATACCCCGAGTTCAGAAAAGCAGATGAGGAAGGAAGCTGGTAGTTCTTCTAAGAGGAAGTTGAAGCTTATTGAGGAAGAAAATTCTCCTAGCAAGATTTCTGATTCGGAGTCATCATCGTTGGGGCACGATTTTGTTGTTCAGTCCTTGAAGAAGTTGGTGGGAACCATTCCGACCTTCTCCAGTATAGACTCTAGATGCCAGATGCTTCAACATACGATGAATCAGAAAACCGACTCCGTATCCATGGTTATGGATAAATGTGTTGAGATAGAAGCCCAGTTCAAAAATTTCTTTATTGGTTACGAAGCCCATAAAAGATCTTGCAAAAGGATGACTAGCTGGTCGAAGAAGAATGTGGAAGAGATGAGGTTGCTGGATGAGTTTCAGGAGAATGTTAAGGATGCTTTTCAAACTGAGGACAAGAAGTTTCATGAGATGACTGCATCATTCGATGAGAAATTGACAGAGGAAAAGAACATTCGGAGTCAGGAAGTAAGAGATCTGAATGGAAAGCTCAACTCTGTTAATCAAAGTTGGAAATTTGAAAGGGATCATCGGATCAATTTTCTAGAAAGGATAAAGTCTCAGGAAGAGAAAATGGAAGCTCAGGAAGAAAAGTTGAAGGCTCAGGAAGAAATAATTGAAGCTCAGTCAGCAAGAATAGTTGCCTTAGAAAAGCAAGCAGAGGAAGATCACAAAGACCTCAAGAAGATCAAGACGATTCTTAAAGGGCTAATGTCGAAGGAGAAAGATCCGAAATGACCAATCCGATCTTTTTGTTGTAATTTTTTTGTTGATGACTTTACAAATCTAATGAGAATCGTGCTTGTTGTTCCTTTTGTTGTCATTACTAATCTTTCAGGTACTTTGTTATTTTTTCCATTCCCTCCAAATTCTTTTTGAAAATCACAAAGGGGGAGAAGGAAAAGATCCTTAAGAAAAAGAGGAAATCTAATAAGGTTTTTTTCAAAGGGGGAGAAAGGAAAATACCCAAGGAAAAAGAACTCTAATAAGAGTTTGTTTAAGGGGGAGTTTTTCTTAAAGAAACATCACTCCGGAAATATGAATACGATCCTTAGAGATTCAAAGCCTAAGGGGGAGTTAGTCGTATTCATCTATATCCTTAAACCAAGGGAGATAAGCTTTAATGTGTTTCTTTCTTCTTAGAATAGTTTTTTTCGTAAGGATGTTTGTGCTTTCCAAAAAGGGGGAGATTGTTGAGTCAATAAGGTTTTCCTTATGACTTTTCCATTCCTTCTTGTTTTGAAAATCACAAACACCTTATCTTTAAGGAAAAATGCTTTCTTAAGGAAAATCACTTTTGTAATAAAAAATGCTTTCTTAAGGAAAATTGCTTTTATAAGGAAATTTGCTTTCTTAAGGAAAAACGCTTTTATAAGGAAAATTATCCTTATCATATTTTCATCAATATTTTTCTTAAGTATAAGTTCGGATTCATTTTCTCGGAGTCATTAAAACTTTGATATAAAAGCATTCTGTTTTTAGGATTTGGTTCTGGACAAGAACTATAAGGAAGTTTCATTCCGAATTCCGGATATGAATTCTGACTAAGTTCTATTCTAGATTCAGGATACGAATTCTGAAGAAGAATTCTCATTACGAATTCTAATGAAGAAATCCCATTCCGAATTCTCATTACGAATTCTGATGATGAATTCTCATTACGAATTCTGATGATGAATTCTCATTACGATTTCTGATGATGAATTCTCATTATGAATTCTGATGACGAATTCTCATTACAAATTCGAATGAAGAAATCTCATTCCGAAATCTCATTACGAATTCCGATGATGAATTCTCATTACGAATTCTGATGACGAATTCTCATTACGATTTCTGATGATGAATTCCTATTCCGAATTCCTACTCCGAATTCTCATTCCGAATTCTCCTATTAAACAGAATCTGATTATCATTGTTTTATACACTCTGAATTTATTCACTCCGAACTTTCACTCCGAAATTTCTATTCCGAACCTTTATGTTAGAGTTTAAAACGATGTCGTACATTCTGTTACACTTACTTTGTTATAAAACGATGTCGTCCATTTTGTTATAAACTAACCGTTGTCTAAGTGACACGTGTACAGGTCCCTCCGAACTTTAAGGAAAATATGACCGTTGGAGAGGAGCCGACCTTACCTATAAATAGGAGCTCATTTGAAAGAGCTCGAGACTGATGAGCAACGGATGGATGAACAATTTGGACTTTGTGCATACATGCTGTTGAAGTGATTTCTAGAGAGAGAGTCTCTTATAAACTCTCAAAGCTTCGTGCGACTCCGAATGTTGGTGATTACATTCGAGGTCTTCCGGGGATAGGAAGACAGAGGTGCCGACTACCTTAAAGATCGAGGGCTTTCTTGCTGAGAAAGACAGAGGTTGCCGACTTCCTTAAAGATCGAGGACTTCCTTGCTGAGGAAGACAGAGGTTGCCAACTACCTTGAAGTTGAGGGCTTGCGGGGATAGCAAGACAGAGACTCCGATCTTCGTATAGAGGGCTTACCCTGGTGTGGGCAAGACAGACTTGCTTGAAAGTATAAATCAAGGGACCTTTATCCAAGGTTGTTGGATACCCTTCTCTTTGGGTTAAAAGACTATTATCTTGTTACTAGTAGTTTTACTACTTGTTTTGTTCCGCTGCAATTTGTATCTTAAGGAAAGTATAACTTTCTTATACTTCCTTACTTACTCTGATAAGTTTAGATTCTATACGCTTTAAGGTAGAATCTCATATTGTAACTTTTGTTAAGTTTCAATTTCCGGAACCATATTTCCGGAACCTACTTTTGGAATCCCTTTCCAAGTTCAGTTCGGTGTTAGAGGTGTTGTGAATTTACTTAGTTTAACTTTGTTAAACTTAGCTCTTTCCTTTTCTTAAGGAAACTCTAGTTATTCATAACTAACTTTAAAGGTTCCAAAGGAATTTTTAAAGTATACAATTCACCCCCCCTCTTGTATATTGAGCATCTCATATTATATTTCGATCCTACAATTGGTATCAAAGGTTGGAAACCTCTTACTCTATACCATTCTTACATTTGGTATCAGAGCCAAGGTTACTGAAATACTTGTACTCACATACAAGTTTTTCTTGCTCAACTTTTTCATTCCGAACTTTGTCATTCCGATTTATCCATTCCGAACTTTTTCTCATTCCGAACTTTTTGATTACAAATCTTTTGCTATTAACAAGTTTGTTTCCAAGTTATTCTCAAGTATGGCAGGAATGAATGTTGGATCTATTGACAATCTGAATCCTACAAGGCCACCAATCTTCGATGGTAATGATTATGAATACTGGAGAGATCGTATGAAGACTTTTGTTATCAATACTGGAGTAGATAACTTTGTCATGCTTACTGGTGATTATAAAATTCCTGACAAGGAAGTCAGAACCTTTATTAACCAGGAAAAGCAAGAATATCAACTCAACTATAAGGTACGCAATACTTTACTGTGTTCAATGACCAGAAATATATATAGCCAAATTTCTTCTTGTGAAGTAGCTAACTGTATATGGAAGAAGTTAGAGGTTACACACTTTGGAACTTCTAAGGTGATTGAGACTAGAAGAGCTATACTTAGAGCTGAATATCATGGCTTCAATTTTCCTTATGGAGAACCTATCTGTAAAGTTCAACAAAGATTTATGACAATCGTCAACAGTCTACAATCTATGGGAGAAAAAAGTTTAGATGATGAAGCTCTTGTGGACAAGATAATTGATATTATGCCCAATGAGTGGGAATCCAAGAGAACAACTATAGATGAAAACAGGAAGGTCACTCAAATTACTCTTGATGAATTATTTGGAACTCTTCTACAACATGAAACTAGAATGAAGAGAGATGCTGACAACATCAAGAAGAAGAATGGAAATGGTACTGTTGCTTTTACTACAACTTCAAATCAGATGAAAGCTAAGACTCCTGAGAGAGTAACCAGATCCAAATCTAAGAATGTCATTTTCCAATCCGAATCTAGTGAAAGTGAAGTTTCAGAAAATGAATTAGCCAATCTTGCTCGAAGGATGAACAAGATAGCTGGACAGAGAAACTTTCAATCCAAGTATAAGAAGAAGGATAGGAAAGATAAGAAAGATGGAGAAGTTACTTGTTATGAATGTAAAAGAGCTGGACATATTAGACCAGATTGCCCTATGCTCAGAAAGAAAGAAAGGAAGGAAAGGCATTCAGACAAGAACAGGAAGAAGTATTACAAAGCCAAAGCTAAGAAAGTTCTGAAAGCTAATGACACCTGGAGTGCCAGTGGTGGTGACTCTTCAGATGAATCTTCTGAATATGAATCTTCAGGACAGAAGAATCATGGTCTTATAGCCAGATTACCTATTGAAAATCATTGTCTTATGGCTAAGGTACGAAATGCTGAATCATTGACCAATGTTTCCTTAAATCCTAATGATAGTAAGTATTATAACTCTTCTGATTAAGAATCATCTTCTGATGAGGAAAATACTTTACCTACTTTTGAAGAAGTCTCTAGGTTTGCTGAACTTCTTGAGATTGAGAATTCCAAACTCAACAAGAAACTTGATAAGGCAAATTCTAGGAATTCTATTCTTACTAAAGAGATATCAGATCTTTCTAAAGATCTTGATAAGAAAAATGCTGATTTTGAAAATATTTCAAAAAATCTTGAGGAAGTAAGTTCTGAGAAGAATAAACTTGCTAAAGAATTAGAAAAAGTAATTTCTAATAAAAATGTTTTCGAGCCTAACTCTAGTTTCAAAACTAATGATTTTGAGGATAAAAACTTGGTTGTAAAACTCAAGTCCGAAATTTTTTCCTTAAAGAAGTGCTTATCAAACTTTACCCATGGTAAGGAAAATTTTGATAAGATGTATTCTCAAATACGACCTTTAAGAAATAAATCCGGATTTGGTTATACCCAAGCAAAACCTGTTTTCAGCAACAATTATTTTGTTCCTCAAAGTGCCCCATTTTGTACCAAGTGTCAATGTGGTGGTCACTGGGCAAGAAATTGTTCTTTAAACAAAACCCAATCCTTAGGTTTTCATAAAGCTTATTTTTCTAAGAAAATGTGGGTACCAAAAATTTTATTGTCTGGAAATCTCGGATCCAAACAAGTTTGGATTCCGAAAATCTAACTTTGTTCTTAATTTCAGGAAAATAAATAAAGTTCCAGCAACAATATTTGGTACATGGATAGTGGATGTTCCCGGCATATGACTGGTAACAAAAGTTTTTTTGAAAAGATAATCAAACTTAAAGGAGACATTATTCTTCAGTTTATCGGAACGCAAGATCAACTTGCTGATATTTTCACAAAATCTTTACCTTCTGATAGATTTGAATATATTAAACAAAAGTTAGGAATGATAACCGTAAGGTAATTTTCCTTAATTAACTTTCTGTTGAAAAATCTCCTTACAGTAATAAACTCCTTTTCATAGGGGGAGTACATTTGATTGTTTGTTTAACAAAGTTTTTAAAAACTTGTTTTCAAATTTTTCGGAACGAAAATTTCCGGAATGGAACTTCCGGAACTACCATTTTCCAGAATGGATATTTTCGTACAGAATACTTCTGGAATGAAAGTATTCGTATTGAAAATTTCCGGAATGGACAACTTTCGTACTGGGACTTTCATAACCAGATTTTCGTACCAAGTTTTGTTTTTTATATTTTACTTTTTCATATTGAGTTTTTCGTATTGAGTTTTTCATATTGAGTTTTTTTTTCGTATTGAGTTTTTCGTATTGAGTTTTTCATATTGAGTTTTTCGTATTGAGTTTTTTTTTCGTATTGAATTTTACGTAGTCATCTTTATATTACCCATTACGAATAACTTTCCTAAGCTAATCCGAAAGGTATGATTTCCTTACTGAAGTTTTCGTAATCATATTTTACTTGCTGGTAGTTTCTTGTATTTTGTTTTCGGATTATAGTTTTCTTAAATCTTTGTTTTAATAAAACCTCAAAAAGATCGGATTCAAGCTTTCAACCGTCAGATCTAATCGCAGATCATTCTAAACCATTAGATCAGCTGAGGAAGTTGAACCGTCATCCCATTGCCTATATAAAGGGCACCCTATTTTATCGTCCCACATCGATTTCAAGCTTTTGCGTGCTGAAGCTCTGACTCTCTGATTTAAGGCCATTCCGAACTTCAGCCTTCTCAGTTCCGAACTTCTCAGAGACTTCTAATCCGAATGTCTGCAGAGTTAGCTTCTCAAGAAATGTCTTCAACTAAGCCTATTTCACAGTGGTTAGTCTACAGAGAAAGGTTAGTTCATCCGACTTTCTTCAGCAACTATGATTCTATCATTTCGAAGAATATCAAGTTGAATGGCTGGGAGGATGTTGCGGTATCAAAAACCGGCAACCAAGATGAAGTCTTCTCAGATTTGCTTGTTGAGTTTTATGAGTCGGTTGCTTTCTTTGAGGAAGACAATAGAGAGAAATTTTCTTTCAAATCGTATGGCAAGACATATAAGCTATCTTACACCAAGGCTGCAAGCTTGGTAGGGTTGAATTATGAAGGTGAAGCTGAGTTTATCTCGCACGTTCTGCCAGACTCCTTGGGTAGTTTCAACAAGGAGAAAGCCTTAGAAATTCTCGGATTGGATGATGACAAGGCTCCGAAAATTGCAAGTCTTTCTACAAACTTCCGGATTCTGGAGTTATGGGTGCAAGGGCTTATTGTACCGAGAAAAGGAGATAAGGATAGCTTGAAGAAGAGTGAGATGTACATATTGGATTTCTTGATAAATCTAAGAAAGTTCAACTTGATGAAGCATATTCTTCTCAACATTGATAATTTGAAGAAGGGGAATCTGAGAGCTCAGATAGTGATGTACCCGGCAATATTGTCGAAGCTGATAGTTCGGTGCCTAGAATCCTTCAAGGTGGCTTGCAGTTCTAAGCCGAAAGTTTGTAAGATCATGTTGCTCAGTGATGCCACTCTTAAGAGAATGAATATAGCTTTTAACAAGGAGTCAGGGAAGTTCATTGATCTACCTCCTCAAGCAGAAGTGACTCCGAAAGTGGCTGATCCGGAATCATCCAAACCGGTAAGGAAAAGGAAGCAGAAAGAAGTGGTAGTCGATGCTGAGGAACCTAAGTCTAAGGAAGTCCATTCCGCACCTCCTAAGCCTAAGAAGAAGAAGACATATACTGATGAGGTTGCAGCGAAGTGGAGAGCTGACAAGGAGAAGAGGAAGGAAGGAGATCCGCAGTTCAGATTGGATCCTGCAGAGGGTAAGGCTCTGAAAGAAAAGGCTGCTGATGAGCTTGAGAAGCAAGCTAAGGAAAACAAGCTGAAGAAGAAGTTGTCAGAAGCTGAGGCTGTGCAAGCGTTGTTAAAGTTTAATGAAATGGTTTCAGCAACCATTCCCGTTCCGAGATCTTTTTCTCTGGAATCTCTACCTGAGACTCCAGGAAGAAATCTTGTAACTCCGGAAGAGGCTGTTGCTACTGAGGAAGTAGAGAAAGTGGAAGAGGTTGAAGAAGTGGCTGAAGGAAGTGGTGAGACAGGAGATGTGCTCAAACAAGTAGATGAATATAAGGGAACTCCTTCGGAACACCTCTCGCTCCGAACATCTGAAGCTCAATCTTCAAAGCTTGCTACTCCTGCAATGGAAGAAGAAAAGGGAGAAGAAGAAGTTACTTGTCAAGAACATATTTTACTTGATACTGCTCAGATGGGTAACGTAGAAGACAATGTTCAAGAAGTTGCTGATGAGGAAGATAAAATTGTTCAAGTCTCTGATAGTGAGAACAGATCTCCGGAACAGGTTTCAATTCCGGAAAAAGATAAAGGAAAGAAAATTCTTGCTGATACCCCGAGTTCAGAAAAGCAGATGAGGAAGGAAGATGGTAGTTCTTCTAAGAGGAAGTTGAAGCTTATTGAGGAAGAAAATTCTCCTAGCAAGATTTCTGATTCGGAGTCATCATCGTTGGGGCACGATTTTGTTGTTCAGTCCTTGAAGAAGTTGGTGGGAACCATTCCGACCTTCTCCAGTATAGACTCTAGATGCCAGATGCTTCAACATACGATGAATCAGAAAACCGACTCCGTATCCATGGTTATGGATAAATGTGTTGAGATAGAAGCCCAGTTCAAAAATTTCTTTATTGGTTACGAATCCCATAAAAGATCTTGCAAAAGGATGACTAGCTGGTCGAAGAAGAATGTGGAAGAGATGAGGTTGCTGGATGAGTTTCAGGAGAATGTTAAGGATGCTTTTCAAACCGAGGACAAGAAGTTTCATGAGATGACTGCATCATTCGATGAGAAATTGACAGAGGAAAAGAACATTCGGAGTCAGGAAGTAAGAGATCTGAATGGAAAGCTCAACTCTATTAATCAAAGTTGGAAATTTGAAAGGGATCATCAGATCAATTTTCTAGAAAGGATAAAGTCTCAGGAAGAGAAAATGGAAGCTCAGGAAGAAAAGTTGAAGGCTCAGGAAGAAATAATTGAAGCTCAGTCAGCAAGAATAGTTGTCTTAGAAAAGCAAGCAGAGGAAGATCACAAAGACCTCAAGAAGATCAAGACGATTCTTAAAGGGCTAATGTCGAAGGAGAAAGATCCGAAATGACCAATCCGATCTTTTTGTTGTAATTTTTTTGTTGCTGACTTTACAAATCTAATGAGAATCGTGCTTGTTGTTCCTTTTGTTGTCATTACTAATCTTTCAGGTACTTTGTTATTTTTTCCATTCCCTCCAAATTCTTTTTGAAAATCACAAAGGGGGAGAAGGAAAAGATCCTTAAGAAAAAGAGGAAATATAATAAGGTTTTTTTCAAAGGGGGAGAAAGGAAAATACCCAAGGAAAAAGAACTCTAATAAGAGTTTGTTTAAGGGGGAGTTTTTCTTAAAGAAACATCACTCCGGAAATATGAATACGATCCTTAGAGATTCAAAGCCTAAGGGGGAGTTAGTCGTATTCATCTATATCCTTAAACCAAGGGAGATAAGCTTTAATGTGTTTCTTTCTTCTTAGAATAGTTTTTTTCGTAAGGATGTTTGTGCTTTCCAAAAAGGGGGAGATTGTTGAGTCAATAAGGTTTTCCTTATGACTTTTCCATTCCTTCTTGTTTTGAAAATCACAAACACCTTATCTTTAAGGAAAAATGCTTTCTTAAGGAAAATCGCTTTTGTAATAAAAAATGCTTTCTTAAGGAAAATTGCTTTTATAAGGAAATTTGCTTTCTTAAGGAAAAACGCTTTTATAAGGAAAATTATCCTTATCATATTTTCATCAATATTTTTCTTAAGTATAAGTTTCAGATTCATTTTCTCGGAGTCATTAAAACTTTGATATAAAAGCATTCTGTTTTTAGGATTTGGTTCTGGACAAGAACTATAAGGAAGTTTCATTCCGAATTCCGGATATGAATTCTGACTAAGTTCTATTCCAGATTCAGGATACGAATTCTGAAGAAGAATTCTCATTACGAATTCTAATGAAGAAATCCCATTCCGAATTCTCATTACGAATTCTGATGATGAATTCTCATTACGAATTCTGATGATTAATTCTCATTACGATTTCTGATGATGAATTCTTATTACGAATTCTGATGACGAATTCTCATTACAAATTCCAATGAAGAAATCTCATTCTGAATTCTCATTACGAATTCCGATGATGAATTCTCATTACGAATTCTGATGACGAATTCTCATTACGATTTCTGATGATGAATTCCTATTCCGAATTCCTACTCCGAATTCTCATTCCGAATTCTCCTATTAAACAGAATCTGATTATCATTGTTTTATACACTCTGAATTTATTCACTCCGAACTTTCACTCCTAAATTTCTATTCCGAACCTTTATGTTAGAGTTTAAAACGATGTCGTACATTCTGTTACACTTACTTTGTTATAAAACGATGTCGTCCATTTTGTTATAAACTAACCGTTGTCTAAGTGACACGTGTACAGGTCCCTCCGAACTTTAAGGAAAATATGACCGTTGGAGAGGAGCCGACCTTACCTATAAATAGGAGCTCATTTGAAAGAGCTCGAGACTGATGAGCAACGGATGGATGAACAATTTGGACTTTGTGCATACATGCTGTTGAAGTGATTTCTAGAGAGAGAGTCTCTTATAAACTCTCAAAGCTTCGTGCGACTCCGAATGTTGGTGATTACATTCGAGGGCTTCCGGGGATAGGAAGACAGAGGTGCCGACTACCTTAAAGATCGAGGGCTTTCTTGCTGAGAAAGACAGAGGTTGCCGACTACCTTAAAGATCGAGGACTTCCTTGCTGAGGAAGACAGAGGTTTCCAACTACCTTGAAGTTGAGGGCTTGCGGGGATAGCAAGACAGAGACTCCGATCTTCGTATCGAGGGCTTACCCTGGTGTGGGTAAGACAGACTTGCTTGAAAGTATAAATCAAGGGACCTTTATCCAAGGTTGTTGGATACCCTTCTCTTTGGGTTAAAAGACTATTATCTTGTTACTAGTAGTTTTACTACTTGTTTTGTTCCGCTGCAATTTGTATCTTAAGGAAAGTATAACTTTCTTATACTTCCTTACTTACTCTGATAAGTTTAGATTCTATACGCTTTAAGGTAGAATCTCATATTGTAACTTTTGTTAAGTTTCAATTTCCGGAACCATATTTCCGGAACCTACTTTTGGAATCCCTTTCCAAGTTCAGTTCGGTGTTAGAGGTGTTGTGAATTTACTTAGTTTAACTTTGTTAAACTTAGCTCTTTCCTTTTCTTAAGGAAACTCTAGTTATTCATAACTAACTTTAAAGGTTCCAAAGGAATTTTTAAAGTATACAATTCACCCCCCCTCTTGTATATTGAGCATCTCATATTATATTTCGATCCTACAGTAAGAGGAGTATAAAAGAACATCCTTTAACATAAGAACATGGAGCATAAAAGAGATTATATAAAAGTGATTTCTTGAAAAGAAAGAGAGAGGTCAGATCCCTTACCTTAAAACGTAACTCTTAAAACTCAAAGGTTGGGACCTTGAGGGCTTGGGGGAACCTTGGGAGGACTCCTTGGGAGGTAATGAGACCAGAAGTTCGTTGGGGGAGATTGGGGAGTCGAAATGGATGAGAGGATGGCTTGGTATTTATAGGGAAAGTGAGGGGACAAGACATTAATGGCCAAGGGACATCTCAAAAGTGGTTTCTCAAAACCATGTGCTCTCCCATGGTATTTTACATGGAGTTAGGCCACATGGGGACCCATACAATAATTCATCACCTTTGGTCGGCCAACCCATAAAATATCTCATGACATCATCATGACACAGTTATGATGTCATTAAATATACCGAAACCCTAAAACTGTATTTTTACTATTCACTGAAAATTCAACTTTCTCAGAAAAATCCCAAAATTTCACCTTAACCAAATATCAATGCTCTTATTTTAAAAATGAACTCCATTTTATAAAATTTATTTTCTAAATATTTTTAATTTATTTTTTAAATAAATATACTATTCACCGAAAATTCATTTTTTTTTCAGAAAAATCCCCAAAAATAACCTTAACATAATATTGATTCTCTGAGTTCAAAAATGAAATCCATTTTAGAAAAATAATTTTCTAAATATTTTTAATTTAATTTTTAATTAAAAAACACTATTCACTCGAAAAAACTAATACTTGAATAATAATTTATGAAACCGTTATTTAACCATTTTATTGAATCACATTACTTAATCAAGGTGCCTAGATTATATTAATACTTTCATTAAGTGTGATTACTAATACCTTTGGTCACATTACTAATCCTAAGCATAAAATCACTATTCATAATTTACTATTCATCAAAAATCAAGTTGATCTTATTAGACTCTAAATTTCGTACTGAACATAATTGTAGAAGACCATTTTTCGAAAATCATTACACATTTTTAATCATTTAAGGTTTACATAAACATTTTTAAAATATCCTTCTTCTAAATTTCATCAAAATATGCATACTATATTTATCCGATCATTTGAAAATTCATAAACTTCATCATAAGAAAAAATCCCAATTTTTATTTAAAACAAAGGATTACACAAGGCAGTTACGGTCTCCTTACATATCCCCTTATCACACCAGCATAGGACCTAAGTGTAAGGTGTGCTAAGGTGAGAGAATCTGAGGGAGGCTTGGCCAACATCGCACGAGTAGTAATTTCTATCAGTTTGAACTTCTCGCAAATGCGATTCTATTCTAGCTTCACACGATGAAGTTTAGCTTGGGTTTGGTCCAGAGCAAAGCCCAGTGGTGCTACCTCCTTCCCAAGTTCTGTTAGATGGGCTTAGATCGGTCCAAGACTACTGGGTGAGGCCATCAAATCTTCTTTCTATAATAATTAACCAAGATTACTTGTATTTAGAGACAATAATCAAAAACTTTAGTTTCCAGCAGTCATATTGACCAATGGTCATATACCAGTCAAAACCCAATGGTCTCATTTTAATTATACTCATGTTGTCAAATGAAATATTTTTGTTGAGTATAAAAATAAAATAAAATAACACATAAAATTAGGAAACAATATTTATTCAAAATTTTGGGTCGTTACACCCTAGGCCTACCATAATCAAGTGGGATGTTTTGTACTGTTGGAGGCTCGACCCAAGGCTCCCAAAATGCCTATTTAATGTAGTTGTGGTGGAGGAGTGTTTTCTTATCTTTTGAGCTTTATTTCATTATAATGTTATGCTGCGATTTTGTTGTCTCAAGTTTTCTTTTCACATGTAAGTTGTTCAATTCACTTTAGTTTCTTAATAAAAGTTCTTATTCTCATCTTATTCTATTGTTCTTCATATCAATTTTATACCTTTGGTTCAAGGTGTGAATTTATTCACACCAAATCTTGTGAAATTATCACACAACGGTGGAGTGATCGTTATTTTATTGGCTTTTTTACTTCTCCATTTCCTCCCTCATGAGTCTACTTTCCGCTTCCATTGAAACCATAGAATTGATGGAGGGATAACCCACTTATGGGTTGATCTAAGGGAGTATAAAGGAGTTGGATTGGATTTTATTTATCACCCCATTAATGTTTAGTCACTTCTTTAATTGAGATTTTTATTTGATGATTTTTAAACTCCATCGTCATTGTTGAATTTAAGGCCACACACTTCAAGTGCTAATATGAACTTTTACCTTGACGTGATCAAAACTTTGATCCTTCAAGTGTATAGGTGATTAGTATTATGGTGTGTTGGTATAAAATAAGTAAGTGATGCAGTTTTTTGATATCCTTAAATGAACTCAACTCAAATATAAGAAATTAAAATAATTGAAAAGGGAATACGTCCAATCCAGCCCAAGTGATAACCAAGGATCAAGTCATTCTTTTAAATTGAATTAACTTAAATCTGTTAGTGATACATTAAAACCATCTTAAATCAATTAAAGTTGGCCACTTCATAGCCAAAAAAATCCATAGAATGTACGTGTATGTAGGTACTTCTTAGGTATCTGAGGATTCGATAACCCAAGCTAGAATACAAGGACCGTCCTACCTTCTTCTTTTGGGTAAATTTGAGCATGAATCAGGAATATCCAGTTCATGAGTGATATAAAAACATAAGGAGCCTTAGTTAGGATGAATGAATTAGTAGATATTCAAAGTGGCCATACCTGCTCCTAAAGGTATTCTTATGAACATCTAACTCTTTCAACCAAGAGTTAAGATAGCCAAAATGAAGGTTGATTTTGGATAACCACCTTTACCCCCTTTAACTTTTAAAAAATATCATCAATATAAGGTAATAGGTATATATTTTTAATAGTCATGCGATTCAACTCCTAATTGCTGATACATAGACGGAAGGTTCAATTATACTTATTATTAAAATGCACTAGAGCGAACCTTGAAGATACGCTTGAGCATATGAATCCCTTGGATTATAAACCATCTAACTAAAAATTTAATTCTTTTAATTCTGTATGTTACATATAGAAATAAGGAAATGAGGTCGATTATTTCCTAGGTAATAGATCAATAAAAAATTCAACTTCTTGATCTATGGGTAAACCTAAGAATTAATATATAAATACATTGAGAAACTCATAACCTACTAGGGGAATCTCTATGCCATAATATTATTCATTAGATTAAATCAAAAGGGACACTATATGGTGCGCTAATCTACCCTCTTTCAGAAGAGGTAGTTTCTCCCACTTGATTATGGATCCCATTATCCTTGAAACATATGGGATTTTATATTGGAAGTGGTGAAGGATAACATTCATTGATAATAGTCAACATGATCCCTAAGGGAAACCATCCAATCTATCAAAATAATGACATAAAAAATACCCATTTACAGAATGAGGAAATCTCATGTTAGCTCCACATATGATATCAAGATTACACATAAGGGTAACCTGAAACCCTTCACTATTTTCTTATGAAGGGGAATTGTTAACTCCATAACATAAGTCATGAACTTAGATGATAAATTCAAAAATTCAATAATATGATCAGATATAAAAGAGTGAAAGGAACTAACATAAAATAAATAAGTCTCTATAAATGAAGATATAAGATTAATATCTCTCATTTTTTCTGGTCTGACATTGGGTTTCACTAATATTTATTCCACTATATACTATTTATTTACCCTAGAGAAGGCCTAAGGTTTGATGCTTTCATGGGGATCAACCCTCAACTGGATCTTCCCATGTGAAGAACTATTGCATCCCCCAAATTGTTTAGTTTGAGGTCCCAAATATTTGGATGTATTAGATGGAACCATGGATAATCTCATATCTAAAGACCCCACACCATTATGTAGAGATGATATGGATCAACAATGTTTTTACAGATGTTTCAAGAGACCATATGAGTGACATGTTTTCAGGGTTTCCAAATAAAGGGATTTATATGCCGTATATTTCTATATTTATGACAAATGAGAGGGCTACTTATAGACACCATGGATGATAAAGACTTTAATTAATGCTTGGAGCCACCATTTCCCACTTTTTGAGGCCCTTATAGATTCTTTTTCATTTACAAGGGTCTAATAAGGCTCTCATAGGTCATGGATGAATCCCTTATTAACCCATGCATTCTTTCATGATCAATTTTTACCATAAAGGTCTGGTCTACCGCCTTAGAATATGATAAGAGCTTTAGTAAGGATACATGTAATTAGATATTATGCTGAATTACCATTTCAAACCTCTAAGACTTTAATCCATCATTAGATACCATCTATGTTACAAAGTGGAAAAAAATTGTAAATTGGTTTGCATACTTAACAACCACCCTACCACCTGATGATGGGTGAAAACCCTCAAAACTTAGTTGATGATATGGTATCTAGATAGTACTGTTGAGTAAAGATATCCTTAAAGTCCTTATATTCAATATTTAACACCATTTATCTTAGACCACAATCTCCCACCATCTTCATCTAGAAAATTCAAGCATAATGGGAGTACATTACACCTTAATGGAAGGAAGAGTCTCAAGGAACTTGATGATTTTTTTTCAATTTTATACAACCAATCAACCACCTCTTGAGGGTTATTAGTGCCTTAAAAAGAAGGAATCTTATGGTGAATAAACTATTGAGTATGCTTATCATATCCACTTGGTCTCGATTCTGCTTCCTTTTCCTGAGAAAGGGTAGGGCCTACACCTTGGTCTATATTATAGAACATATGAACAAATACCTTGATAATATTCTGATCTATATGTGGATTGACTTATGGGAAATTATCCACGATAACCTTTGAAAGATTCATGGGAGGTCTTTGAGGGAGATTAACACCACATAAAATAAAATAAAAATATGAAATCATTAAAATGAATAAAAAATAATCAATTTAAACTATAAATATCCATCAATTATTAAAGTAAATCATAAGTAAATAAATATAAAAAATCAAACCCCTCTATAAAACTTAGAGCATGTGCATAGTTTGTGACCCATGCACCCGGCTCAAATGAAAGGATAAAATCAATCAACAATAAAAATATCATTATAAAAATCCCTATAAACTCATGAAAGGATAATGATAAAGTTGGATAGACACTTCTTCATACCTCTTACTTGAGCTTCAACAGCCCTAGTTCCTACCTAGCCAACTTCCCAAATAACATAACTAAAACTGGGCTTTAATACCATTTTATCACGAATCGACCTGGGTCACCCATCATTTGACACCTAAATTGGACCGTGGTAAGGCTTTAGGTGAATTGTCAATCCCCATGGGCTCGAAACTGGTTCTTGGGAATTGAATAACCTCTTTTGAGAACAATTTCACCCAAGAAATCATCAAAAGGTCATTATTGAGAACCCAACTTGGTCTTTCATTATTTTGAGGTGTTATGCTTCTAAATAAAATTAACAAACTCAAAAAAAAAACTCATATAATAATACATAATAAAAGGCACATCAAGATAATACATAATAACCATAAAACGAGTCAAGAACCAAAATATAAACAAAAGAAATGGGATGGGGAATCTGATTAGGTGATATTGAAACAATCTACAAAACCAAAAAAATATACCAAAAAAAGGCTACCTAATATTGTGTGACATGAGGGTTTATATCCCACCATTTCAAAACCATCACAAACATAGATATGCTAATAAGATAACTTTACACCTTTGAGTGGTGTCTTTAATTTTCCTAAAACTTCCAAAACAAGGTCCATATAAACTCATTGGGTGTTTGTAGGGTGTGAGCACATCGAGCCTAGTAAGATCCCACCAAGTGTTTCATGTGTATACTTTGTTAGAAAATACAAGTATGAAAGTTTGAAAATAAATGAAATAGAGAATAATATTTAAATAATATAAAAGAAAAAGGATGAATAACATGCTTAAATAGCTTAGAAAAAAGTAAACCATAAATAGGGAAATTAAACATTTCACAATCAAGCATATGGAGAAACCCTTAAGATTATATATGGTTACAGGAACCCTAGGATCCCTATCCTCACTCAGTGATCAAACCCATAATAATAACATTAACCATATCCATTCTCATGCATGAGCTATTGGGGAGAAATCACTATAGGAAAAATAGTGTTTACCAACAGTTTTTCAAAACTGTTGTGAATATCAGTGCCGCAAAATACTTCATGATGATTTTGAAAACCGCTATGAAATTTTTAGTGGTGGTTTTTTGATTTTTTAATTTTTTAATATTATTTATTTAATATTTAATATTTTATATTTATTCACTTATTTACTTATATATTAATCCTACCATGCAGAAATTGAGCATATGTATATATATGTGTGCCTAGGCTGAGATTTGAACCTCTTACCTCTTGGTTATTTGTCCAATGACTTTACTACTCCTGCAAGAACTTCACATGGTGAGTAATCATAATTTAATATACATGTATATATATATATAGATAAGGATATTTAAATACACATACATAAATAATAATAATAAATGAAAACAAAAAAACAAAAAATAAAAAACAGATACTAAATTAATAATAAGTAATAAATAATAAATAATAAATAATAAATAAATTATAAATTGTACAAAATAAATAATAAATAATAAAAATTTAATAATAAAAATTTAATAATTAATAATGAATTAATTAATAAATGCATACATAATTAAATAATAATAAATAAATGACAAAATATTATTAATTAATAAAACAAAAATAATAAAAAAATAGATAAATAAAATATAAATAATAATTAAATAAAATATAAATAACTTAAAATATAAATATATTAAATAATAAATAAATAATAAATAATAAATAGTTAATATATGATATATAATGAATGTTAAGTAAATAAAAAATAATGAATAATGTAATAATAAATAAATAATAAAAAATAAGTAAATAATAAATATATAATGTATAACATATAATATATATTATATAAATAATTAAAAATATAAAATAAATAAATAATGAACTATAAATAATAAATCAATATATATTAAATAAGTAATAAATAAATAATAAATGAATATTAAAGAAATAATAAATTAATAATAAATTAATAATAAATTAATTATAAATTTACAATAAATAATATATCATTAAGTAATAAATAAAATACATATATACTTAAAAGGTTTAAGAGATAGGAAAGCGGACTCCTAAAAAAGTTATCAAAAAAATAAGGATAAACAATATACTGAAAGAGGATGAGAGGGGTCAAACAAGAGGCAATCCCTCATCCATATGGGAAAATTACAAAATAAGGGAACTAGGATCATTGCCATAATCATGGTCAGATTCATCATCAATAATTTTCCACTCTCACTGTGAGTTACTTTGATTGAAGATCACAAAATACTTCTCCCTAAGCTTTTATAGCTCTAGAGTGAGCTGGATCTTAGATTCCTTGTAGAAAGACCTAGTAGACACATTTTAACCACACTTGCAAGCAACAACCCAATCATCACAACTGTGTCCTCATCCACGACCTTTTGGATGTTGACCTTGTCTTCATGATTTTTGATGCCAAGTTCCTTATGATGATTCCTTCTTAACATCCATATTTTCCATCACTATGAAAATGAAATTTGGTTTACCACTAGTTTTTAGCTCCTCGACATGAATTGACTTCTCATTGAGTGATTAAAGCAGATAAAATCTGTTTATAGCTACAACATCCATCTTTGAATGGTCTAGATTCTATTTAGAACTAGTTTTCCAGAAGGGAACCTTTGCACACAATTCCTCTATCAATTGTTGATCTGATGATAAATCCTTAACAACTTCCTCTACAATCCCGTTATGATGGACATCCATGTAATCATTACAATATGAAGGTCCAAATATAGACATAGGAATACCCTCATATGTAAGACCCACCTGCAAGGGTTCCTGAGAAAGATATGACTACATTAACATAGCTGAAGGAGCAAGAGTCTTAGACTTCTGAGAGGGAACTATTTGGAAACCATCATCATCCATCACTATTTTATTACCTTTCGATGTTACCACCTACTTTCCACTTCATACACGATCAATAGATTTTTCTGATGACCAAGCACTAATCACTGAAGAGTCCACATTTTTTAATAATCTAGGAATAATATCATATGCTTGAGGTGTATGGAAAGATTTTCCTTTTTCATATTTTGAAGTCGAAACAAAATAATTCAATTTAATTTTTCCTTTTGCTGCTAACTACTACAAGTAAGGACCTCTCATTCATTATCTAAGCATTAACTTCATCTTGTATATAAAACTCACAATTAGAGTCACCTCCAATCTTCTTTCTAGGCTCATCAGGAATCTGTTCAATATAAATAACCTTTCCACTCACCTAGATAAAATCTACCACCACAACCCCTTCCACATTGGTGAAAAAAACGTCACTAAAAGAGAGGGATTGGTGTGAACCCACTAGATTCAAATCATCTTACTCTATCCTCATTGCTTCCTTATCTGGTAGATCATCCTAATTAGAGGGAGCACTATTTTCCCCAATGTAGGGTAGAAAATTGAGCGTTACTTCCTTTTCATTTAGAGTCATTTGAGAGTATCCTTTTTCATGAGCCTCCACAATAATCACATCATCCTTCACTTCCTTCCTACGATAATGAGTAGCAATATGACCCTTTATCCCAAACTTCTCATAATAAATACTCCTTCAGCATGAATCCAGAAAGTGACTAACAACCTTGAAAAAGTCACAGAAGAGTGGTTTAATCTCATATTCCACATAAATATTTCCATCATCAGTAGAAGTAGAAAGATTAACCTTATCAATGATGGTGTATTTGGGTCTATCTTCCCTAACATTCTTGAAACGTATCCAAAATGCGCCTCTTTAGTTTCCTTATCAAGGAAAATGGGTGTTCCAATTACAGTAGCAATGTCGTGCAAAATACTATTGTGCCAAAGGACCCAATTGAGTCCATACAGAAGAACCCACACTTGAGTGAACACATTCCTTACTTATGAGAAATAGACGTTCAAGAAACATTTATATAGATGAATCCATTATGGAATCAAGAACAGAGATCTGAAGCTCCATGCCTGAATATTAGATTTATCTATGGATAAGATGTAGTAAAAAAATCCATTACTATGTGAGACACACCCCCAATCCAAAAATCCCCAAATACATGAATCCATATAAACCAAATAATCTAAATTATAATTCTTCTCACCTTTTGGTAAAACCTTCTGTGCAATAGGGGAAATTTTTTTCCATTGTAATGCTCTTAGTAAAGGATTCTTGGTTCACCTTGACATGAGTCACCGAACCATTTCAAAAAATTCTCTTAGAATTAGAGGACTTGAATGATGTTGTCATTGATGTCAAAAGTACAGATCGATTCTCATTAGACGGAATTGGATGACCCACCACCGATGTTGCAGTATAAAAAAATCCATGAGGCTTTCTTTCTTCATCCACTAATAATACTGTAGATCCTCAGGTCATCTTAAACACCTCACTATACATATATTTGAAAACTCTACTCAAACCTTACATCACCTCCATGGATCAGGTTGAACCGTCCACCACAGATATAGCCTGACATATATCACCTGCTATAAATGGTGATCGATAAGTGTCGATCATGTTTGTGTTTACCACTTTCATCTCATTCCCGATAAGACCAGAGTGAAATGACTTGTTGGTTCCCTCATAGGCCGACCATCACACAATTATAGTTCACTCACCTCTATATAGATGAACTAAGACGAGGAAATGAGGAAACCACATCTTTGAGAAACCCTTTGCATCAATGGATATAGAAACCATTGAAATAGACAAACCCTAAAGGTCTAGGAACAACATTTAATCTCCATGGAATCTCTAAAGACGAGACCACCCAAAACCATATATATAAATTCTCTATATATATATACTTAATAATAATTGTATATAAATATATATATATATACATAAAATACATACATACATACATACATAAATACATACATAAATAAATAAATATATATATATATAAAGACACACATGGCTACATAATATAAATAAATACATATAAATATATATATTGAATATATATATAAATAGATATAAATATATAAAGACATAAATATACATACAAATACAAATAAATATCTATATATATCCACATTATATATATATATGTGTGTGTGTAAATACATATAAATAATTATATTTATATACAAATATACATAAATACATATAAACATATATAAACATATATAATTATAAATTAATATAGATAAATATATATAAATTATATATATATATACACAATCATATATAAACTAAATATAAATACTAAATAAAAAATAACCAAAAGAGGGAAGACCACTATAAATAAAACAAGATTATATTGATAGGAATGTTAACCCATTGAATGAAATCATATAACACTAAAAACCATATGAATACCACCTTAAATGATTCTAAAATTCCATTGATTGTTCATAAATTAGTGTATCCCAACTAAAAACTCGGTTTTCAAGGAATTCCTACCCCCTTTGAGCTTAAAAATATAATGATTGAGGTATCCTTGAGTGAATATGGCATAAATATTATTGTAAGAATTTATTTTATATGTCATGAAACTCAAAAAAACATCTAGATGAAAATTTAGGGATGATTGAAGTTGAAGTTCAATTTTCAACTTCCCTTAGAACAATAATAAATTTTTTACTATCAAATATTTCCAAATTATTATTTAATGTCATTGTAGTTCTTTTTTGTATAATTAAATTCGACTTAGGAATAGTTTTACAATTCAATGAAAATCATTTAAACATTTTTCTACACATGTAATAGTTCTTTGGAGATCCAATAGCATGATCAAAAATAATATTAAAGCATGTTTTAGAATTGATAAATTATTAAAGGTTCATCAAACAAAGGATACCCATGAAAACCCTTTTCTCAATCTCGTGAAATCACTTGCAACTGGGTGGGATCCACTAGAAAAGGAGATAAAAACCCTTGTAGAAAGAAAAAACCATAAACCTCAAAAACCCACTCATTAAATTTAGGTAATAAAAATTCTAGGATAACATAACATTACTTTTGAATAAAAGCATAAGGAAAGAGAGAATAGAGAAAGTGGACATAAGAAAAATCACTAACCAAAATGTTCCTTGAAGAATCCAAGTTGAAAAGCATTTGATATTGTTCCAAAAGGGAGAGGAGAGAATAGAGTTGTCTGTAAGATGATCTATATGTTGAGTGGGGAATAAATAAGAGGGTTAAGGGTTTAAAATCAAGTGAGGGTATAATTATATTTTTAATTTTTAAGTTTTTGGGTGGGCTACATGGTTTGGTTGAGTGGTTTCTCTAACCGTGTGACAACTATATAGGTGGAACTAGAATATACCTAGGTGTTTCATGATTTGGATGTAAGGTTAAAAAAACCATGTCCCAACCATTTAAAATGTATATTTTCTAAAACTGCAACCTTTACAATATTTCTCCCATGTTTAGTACTGACCATAGGTCAATCATGCAATAGTCCCTGCCCCATATTTTCTTGAAATTTGAAAAGGAAAACACTTATAAAATAAGGTGAAAAATAAAAAAATAAAAAAAATGATACCTAAAAACTACACCATGGGTGTGGATAAGTCAATAAAAATACAATGTTAGGTCCAGTAGTAGTAAGATAGAGTAGGTTACTAATCAACTTTCTGAACTCTATATGATTTACACTTTAACATAAAACATATTTGGGAAGTTTTAAAATAATTTTTAAAGGTAAAAACATTGTCCTAGAGTGTTACATATAAATATTATTTAAAAATTCTCTTCCATATCTTTCTTGAGATAGGGAAATAAAATTATCTTCTTACATAAATTACAATCCCAGGAAATATATCATCTGTCCTAGCATGTACATCCCAATGTTACACTTCATATATTTAGAAAAATCCTTATAATAACTCTCTTAATAACATATATGAATGATGTAATAAATATATATAATCAATATGAGAGTACATTTCTTTATTTTTTTTATGTAAATATTACCATAAACATTTCATTTTGGTATTTTAATGTATTTCGAGAAGATATCCATCATAGAATACTAGGCCCAGGGGCCTTCTTTAATCCATACAAAGTTTTCTTTATTTTGAACACCATAATACTATCATTGTCAAGAAAAAAACCTTCATACTACTTTATATACAATTTGTCTTCCAAATCACTATTCAAGAAGGTATATTTAACATTAATCTAATATATTTTATTATTCTTATGAGATAAAAATTCTAGGAACATCATTATATATTCTAATATTGAAAATTTTGAAAATATTTATTAAAAACAAACCCCTTAAACTTGAGAGTACCCTTTAAAAAAATCATGGTCTTGTTTCTAGTGAATTATCCCATGTCATTCAATTTATTTATGAACACCCACATGGTACCAATAAAATTTCTATCATTTATTACATAAAAAATCCCAAGTGGAACTCTTCTCTATTTGTTCAAGTTTCTCATTCATAACACTAATCCAATCCTCATTGTTAATTGCTTTGGTCGCTAAATGTTTCTTAATTCAAGAGACTAGAGTATTTTTTATTTTTGAATATTATTTTTCTTATGTCATGTATAGGATCACTCTAATTTCTAATGATATTTTCAACCTTTTCATGATTATATAACTTAAGATACTTCATTTTTTTACTTTATGTAGCATACTCCTCATCAATAGCCTAATAATACTCAACATTTATTACCAGTGGTTCAATGTGAATCCATTCATAATTGGTTTCCTTATAAATCTATTTAACATCTTTAAAAAATTACAAAAAATATTCTTAATTTAGACCATTATTTTTAGGTTTATTCTAAATTATTTTAACACAATTACTGTCTTTCACTTTATAAAGCCTTTTATTTTAGAATCTGTATCATTTTTCATTAGATAGGTATCCTAATAATATACTGCCTTATACTTCTCATTAAATTTACCCAACTTTACACTTTTAATTTACATAAGGAATGGATTACCAAACATATTTAAGAATTCCAAAATGGTATTCTTACTATACCATATCTTATAGGAATCCATGTTAGAGTTTGGTCTTAAACAACAATTATTTTGAATATGGATATCTATGAAAATATCCTCCTAATAAAACTTGGAGATTTTGTGTTTTACCAACATTATTCTCCATATTTCTTACAAAATCCTATTTTTCTTCTCATCCACTTCATTTTTGGGGTTTTTTAAGGAGTGATATATTGGTTCTTGATACTATGTTTTTCAAGATATTATTCAAATGACCAGATTTAGAACTCATTCCCTTTGGCTGATATAAATTTATTAATACACTCCTGAATTCTTTATCAACTATTCTTATAAAGATTTTGAATATATACGCTATATTTTATTTGTGATTTATTAACATCACATTGATCATTCTAGTAATGTAATAAGTAAATATAATGAAATAAAGATCTCATTGAGCAAACTTATGCCACATTGGTCCACACAAATCAGATTTCATAAACTCAAGTGGATTAGTGGACTGAATTTATACAATTTTATGATAACCCTCTTTGATTTTTACTTTTTGCAATGTCACAAAAATTTATTCCCTTTATCTCTTGATATGAGGTAAATTTCTCACCACAAATACTTTTAAAATTTATCTAAAACTTCTTTGAAAAATATGACACATCATTTTCCATAAATTTTTATCATATTTTGAACTCAATTAGTGGGAATTTTTTGAGTATCTATTCTAAAAATGGTCACCAGTAGTCCTTTCACGAATATTGAAAATTTTTCTATCTTTAATTCTCTTTATGAGGTAAGTGTTTCTTCTAAAAATAAACTTATTTCCAGAATCACACTTATAGATGACATTAAATAAGTTGTGTTTTGTCCAATAAAAAACAAAAAATCTATTAAATTTAGTTTTTTGAATCAATATCATTTTTCCACATTACATTAATCTTTAGAGATCTTTCATTACTGAAGGTCACAATACTGCCATATTTTTATTTAATATTTTCAAGACCTTTGTAACACTAGTCACATGTATTGAGAAACCACTATCAATGATCAATGACTTACTCCTTCTACTAAATTTGAGTTCCACCTCCACAATGAGTGATTTTTTTAAATCTTCTTTACTCATCTAGACTATTATCTCTTAATTTGAAGTAGGGTCATACACTCCTCTGAAAAATGTCCTTGTTGTTCATATATTTTAGAGATCTCTTTATGGAAATCAAAACTATTTGAGATAGGTATGATGGATTCCATTTAATTGACCATCCTCATCGTTAGAGGCTTGATACTTTTATTCTTTAGATAGATACCCATCTATTATTTATTTCATTGATTCTATGGATGATACATATTTCACTATAAATAATATATTTTTTCCTAAACATTCAAAAACTCCAATAGTATCATTTTAAATCTATTCGTCCCTAAAACTATTATATTAGTATGGAATTTATAGTTTACTATATTTTTCCATATTTAACCTCATTAAAATTTATTTTTTTTTAAATTTTTATCTTTAAGATAAATTCAAACTTATTTGATTTATAATTTTTCTTTTTTGAGTTTCTTTAACCATTTTATCCCTAGATTGGCTCTTAGAACCTATAATATTGACTGAAGTAGTTTTAAAAACTTTAGGTATTACAAGTTCATATTTTACTTGAGATTGAGTATATCATTTATCAATAATTTTTTATGATTATTATATCACTTTAAATTACTTTATAAATCCATACTTCATTTTTATATTAGTATTTTAACCTTAAGAAACCTTAACTCTTGAATTTTTAGTTTAACTTCTTTGGATATAGATTTTTTCTTAACCTCTTTCAATATTCTGTCTTTATTTCCAATTTTCACTTTCAGAAGATTGATTTCACCAAGAATAAGATTATCTTTACTATGAAATCTATCCTTGTCTCCCTTCATATTTACCATCTATTTATTTAGATATTTTACTTCCTTTTTAAGTTGTGTATTGTCTTCAAGGAATAGTTCAATCTTAGACTTCAACATGTGTTCCAAATAGGATTATTCAACTTTCCTATTCACTATTTGAACATTATTATTTATTATCTATATGTTCCATGAAGTTGGTCGATTTTCAAGTATATACTTATTCAAAATCATAACTTGAATAAGAGTATTCATCTCTTTCTTTACTCATAATACTTATTTAAATTTCTTTATTTTATTCATCAGACTTCATGAATCCCTTATTACATATTACTATTTCTATTCATTGTATATTTTCTTTTGAATTCCTCATCTTCATATCCCACACAATTTTTCTTTAGAAAATCTACTAAAAAGTGTCAAATTAAGCCACATTTTAAGCATATGTATGGGAACTCTACATTATATTTTCCTTTACCAATTTTAAGATTTCTTTAAAAAAATTCCATAATTATCTTGTGATTATACTCACTCTCATCAGTTTCATTTTAATCACTTGAAGATTCAACTTTCTTCTATTTAAACTTCAATTTTATTTACAGTTTTGAGTTACATCTTTTATTTATCCTTCTTAAAAAATATATCTTTTATTATCTCATAATTGAGAAGAGTATTGTGTAACTCATCAAGGGATAGATATTCCTTATCATATATAGTTGAAATCATTGAATAAAATCTATTTGGAAAGTTTCTCATTATATTTTTGAAAATAGTAAAAACTTAGAGCTTATCACTAACTCCTTTAATATGAATGACTATATCATTTAACCTGGTGAAATAGTTATCAATAGTCTCATCCTTAATCATTCTCACATATTTAAACTTTGACCTCCAAATTTATAGTTTTTCTTCCTTGATCTTGAAATTCCTTCATACATGTTTTCCACCATTTCACACATATATTTAGCAATACATAGACCCATAAATTTAGTTTAAAAATTATATTAAAAGGAATATAGAATATAATTCATGTATTTCACATCTACCTCCATGTTTTTTTGTAGAGGTTATGGAAGAATATCTCCCAATAGGTGGAATACCCACAATCACAACATCACTAACCTCTAGACCATGCGATAACATAAAAAGATGTATTATATTCTTCCACCCATGAATCTTATTTACATAAAAAATAATAACTCCTTTTATGTTTATTGAATTAATATTCTCTATTCCTTGTAAAGGTAGGATCATAAAAGGAACCTAGTTTTCTATGATACCGACTGAAGTTCCCAGGTTAGTTGGAATATGACCGGGGGGGGGGGTGAATTAGTGCCATATGTTTTTATAAATTATTTTGAATTAAATCTATGTGACTATTTAATGTCATTATACTCTCAATATAAACTCTCTCATACCTTAATTTGAGAAGTAATATAAAAGAACACATGACAAACAAGGATGTCACATGGTTCTACCTCAATATGAGATCCTGCTCCTTTCTAGGTTCAAATCGAGTTCCTAGACCTAGATTACCAATAAAACAAAGAGATTAAAAGATAGGGTTAGTGTTATTCCTTAAATCTTTAAAGTATATCTATATATAGTACAATATAAGTGTAGTATTTATCCTTTAATATTACATATAAACAAAAAAAAATCATCATTTTTTATATTGGTACCACTAGTATTTATGATTATTCCATCACTCTTGATGGTGAACGTGATCTTTAATATATTTCTAGGTTCCTTAGAATTAAATAATAAGATATTCTTAAAAAATTCCTTAAATTCTAGAATATTATCATTGCAGAAACACCCAGTTGACCTTCCACTAAAAAATTAAAAAAAATAAACTCAAACATGAGAGAAGACATGCTCAATTTGACCATCTTTTTCCTAATAAAAAAGAATACATATAATAAAAAATTCAACTGTATTTCCTCAACCTAGTATAAAATCATACTTTTAGTACAGGTTGATGATCTTATTCTTCATCTCTCTCTTTAATACAATTGTTCTTAAATAGAGAATAATATTATATTATTCTCTTAATTCACAAAACCCATTTTTATTCATTTATTCCTTTTATATTCACCTAAATTCTTAATTATTATTTCCGTAATAGAATAAAAAAATTCCCTTTATCTTATATTGAAAGTAATTTTCTAGAAGAATACTAACTTTTACCACAAACAATAATTTAAAATATTTGAATTTAAAATCTCCAAGAAAATTTCCCATGATCATATCCTATAATTTCTATTCAAATAAATTTTAAAAAATACTTTAATATCTTCTAGAACCATGGATTTGAACAAAAACTAATTATATTTTAATAAATAAAGAAAATCAATGTATCGTCTTTATGACAACCCATATCATTAATGCACCTTAATTCATGATTAATTATATAAATATACATATAATATAATCCTATAGGATCATTAGGCCTAGTGAATTTGGGAAATTAGGAACACATTACATTAACATGAAATATGTGTATAATAAAATTATTCTAAAATACTATAACATACCCTTAAATTCCATCGATATTATAATACTACATATGATAACCTATGCATATACATAAGACAAGGGTGAGCTATAAATCCAAATAAGTGTATAATAAAAGCATAATAGGACAAAACAAATACATGTTATTAAAGTGGAATATCAAGGTGAAATAAAAGGGGTGAGAATCATAATCACGATCATCAAAGCATGATATAAGATTATAACATTAAGGAAATATAGGAATGTTGAAACAACATAAAATATGACATCATAAACATGGGTCAAGGATAACCTTCAAGAAATAATAACATAGTGTGAGCAGGATAATATCTCATTCACTATTCATAAAATCCCATGTGATAAAAATATTACCCAATGCATTGGAAAGCTATATAATTTTGGGCCCACCCATCAGATTCATATCATGTATTTGTGTTACACATAGATAATATAATATAAGATAATATTTCCTAATATTTAATACAATGATTAAGGAGTGTGAGTTAAATACATGGAATTGTACAAAAAATTATGAATAGGTAAATCTAAGTGAATACCCTTGAGTAGAAATGGGAATGGTTATTCACTACAAAAGTTTTTATCATGGAAAATTGCAGGATAATTTCAGCAGCATAATGGGTGTACATAAAGATTCATGGAAGGGTTAAATAAGACTTAAAGGTGGTATCTAATTACTTTATAATTATAAGTACAACAAAAGGAATGCATAAAAAACACATTAAAATATGAGTAATTGGAAATAAAATGGCATAATAAAAATAATGTTCTTGAATAAAGAGGAGGATATGATCCCTTACCCTAATAGGGAAATTATAAAATCTTGATAGTAGATTCTTAAGAGAATAGAAGAACCATGGGATGAATTTAGAGTGGTAGATGGAGAGTAAATTCATGATCAATTGGTTTTTAGTGAATATTAGTGGGATTATAGGTGGGTATTTATAGATAGGGGGTGAATTATTTATTAATTTTAAACTTAGGTTTTAAAGTATATATAGTAAAATAACAAAAAACCAAAAACGTCCCCATTGTTTTCCCTTGGTTTCTACCAAATAAGAGTGGTTATAAATATTTTATAAGTCTAACAATAGAACTCCTTAAAACAATACTCTTGGTGATGTGGAAGTAAGTCACGTTCATAAAGATTTGATTTTAGAATGTTAAAATATAATATAAGTTTTGGAGGATTCAGTAAAGTTTTATAAAATTAATAAAATTACTTTAAAAAATACATTATTTTAAGTATAAATATATATTTGGTTGTGGATTCATTTTATGGAATTTATTTCATCACTTTTGTTCCATTATGATGTCTTAATACAGTTCATATATCTAAACCATATTTAATTATTATCCAAACATTTGGCCATTTTAGAAAATTTTGAAAAAATCAGCATTGGATAATTTAAAAATGATAATTTCAAAAAATATATTTATTTTATCAAAATAATTTTCTAAATATGAAAAATTTCACTTGTAAATAGAAATATCTTATTATTGGAAAATACTAATTTTTATGATATTAACCACCTTTTGACCCTTATAAAAATTATAGTAGACATAATTAAATTATATTACCATTTATATTTAAGTAATTATTATCCAATAATAATATTTTATTAAAATATTATTTATTTAAAAAATTCTTGAATATATTAAAAGAGTATCTTAATTGAAACTACATGTTTCCCAAATATAAAATTTTGATTTATTTATGTCGAAATATAATTTTTATCAAACACATTATATAATAATTGATAAAGTAGTGATAAAATGGGTTAAATATAATCATTATTTCATCAATAATTAATTATAAAAATGAATACTATTAGGATCTAGACACATGACCCCTTATTACACCCAAGTACGCCCTTTGGGTAAGGAGCATGGTCATGATGCTTTCTTGGTGGGGTTCAATGAACATGGTTTGGGTTATGTTCTCGATAATCTTGAACATATCCTACAAATGGTTTAATTAAATATTTAGTAGTTAAATATCATATTGGCATTGTTCAAGGAAAAATCCCAGTAATTACATCTCCCTGAGAAACTCTAATATATGGGCTTCATATGGTGTGATCCTACTGGTCGAGACCATCACTTCTTCCATCTGATAATTATATTTTATCATAACCCTTAATATATACTATTGATAATGTTCACTATACAATGAATATATTATGAATTATTAAGATGATTAATATCCTTTTAAGTCCAATAGGAAAAATTGGCCCAAAATAACCAAAGTAGTTCATGTGTTTTCTTTAACTATAAAGAATTTTACTTGATCAAAAGAGAATTTAATTTTTAAAATATTGGGTAGTTCCAATAGAAATTAAGAACGATTAGTTTTTTCACAATGTAAGATATTTTAAAATTAAGAATATATTATTGGAATACTAGATATATTATGGAACTTCTAGTATCTTATGAGACTGAGGTACCTTATGAACTACCCATGTCTTATAGAAACTAGTATCTTATGAAGTTTTATATCTTAAAAACTTGATATATCTTAAAAAATACAATATTTTATGAAATAACAATATCTTATGAAGGCTGAATATCATACTCATGTGAAATATATTATGCAACTCAGAATATCATATGCGTGAATATTATTATACATAGCTCATAATATCATATGCGTGAAACATAATATGAGCATCTAATATCTTATAAAATGGAAAATATCATAAAAAATATTCTAAATATCATAATAAAGTCAAGTATCATATGAATATGGGATATATCACATGGATACAATGGTATCTTATGAATTCTATACTTAAGAATAATTAAAGACATCTAAAATAGTAGAATTTCATCATAACCTCCTCAAAAAAACTCAAAAAAACTTCATCCATTTTCAAACACCGTTATAATTATTTAATTAATGGTTGAAAAAAATATAAATTCTTTAATAATTCCATATAGTTCTCCAATAAAATATTGTTTGATACTTATTTTTAAACTAAAAAGATACAATACTCATTCAAATAATTATCAGATCTAACAAGTTCATGTCCAAGAATTTTTAGTGGTTAAAAACTTATATATATATATATATTATTAAATTTAATGAATATACCTTGTATTTTGAAGAATCCTCAAATATTATTTTGATAAAGGGGAGTTAAGGACACCTTAAAGAAGTCAGTATGAATATTATATTAATCATTGTGTCAAGGGATGGATAAATCTAAAAATCATCATTTTATACAATAGTTTGGTTTTTAAATAACTCCCACATTGGGAGTGTTATACGACTCACATTTTTGAGAATATGATTAATAAATTTTATGGAAGATTTCATATTTTATTATTTTCAAAATGCACATGAATCAATGGTAGATCTTTTGGAGGTTAGTGGGCTATAAAATTAAGAATTACCAAGGTCACAAAAAAACACATCATTATTATTACCAACATATTTCTTGGTTAGTGTATTAAAAACTGACCTATAAATTGTTAAAGTAATTTATTTTTCTACTTGGGTTTTATTAGTTTTATTTTTAGGGGGTTATGTATATTTCTAGTCTACCCTATAAAATTGGACTTTCTGAAAATGGGAAAAATTAAGTTTAGATAAGAGTTAAAGGAAAATAACCATTTTGAGGATTATGGTATTTTGTAAGGCCAAAGGGTGGATATAAGTAATATAAAAATAGGTGTGATATTCACTACAATATTATAACCTAGTTTGAAAAATATTATGGATTTATTATCCACCATTTTGGAAAGTTAGATAGTGAATCTAAAATACCACCATAAGGAGTTGAAAATGGTTGTGGTATATCCGTTATAACATGTTTGAAGAATAATTTCCATGGTATATGTTATGGTTTTTAGTTATATTTAGGAAAAATCACTATATTTAATTCTAATTGATGAAATTATCATGGTTTCAAATCATTTTTTAGAGTTAATAAAACCACATTATGGTCTAGAAGATCATGTCATAGTGGTGGTCAAGATATAATCAAGGAAATGAAAATGATCTCTGATAATTGAGGAGTGATATAGATTGTTTTAAAATATTGATTTGACTAGACTCATCACATCATAGTGCATCACCAACATGTCATGGTTTTACCAAAATTATTTAAAATATGTGTTTTTCTTATAAAAGTTTGATAAACCAATGATATTTCTAGAAAAACCATCATGGGATAATTTTTAGATCATCTTGTTTGGGTTTGAGAAGAATAATGAAAGTGCACACTTGATCTAACATGGGAGATAATTGCAGCAGATTGTATAATATTCATCAACTTATTGATGCAACATTTTTATCTTTCTTGTATTGGAGTTTAGAACCATATTTATACACCATTTAATTATTCATTTTTGATAATGAGATAAGTATGTAGGTAATTATATCACAACCATTAAAGACAAAGGATTAAGTATTTGATAAAGAGTGAGTGAACCTTATTAAAATCTATTGTGTCATGTGATATTTTAAACACTCAATCACTCAAAATTAAATATTTTATTAAGGAATAAAATCACCAAACTGGGTCATGTAACATTTCATTATCACTCTATATCCCACATCATCATTGATTTCTTGGTTTCATTCATTGATCCTATGCTTTAATGTTCAAAATAATAATTACATTTGAAAGAGTGTTTTAAGTGACACATATTTACCCCTATCTAAATATTCATGTATCATTCACATGGGACTTTAGAATTATGAATCATTCATTGTATTAGTTCAGAGTAGTAATTCTAATAATTCTTGAGGATGCAATTTATTTTATATTAATTACATATTTTTTATTGAGATCTCCATAGAGAGTTTGAATTCCATTAAGATTAAAGGTGTTCTCATGTTTAATGGAAAATGATTTCATCTATGGAGAGATAATATGGGTTTACATCTATATTAATTTAATGAACATTATTGAAAATATAGATAATGGTTTACATATTCTAACAATTAAAACAACCTTAACATTATAGAAAAGAATAATATTTAAGCTATTGGGAGAGCATGAAATTTGTTACTGTTATACCTTTTAGAAAAGGAGTTAACAATAGTGATGGGTTCTAAAATAGTAAAGTCTATTTGGAGAGTGCTTAATGATATTCATGAAAGTGATAATAAAGATATAAAGTCACAACTATAAAAATTTATTTCTAAATTTAATGATATTCATATGGTGTAATATGAATCTATAGATAAGTTCTTTATTAGTGTGAATAAAATTTTTAGATCAATTTAGAGATATGGATAAGTTCTTAAAGACTCTACTATTGTGAAAAATATTTATAATGATTATACTAGATTTTTTTGATAAAAAACTAAACATTAGAATATCAAGAATTATAAGAGTTTACTATGGTAAAACTCAAAAAAACCATAATATATCATGGCATGAGTTGAGGGATAAAATTGAATAAGGAAGATAACTTTTAATGGGATTCATCATTAGAAGCCTCTAAAGGCTCTAAGATCATTTAAAGAAAATGGTATCGTGGAGATGATTTAGAAGTAGAAGACAATTATATTAAATTCAATAAATTCATATCATTTTTCTCTAATGGAATACAGTGAGGTGAAGATATGTTCATATGAAAAAATAATTTTAATAATTTTAATTTTGGCATGATTAGACACATTATAGATAGTTTCTCTAGGAATAATGTAGAAGAGGATGGAGATGATTTAACTAATGGATCATTTAGGAGAGAAAAATGGTGAGATTCCATAATATCGAAAAATTATAGAAATGTAAGGGAAATTTAAATTAATCAAATAAAATTTATTTTCTCTCAAAAAAAGATTCTTTATCATTCAATTAAAAGAGTTAAAGAGAAAAATAAAATTTACAGGTTGAATAACCATAAGATTTTATAGAAAAATAAAACAATATAATAATTTTCTATTGAATATCAGGGATTTAGTGAAGAGAGAAAAAATAAAGGAAATAACAAATGAGATTAAATTGATAATGGATCCATGGTTTTATGAAAAAAAATATAAAGTTTAAAATATAAAAAGTGTTTTTGAAAAAAAATATTTATTCATTGAAAAAATATCTTGATACTAAAGAGTTCAAGGTGATTAATGAGATAAAAATATATTTATCAGGGTACATAGGTGATCTAAATAAAATTATTTAATAAAGAGATCTGATACTTTAAATATATATAATAAATTTGGTTGAAAAAAAATGAGGAGTTTAAAGTTCTAAAGGAAAATTTTCTTGATGCATCAAACATATTGAATAAACATTAGTTTAATTTTATAAATTTAGTCAATAAAATTTGAGAATATTACAAATTTTAGGAGAATATTATTGTGGATATAAAGAAACTTTATTATTGTTCAAATAAGTAATAAAAACTGGTCCTGGATACTGAATATTGAAAAAACAATCATTGAAAAATTATAAGAAATGTAAGACGGTGGCAGTGTTGTCTAAGAAGGATAATACACTCATTGTTACATATAATCATTAAAGAAAAAAAATCCTAAAATAAATGAGGTTTGAAAGATAAAGGAAGTTGAGAATAAGTCTAAGTAAAAATATAATATGGATGATAACACTTATAATATTGATAAATTTAAAGAAAATAAAAGCAATATTAAATAAAAGAAAGTTCAATGAGGAGATTTAGAGAAGAAAAATTTTATGAAGGTGAGGATATATTAGTTTTAATAAAATATGTAATTGTTGTATAGTATGTTGAAAAAAGTCTATTTTTTTGTTAAACTAAACACTTACATTAATAAAAAATAGGCCATTATTTAAGGGTAATACAAGATAAAGACAAAATAGGTCAATTGAGTGAACATGTAAGAGAGAAGGTGAGATTGTAAAATTATTTTGATACTCTTGAGGAAACTTTTGGTAGGTGTGATCAACTCAGAAAAATCACACACAAATGTTTTATGATACTATAAAAGAAGTATAAACAAATAGAAAAACATAAATCTACCATGATGAGGGGTTATCAAAAGAAAACCATGGTTGGTTGACGTGTCTTATAAATATGTTAAAGGTGAAACATCGTGGATATTGGAAAATAGTTTCACAATACATATGACTAGAAAAAACTTCACTTAAAGGATATATATATATATATGTATGATATAAGACACTTTAATATCAAAAATGATGGTTTAATTAATTTTAAATGTGTTGGATGTTTTAAAATTTGTGAAAAGAAACTTTAATCAAATAGTGAACTCTTTATTGATGTGATATAGAATAATATCTTTATCATTTCTCAACTTTTTAATAATATAAATAACCCAGTCTTATAGAATAATGGATATGTCATTAAGAGTATGAAGGATTCCCCCATAACCATGAAGTGATAGGCAATAAGGAATATTTTATATACTTTTAAGGATCAAAATAATTTTTTCAAGAGTGTGAAATAATAGAATGATCCTTAACACAAAATAATTTCTAATGTGAATTAAAAACAGTTTTGAAGGATAATTAGAAATATATTTTACAGGAAGTGTTAAAAAAGGATATCATGTTTTCCATTACAATTTTTGATTAATTATAAATAAACCCAAAGGAGTCAAATCATATAGAAGTGAATAAAATCTTAATATATGTTAAATAAATTTTTGATTATGGCCAAAGGTATGAAAAAGTCACATATTTATTGAATTTTAGATTTTATAATGTTGATTGGGAATGTGATATTTGTGATCAGAAATCAACTTCTTGAGTTTTATTTTTCATTGGAGAAAAAATACATTTATAGGAACTCTAAGAAGAAAAAAATTCATACTTATCCGAGTATAAATTGAGTATATTGAGAAATCATAATATATAATTCAAATGATGTGGATGGAGTCAAAACATGAAGACATTATGGTGTATGTATCATACCCATTGATCATTTGGTGTGATAATCAAAGTGATATAAATTTTTAAAATAATATAATTTAACATTCAAGGTAAATAAAATTGAATTAATGGTAAATAAAATTGATATCAAGTATTACTTCATAAGGGAGAAGGTGTAACATGGTGAGATTAATTTAGAGTATGTTTCAATGAAGGAGTAAGTAGTGTATATCAAGAAAAATTCCTAAATGAAGGATGGTTTGTAATAGTTGAGAGTGTTTTTTGGAGTTTATTATCTACCAAAATACATATGAGGATATTGTTTTATTTTTCCACTTTCATTAATTTTCATTTTTTGAAAAATGGAGTGAATAATTTAGTTGTTATGATTGAAAATGGTACGAAATTATATATACTTAGGGAGTTATTAGTGGGAGAAAAGAATTTTCAGAAGAGTTTACTTGTAGGGGATACATGTTCTCATGTTAATTTTTCTTAAATAAATTTAAGGAAATATAGAATTATTCCAATCCATATAAAGGGTAATATTTAATATCCACTAGACTTTGAATAATCCTAAAGAATTGTACTTATAAAGGGAAATATTAGAAGTCATTAATTTAGAATCAATTCATAGAACATCGATCTTTATACTAGTTGTTTGAGAAACCTAAAAACAATATTATATCGAAGGAAATAACATTTAACGAACTCCTAAATTGGGAAATAACTCTAAATAGTTTCTTAAGAAGATAATTTAATAGTTTTTTTGAGATTTTTTATTATATTTATTTTCAATATGATCAAGTATTGATGAATGATCATTTGGTGATGATTTCACTGCAAAGTAATAAATAATTTTTGAGGAGACCCAAACCATGTCATAGTGATCTCCAAAAAATGTCCTGGCTAGTCTATTTAAGAATTAACTATGAAGTGTTAATGAAAAATGACCACTTTGATTGTTTTGTTCTTCTTTATGTTTGGAGGGTGGATATGGGGAAGATAGAAATGCACACTATAATGTCATGGTTTAGAATGAAAATTATTATAGATTAATTTATTGTGGTTCAATAAATTTTGAAGGTGGATCTATTATAAAACCATAAGGGGATGAAAATAATTATAGTGTATATTTTAAGACATGTATGAACAATAAAATGTATGGTGGATATCATGTTTTATGGTGGTTTTTGATAGAATTCATAGAAGACTTATTGAAGAAGGAAATGATTGTGGTTGTTTATTTTTTCTAGAGTTAAGGAAACCATGTAATGGTCTCCATGAACACTTCCTGGTAGTTTTCAAACATACAATCAAAGAATTGAAAATGACCTTTGATATTTTAATATTGATACAAATTTCATAGAAATATTTTTTGGTCCTATATTTGACCAAACTCACTAATCCATGGTGTATCACCAACAAATCATGGTATCACTAACAATATTTAAATAATATTGTTTGTTTGAAAAATTATGATGAAACATTGATATTGATAACCAAACCTTAAAAGGATCACTTTAGGATCATCTTAGATGGTTTTTATAAAAACAATATGATTCCACACTTGATCCAAAATCTGAGGCACTTGGGGAGTATTACAAAATATTGATAAAATTTTTGACACTTGTTTTTATTTTTATTTTGTGTTAGAGTTTTGGAAAATATTTATGGTTTTTGAATGTATTTATTATTGATAATATGATAAGAGAATGGGTCATGGGATCATAAAAGTTAAACACAAAATATTATCTAATCAATAAAAAGATTGAGTGGACCATGTAATTTTTTTTTCATATTTCATTTTTTTCTCACCTTTTACATCTCATCATCATTGATTTATTGGTTTCATTAGTAGATTATATATTTTAATAAAGATGAGAATAATTGTGTTTGAAAGAGTGTTTTTAGTATCCACTTATTAAATTCCATCTTATTGTCCATGCATCATTCATCCAAGCCTTTAATTTCTATTAGAAAATATTGGTGATTTATATTAACACTATTTTCTTACATAAAATCATGTGAAGTTTAAAAATCCACAAATTTTGAGTACTAGGTAATCGTACATTAACTGATGGATTTAACCAACTAGTTGATCACCCATTTATTATGAAATAACATAACAATTATATATATATTGTTGGATATTAGTTTCAAAAAATATATTTTTCCTTGAACTATTAAATGAAAAATATTCATGGTAGTTGTATATCCATAAATCTAGGTTATTATTATATTTAATCAAAGGGAATGATCGAATTCATATATAGTTGTGAGTTAAAATTTACATTGTTAAAGTGTGTTTGGTTTGATATTTTTAGTTTAACTAAATTTTAAAACATCTAATTTAAATTGTTAAAATTTAAAAATATATTATATAATGATTATTGAATAAGATATAAACCCTTTATATTGAAATCACAAGAAGAATGAGCTTAGGGTGTCCTGAAATTCAAATATAAAGGTCATAAATTAATTTTTCCATGTATGGATAAAATACATTCCAATATGATATCTGGAGAATTCAAAATATCTAAAAGTATATATTTATAATTGATTGATTTTTTCCTAAGTTAAAAACATTCATAAAATAATAAAAATAATGAAAAGAGATCGGATTGTTAATAAAATATATGAAAATGATATTAAATTAATTTAGTTTTTATAGGAATAAACTGAAGTATTTTTAAGAGTCTAATGATGTTCATTACATAAATTAAAAGTTATTTAAATACTTTTATGATGATCTCCCATGTGAGAAATATGAATATAAAATAAAAAATGTGGAAAAACTATAAATGACACACCTTGAAATGAAAATTATTTACAACATATTCAAACAACATCTCATGAGTTTGATAAATACAAAAAGGGAATCCAACAGACATCTCCTCTTTGTAGTGTATCCATAGGTCAAGCAAATAATCTGATGTCTTTATAGGATCTATACTTCCTATATGACATTCTATATCCTCTAATTCAAAGGATAAGGATAAAGAGAGTATTCAGGTACCCATGAGTTTTTTCCAGTCATAATGGAAGAAAAAACCGACTACCATTTCATGGAAGTAGTTAATATAGGTTGTATAAGACAATCCTTAATATCTTACATTTATTCATTTATGACAATCCAAGAATAAATTATACGAATATTATATTAATTAATCATATGAATACTTCACCTCATATAAATTTAATCTCATTACATAGTACTTTATTGATAGCCAACATGAAAATATAAAATGGAAACATCTCATGCAAACCATTAAACCATAGCGATACATCCAATGTATTCAGAAAACCTATATATATATATATATCATAAATATAAATATTTTAGAAATATATCCATAAAAATATCTCTTGCACTAAATCCTTATAGTCTTTGTTCCATTTCATCATATTTTTTATCATATATAACAAATTTTGAAATCATATCTAATACTCCTTTTGGATATTTTCAAAAACTATTTTTTGAAATCCATCACCAAATTTACCTTGTGTCACATCATATGAAATACCTTTTGAATAACCATGAAAAAAACTTATTTATTAACTCTAAAACACTTTTTAGAGAATCTCTCTAAGTCAAAATCAATCCCTATTTAGTCAACCAAAATGTGTGACCCAACAAGACTTCATATCATTGATAACAAATATGAATCTATAGATCCAATTTGTAAGTAGATAGAAGCCTCTATAAAAGTGTCATTAATAATCAAAATATAAATGGATTTAGTGTAATATTTATGAAACACATTTATCTCTCAACCTATGTCCACCAGTCTGTATCATATACATATTTTCATTATCATATTTCCCCATTGTCTAAGACAAAAAGTGACTATGGGACATGAAATTTGTCAATCCCATATTACCAACTCATATGTTCTAAATTATTATAGTGTAAAATTATATATGTATGAGTAAATCACATGTAATTCATACTTGGATAAACAAATCACATATCCCATATTCAGATAGATATAAAATATGAAGGTGTAACACCCCAAAATTCTAAAGTATGAACATTGTATTTAATAGTATGTATGGCATGAAACACCATGAATAGAAAGGAATATAACATCATAAGACTTTAAAATATATTTAAAATTTTAAATAAATATATTCTATATCTTTTAATTCACGAAACACTGAGTTTTAACACTATACATACAAGAACGACCTTGTTCGATATCTTATGTCACACTCAAGATTGAGTTTTACCGAACGACAATATATTATCATGATATTATTATTTTATATAATAAGATAAAAACTATCCATTAAATTGATATTTATTAATAATATTAAATAACTTATAAAAATACATGGTTTAATTCATTGGTTATAAATAATTATAAATGAATATAAGAACAAATTGAATATAAAGGGAATGTTTTTATAGAAGAAAATTTTTTAGGATCACAAAGATATTTTATCTTAAAAAATTAAATTAATTACAATTAGTGAGTAATATTAATTTAATATATATGTTATAAATTGAATAAAATATTTTTTACATTCATCATATAGATATTATAAACATAATAAAAGAACAAACCCAATATTTCGCATAAAAATCAATATTTTTCTAACGACACTTTTATCACCTTTTAATAAAAAGGCTATTTTAAATCCAAATTTGGAAAATTTTATGAATATTATATGTAAAAATAAAAATAATTTTTGAAATTAAAACATAATAATTAGGTTAAGGTATTTTTTGTTTCTAAAATATATCATTTTTTGATAAATAATGAAAAATACTGAATTTTAATTCAAAACTGATTTTTAGACTTATTTATTTATATAGTTAATTTTTTTATTTTATTTTAAAGTTTAATTAGAAAAATTTTATATCATTTTATCCTATTTAGGTTATTTTAATCAATTTAATATTGAAATTGGATATAAAAACTTAGCAAATTTTTGACTATTGTTTAATTTAAAAACCTGCATTGTTGTTTCATTTATGGGATTAATTTTAAATTAATTTATGCCACTTATATAACTTAAATTTGTAAAAATATATTAAATATTTTTAAAAAACATAATTTATAATATATAATAATTTAAAATTAGTTTTTACCAAAAAATATTAGTGAATGTGATTAAAATTAATTACATCTATTAAGAGGAAAATTAGCTTACCAAGAAACTAAAACAAAACATTAAGGAAAAAATGACCTATAAATTTGTTAAAAATACATTTTAAAGATATATTTAGATCCTATCCTCTATTTTATATAATTTTTTCCATTATTTTATTCACTTGAATTTAGGAAAACATGAGTGGAATTCTCTTTTAAAAAAATTTCAGGAATGCCACTCCACTATATAAAGGTACCCACCCCCACCCATTATTCAAACTTATCAAGCCATTTTCTACCACTAAATCTACTAAAATAATATCCAAGAATCCCTCCAGTCATTTTATAGTCATCCATTTGTACTGAAATCCATCTAAGAAATCCCTTTGGTGGAAACTAAAAGGAGTTACCCAAAGAATATGTAACATCCTTCCTCAATGTCTTTTATATTATTTTCATTCTATACCCACTAAAATATTCTTATTACATGATTAAATAATAAAATCATAATCCTAAATATAAATATATTTCTTTATATTAAGGTTTTTCCCTACACCTACACACACTTTCATATAATTGGTAATGAACTCACCGTTCGTGTACAATGAACTACCACGTCGTGAAATAATGATTGTTCATTTTTCCTTTACCACCCCTCATGGTGGGAATTATTGTGGAAAAAATAATTATATAAGATATATTTGATATTTATAATGTATTTATTCTTTTTTAATTTTTATATAATACATACCTTTAATCGTTCCATTTTGTGGGAATATGACAACATGGTTTTTGGAAATGTGGACTACCGCCTCCTCAAAGCGATGTGATATGTTCACACATTACATGGAATATATTATAAAAAAGTTTAATTAAAAATATGTGAAATAAATTAAATATATATTATATTAATGACATAATTAACCTTTTGGAAATGTAATATATCATTTTCTTTATTACACTTTTCAAACACTAAAAAGGTGATAACGTCATTTGTGGACGTGTGGACTACCGCATCCTTAACACAATTTGATACATTTTACATCACAATAATTTTATATATTTGTTTATATGATTAAATAAAATTGTATTTATGATATAATTATCATTCTATAAATATATAATGTTACTTATATTTTTTCCATAATGAACATTGAAAAGTGGGAATGTTACTCTTGCCTACATACAGACTGCCGTCTTCATGACTGTAATATTGGTTGATTTTTCCTAACCATATTTCACTAGTAGTTTTAAAATTTTAATTGATATATAAATATTATAATTATTTCATTATTCTTATTCTGGAAATTTTTATATAATGACCCCTTTGACCATAGTCGACCTACCAAATTTATTTTTTTCATATGAAATGAATGTGTTCAAAACACATGATATAAACTTAATTGTTTAAGTAGTTGTTTAAAAAATTTTAATAAGTAGAGTAAAAGTAATAATAAAATTGAAAAAGGTTATGAATAAAGTAATCAGTTAACATAAGTTTATTATTCAGTAAGATAAAGGCACACATGACCAGTCGAACTCAAGGTAAAAGATTTTGTATCAATTTTATTTCATTGAGGAATATTGTAATGTTATACACCCAGTTTATTTTTTATGGTGTATATTCTGCCATTTAACATGTTATATCATGGATATAATTTTTATCACAATATTATATGTTTCATTTAATGTTATTAATTCATGGGGATTATGATTCAAATGTTTCAAAATGGTATGAGACACTTTAGAATGTTTAAAGATTATTTTACTTAAGAATGTGTTTATTGATTACCTTTTAAATCTCATTATATTTTTTTATTGTTAACTTTATCTTGAAACAATAACCTTTTTATGATAATTTTCTATGCTACATTAAATTTTTCTTAAATATCCATTTTCCCAGGCAATGGATATTTTTATTTCCTAAACTGTATATCATTTTTATATATGGTGTTGAATTTGATAGTTATTTGATTAACTAGGAAATTATTAATAAATCTGTATCTTTTTTTTCAATATGGATATATAATAAGGAACATTTATCATGAATTAAATTAATTACTTGATATATGAGGAATTATTTGGATAAGTATGACATGGGTGGGGCCTAGTTATAGATATCCCCTCAATGCATCAATAGTCTCATGAGATGAATCAGTTGGCCAAAGTAGATGGGTTTTAACCCAATATGCCAAATATCTTATGAAAGGTATTGATAGTAAAGGTACCACGTACCTAGGAAACATCTTGTCCAATAGTAAATAATTTTTCTCATTTAGACTGAATTTTTATTTATCTAGGAGATTTTGTATTTTATATATCTATGGATGAATTCTATTCTCCTTTTATTGATTAAATGGAATGTGTTTAAGTTTATTACCTTGAAATATTTATTATTAATTATCTAGTTATTTGAATAAAATATTTTATCAGTTATTTACCTTGACATGTTGATTAATCACCTCAAATAATTATTGATTTTTCTTTACTTACCCTTACTGATCATTGGAGATCACCCTTATTTTGTTTGATTTCTATAGGCTACGAAGAATAAATCATTGAATAATATTTCAAGGATGCTATTAATTTCATTTTATTATATATAATGTTTTATTTTATTTTCCCAATGTATTATGGGTATTATATATATAATATGGAATTCCAAAACTACTAAACTATTCGGTCCTTTGGAATCCTATTCCTTATAACCAGGAAAATATAATAAAATAATGCACTAGCCCCTCTCTTCTAGGGTTAGGGTGTTATAGTTGGTATCAATGGAAGTTTAGCAACAACCTTGGAAACTAGATTTAGAGAACATAGATTAGGGAAGATAACCCTAAGATATAATTTTAGGATAAGTATATAAGGACATCATAGATTTTTGGTAAGGTAGATATTATGTGGGTCTTTATATAAATATATCCTTCTCTAGATACTAAAAGTGGATGTAGATTTGGTATATATATACCTAGGGGTAACTACTATGATAAGGCACTTTGAGCCTAACCCGAGCATAATCTCAGACACAAAATTAGGTCTTACTGTGAACCTGTTTTGATACTCTCAGGGGATACTCTTTGGATAATTCACATTTCCGTAAAGAGAATTATGAAGGATTTGAAAGTAAATATATCCCCAATGAAACCATTTTTATGATTATGATATTATCTATGAATAAAGTTTTTCAATTTATGTTAAGTGATAATCCATATTTAGAATTATACAAAGTTCATAATTTTTTGATCTCATCTAGTATGAGCCATTGTTTAGAAATGGTGCTTAGAAGAAAGAATGGTATAAATACCCATGGACAATGTAGGGTCTTCAATGCTGATAAAACTGATATAGTGGGTATTAGAACTAATAAAGTTATGGATATATTGGGGAAACATAATTAGGTTATGAAAAATAACATTTCTTAGATGGAATAACCCGTTACACAAAGAGATTATATGATTTTATATGTCTTTATGAGATATAGGCCCCCATTATTTGGTGGGACTACTGATCAAATGGTGGTAGATTACTGGATTAAGTAATTAGAGAATATATTTATAGGATTGGGATGCAGTGAAAAGGAAAAAGGTTACAATTATAGTGTATTGTATAAATTAAGATGCTTACCAATGGTTTTTCTTGATTTAGAATACTAGGGAGGAAGAGGAAATAAAACTCATGGAATGGAAAGCTTTTAAAGACACATTATTTGAAAAATATTACCCTCAGGAGAAAAAATTGAGATGAAGTGAATGTTCCTTAGTTTAAATAAAAAGGAATTTTTTTGCAGAGTATGGAGCTACCTTTACAAGGTTATAATGACATGGTATGAATTTCGCATGCAACATGGAATGCAAGATTTACCATTTATTTGAATGACTTATGCCAAGTCTCTGAAATGAGCTGGTGTCTCAAATATTTTCTATATATGATAAAATTGTTTTATGTGATATCAAGACAACAATTCTCTAAGTATTATGGCTTAAAAGGAAATACATACAAGAATATAACGGAAGAAAAAATGATAGATAAAAGGAAAAAAAGGAAATAAGGATTTTCCCACATGTGATAACTATGGAAAGAATCACCTTGGTAAAGGATTGAGAGGATTGGGAGTTTTTTATAAGTGTGAAGAAAAAGTTCACATGGAAAATTAATTTAAAGGGAAGAATTAAAATGATGTTATTCAGTGTTAGAATTGTAAGGACATGGGGAACTATGCAAACAATATTTCTAAACACCAAGATAATATACCTTTGAAGAAGCTAAGGGATAAAGTCCTATCATATGTTATGGACACAACCAAAGTGGAATTATTAATGTTATTATGTATTTGGATCTAAGAAATATGTTCTAAAATTATTTTATTGATGATTTTTTTCATTATATGATTTATGAAATATATAAGTATTGTACTGCAGTACTTTTTTGTTAAATGTTTGAGATTATATGGTTAATATTACCAATAATAGTGACTTAGTAGAAATTTCAACTTTTTGGAAAACACATGGTTAAGGGAAATATAACCCTTAATATATTCTTGATATTAAGATAATGATGCCTGAATAAATAGATGATTGATTTGGATAAAGTAAATTGGATAGTAACAACTACTATGAAAATGATTAATGATTTGTTAAAAAAGTGGTTTATTCTGTCATTGATGGTGTTTAAAAAACTTTTGGATTTAATTAATATGTCCAAAAACATGTATCTTACTTAATTAATAAGGGATAATACATGTTCACAATAAGGTTTTATGGTAATTCAAGTTATTAACTTATTTCAAGATAATACATGATGAGGTAGTTCACATGTTTGGTATGTGATGATTGGAGAGCTACTTCATGTTGTTTGGATTAATAATAAGTTCATTTTGTAAATTTAGTAACCTTGTTTCTAAAATAATTGGATCATAACCATTTGGAAATTTTTGTCATTTTTGAAATGGTTTAAGTTGATATTTGAATGAGGTTTTAGATATTAATGTATTATTTCACTATATAAAGAATCTTGTTATAAGATATGGAGTAGAAATAGTTCAAGGAATAATAAAATGAAAACTTTATGTTTCTAGAAATGTATATTTTATTATATTTTTAGATCGTGAAAGAATTTATCAACTCTAGGAAAAAATAGTCTTAAAATCAAAATGTTGTCCTATTATCATTATTTTTGATGATATAAATGAACTTTATTGACCCCTATGGTTTATGGTTTTATGGTCAATAACTTTCATCTGAACATTTTCTATATCACTCTTGATTAGAATTTGATTGTTATAATTTTCTTCCTTTCTTATGTTTTCACTAACGTTCTACTATTCGAAAGCATAGTTTTGTGGTGAGCTTCACATTTCATTTCCTTCTTATTAATAATATGTGTTATGAACCCTATTTAGGATGTGGATTTTCAAAAATAGTACTTTAAAGTATCAAAACCTCAATTACTGATATCATGTTTAAATTTATAGGACTCAATTTAATTAAGTTGGGGAGAATGTAACACTAAAAAATTCTAAAGTATGAACATTGTACTTAATAGCATGCGTGACACACAACACCAAGTGTAGAAAGGAATATAAAATCATGATACTTTATGATATATTTAATATTTTAAATAAATATATTATATATATTTTAATGTATGAAACATTGAGTTATCTTGTGTCACACGTAAGAATGGCCATGTTCGATAGCTTGAGTTACACGAAAGGACAAGTTTTACCAAACAATAATATATTATTAAGATATTTTTATTAAATATAATTAAAAAACTAGCCTTTAAATTGATATTTATGAATATGATTTACTAAATTATTAAAATATATGGTTTAATTCATTGGTTATAAATTAATTATAAATGGATATGAAAACCAAAATGAAATGTTTTTAAAGAAAAATATGTTTATACTACCAAAGCTATTTTATTACAATAAATTAAATTAATTAAAATTATTGGGTGATATTAATTAAATATACATGTTATATATTTAATATAATATATTTTTTACATTCATCCAATATATTTTTAAACATAAGATAAGAACAAAGCCAATACTTCGTATAAAAATCAATATTTTTCTAAAGGTACTTTTACAACCTTTTAATGGAGAACGTATTTTAAATCAAATTTTTTGGAACATTTAATAATATTAAATGTCAAAATAAACTTAATTTTTTAAATAAAAACATCAAAATTATTTTAGGGTGAATTTTTGATATTTTTCTAAAATATTTCATTTTATGATGAATATTGAAAAATACTGAATTTTAATACAGAACTGCTTTTTTGAATAATTCATTTATATAGTTAAATTAAGTTTTAATTTTAATTTAAAGTTTAATTATACCAATTTTATATCATTAAATTCAATTTAGGTCATTTTAATCAATTTCACATTGAAACTAGATATAAAAATCTAACAAACTTTTAAATATTTCTTTATTTCAAAACCCCACATTATTATCCTATCTACGAGATTAATTTTAAATTAATTTATACCACCTATGCTATTGAAATTTGGAAAAATTGATTCTTTATTTTTAATCATAATAATCAATGATTTATAATAAGCTGAACTTATTTTTTTTACTAAAATAATTAGTGAATGTGATTAAAATTAATTATAGTGATTAAGTAGAAAATTAGCTTAACAATAGACTAAACCTTAAACCTAAAGAAATAATGACCTTGAACATGGTAAAAAATAAATATTATTGATATTTTTAGACTATAAAATCCCTTTAATATAATTTTGTTCAATATTTGAACCAATTGACATGGGAAAAACGTGGGTAAAATTCTCTTTTCAAAAATTTACAAGAATGCCACTCCTCCACCACTATAAAAAGGCACTCACCCCCCATTCAAACCTATAAATACATTTGGTACACAAAAAATCTACTCAAATAAGCTCAAAAAATAACTACCCTAATTTTAGAAGCCTCACTTTTTATATAAATCTATCCAAGGATTCTTTTGGTGAAAACCAAAAGAAGTTACACAAAGAAGGGGTAACATCCTTCCATGAGATCTTTTGTTTTATTTTAATTATCCAGACGCTAAAATATTATTATTTAAGATTAAATAATAACAAAAGTATAAAAAATATACTAATATGTTTTTATATTAGGGTTTTGACCTACACTAACACACAATTCCTTCAAATGTGTAGTGAACTTACCTTTCGTGTACGACAAACTACCACCTCACAAAGCGATGAATGTTTATTTTTCTTTACCAGCCCTCAAGGATGGAATTATGATAAAAAAAATATTTATATACTATAAATGGGATATTTATAATTTATTTATCTTTCTTTAATTTTTATATAACACATACCATTATACTTTACATTTTGTGGGAATACGATAACATCATCTTTGGATGTGTGGGACTACCGCCTCCTCAAAGCGATGTGATACATTCAAACATTACATGGAATGTATGAAGGATGAGTTTAATTAAAAATTTGTGACATAAATGAAATATTTATTATATTAATGAAATAATTATCATTCTGTAAATATAATATATAATTTTTCTTATGACCCTTTTCACACACTAAAAAGGTGATAACGCCATTCATGGATGTGTGGACTACCACCTCCTCGACACGATGTGATTCCTTTTACATAACAATAATTCTATAGAAAAGTATATTTAATTAAATAAAATTGTATTTATGACATAATTATTATTCTATAAAGATATTATGTTACTTAACTTGTTTTCATAATGATCATTGAAAAACGAGAACGTTACTCATGCATAGGTACGACCTACCGTATCCCTGATTGTAACATCGATTCATTTTTCATAACCATATGTCATGATTAGTTTTAAAATTAAAATTTATGTACAAATATTATTTTTATTTAATGATTATTAATATTTATATTATTATATAATGACCCCTTTGACCATAGTGTACCTACCAGAGTAGTTTTTAACACATGAACTGAATTTGGTCAAAACACCTGACATAAACTTAATTGTATAAGTAGTTGTATAAAAACATTTTATAAGTGATGTAAAAGAAATAATAAACTTGAAAATGATTTAAATAAATTAAAAAATTAGCATAAGTTTATTATTTAGGAAGATAATGGAACATTTGATAAGTCAGACTCAAGGTAAGGGATTTCATCTTAATTTAATTTCACTGTGGCATATTATATTGTTATACACCTAGTTTCTTTTATATGGTGTGTATACTACCATTTGACATGTTATATCATGAATATAATTATTCTTATAATATTTAAAGTTTCATTTAATTTTAATATATCATGGGGATTATGATTAAAATGTTTCAAAGTGGTATGGGACACATTATAATGTTTAAATATTATTTCCCTTAAGAATGTGCTTAATGATTACCTTTGAAATCTCAATTTCTTTCGTGATTGTTAAATTTATCTTGAAACAATCACTTTCTTATGATCATTTTTAGGGTAAATTTAATTTTTCTTAAATATCCATATTCTCATGCAATATATATTAATATTTCCTAAACTATATAGTATTTTTACATATGGTGTTCACTTTGACAGTTATCTGATTAACTTGGTAATTATTGATAAATTTGTATCTTTTATTCACTATAGATATTTTATGAGGAAAATTGTTCATGAATTAGATAAATCACTTGATATATGAGTAATTATTTGGACAAGTATGACATGGGTGGTGCTTGATTATAGATATCCCCTCGATGCATCGGTAGTCTGATGAAATATTTCAGTTGGACAAATTATAGGAATTTTTACCCAATATAATAAAACATCTTATGAAAGGTCTTGATGGTAAAGGTATAATTTACCTAGGAAATATGGAATCCTATAGTTAATAATTTACCTCATTTAGACTCATTTTTTATTTATCCATGATTTTTTTTCTTTGACATATATATGGATGCATTATATTCTCAGTTTATTGATTAAATGATATGTGTTTTAGTTTCTAATCTTTCCATATTGATTATTCCATATCTAGTTATTTTAATGGAATGTTTTATCATTTATGTTCCTTCACATGTTAATTATTCTCATCAATTCATTATTTATTCCACTTTACTTACCCTTATTGAGAATTTCAGGTCACCCTTATTATGTTTCCTTTCAGAAGGTTATGAAGAAGAAATATTTGAATAAGATTTCAAGGAGGTTGTTCATTTACTTTTATTATATATCATGTTTTATTTTTCCCCAATGTATTATGGTTATCATGTATGTAATCTAGTTTCCCAAGGCTACTAAACTATTTAGTCCTTCAAGATTTGATTTCTTATTATCAGGAAAATGTAATAAAATAATGTGTCGGCTCCAGACTTCTGGGGTTGTGGAGTTACGCTAGGTATAACCCTACACTGCCATATTCTATCTAAATCAAGGGTCTATATGTCATACTAATCATATGAGAGTATAAATAAAATATTTTTTAAGCTTTAATAGATGAAACGGTCAACAACAGGCCCACCGACTCTCATATTATCTATATCAATACGTAGACTTGTGTTAGTAGGGTGTCAATGTATGAAGGCCATCATGCTTGGTATATCACCGAACTCAGCTAATGGGGAATCAAATATTATCTATGCACCCCTATTATACCAAATAAATTTCTAGGTAACTCTATGTTGTATACCTAGTTGGTCATCAATCGGACACAAAGAATCTTATGGTCATGTATTACGAGTTTGTCAGGCCTTGTGCCCTGGGCCTACGGGTCATGTACGGGTTACCCTTAAACCCTTAAAAGGGGGATTATCCATAATAAAATAAAAAATAAGGCCTTTGGTCCATTTGGAGTAAGAATCCTGCTCATTATAACATTAACATTTTATCATAACCTATAATACTCCTTGATGAAAATTAGTAGGGATAAACCCAAATCCATACTTTAATTTGTCAATTATCATTACACTTAATGAAATTTATATCTATATATACTTTTATGAAACTGATGTGAAATAATGACAGAGTGGATATTTTCTTTCTAATATTATAGATTTTAATATTCTTAAAATTGTTAAAAATATTTAACAAACCCAACAAAAACACTAGTTTATCATATCATATATGAAAAACTTCTATTACAACCTTATGTTTGTTGCAATTTCTGGGTTTTGTTAAATCATTACATCACATATAATTTCTATCACATATCTATGTGATCTTTTGATAAAACTATCATATTAAACTCTTTAGTGAGAAAATTTTACAATGTAATCCAATATGAATAATAGTGATACTTAGGAATCATTTTCTTAATTTTCAAACAACTTGAATATATTTAAACCTATTGACTTAAAAACCTGAAATGTAATGATGTCAAACCTATACTGTGTACTTAAAACTCTTACAAACTTTATCATCATCATTCATGGAACCCTAATCCATAAAAATTATTCCTTGAAATCATGTAACTACTTAAATTATTCTTTTCTAATACATCCTAACCCATTATAGAGTATTGAGTAAAATTATATTTAAAATTATACCGGTATAATATTTCAACTTTGAACTTATCTTAAGTCTAAAAATTATTCCACTAGCCTCTTAAACACTATATTACTTTCAGAGTATCTTTATGAGATATAAAAACCTTTTTTTTGTTTTATAAATAATAATTATTTTCTTTTGATGGAAATATTTAATAAATAAACTATTGTTTCCATATCATATTTGGAATTCTATTAATTTGGGTCATTTTTATTTGAAAATAATAAATTCTTGAAATACACCACCGATGGGTGTAAGGGAAACATTCCATCATATTTTTAAAAATATTTGGATAAACATTATATCATGGATAGAACATTTTTTATAAATATGTTATTCTCAAAATATGTTATAGAAATTGATGAATCATAGACCATGTGTATACATATAATCATCTCATACTTTTTCACAACAACTCTTTATTATATAATAACTACACTCATCACATAAGTGAAATGAGATGATGATGCACACATTTTACTTAGATTCATTTGATCTAAAAAAATAAATTACATTTAAATCCTCTATGTAGTAACTATTTTTTTTTCATTTCATGAATATAAAATACAAGATCAATAATTTCTTACTTTGATTGTAAACTCTTGTATATTTAAAAAATACCATAAAATATACACTCAATATCATATAACTTTAAAAAAATTAATTTCAATAACACCCATACGTGACATGGAAATTCAATGTAGTTTCCCAAACTTCATTAGGTATATCTTGGATAATCCAATTATATTGAATTATTACTCTTCTATCATGAAACCCCTCGATTTCAATGACTTTGATTAGCTTATTGAAGAAGCATTATTGAACTTTTCAACTAACTTTTATTCTTCTAGTTTTAAATTTTACCTACTTTTACTTTATATAAAATACTATAAAACATATAAATAACATGTCTAGTTCATATATATTCACAAAACTTTGAGAATATAGGGTAAACATTCATTCAATTCAATCATATTGTTGGAACATTTACATATATGACAATAGGATAAATTACCTAACCAAAACAATCCATTTTTAGTCTCCCCTAAAAGCATGTTATAGAGCTTAAAATATTATAAACCATGTGTATTAAAAAACCCATCTCATTTCATTTCAATAACTATTATTTAAATGATATTTTTAAGATCTAAAAAAGATAAAAATACACATATTATGAAAAGTTTATCCAATCTTTAGGTATCCAATTTATCAATGATACTACTCATTTTCTCCATTACTTGAAAGAAAACTTCCATATTCAATTACATTCATCCTCTGACCTTATATACATTTAAAACACATTGAAAAACATAAATTTGATATCATATATTTTTCACAATAATATAATTGGTTTCTATAACCAATATAGTTTTAAAGAAATCATTAGTTTATTAAATTCATCAATATATTCAATAATACAGAATAAATTTTGATAAACATAATCATATTGAGTAAATGAGGCTAAAATTAATTAAATTGTTTACATAACCCATCATATTGAGAGCATGAGTGAAGAATAAGATTCCTTTGGTCATTTTTTATCTAATACTATTAAAACCTAAAATGAATCACTATATGCTGCCATTAGTATCTAGATTAACTTTTTGAATGTTTTAAATACTTTTTTAATCAAGAATAAACTATTCTGACACAAAAGTTTCCTTAATAACTTTTATTAAGTCACTAATCTTTTATAATTTTTTTTTCTTAAGATATAAGTCTTAAGAGCTACTAACATTAAGCTTCTCATTATCAAGGATTGATCATAAAATTTAACTTGATGATGATTATGATATTATCTATAAGAAAATCCTTAATTAGATTAGTATCTTGTATTATTAATTATATGATAAGTACTTTCATTAAATGAGATCCCATTAAAATTGTGAGGACTTTAAATAAACATCATACCCATTTGTGTCCCAATATACATATTTCACTAAGCAGTGAGTACGTTTTGTAGTTTCTCTCACCAATTATCTATTTAGGTATAAAAAATCCTAATCATAACATATATGACTTATAAAACCCAAATATTTTAGAAAATAAATCCATGTTCAATAGCATATACAACGCACAACACCGAGCCTAAAAAAACCATGAAATATTATTATTTAAATACGACTGTTATAATATAGTCATTAAATTGGAGGGTATGAATCATATTAAATAATTTATGAAATGTATAAAAATATCATACTCAATATTAACATATTTATAAATTCTGATGAAATAATCACTCAATTTTTAATGAATACATTTTATTCGTCAAAAGATATATTTTCTTCAAGAACATTATTTATTTTTGTGAGAAAATATTATAATTAATTTATAAAATTCTTATAAAATTTATTTTATAAAAGTAAATTATTTTTTAATCATCATAAAAAATTATATTAGGGTGAAATTTTTGTATTTTTTCTACAATGATTGATTCTTTCAGTGAATAGTGAAAATTACTAATTTTCAAATACTGTCATTTCTCTTCATTAAATAAAGTAATTCAAAAGTACCATTATATTTTAAATTTTATATTAAAGTTAAATATGAACCTTTTTTATAATAATCTAATTAATTTCATTCAAATTTGTAATTTTCAGGATTTTGGGTATAAGTTTATTTTTATGCTTAAAAATACGGTTTTCTACAAATCATGTCTAAGTTCATAAAGTTTATCCATTTAAATTAATTAAAATAACCCCTTTAAAGATTTTATTAAAATTAAATTTATGGATTATATATCTATTTATATTAATTTAAATTCATATATTGATGATTTTTAGTTATAGAGTTAATACAATATCATATATTGGTTGAAAAATGCATATCCTGAAAACCCGCTTTTCATCGTGTTTTGCAAGTTTAATTTTAAATTAAATTCTTCCAATTCTGTGAATTTAATTTGATAAAATGGAGTCAACATTTTAAATTATAATAATTAAAATTACTTAATAATTTTAACTTAATTTTTGGTCATACTGAATAGTAATAGTAGTAATAATTAATTACCATGGTTAAGGCTAAAAAGGGTGTTGTAAGTTATAAGCGCTTATGTTAAAAATAATTTTACATACCCATATGAATTTTTATTATATAAATTAGATTTCATATTTATAATAAGTGGGTCCAAATAATCTAATAAGGATCCTTATATTTTTTTAGGATTAAAGGATAAATTACCTAGGTAAAAATCTCATTGTAGTGGTGAAAACTAAAATGGTAAAAGTGAGTAACCTTAGAGGTAAAGGGAATAAAATTTTTAAAACATGTTTATATTTAGTTTAGAAGGTTTTTATTAACCTTATATTTACTAAAATACATAATTTATAATTTTTTAAGTCACTTTTATTGAGAGTGACTTTCAATTATGGAATAGTTTTGGGTATTTACAAAAATGTCATTCCTTCTCACTTCTTAAAGGGAACCTCCTCTATAATTTTATTCACAATTAAAAATAATTTTTATTAATTTAATACCTACCAAAATACATTAATTAATTCCCTTAAAATGTTATAAATTCCTTATTTTTATTATAAAACTTTCCTATTAAGGATTATAGTGAAAACATAAAGAGGTTGTCAGAAGAAGAGGTATCATTTTTAACTGAGCGTTTTGTTTTATTTATTCTTAAAACTAATTTAAATATTAGTAAAACATGATGATGCAGTAAAATAATTGTCTAATTTATATTTAGATGTTATTATTTTAATAAAATAACTTACATCCATGTCATTATCCATCAAATGAAAAATGAAACCATTATTCATATATACAACAGACTACTACCTCACAAACTGATGTAATTCCTTTTCCATCATCACCTATCATGATTGTTTATGATGATTTATTTAATGTATATATATTATCTTAATTAAATATTTATAATTCTTAAAAATTAATATATCATATATTTTCTTACATTTATATTCACTTAAAAACGATAACATCATTCGTGCGGACGTGTGGACCACCACCACTCTGAAGCGATGTGATTCATTTTTCATAACCATATCACATATATGGTATATATAAGTATATTTAATGAAATAATATGGTATTTAAAATATAATTATCATTATATAAAGGTAAAATAATACTTAACTTATTTCTATCATGATCATTGAAAAATGGAAATGTTACTTATGTGTACGTACAACCTACTGTCTCCAAGATTGTAACAGAGTTCATTTTTCATAAACATGTTTCATAGTTAGTTTTAAAAGTATAATATATATGTATATATAAATTGTAATTACTTAATGATTATTATTTTAGATATTATGAACCAATGACATCTTTTACCATAGTAAACCCACATAAGTCATTTTGGATATACGAACCAAATATCATTAAAACATCTGATATGAAATTAATTGATTAAGTAAATAAATATGAAATTGTGATAAATAAAATAAATGGAATAATAAACTTGAAAATGTTATTATTCATGTAAATTATTATTATATATTTTTTAATTTAGGAAGATAAAGTACACATGTGGTGATTCAAACTCGAGGTAAGAGATTTTATAATTCAATTACATTTCATAGGTTTAATTAGTTATTAATTATCTTTAATATGATAATATTATGTCTTTAATGAAATTAAATTATTGTATGTTTTATTTAAAAAAATTTATGTAGATTTACATTTGGTCAATATAATAAATTCACTGATTTATTCTTTCTTTAATGATACAATCTTTGTAATGAACTTTGTCTCAATTTCTATTCATTGAGGAATAATTTAATGTTATGCACATAGATTATTTTATATGATATATATGTGGAACCTTTGAAATATTATATCATGAATATTTCATATGTAATGGTATTTAATTTTCAATTCGTTTTACTTTATCTAGGGGGATTTGAATCGAAAGTTAACAAAGCGGTAAAGGTTATATGATTCAATCAATTTTCTTTTAAAGAATGTTTATATTCAAGCTTACTTTGGGGGAAATAATATAAATTATCTTATTGAAAAAAATATCTTTTATTTAAATCTATTAAGGAAGTTTTTTACATTTCTGGTTTCTATTTCCCTCATATTTAATAATGAAACATCAAAAAAGTTGTTCATAAGTAATACAAACTTTGTATCTTATTTTAGACCTGGAAACATTATCTTTCACATATATATTTTCGATAAAATATTTTAAATAATATTTTTACTATTAACAAATGATTTTTTGAATACATTTTCCCCACATTTTACTTTTTTAATTTATTTAGAAAGTAATATTTCTATTATTTTCTAAAAAATCTAATTTTTTATAATTTTAGAAAAGCCTGAAAGGAATGTTTTAATTTAACTTATATAACATGGATGAAGTTTTACACCATTAGGGATAGTTAATTATTTAAATATTTCTTTACATGGTTTTTTCAAAGAAAATTTTTTCTATATTATTTTGTAATTTTTTAGATTTTAAAGAAGTGATTTCGAAGTGAATAGGGTATTTTCCTTAAGAAACATTCCATGTGATCTTTTAAATATATTTTCATTAATGATGACACCATTTTAAGTAATTTCTTATTTCTAAATTCTTTATATATGTCTCCTAAATAAATACCTAGCCCATTCTCCCTTCCTTTTATGGGGCAATAAATTCCTTAAGTCTATTTCCCAAATTACTTCTTTATGAAGTCTTCTTTGACTATGACACGAGGTAAGATTATACAACCCATTTATTTTTATAGGTAATTCTTATATTTATAACTTATGATTAATTTCATTTCTGGGTAAACATAATCATGATCATGTCATTATAGGTGTGCCCATATAGCACTCCAATGCATTATGTAATGTTTTAGTCTCATGAGACAATATATATAGGACTAGGGAGTAAACATAATCCATTATGGTAATTTTTAAACCATGTGATATTATATAGGAAGCTAGAATCAACTCATGTTTATGTAATGCTATGTGTTTCTACCACATTTCCTATAGTTCTATGATCTTATGATACCCTATTATTTATGTTATGCTTCCATGTGATTACCCATTATCCTTCAATTTTATGATATCATGTTATACCTTTGACTCACATGTAATGTTTTCTTATCATGTTTATATCATTACTGTTATTTTTATATCATCTATTTCTTTTATGTATTCCCCAGGTTATCCTATGAAATTTTAGAAGATCAAATAAATTTAGGATCTCACTAAAGAGAATAAAAATAAATATGTTTTGTTTTAATTTCTTTTGATGTTTCATGAACCTAGTCTTCCAAAGACACTATGACTCATGATACTTATTTTGTATTAATGGATATTTATGTTAAAAATAATGCAATAATATGTGTAGAAGGCTTGGGTTTCTATAGTTGATATCAGAGGATAGGTTTAGTTATCCTTCCAAGACTAGTATTAGATAACTTTTTTTGAAAACCCTAGGGGTAAGACTAAGTATAAGATAATATATTAAATATTTTATAAGATAGATATATTTTGGTTTTACTAGAAATATATCTCTATCTGGATATTACAAGTGGACTTGGTTTTGGAATTGTTAAATCTAGGGGTAATAACCCCAAAAAGTGTTGGTTTAGTATATCTTAAACATCATTCTATTTCATAGTGTGTGTGCCCTTACCATGCACCTATTTTGAAACTCTTGGGGGATATGTTTGGGTAAATTAATATTTTATTTATGAACCATGATTAAGGATTTGAATAGATGATATTATGGATGAACTAGGTTAAACCTAAGGTGTCATTGATTGAAAATAAGGTGGCCTAATTTTGAAATTCTATAACTGGTTTTTCATAATTATGATTTTTGTTTCTCACACCATGATTTTTATTTTAGTTAATGATTGGAACCAAGGGGAATGGTATTAACTTGAATGTGATGGTAAATGTGTTGATTCTAAGAAACCAAATGGGATGATGATTGAGGTGAAAGATATCATGATTATGACTAATTAGTTATCAGGATATAAGATTAACAACTTATACCTTAACCAAATCATGGACACACCAAATAAGAGAATTATGGAGTCTACTAATAAGCTCAGGTGGTGGAAACCATGTAGTAAAGAAGTATTAATTTCCTTCTTGTCTAGAATGTGGAAAGAGAAACCCAGAAGATTTTGTTAAAGTAATAGGAAAATATTTCATGTATGGAAAAGGATTTAATTGATGAACTAATTAATAAAGAAAATTGAGGAGTTTAATGGAGAGAAATTAATTTCATTCTAGGGATATATTTATAGTTCATTATTTCAAATGTGTGGAATGTAGGAATTATCTGAGTCGATGATCTCTTTTAAAGGTTAAATCCAAAACCATGGAAGGACCTATGTTATACCCATAACTGAAGTGAAAGTGATGAAGTATTTATATATTGATATTCAAGAGTTATGTTATAGAAGTATTCTTACCAATTGTATTTTGGTTATAAGTATCATAAAACATATAATGATTATGTTAATTTTTTAATCCTATATGTCTTCATGTAATATTACCTTAAGAGTTATGGATATCATCATGGATTCATGAGTTTAAAGTTGATTATAATTTCAAAGTCTTAAACACCCCATTTTTAGGTTTTAAGTGACGATATTTTTATGTGACTAATGAAATTTTGGGAGAATGTTTGTTGGGAAAAGGTATATGTAACCCTTAGGTTCAACATGAAGTACTATTTGAGGAAGAATGCTATTTTATAAGTTTAAATATATTGATAGTCTTCAAGGTTTCTATGATCTTTGATGATAAATGTTATTTTTATGTTTTTATCATATTTTTGGGGATATTATAATAATTACATTAATATAATAAATAGTATAACCCATCACATCCAGTAAGTTCATGGGGCTTAAACCCACAAACGAAAGGTGATAAGGGTGAAATACCTACCACCAGCCTACATGATGTCTTTTTTAGTATGAAATTTCTTTTTAAAATCCTATAAAAGGTAAATATTAAGTTGTTTTTGGGAGCATAAGTTTTATCGTAGAGATAAATATGGAATTAAAAAGTTATTTTGTTATTAATGTTATTTTAGAAGTAGTTTACTATTTTTGGAACCTTATATGATTAAGGTAAATAGAAAATTATGAGATTTTATTTAAGGAATAAAGGTTGAATAATATATTTGGTAGGATATATGATTTTAATGAGGCTTTATAGTGATTAAAGTTATTTATGGAAATGATTAAAATATCCTATAAATTATATTGTTATGGAATATAAATTTTTGTTATGAGATATTAAGATTAATTGATGTTATTTGGAGATAAATGTGAAATTTATCGTGGAATAATGTGTGATAAAATCATTATTGTAACATCCTAGGTAATTTTAAAATATTTTTTTTCATATTTATTAATATTTATGAATTAGATAGTAATTTTACCTTAGAATTAATGCTATTTCCAATAGAATAACTGACCAGAAATAATGTGTGTCTCTAAAATCTTGCATTGAACGCAAGACTGAGTTATACCGAAGAATAATATATTGTTAACATTATTAGTTTAAGTGTTAGTTATCACCGTGCTATTATATAGGAGTAAATGAATAGTTCTCACTATATTTTGTTTACACATGTTTATTATTATTTTTACAGTCATCAAATAAATTTTATAGGATTATAATAAGAATAAATTCAATTTTAAGCATAAAAACCCTATATTTTTAAAATGTAGTTTTGGTACATTTTAATGGAGAACCCATTTTAAATCCAATTTTGGGAAATTTTATTGATTTTATATGTCAAAATAAACTTCATTTTCAAATTAGAAACTTAAAAATTCGGTTATTGTGAATAATTTTTATTATTTTTGTGAAGTTTCATTTTTTAAGGAATATTGAAAAATAATGAATTGTAATTCAAAACTAATTTTCCTTATAATTTATTTATAGAGGCGAATTATATTTCAAAATGTTCCTAAATTTTAGTTAGATTGTTTTTTTATAAATTAACCCAATACAAGTAATTGGAATAAATTTTAATTTGAAGTTAAATAAAAAAACTTATCAAGCTTTTAAATTTTTTTACTTTAAAAACCCAGTGTCACATCCCGTATGTGAGATTAAATTTAAATTAATTTCTTTTAATTTTGTGATTGAAATTTGAAAAAATGGTTTCCATATTTGGAATCAGAATAATTTATAATTTCTTATAAGGTCAAAATATTTTCTGAAAAAAATATTAGTGAAAGTGATTAAAATTAATTACAATGATTAAGAGAAAAATTGAGTTAAAAATGGATTAAACCTTTAAATTAAGGTCTAGAATGACCTAAAATATAGTAAAAATACATTTTGGCCATATATAGACCCTATAATTCCTTGTATAATTTTTTATTATTATTGGATCCACTTGACATGTAAAAACATGGGTGGAATTCTCTTTTAAAAAAATTACAAGAGCGCCACTCCTCTACTTTGAAAAGAAACTCACTCCTCCCACATCCTCACATATCTAATGATAATTAATATTGAAAAATATTTGACCAAATATCTCATAATAATCCCTGAAATAATCCTAGAATCATAACCTTGGAAAAAAATATATCCAAGTAAGCACTTTAGTGGAAACAAAAAGGAGTTACTCGAATAAGAGGTATCGCCTTTCTTCAAGATCTTTTATTTTATTTTTATTCTAAACTTACTCAAATATTATTATTCCAAGAATAAATAAAAAAAATAAGTATAATAAATATAATATAATATATTTATGATAATATTTATACATAAAGTTACACACACATCCATCTAATGGGTAGTGAACTTACCATTCTTGTGTATTGCAAAATACCACCTCACAAAATGATATTGTTCATTTTTTCCTTTACCACCCTTCATGGTTGGGAATTAGGATTGAAAGTATATTAAAATATGATATATATGATATTTCGTATGTCATTATTCTTATATAATTCTTTTATAACACATACCTTTATAAGTTCTAGTTTGTGTAAGTACGATAACATCGTTTGTGGAAGTGTTGACTACCGCCTCCTTAAAGTGATTTGATATGTTCACACACTACTTGGAACATATTAAGGATGGGTTTAACGAAATACATGTGACATAAATAAATTTTAAATGATATTTATGAAAAAATTACCTTTCTGGAAATATAACACATCATTTTCTTTAACAAATTTCTACACACTAAAAAATTTATAACGTCATTCGTGGATGTGTGGACTACCACCTCCTCGAAGTGATGTGATTTATTTTTCATCACAAAAATTATATATATAAGTATATATGATTATATAATATGTTATATATGATATTATTATCATTATGGATAGGTAAATTACAACTTACCTTATTTCCATAACATTCATTGAAAAATGAGAACGTTACTCATGCATATGTATGACCTGCCGTCTCCATGATTGTAACGTTGGGTCTTTTTTCATAACCATATTTCATTATTGATTTAAAAGTATAATTTATGTATATATATAATAATTATGTCCTGATTATTGTTCTTTATATGTTTATATAATAACCCATTTGACCATAACTGACCTACCAAAGTCATTTTGACACACAAACTGAATATTGTCAAAACGCACGATGTAAACATAATTGTTTAAGTAGTTGTGTAAAAAACTGTAATAAGTGAAATAAAATTAAAAATAAACTTCAAAAGTTTATCAATAAATTAGATAATTAATATAATTTTATTATTCATGAAGTAAAATACACACAAGATAAGTCCGACCGAAGGTAAGGGATTTTGTCTCAATCCCTTTCATTGAGACATTCCTTGATTATATAAACCTTTATTATTTTATAAGGTATATATATAGACCCATTGAAATTATATATCCATATTTTATCAGTTATAATGTTATCTCATGTTTTATTAAATTTTATTCTTTCATTTAGATTATTATTTAAAAATACAAAGTGGTATGAGACACTTTCAATGTCTAAAGATGTAATCCTTTACTCATGTCAAAATTCTTGATTTTATTTTCATATTTATTTTATATGGAAGTAAAAAAGAGTTATAAAAGAAATTTTATTTCTATTATTAATTTCATTCAAATATTTCTGAAAATTAATATTTTTACATGCTTTATACGAAACATTTTAATAAACGACAAATGTAATATTTTATTCTTAATGTACATTGCGACAATGAATTTTCCGCCACCATGAGAATTATTTTAATTTTGGATTCCTTTGAAAGATTTCATGTATTGTTAAATTAATAACATTATTTTTTTATTTTTTTATTCAAAATGGGATTTTAAAATGGATTGATTATTCCAATATCTTGAATTTTTTTCTTGTGATTGAAAATGTAATTTTATGAGTGAAATGTTAAAAATTGAAATATTTTATCTCTGATGATTATATAAATTGTGCTCAGACATTTGACAGGTGGTTCCAAAATAAAAAATGATGGGTGGTTCCATGATAAACCAATGATGGGTGGGTTCATGATATCCTTTCATTGAATTGGGTATGGAATTCATCTATATGGCTATTCTATTTGAAAGAGTGACATGTAGGGAAGTCAACCATATGGTTATTCCATTTATAAGAGTGACTTGTATAATAATGTTACAAGTTACCTTTATGTATTTTCTTTTCTTTTTAGGAGTTTTATGTTAATCTTGTGATTATAAAAAAAGATGAAATGTGATTATTATCAAAGTAAATTATCAAATAATTATCAAGGTGAAAAGTATTAATTTTTGATAAAGTTTCATCAATTTTAATGTTTATTAATGGACTAATAGTTTCAATATTTTTATATCCCTTACTAAGAGTTTTATTCTTATCCCACATTTTTTAATGTTTTTCACAAGACTTAAGGATGGGTAAGGTATTAAAATAATTCATGTTTATAGTCATGAAGGGTTGTTATAAAATAGACATTGTTTATTTATTTTTTTGCGTCTATATGGTGGAAAAAATGGATATTGATCAAAATTGTCCACTTTATATTTTATGGTTTTGTTATGTATGATTTATGGCCTATATATATAAAAATATAAACCTAAAATGATCCTCAATAAGAAAGAACTTAAATTTTTCGACTTAACTCATGATTATGTAATGTTTTAAAGTCGGGTCCTTATAGTTGGAATCATAGGAAAGGCTTAGATAAATATAGATTTTACATTATTTTTTGTAGTATAACCTTATAATATTTTACTTTATGGTTAATTTTAAAGGATATATAATTCCAAGATCAACATTTTTCTTTATCTAATGTTTGTTTGTTTAGAATGGTCTTCCGTAGAGGAAACAAGGAAGCTATAATGGGAAGGCCCCGAGAGGAAAATATCATTTCGAATCAGTATCTAGAGATGATTATAATAGAAACTAAGTAGTTTTTTTGTGGTGATGGATAATTTGAATCAGGCTATAGTTGTTAGTGGTGTCCATGAAAGAGAGAAAATATATCTATAATAGAGGAACATGATGATATTGAAGAATTTTATATGACAATATACCCTATCATTCAGAGGATCATCTAACCCTGTGATAGATAAAGGATGTATTAAATCCCTAGAAAAGATATTCAATGTCATGGGTTGTTCAGATTACTAAAATTTAACTCTTACAATTTATCATTTTCAAGGTGAAGATGATAAGTGGTGGTCAATGGTTAAGAATATCTGAGAAAGTAAAGAGATTGATGGATTGGAATGGAATTAATTTAAGAATGTTTTTTTGAGAAATGTTTTCCTAGGGATGTTCAAATTAAGATGGAAATAAAATTATTGGAATTGTGAAAAAGGATAAAGATTTAGTGGATGAATATGAAGAAAACTTAATTCAACTAGAGAGGTATGTCCCAAATTTTAACTGAGATATTGATAGCAAGATAAATCGGTTTTACTCTAGATTAAAGCCAAGATATAGAAGTACATTAGCTTCTCATGAGTTAAAGAGCTATAGGAAACTTTCTTGATGCAATTATAAGGTGGAAATATATTTTTCTAATGATCATGTGTCCCATGACATCAAGAAAAATATAGGGACCAATTGGAAGAAAATGTGAAAGAATTCATCAAATAAGTTTGGATGTAAGAAAACCAGATTCCCATCTTATGAGAAGTGTGTGAAAAATCATCCAAGAGAATGTATTTAAAAGTCCAAAAAGTGATTATGATGTGTTAATATTGGTCATATGGTTCATGATTTTAAGGAAGATGATCATAAAATCATTGAAAAGAAATCAGTAAGATGCTTTAGTTACATGAGTTAGGCCATTATACCAATATCTGTCCAAAGTTGATTACCCAGGGTGGAAAACCACAATATCGAAAGCAAAATGGTGTAGAAAAATATTTTTATACTACCTCAGTAAATATTGGGTCATCAAAAAAGTGGTGATAGGTATTTTACTAGGTTATTTGAATTATCCCAAAACTCAGTTTGATTCTCCATCTTCGCATTATTTCATTTAAAATAAATTTTATAAAAAATTATAAATATATCTAATTGAAATTAGGATAGAAATTTTGGTAAAAACAATGATTGGAAGTGTTGGAGTAAACATGATTTATTGGAATATTCCTGTTAACATTAGTGGGGTGGTCTTTTCTATAAATATTGTGAAATTTCCCATAGTGGAGTTTGATATCATTAAAATATGGATTAGTTTTCTTTTTATCCGGATAAAATAGATTAGAAGGAAACTATAATTTTATTTAATGATTTTATACCTTTGATAACATACCTAAAAGCTGAAAAATTGATGAAATATAGTAGTGAATGTTATCTTTATCACGTTTTTTAAAAGAAAGAAATAGTTATGATTAGTGACATCCCATTAGTGAATGTATTTATGGATTTTTTCTTGATTAATTTCCTGGTGTTGTTTCTGATCAGAAAGTGGAATTTACTACTGATTAAGTTCATAATACTAAGCCAGTTTCTAAAGCCCCTTATAAAATATCTCAAGTATAACTTGTGGAATTGAAAACCAATTTTCAAAAATTTCTTGATAAATATTTCATTCGACCAAGCACTTAACTATGGGGTAATCCTATTTTATTTGTGAAAAATAAATATGGTTTTATAATAATTTTCATTGATTATAGAGCCTTAAATAACATAAATATTGAGAATAATTATCCGTTTTCTCATATCTATGAGTTTTTTGATCAGCTATAGGGAGATCAATGTTTTTCAAAGATTGATCTTAAGTCTCGATACCATCAGCTAAAGGTGAAGGAGTGTGAAATTTTGAAGGCAACATTTTGGTTGAGATATGTGAATTATGAGTTTATATATATGTACTTTGGGTTATCTAATTCACCTGATGTATTTATGAATCTTATGAATATTGTCTTCCTTCAGTTTTTGGATTTGTTTTTTGTTGTGTTTATAGATGATATTTTGGTATATTCTAAAAGTCACAAGGAACATGAAATTCACTTAATGATTGTTTTAAAAACATTAAAAGAAAAGAAACTATATGGAATATTAGTAAGAGTGAATTTTGGTTAAAACATTTATTCCTTGAACATATCATTTCAAAAGACAACATAATTTTAGACCCTTCTAAAACCAAAGTTGTTTAAGAGTGGGAAAGATATAACAATTTCACTGAGATTCATAGTTTTCTTGGATTAGTGGGTTATTAAAGAAGTTTTGTTGAAAAATTTACTTGGTTATCTATCCCATTGAATAAGTTAACTTGAAAAAGAGTTATGTACATCTGGGTAGGAGAATGTGATGTTTGTTTTTAGGGTCTGAAAAGAAGACTGGTCAATGCTGCTGTTTTGGCCTTGCCATCCCGAAATAGTGAATTCTTTATCTATAGTTGTGCTTCATTAAAATTACATGGTTGTGTGCTGATGAAGAATGACAAGGTAATTGATTATTCTTCACATCATTTTAAATTCATGAATTAAACTACCCTACACATGGTTTGGAATTTGCTTCTGTTGTTTTTTCATTAAAAATTTAGAGGCACCATTTGTATGGATTGAATTGTGAAATATATACCAATAAAAAAAGTTTGAAATATATATTCACTTAGAAAGAGTTGAACATGAGATAGAGGATATGGATATAAATAATAAATTATTATTATTTGCTGATTCATTATCATCCTTGAAAAGAAAATAAGGTGGACAATGATTTGAGTAAAAAAAGTAATGCTACATTAACTAGGTTACATTTGGAACATTACCCTTTGGATAATTATTTGATGATGTTTATCCTAGATGTTTTGGATGTAGTAATATCCTCTATTTTGTTTTAGGCTTTTGAACAGTAGAAACTGTTATAAAGAATTATGAAATCTCCAAAGGTGGATCAATATTTTCAAGAATAGGTAGAATCTATTAAGAATGGTAAGTTGCCTGATTTTAAAATTGTTGAAGAATGTGATTTATAGTTTTGGAAAAGATTGTATGTTCCTTTTAATTCATAGTTAAAGAAATAATTGTTTGAATGAATCTCATAGTTATCCACTTTCCATTCATTCGGGAAGCGATAAGATATATAGATGCCTTTGGGAGTATTACTGGTGGGATGGAATGAAAAGAGATTATATTGAATTTACCATGAAGTGTTTAAATTTTCAAAATGTTAAAGCAGAGCAGTAGTAACTGAATGGTATGCTACAACATTTTCAAGTGATAGAGTGAAAATGGGAGAATATATCAATGGATTTTGTGGTGGGATTTCAAAATACATATCAATGTAATAATTTAATTTGGGTTATTGTTGGTCGATTGACTAAATATGCACATTTCCTTCCCATTTGAGATACAATTTCTTTATATCATATTTCTAGATTGTATTTAAAATAGTTTATGAGGTTACATGGGGTGAATCTCTCTATTATATCAGACCATGATCCCAGGTTCACATCTAATTTTTGGAAATGACTTTATAATTCATTAGATAATGAGTTAAATTTTAGTACAACTTTTCATCCTCAATCTGATGGAAATTCCGAGAATATGATTCTAACCTTAAGTGATATGATTATTTATTTCTAAATGGATTACCATGGAATTTGGATCAACATATTTATTTGTTTGAGTTTTCATACCATAATAGTTTTAATTCCAATATAGAGATGACACCTTTTGAGACATTATATTGAAAGCGGTGTTGAATAGTATTTTTTTGGGATGAAGTAGAGGAAATGAAGTTAATGGGACCAGAGTTAGTATCGGAAACAAAGAGTAATTTCAGTTTATTAAGTTACATATGAATAAATATTAGATTAGGAACAAGATTTATGTGGATAACTAGAGAAAATATATTTCTTTTGAGGCAAGTTATCAGGTATTTTCAAAAGTTTCTCTATGGAAAAGTGTGATGCATTTTCATAATAAGGGGAAGTTGAGTCCATAGTTCATTGAACCATATGAAATTCTAGAGAAAGTTAAAAAAACTTACCATTTAGTGTCCTTACCTCTTATTTTATCTCAATTGCACAACTTATTTCATTTTTAAATTTTAAATAAGTATGTACCAGATTCATCTCATGTTTTGACCCCTTTAGTAGTTCAGTTGGAAGAGAATATTTCTTATGAGAAAAAACTAGTTTAGATTATTCAACACTGAGAGAAAGTGTTTCATAATAAATTAATTCTCAAGGTTAAGGTTTTATAGAAAAAAATATGGTTGAATAGGAAACATGGGAATCTTAAAATTCTATGAGGGAAAAATATCCTCACTTATTTGATAACTGAATAAAATTGTGAGGGTGAAATTTCCAAATGGGGGGAAGGATGTAACTTCCAACATAATTATAAAATAATATGTTTTCATATTTTTTAATATTTATGAATTATATAGTAATTTTACCTTAGAAGGAATGATATTCCCAATAGTTTACCTGACACACAATAATGAGTGTCTCCAAAATCTTGCATTTCACACAAGACTTGGTTATTCTAAAACAAAATTATTAATATTATTATTTTAAGTGGAAGTTAAATCTTACCCATGTATTGGATGGAGTAAATGAGAATAAATATATTATTTTTACACATTTTTATTAATTTTATTTACATTCATCCAATAAATTTGATCAGCTTAAAATAAGAATAAATTCAATTTTATGCATAAAAATGATTTCTTTTTTTCAAAGTTTGTTTTACCACTTTTTAATAGAGAACCCATTTTAAATACAATTTTGGAAATTTTATTGATTTTATATATAAAAATAAACTTCATTTTTGAAACATAATTATAAAAATTAGGTTAGGGTGATTTTTTGGTTTTTTTCCGTGAAGTTTTATTTTTAATCAATTTTGAAAAATAATTAATTTTAATTCAAAACTACTGTTTAGGACAATTTATTTATGGGGATGAATTATATTTTATATGGTTTTAAAGTTTAATTATACTATATTTTTATCATTTTAAATTTGAAATTGAATATAAAAACTTAGCAAAATTTTGAATGTTTTTACTTTAAAAAGCCGGTGTCACATCCCTTCCACATTATTACATTTAAATTAATTTCAACCAATTATATGATTGGAATTTAAAAAAGTGATTCAATATTTGGAATTATAATAATTTATAATTTCTAATATGGTCAACTTAGTTTTTGACCAAACATATTAGTGAAAGTGATTAAAATTAATTACAATGATTAAGAGAGAAATTAGCTTAAGAAGGGACTAGACCTTAAAATTAAGGGCCAAAATTACCTTGAAATTTGTCCAAAATCATTGGATGACCATATTTAGACCCTATACTACCTTATATCTAATTTTTAATATTATTTGATCCACTTTACATGGGAATAATGTGGATGGAATATTCTTTTCAAAAATTTACATGAGTGCTACTCCCCCTTTACTATAAAAAGGCACTCACCCCTACCAATTCCTCACACATCTCAATCCACTTTTAATTGACCAATATCTACGAAAATAGATCCTAAAAACCCAAACCTCATCCCAAATTCCTCACATTGGTCATAAATTCATCCAAGGAATCCCTTTGCTGCAAATCAAAAGGAGTTACCCAAATAAGAGGTAACATCCTTCGTCAAGCTCTTTTATTTTATTTTCATTCTCTACTTCCTAAAATATTCTTATTCCATGTATAAATAATAATATAATTATCCTAAATATACTTTAATTTTTTAGGATAATATTTGTTCAAACACTTACACACACATCCTTCTAATGGGTAGCATACTTATCATTTTTGGGTACGACGAACTACCGCCTCACGAAATAATGTTGCTTGTTTTTCCTTTACCACATTTCATGGTTGGAAATTATGATGTAAAAAATATTTATATTATATATATATGATATTTATTATGTATTTATTTTTATTTAATTCTTTTATAACACATAACTTTATAAATTCCATTTTTGTGTAAGTATGATAACATCGTTTGTGAAATTGTGGTCTACCACCTCCTCAAATAGATGTGATAAGTACACACAATACATAGAACATATTAAGGATGGGTTTAAATAAATATATGTGACATAAATAAATTTTATATGTTATTAATGAAATAATTACTTTTATGTAAATATAAAAAAATCATTTTCTATAACACTTCCACACACTAAAAAAGTGATAACGTCATTCATGGACGTGTGGACTATCACCTACTCGAGGCGATGAGTATCCTTTTACAACACCAGAATTTTATATATAAGTATATATAATATAATTATGATTATCAAAAGATATATTTTTACTTACCTTATTTCCATAACATTCATTTAAAAATGAGAACGTTACTCATGTGTACGTACGACCTATCGTCTCCATGGTTGTAACATTGGTTCATTTCTTATAACCATAATTCATGGTTAGTTGAAAAAATTTTAATGTATATATCGATATGATAATTATATCATGATTATTATTTGGGATATTTTCATTTTAAAACCCCTTTGACCATATCTGACTTTCCAAAATCATTGTGACCCATAAACCAAATACGATCAAAACACCCCACATAAACTTAATTGTTTAAGTACTTGTATACAACATTGTAATAAGTGAAATAAATATAAAAATAATATTTAAAAAGGTTATAAAGAATCTATATAATTAATATAAGTTTATTATTCTGGAATGTAATGACGCACGAGACAATTTGGACCCAAGGTAAGGATTTTGTCTCAATCTTTTTTCGTTGAGGCATTTTTTATTATATGAACCTTTATTATTTTATAAGGTGTATATACATCCCTATTTTCATTATATATCTATATTTTATCAACTATCATGTTATATAATTTTTTATTAAATTTAATTCTTTCATATATATTATTATTTAAATGTCCAAAGTGGTATGGGGTGCTTTTAATGCTTAAAGATTTAATCCATTACTCATGTCAATATTGTTGATATTTTTTCATATTTATTTTATATGGTTATAAAAAGGGTTATAAATTATATTTTATTTCTATTTTTAATTTCATTCAAATATTTCAGAAAAATAATCTTTTTACATTCTTTATATGAAACATTTTATCAAATGACAAATGGAATGTTCTATTCTTAATGTATATGATGATAATGAATTTTCCGCCACCATGGAAATTATTTTACATTTGGATTATTTTAAAAAAATTCATGTTTTATTAAATGAAAATCCATATTTTATTTATTTTTTATTCAAAATGGGTTTCTAAAATGGATTTATTATTCCAATATCTTGAAATGTTTTCATTTGATTGAAAATGGAATTTTATGAGTGAAATGATAAAAACTTTAAATTTTTTATGTGTTATGATTATATAAATTGCGCTTAGAAATTTGAGAGGTGGTTTTAGAATAACCCAATTATGGGTGGTTCTAGGATAAACCAATGACGTGTGGGTTTTTGATATCCCTCCAATGCATTGGGTCTGGATGTTGTCTGTATGGATATTCCATTTAAAAGAGTGAAATGTATGAAAGTCAACCATATAGTTATTACATTTTAAAGAGTGACAAGCATAATGATGTTCCAAGTTACCTTTATGTATTTTATATTCTTTTTATGCATTTTATTTTAATATTTTGATTATAAAAAATTATGAAATGATCTTATTATTAAAGAAAATTATTTAATATTTATCAAGGTGAAAAGTATTAATTTTTGATAAAGTTTCTTAGATTTTAATGTTTATCAATGGACCAATAGTTTTGACATTTTTATATCACTTACTAAGTGTTTTATTATCATCCCAACTTTTTTAATTTTTTTCACATGACTTAAGGATGAGTAAAGTATTGAAATAATTCATACCGATTGTTATAAAGAGTTGTCATAAAATAGATCATGTTTTATTTTTAAAAAAATTTATATGGAAGAGAAAATGGATACTGATTGGAAATATCCAATTTTTATTTTATGGTCTTTTTTTGTATAAGTTATGGCCTAATTATCTAAAACTCTAAACCTAAAAATATACTTAATGTGAAAGAAAGTAAAACTCTTGAATTAACCCAATATTATATAACTTTTTAATGTTAGGTCTTTATTGTTGGTATTAGAGGAATGTTTTAGATAGATTTATAGTTTATGTTAATATTTGTCGTATTCCCTTATAATATTTTACATTATGGTTAAGTTAAAATGATATATCATTCAAAGATTAAAATTTTTCTTTATATAAATTTTGTTTGTTCAGAATGGTTTTCCATAGAGTAAACATAAAAGCTATAGTGGGAAGGAACTAAGAGGAAAATATCTTTCTAAATCAGTATCCTCAGATGGTTAAAATCAAAACTGAGTAGTTTTTTGTGGTGATGGATCAGTTGAATTAGGATATCAATGTTTGTGGTTTCCATGTAAGAGAAAAACCAGATCTATATGAGGAACTTGACGATATTGGAAAATTTTATGTGACAATACCCCCATCATTCATAGGATCATCTAACCCTGTGATAGATGAAGGATTGATTAAATAACTATAAAAGATATTCAATGTCATGGGTTGTTCAAATCACTAAAAGTTAAATCTTAAAATTTATCATTTTGAAGGTGAAGCTGATCAGTGATGGTTAATGGTTAAGAATATCTAGAATATTGAAGAGATTTCTGGATTGGAATGGGATGAATTTAAGAATATTTTATTGATAAATGCTTTACTAGGGATGTTATACTTAATATGGAAAAGAAATTCCTATAATTGAGACAAAATAGGAAAGATTCAATGAATTAATTTGAAGAAAACATCACTTGATTGGAGAGGTATGTCCCAAATTTTATCTAAGATATTGATAGCAAGATAAATCTGGTTTACTCAGGATTGATTCCAATATATAGAAGGTAATTGGCTTATCATGAGTTCAAGAGCTATGATACACTTGTTTGATGCATTAAGTAGGTAAAAATGGAATTTTCTAATGATCATGTGTCCCATGAAAACAAGAAAAATATGAGGTCCAATTAGAAGAAAATATGATAGTACTTATCAAAGAAGTTTGGAGGTAAGAAAATAATATACCCATATCATGAGATGTGTGGTAAAAAGAATATGGGAGAATGTATTTCAATGTTTGGGAAGTGATTATGAAGTGTTAATATTGGCCATATGGTTCATGATTATAAGGAAGATGATCATAAAAGCATTGAAAATACATCGGTAATATGTTTTAGTTGGAATGAGTTAGGATATTATGCCAATGTGTGTCCAAAGTTGATTACCAAGGGTGAAAAATAGAAATATAGAAATCCAAAGGGTGTAGAAAAAAATATTTTTCTACTAATTCAGTTGATATTGAGTCATTAAGGAAAGTGGTGATAGGTATGTTACTAGTTTATTTGAATTATTTCAATAATCTATTTGATTCTGTATCTTTGCATTCATTCATTTCAATGAAATTTGATAAAAAATTCAAAATATTGCCTCATTAAATTAAGATAGAATATTTGGTAAAAACTCTGGGTGGAAGTTGTGGAGTAAAAAAGATTTATATGAATATTCCTATTATCATTAGTGGGATGGTCCTTCCTAAAAAATATTTTGGAATTTCCCATAGTGGATTTTGATATTATTTAAGTATGGATTGGATTTCAGTTTATCATGCTAAAATATATTACAAAGACAAGAGAGTTTTATTTAATGATTTAATACATTTAATAATAAACCAAAAAGATGATAAATTGATGAAATATAGTAGTGAATGTTATATTTATCATATTGTTTAAAATAAAGAAATATTTCTAATTAGTGACATCCCATTAGTGAATTAATTTAAGGGTGTTTTCCTGATGAATTTCCTAGTTTTTTTCCTAATCATAAAGTTGAATTTACTATTGATTAAGTTCTTGATACTAAGTCTGTTTCTAAAACCCCTTATAGAATGGATCCAGCATAAATTGTGGAATTAAAAATCTAGTTTTCAAGAATTACTTGATAAAGCTTTCATTCTACCTAGAACTTCACCATGGGGTGATCCTATTTTATTTGCGAAAAACAAATATGGTTCTATTAGACTTTTCATTGATTATAGAGCCTTTAATAACATCAATATTAAGAATAAGTATCCTTTTTCCTCATATCAATGACTTTTTATCCACTCTAGGGAGATCATCATTTTTTAATGATTGATCTAAGGTCTTGGTACCATCAGCTAAAGGTGAAGGAGGATGGAATTTAGAAGAACATTTTGGGCAAGATATAGTCATTATGAGTTTATAGTTATGTACTTTGGGTTATCTAATTCACCTAATGTATTTATGAATATTATGAATACTCTCTTTCGTCAGTTTTTGGATTAGTTTGTGGTTAGGTTTATAGATGATATTTTGGTATATTCTAAAAGTCATTAGGAGCCTGAAAGGTACTTAATTATGGTTTTGAAAACATTAAAAGAAAATAAACTATATGGAAATTTTAGTAAGAGTGAACTTTAGTTGCATCGAATTTCATTCCTTGGACATATTGTTTCTAAAGATGGCATAATTATCGATCCTTCAAAAACAAAAGTTTTTAAATATTGGACAAGATCTACCAATGTCACCGAGATTCATAGTTTTCTTGTATTAGTGAATTATTACAGAAGGATTGTTGAAAACATTACTCAGTGATCTAGCCTATTGAATAAGTTAACTCAGAAAAGAGTTAAGTTCATCTGGAAATAAGAATGTGATGATTGTTTTTAATGAAAAGAAGACTGTTCAATGCTTTTATTTTGGCCTTAACTTCTAGAAATGGTGAAGTATTTAACTACAGTGATGCTTCTTTAAAAGGATTTGGTTTTGTCCTAATAGAGAATGACAAGGTAATTGGTTATTCTACACATCAGTTAAAAACTCATGAGTTAAATTACCCTACACATGATTTGGAATTAGCTTCTATTGTTTTTGCATTAAAAATTTGGAGTCCTCATTTTTATGGATTGAAGTGTACAGTATATACCAATTACAAAAATTGTAAATATACATTCACTCAGAAATTTGAACATGAGACAGAGGATATGGATAGAACTAATCAATGATTATGATTCCCAATTCATTATTATCCTGTAAAAGAAAACAATGTGGTTGATTCTTTGAGTAAAAAAAGTGACACTACATTAACCATGTTACATTTGTAACATGACCCTTTGGTTAATGATTTGATGAAATTTAACCTAGATGTTTTGAATGTAGTAATATCCTCTGTTTTGTCTTAGGCTTCAGTGTAGTAGACTCTATCAGAAAGAATTATCATAGCTCATAAGGTCGATCAATATTTGTAAGAAAATGTAGAATCTATTAAGAATGATATGTTTCCGGATTTTAATATTGATAAATAAGGTTATTTATGTTTTGGGAAAATATTACATGTTCCTTTTGATTCACAGTTGAGGAAATAATTGTTTGACTAAAGCTCATAGTTATCCAATTTCTGTTCATTTGGGTAGCACTAAGATATAAAGAGAACTTTGGGAGTATTACTGGTGGGATTGAATGAAAATAGATATTTCGAAATTTACCATGAAGTGTTTAAATTTTCAAAATGTTAAAGAAGACTGACAGTTACTGAAGGGGATGCTTCATTGTTTTCCAATTATAGACTGAAAATAGGAGAATATATGAATGGATTTTAGGGTGGGATTTCCAAAGACATATCAATGTAATAATTTGATTTGGGTTGTTGTTGATCGATTAACTAAATAAGAAAATTTCCTTCCCATTATAGTTATAATGTTGTTAGACCATATTTTTAGATTGTATATAAAAGATATTTTAGGTTACATGGAGTGACACTCTCCATTATATCAGATCATGATCCCACATTCACATCCAATTTGTGGAAATGAATTCATAATTCATTAGGTACTCAGTTAAATTTTAGTACAAATTTTCATCCTCAATCTATTGGACAATCTGAGTGGATGATTCAAACCTTAAAATAAATGATTTTTTCTTTATAGATGGATTACCAAGGAAGTTGGGATCAACATATTTCTTTGTTTTTTTCTTAAAATAACAGTTTTCATTCCAGTACAAAGATGGAACCTTTTGAGGCATTATATGGAAATCTGTGTTAAACACCATATTTTTGGGATGATGTAGGGGAAATGAAGTTAACGAGACCAAAGTTGGTAGAGGAAAAATAGAGTAAGTTTAGTCGATTCAATGAAACATGAGGGAATCACATAGTAGGAATAAGAGTTATGTGGATAACTGTGGAAAAGATATTTATCTCAAGTCAGGTGGTCATGTATTTTTAAACTTTTTTATATGGAAATGTTTGAGGCATTTTGGTAAGAAGGGGAAGCTGAGTCCACGGTTCATTGGATTTTATGAAATCCTAGATAATGTTAGAACATTTTCCCACTAAGTGGAATTACCTCTAAGTTTATCTCAGGTACACAAAATATTTCACTTCCAATTTTAAGGAAGAATGTACCAGACTCATCTCAGGTTTTGAGCCCTGGAGTAGATCAGGTGGAAGAGAATCTTTCTTACGAGGAACAACCAATTTAGATTCTCCACCATAGAGAGAAATTTTTATGGAAGAAGATAATTTACCTGGTTAAGGTTTTATGAAAAAACATATGATTTAATAAGCAACATGGGATTATGAAAAATCTATGGGTAAAAAATATCCACACATATTTGACAAGTGAATAAAATTTTGAGGATGCAATTTCCAAATGGGTGGAAGTATTTAAAATCCCACATAATTATAAAATAATATGTTTTTACATTATAAGGAAGGGTATTCTGAATAGTGTACCTGACATGCAATAATGATTGTCTCTGAAATCTTACATTTCACGCAAGACTGAGTTATACCCAAAAATAACATATTGTTAACATTATTATTTTAAATGGTAGTTAAAGCCAAGATGTTGTATTAGAAGAAATGAATAGGACTAACTATATTGTGTTTACACATGGTTATTAATTTTTTTATATTCATCCTATAAATTTTATAGGCTTAAAATAAGAATAAATTCAAATTTAGGCATAAAAGAGTTCTATATTTTTAGAAGGTAGTTTTACCACATTTTAATGGAGAACCCATTTTAAATCCGTTTTTTTTTGAAACTGGTATTGATTTTTTATATCAAAATATAACTCATTTTTAAAATCTAAATATAAAAATTATGTTAGTGTGAATTTTTTGTATTTTTCTGTGAACGTTTATTTTTAATGAATATTGAAAATAATAAATTTTAATTCTAAACTACTTTTAATTGTAATTTATTTATAGGGATGAATTATATTTTTAAATGGTTTTAAAGTATAATTATACTATTTTTTATCAATTAAACTAATATAGTTCATTTTAATCAATTTATCTTTTAAATTGAATAAAAAAATTTAGAAAACTTTTGAATATTTTTACTTAAAAACCCACTGTCACATCCCTTCCATGGGATTAAATTTAAATCAATTTCTTACAATTATTTGATTTCAATTTGAAAAAATATATTAAATATTTTGAATAATAATAATTTATAATTTCTAATAAGTTCAACTTATTTTTTACCCAAAATATTAGTGAAAGTGATTAAAATTAATTACAATGATTAAGAGAAATAGTTTCTTAACAATGGACTAAACCATAAACATAAGGGTCCAAATTACCTTGAAAATTGTCCAAAAATCCATTAGATGACCATATTTAAACCCTATCCAACCTTTTATCTAATTTGGAAAATTATTGGATCCACTTTACATGGAAAAAATGTGGGTGGAATTCCCTTTTCAAAAATTTACAAGAGTGCCACTCCTCCTCCACTATAAAAGGCACTCCCCCTTCCACTTCCTCACACATCTCAAATAACTTTTAATTCACCAAGATCTACCCAAATAGCTCATAAAAATATGTAAATCATCCCAAAATCCCCACATTGGTCAAAAAACCATACAGGGAATCCCTTTGGTAAAAATCAAATAGAGTTACCTAAATTAGAGGTAACACCCTTCGTCAAGCTCTTTTATTTTATTTTCATTCCCCACTTCCAAAAATATTATTATCACATGAATATATAATAATATAAGTATCATAAATATTATTTAATTTCTTTATGATAATATTGATACCTATATTTATACACACATCCATCTAATGGGTAAGAGACTTACTGTCCTTGTGTACGGTAAACTACCGCCTCACGAAAAGATGTTGTTCGGTTTTCCTTTACCAACTCTCGTGGTTGGGAATTATGATGTAAAAACTATTTATATTTGATATATATGATATTTATTATTTCTTTATTTATTTTTAATTATTTTATAACACATACCTTTATACATTCTCTTTTGTGTAAGTACGATAATATCGTTTGTGGAAGTGTGGACTACCACCTCCTCAAAGCGATGCGATAAGTTCACACACTACATAGAACATATTAAGGATGATTTTAACTAAATATATGTGAAATAAATAACTTATATATGATATTCATGACATAATTCTCTTTCTTTAAATATAAAAAATAATTTTTTAACACTTTTCCACAAACTAAAAAAGTGATAATGTCATTCGTGGACGTATGGACTATCACCTCCTAAAAGTGATGTGTATCCTTTTACAACACCATAATTTTATATATAAGTATATATGACTAAATAATATGGTATATATTATATAATTATAATTATCAAAAGATAAATATTTACTTACCTTGTTTCCATAACATTCATTGAAAAATGAGAACGTTACTCATGTGTACGTACGACCTACTGTCTCCATGATTATAACATTGGTTCATTTTTCATAACCATATTTCATGATTGGTTTTAAAATTTTAATTGATGTATCAATATGATAATTATGTGATGATTATTATTCTTTATATGTTCATTTAATAACCCCTTTGACTATAGTTAACCTTCCAAAGTCGGTATGACACATAAACTAAATATGGTCAAAACACCCCATGTAAACATAATTGTTTAAGAATTTGTATACAAAATTTTAATTAGTTAAATAAAAACAAAAATAAACTTTAAAAAGGTTCTAATTCAAGTATATAATTAATATAAGTTTTTTATTCAGGAATTTAAATACACACGAGATAAGTCAGACCCACGGTAAGGTATTTTTTCTCAATCTCCATTCATTGAGGCATTTCTTGATTTTAAACACCTTTATTCTTTTATAAGGTTTATATACAACCCATTTGAAATTATATATCAATATTTTATTAATTATCATGTTTTTAAATGATTTAATAAATGTTATTATTTCATGTGTATTATGATTTAAATATCCAATGTGGTATGAGATTCTTTGAATGTTTAAAGATATAATCCTTTCCTCATATCGATATTCTTGACATTGTTTTTCATATTTAATTTATATGGATATAAAAAGGGTTATAAAGGAAATTTTTTTATTGTTTTTAATTTCATTCAAATATTTTTTTAAAGGAATATTTTTACGAGCTTTATACAATTTTTTTGACAAATGATAAAAGGAATTTTCTATTCTTAACAAACACAACAACAATAACTTTTTCACTACCATGGGAATTATTTCACTTTTGGATTCCATTATAGGATTTCATGTTTTATTAAATCAAAAATTTAATTCCTTCAATTTTTTTATTCAAAATGTGGTTTTCAAATGGATTGATTATTCCAATATCATGACATTTTTTTTGTGATTGAAAATGAAATTTTATGAGTGAAATGTTGAAAATATCAATCTTTTATGTGTTATGATTATATAAATGGTACTTGGAAATTTGATGGGTGGTTCTATAATAAAATAATTATGGTTGATTTCATGATAAAATAATGATGGATGGGTTCATGATATCCCTTCAATGCTTTGGGTATGAAATTTGATCATATGACGATTCCATTTATAAGAGTGACATGTAAAGAAGTAGATCATATGGTTATTCCATTTATAAGAGAAGAAAGTGTAATGATATTCAAAGTTACCTTTATTTACTTTCTATTTTTGTAATGGGTTTTATGGTCATATTGTGATTATAAAAAATTATCAAATGAGCTTATTATCAATGTAAAGTATTTACTACTTATCAAGGTGAAAATAATTACTTTTTGATAAGGTTTCTTGTATTTTAATGTTTATCAATGGACTAATGATTTATTTATTTTTATATCCCTTAAAGATGTTTTTATTCTCATCTTTCATTTTTTAATATTTTTCAGAGGACTCAAGGATGATTAAGGGATTAGAATAATTCAGGTCGATAGTCATGAAGAGTTTTCAGAAAACAGATCATATTTTTTTAATGTTTTATATGGTGGAAGAAATATAGACCGATCATAATTGTCCACTTTGTATTTTAAGGTTTTTTTATGTATGAGTTATGGACTAATTATCTAAAACTCTAAACCTAAAAATATACACAATGTTAAAGAAAGTAAAATTCGTGACTTAACTCAATATTATGTAATGTTTTAAGTCAGGGTCCTTACAATTCTAATATTTTATTTTTAATCCTCTTCTAGTGTAACAAACCAACCCGGGTCGACCCAAAACCGGTCACCCGAGATGATATGTGGAAAGGCTCGATAGGCATTCCTGATCCTCTCGGCTAGCAAAAAGCACCAGGGCATCAATAGGGATTAAGAGGGAACAATTTATCACAATGAAAAGAAATAATGAAGTGAAAAAAGTAGAATAACATAAAGTAAATAAAGGACACAAAAAAGGAAAAACAACCAACAACAACAAACTAACATGACTAAGACCAAAACTCCTCACGACTCCGAGAGTTTGTCACCAATTCACAACCAACTATCTCCCATCATGAGCAAGCTCAAGTCGAACCTGTAATAGAAACTAAAAATAGGAAAACACTATAGGCATGAGTATTAAAACTCAGTAGGAATTCCCAAAAAACTATCCCCAAAGTACAACATTTAAATAAAGAATTTACTAATTCCAGGTTTGAAATAAATTATAAAAAATATGGGTTTCCACACAAACATTAATTTCTAAAATAAATAATATTCCATCGACCTTTTTAATTTAAAAACAAGTTTAATGTTTGGAGGAAAAAAGTGCATTACATTTTAAAAATTTTTCACTAACAATTTAAAATATAAAATTTTAGTTCTTAGTCAGGAGGAAAAAACCACACACAACACACAATACATTATAAGGGTAATGGGAAAGTAGAAAATAGAGCCAGCAACCAAATTAGGCCCATCAATAAATTTCCACATACAAAAAAACACTAAAGAAACATGGGTTGAACCTATGAGCTCATGAAAAATACAAAACGTACTATACATGTGACTCATCAAGAATGAATTCCCTACTCAATGATGTTATAACACCCTAATGCTTAGTGTTTCTTTACTTGGCCTAATCGAGGGGCTTAATCCCCTAGTAGAGAAAAGTCTGTACTAAGGGCCACTAGGCAGTGCGTAATCTAAACTAGTACAACAATCGTTATTTGAAGATTCACTTACTATGCCAAGTTCCCATGTCAGTGCATGTAATAAAAATAAAAGGGGGAGGAGTTAACAATGTCAATCAACCAGTCACGATGCAAAAAAATCCCACAAAACTCACACAATCAACGTACATAAAAAAAATCACCCCTGAGTCACCTCAAGGAATGTTTATCAAAATTATTTATTTTATCAAAGTACCAAACGAGCCTTAACCAACTTTAATGAAAAACATCACTTCGAAAAATAAACCAAAACACTTTCTCACATGTTATAAGGAAACATTTACCAACAAACTAGAACCACAGTTGAAAATCCATGAATCATGTTTAAAGGTCAAACATGAATTCTTTCACTATTGTGTGTTAATTCATCAAGAAAATAATTCAAGTGATGTGTACAAAATAAAAAACTTCGTTTACATCGAGAAATTATTCCAAAATTAATTATTTAATACTATTTCTCATTTATTGAAAATCAATGAAATATCAAGTAATTAATAAACTCTACATTTAAAGGTGAGTGTAATTGGGGGCCTACCTCGGCTCGTAGACCAAAAACGACAATGTGACATGCCTCACATGAGACGCAAGCATGCAAAATTTGATGATCATATGACCACAAAAAAAACCTTTCCGACACGATAAAACCGCAAAGATAACAACTAAAACATAAATGATAATTTAAAATAAATAAAACAAAAGACAATGCAAACCTCACATAAACTTCAGTGTAGGAAAAACGACGCGAACCCAGACCACTCACCTTTGGCAGTGGACACTCATCGCACACCCAATTAAGAACAAGGAGTGCAAATGGTTACGCGAACAGATGTGGAACGAGAGTCGACATAATTGGTTGTGCAGCCTCAAAAGGACGGCGAGGGGCTGTGGGGTGCCAGAAAAGTCATCGGTAGGGGGGGCACACGGTTGGGAAGGGTTTACAGATAGTTGAAGGATGCACAATAGGTCGGAATGTGCGTGATAGTAGGGCATGGGCTGGTCAGAGTTGTGCGGCGACTGGAAAGAGGTCCCACCAGGTCAGAGGCTGGTGCACGCAGGTGGTACGGTGTCATCGTAGGGAAGAAAACGATACTGGCTTGGTGTTCAGTGCATGGATAGTGGGTGTGGAGTCAGCTAGATGGCGTCGAACAGAGTAGGGTGGTGCTGGGAGTGATGGAGGAGGAAACAAGGTGGGTGCACAGTTTGGAGGCCACACTATGCACAGAAGGGGCACCTATGCGGTGGAGCTACTTGAACAGGAGGGGACGCACGCACTAGAAGATGGGCTATGTGGGGCATCGCACGCTGTGCTAGAGGTGTGTTGTGTCAGGGGTTACATCGGCTGGAGTAGCTGCCCAGGAAGAGGCGATGTATGCTAGAGGTGGAGCGCAGAGGTTTAGCTGGGTGGGGGAGGCTGCACATGGATGTTAGCCCGAAGAGGCTGGAGGGAGAGGCCAAGGTCACTAGGCGGGAGGAGGTGCAAACGTAGAAAGGGGCAATGAGATCTGGTGAGGGGGTGGGGAGGGGGGGGGGGGGGTCCTGCTCGCTCCACAACATGGAGAAGGGGAGAAGGGTTGGCAGTGCTACGGGAGAAATAAGGGGGAGATTAGGGTTAGGGGGGGAGAGAGAAACAAAAAAGAAATTAAATAAATATAAAATAATATAAAATAAAATAAAACAATCTAATAATAATGTTGTTAATAATAATAATACACATAATAACAATAAAATAAACATCCTTAATAATAATATAAAAATTAAAAATAAAATAATTCTAATACTAACACTTCTTTAATAATAATCTAATATTATTAGTCATGTTAAAATAATATTATAGTTACTGCATAAGTAATTTATTTAATAAAATATTAATTTTTCAACTCATTCAATTAATTTTATTTGGCCGGTTCAAACGCTGTGATCACGCAGGTGCCTGAGTTAATCGCACGACTTCTGCAATCTGGGCGGTGCCCGTACACCAGCCCCAATATTAAAAAAAATAAGAGTAGTAGTAATAATAATAATAATAATAATAATAATAATAATAATAATAATAATAACCAAAATGATAAAAATAAAAAAAATAATAATAAAGTGCTCATATTATTTTAATAATAACAAAATTCTTAATGTAATTATGATTTTAAAAGATGCAACAATTAATGTGCGTTTAATTCCAATAACTATTTATTTTAAATTTTCCCAAAGATGGATGGATGCACAGTTGTCTAGGAAAAGCCATGTGGCTTCCAAAATACACTATGCTCGTGTGCCCAATGACAACAACTCAAAACACACGATTTTTAGAATAAACTCAAAAGTTTTTTTTGGGATCCAGCCCGATCCTCAACAAAAAATTTATTTAAGGCTAAAGAAATAATAAAATAATAAAATATAAATAAAAGGATAGGTCGGGGTGTGATAATTATCCCCACTATAATGCTTTCCACCCCCAGAAATCCACAACAAGATCTATACCCAAAGATGAAACTCCTTAAGTGTCACTCACCCCCAAAAGTTTAAGCACCTCCAGTTGATTGATCCAAACAAACACTGAACTCCCATGACATGCAACTTATCCTAAAAAACAAACACTTTAAACACCACAAAAAACCCCAAAATGAAACTATGATACTGACACGGGGTGGCCCGAATGGAATCCCCACCATAGGAAACTAGCCACACTGAAATCAATGAGACCCGTGATGGGTCTCCCCACTATAAGGTCTGATGAGATTAACCGAGATTGAAAGATTACCACACGGACCGAAAACGCCACCACAAGGGTAGGGGGAAGGGCCCAATCGATAGAGCATCAAAACTATCACAATCTCCATATCAACAACGTCGCACCCTCATAAGAACACAAACCATGCCACACTAAGGACTAATATTAAACCAAGGCCCTTCTTCACCACTGTGGTTCCCCTGACTACATGCCAGCTTCACTCTAGGACCTATGGCTATAGCACCGATGATTGAAGCATCTCATGCCCCGCAGTCAGGCTTCAAAAATTCCCAATCACAACACACAAACTAAATTTTACCAAACACACATCCATTAGAATAAAGGTTTCAATGAGGTTATTAAAGAACCATTCTTACAACTAAAGGAAAAGAAACACCACATAACACTACAAGAGACGACCACTATATACAAGGAACACTAATTAGAGAAAAACTCTAAACTAATCCCCAAACATCGTCGTACTCCTGCTGATGGGATAAGTTGACCTTTGACGAGTCAGGTTTGCCTTCAGAGCACTTCTTGAAAAAACCTCAATAGAATTGCAACACATGACCCAGGCACCCATAGGTGTGGAAGGGTCTTGGAGAATTTGGGCACATCAGCCTCTTGTGCCCCTACTTACCACACTAGTGACAGATCAAGGCATTGCACTGTGAGGAAGATGAATGAACATTTGAAGGCCTCTTGATTCCTCTACCAGTACGATCAGCATCAGGCCGCTTCCCATTCTTCTCATTGCTATCTTTTGTACTGCTTCCCAAGGCTGGAGGAGGATTCACCACCTCAAGTCCTCCTACTAACAAAACTTTGATGGGGAATGCTTCTTTCAACACATCAAGGAAGGTGATTACATTGAACTCTTCCACCTTCGACTGCAGCTCAGGATGCAATCCATGCTCAAAATGTCAAGCTTTCACAGGATCATTTCCAACATACCGGTTTATAGGGATCCAAGTCCAGGAAATGATGAAATAATTCCAACACAAGTCCAAAACCTTGATGAAGACCGCACAACTCCATCCTCTTTCTCACCCTTATCACCTTAGAGAATTATTGTTGGATGAATGACGAATTGAAGAAATCCCTAGTGAGATCTTCTAGAGGCTTGGTTCAAGACACAAAATTCTAACACGACCAAGTTGGACCTTTAAGGATAAAGCTAACCAACTTCACCTTCAATGACACAGAAGGCGTCATAGAAAAGAAGTTCCTCTCAATATTCCATAGCCACTCCTCCACCTCAAGAGGATCTTCATTCTTATAAAATAGGGGAGAGTTCAACTTCCAAAACTCAAGGACGTAGTCCATGGGAAGATAAATTGGAGTATTTTCTAAAGATTCATCACCCGAAGCTGCACCTTGGTCATCCATCAAACCTTCGTGGGGGCGAACACTGAGGAATAAGAAACTAAATAGTGAGATCAAAACATGGTCATTACCATTTTAAATTCAACTTTTTACAATTTCTAAAATAATACTTTATAAAAAAATTCTTAGAATTAAATAAGACCCAAACGTTTCACTAAGGGAAACTAGTGTCGATGGGTGACTCAGACATATGGTTGGTGGGTATACGCCAGTCAGACCACCGTTAAGAGGAGTACACTAGGGTAATGTCCCCGAATCCACATGGATTTCTAGACCATGAGAGCTCATGGGTATCACTTTCCTGGATCCCATTTCATTTCCCAACGTAAAAAAAGTCAAAGGATCCAAAAAGAAACCAATAACCCGAACATCCCATGGTAACCTGAGGTTCACAATGAGCAAGGGTTCATGATGTCCTTCTCATCCATACACCTTGATTCCCGACAATTATACTCCTTATACCATGAAAACCCCAACTAACGATGGGTGCTCTGCAAAACAAGGTCCTCTCAATAGCTATCCTCTTTTGATACCATTTTTTCACAAACCAACCTGGGTCGACCTTGAACCGGTCACCCGAGATGATTTGTGGGAAGGCCTGAGATACGTTCCTAATCCACCCGGGCTGGCGAAAATTGCCAGGGCATCAATAGATAGGAATAGGGAATGATTTCTCCAAATGAAAATAAATAAATCAATAGAAAAAAGTAGAATAACGCAAAGCAAATAAATGAAACAAAAAATGAAGAACAAAAACAAAACTAACCTGACCACGACCAAAACTCCTTGCGACTCAGAGAGTTTCTCACAAATCCACAACCAAATCTCACCCATGGTGAGCAAGCTCGAGTCGAACCTAAAACCAAAACTAAAAATAAAAAAACTCTATAGGAATCAGTATTACAACTTAATAGGCATGCCCAATAATCTATCCCTAATGAACTACCTTTAAATAAAGAATTTACTAATTCTTGGTTTGAAATACATTATATAAAATATGAGATTCCACACACAATTTCATTTCTAAAATAAATAATAGTCCATTTCCCTTTTTAATTTAAAAACAAGTTTAATGTTTGAAGGAAAAAGGTGCATTACATTTTAAAACATTTTTTAGGACAATTTAAAATATAAAAGTTTAGTTGTTAGTCAGGAGGTGAAAAACCACACCCAACACACAATACACAGTAAGGGAAATGATAAAGTAGAAAATGTGGCCAACAACCAAAATAATCCCTTCAATCATCTGCCACATACAAACAAACACTAAAGAACCTTAGGTCGAACCTAAGAGGTCATGAACAATCCAGAACGTACTATACATGTGACTCATCCTAAAGGCATTCCTTACTCAATGACTTCATAATTCCCTAACGCTCGGTGTTGCCCTACTTGGCCTAAAAGAGGGGCCCAATCCCCTAACAGAGAAAATTCCATACTAAGGGCCACTAGCCAGTGCGTAATCTAAACTAGTGCAAAAATTGTTCTCAGAATATTCACATAATATGCCAAGTTCCCATGTCAACACGTGTAAAAAAATAAAAGTGGGAGAGTCAATAATGTCAATCAACCAGTCATGATGTACAAACATCACACCCAACTCACACAATCGACTTACACACAAAAAATCGACCCTAATTCACCTCAAGGAATGTTTTTAAAAATATTTTATTTTATCAAAGTGACAAACAGAACTTAACCAACTTTAAAGAAAAAAAAAATTTCTCAAAAGAAACTAAAACACTTGCTCACACGTTAAAAGGAAACATTTACCAACAAACTAGAACCACACATGAAAATATGTGAATTATGTTCAAAGTTCAAATGGTCATTATTTCACTATTGTGCATCAATTCGTCAAGAAAATAATTCATGTACCATGTATAAAATAAATATCTTTTTTTACATCAAGCAATTATTCCAAAATTAATTATCTAATACTATTTCACATTTATTGAAAATCAATGAAATATCAAGCAATTGATAAATTCTAAATTTAAAGGTGAGTGTGTTGGGGGACCTACCTCGGCTCAAAGACCAAACACAACGACGCTATATGAATCGCATGTTGTGCAAGCACGTGCAAGCATGTGCAAGCACGTGCAAGCACGTGCAAGATAATGGTTACAGGACCATGAAAAAAACCTTGACAACACGCTACAACTGCAAATATAACTCAGAACACATAAATGATAATTTAAAATAAATCAAAAAAAAAGACAACACAAACTCACCTAAACCTCAGTGCAGGAAAAACAATGTGAACCCAAACCACTCGCCTTCGGTGACGGATGCTCGTCACGCACCCAATTAAGAACAAGGTACGCGGATGGTTACACCAACAGAGGTAGAACAAGAGCTGAAAGAACTAGTCATCCCATGATGGAAGGTCAGAGAGGGGATGTGGGGCACTAGAAATGTCACCGGTAGGGGGGGGGGGGGGTGCACGGCCGGGAAGGGTTCTCGGTAGGTCGGAGAATGCACAATGGGTCGAAAGGCACACAACAGGAGGGAACAGGCTAGCCGTAGTTGCACGGTGGCCGGAAAGAGGTCCCTCCAGGTTGGAGGTAGGTGTGCGTGGGTGGTGAGGTGTCATCACAGGACAGGAAGAGGTGCTGTCTTGGTGGGAAGTGTGTAGAAATTGGGTGCAGAGTCGGCTAGAGTGAGCCATACAGAGCAGGGTGGAAGAGGGAGTGAAGGAGGAGGCAATAAGGCAATTGCGCGGCTGGGAGGTCGCGCTGTGCATAGGAGGGGAATTGATGCAGTGGAGCTGCAAAGATATAAGGGGACACACATACTATAAGACGGGGTTTACGAGGTATCGCATGCTGAGCCGGAGGTGCGCTGTGTCGGGGGTTGCAGCGGCCGGAGTAGCTGCCCAGGAAGAGGCGATGTACACTGAATGTGAAGCGAAGAGGGTCAGATGGGTGGAGGAGGTCGTGCATGGCTATTGTCCCAAAGAGGCATGAGGGTGAGGCCAAGCTCTCTAGGTAGGTGGATGTGTGGACATGGAAAGGGGTGAGGAGATCTGGTGGGGGAGGGTCTTGCTCGCGCTGCAACATGGAGAAGGGGGGAAGGGCTGGCGGTGCTACGAGAGAAAGAAGGGGGGGATTCTGGTTAGGGGGAGAGAGAGAAAAAAAGAAAAATAAATAAAATAAATAATATAAAATAAAATAAAACAAAATAATAATAATTTTGTTAATAATAATAATACACACGATAATAATAAAATAAACATTCTTAATAATAATATAAAAATTATAAAAAAAATAATTCTAATACTAAAATTTCTTTAATAATAATATAATATTATTATTCATGTTAAAATAATATTATTTTCACTATGTAAGTAATTTATTTAATTAAATATTAATTTTTCAACTCATTCAATTAATTTTATTTGGTCGGTTCAAATGTAGCGATCATGCAGGTGCCCAAGTTAATCGCACGACTTCCGCTAGCCATGTGGTGAGCGCACACCGACCCCAATATTAAAAATAATAAGAGTAAAAACAATAATAATAATAATAATAATAATCAAAATGATAAAAATAAAAAATAAAAATAAAGTACACGTATTATTTTAATAATAATAAAATTCTTAATGCAATTAATATTTTAAACGATGCAACAATTAATGTGCATTTTAATTCCAATAACCATTTATTTTAAATTTTCCCAAAGAAAAATGGTTGTGCAGTTTTCTGGACGAAGCTGTGCGGCTTTCAAAATGCACTATGCTCGTGCACCCAATGACAAAAACTCAAAAGACACATTTTTAGCATAAACTCAAAAGTTTTGTTCGGGATCATGCCCAAACCTCAACCTAAAAATTATTTATGGCTAAAGAAATAATAAAATAATAAAATAAAAAGAAAAGGATATGTTGGGGTTTGACATCTAGAATATTTTGATGAATTTTATGGTTAGTAATTTATTGAATGATCTAAGTTAAACTTTGGGTGTTATTGTTAAGGATTTAGATAATAATATTTTATTTCATCATATGAAGGTTTATTCATTTTGTAAATTATCTTACCTTATGCTGACAATTTTGGTTCTAGTTAATGTAAAAATATATGAGGAATAAATTTTTATCATTTTATATAATTATATGATCTATTAGAGGTTGATTTTTAGTTATTTAAGAATAATCAAATTTCATCTTCAATATTCTTCTTTTGGAGAAAGAGATGATATTATGGATGAAATTAATCAAAGGATGAAATTATACTTGTCAAGTAAGTATATGATACTTATGTATTTAATCTAGATGGAAATGAATTATATAACTCTATGAAAAGGATCTTGACATGAAAATGCTATCTTATTAACTTCATTTCTGATGAATCAATAGTTTTTCTTCACACCTATTGGGATTATGGTTTTGTGGTCATTAAATTTCTCTTGATCATTCGCTTTCTTATGATCAATGATCTTTATCACTATTCATCATTATTTGGGAATTACGAATTTATTCTATTTCCCTATTTTCAATTTCTATTTATATTTTCCTACTTTGAAACCTAGTTATGTGTTATTCCAGATGACCTTTAAATTTACCTTTCTCTCTTATCAACCCTTTTTACAATGTGGGATTTAAACACAAGTATTTCCAAATATCAAAACATTGATTATGAAGTTCAATTTTACATTTTGATGATGAAATTTATTAGGGGGGGGGGGTAGAGTGTAACAATATATTATTTTTAAAAAATAAAACTATTTTCAATAGCATAAACGACTTGCAACACCATGCCTAAAAAAACCATAAAACATTATTATTTAAATAATATCGTTATAAAATTGCCATTAAATTGGTAGATATGAATAATATGAAATGATTTATAAAGTATCTATAAATATACCACTCAATATTAATGTATTTATAAATTATTATCAAATAATCACTCATTTTTAATGAAGAAATTTTATTATTCAAAAGATATTTTTTCTTCAAAACTGATGTGTAATTATTTTTTTGAGAAAACATTATAATTAATTTATCAAACTTTTAGAAAATTTATTTGATAAAAATAACTTCATTTTTAAATTCATAATATTAAAAATTAACTTAGGGTGAAATTTTGGGTTTTTGAAACGAATTATTTTTCAATGAATAGTGAAAATTAAAAATTTTCAAATACTCTCATTTATCTTCAATAAATCATAAAATTTAAAAATCCAATTATATTTTTGATTTTAAATTAAAGGTAAATATTAAAAAAATAATTTATAATAATCTAATTAATTTTATTTTAATTATAAATTTTAATGATCTTGGGTTTAAGATTATTTTTATGCTTTAAAAATCTGTTTTCTCTAAACTATTTTTAAGTGCATAAAGTTTATCCATTTTCATTAATTAAAATAACCCATATTAAGGATATATTTAAATGAAATATACAGATTATATATCTATATATAGTAATTTGAATTCATATATTGATGTTTCTAGTAATATATTTAATACAAGATAATCAATTACTTTAAAATTACATTTCCCAAAAATAGATTTTCCTTGCGTTTTTTTGGATTAATTTAAAATTAAATTATTCCAATTCTATGAATTTAAATTAATAAAATGGATTAAATATTTTAAATGATAATAATTAATTTTATGTAATAAACTCAACTTAATTTTTGGTCATAATGAACAATAATAAGAGTAATAGTTAATTACCACAGTTAAGGTTAAAAAATCGTCCTGCGCGTTAGATGCATTAATGTTAAAATTAGTTTTTCATACCTATAGTATTTTTTTGATAAATTTTATTTAATATTTATAATAATTGGGTCCAAATTATCAAAAAAGTTTCATTTTATTTTTAGGTTTAAAGGGAAAATTACCAAGGTAAATATCTAGTTACCATGGTGAAAACTAAAATAGTAAAAGTGAGTAACCTTAGAGGTAAAGAGAATAAAATATTTAAAAAATGTTTATTTTATATGAGTAGGTGTGAAACGGCCTTATCTTCCCTCCACTACATCATTTATAAATTTTTTAGGTACTTGAATTGAGCGTGACTTCTCATTATTGAATAGTTTTGGTTATTTACAAAACATTTCACTCATTATCACTTATAAAAGGGAACCTAATCTCCAATTTTATTCATAATTAAAAATAATTTTTGTTCAAAAAAACCATGTACCTTATTTACTTCCCTTAAAATGTAAAAATTTCCTTAGTTCAATTATAAACCCTTCCTAGGAAGGATTTTAGTTCAAACATAAAGAGGTTGTCCAAAGAAGATGCAACGTTCTTAACCAAGCATTTTGTTTTATTTATTCTTCAACCTACTTAAAATATTATTAATCTATTATGATATTGTAAAATCATTAAATACCATATACTAATATGTTATTATGTTAATTTGATAACCTACATCTATCTACTCTTCCATCAAATGGGAAACAAAACCCAACGTTTGTGTGTGTGGAAGACTACTGCCTCAAGAACCGATGTAATTCATTTTTCATAATTGAATATCACAACTATTTATGATGATGTATTTAATGTATATATATTATATTCATGATATAATTATAATTTTTTAAAATTAATATATCATATATTTTTTTACCTTTCCATTCACTGCAAAACTATAACATCATTCAAGCGTACTTATGGACTACCACCTTCACAAAATGATGTGATTCATTTTTCATCAGCACATAACATTGATTGTATATATAATTTTATTTAAATAAATAATATAATATTTTTGATATAATGTTAATTATGTAAATATAAATTAATTCTTACCTTTTTCCATAATTATTTTTGAAAAATGGAAACGTTACTTATACGTACGCATGACATACGATCTCCATGATTGCAAGATAATTAATTTTTCATAACTATGTTTCATGGTTGGTTTTAAAATTATAATTAACATATAAAAATTATAATTATGTTAGGATTATTTTTATGTAGATGATGGAGAAATTAATTCTTTTACCATATTTAACCCACCTAAGTCATTTTGGACATATGAACCAAATATCATTAAAACGTCTGATGTGAAGTTAATTGATTTAGTAATTAAATATAATATAGAGAAAAATAAAACAAATTGAATAATAAACTTGAAAAAGTTTCTTAATAAATTAAATAGTTAACATTGTTTTATTATTCATAAGATAAAGTATGTATGGGATAATTCGAACTCCAGGTATGAGATTTTATAACTCAATTTCTTTTCATTGGATAAGATTACTTCTTCATTTTCTGTGAAATGATAAGATTATGTTTATATTGAAATTTTATTATTTCATGTTATATTTTCACGTGTTTTATGTGGATTTACATTGGAAACACATAATAACTTTGTTGATTTATTCTCACTTCAATGATATAATCCTTTTAAGGGATTTCTTATCAATTTCCCTTTATTAAGGCATATTTTAATATTATGTGCCTAATTAATTTTATATGGTGTTTATGATGAACCTTTTAACAATTATATAAGTAATAATACCTAATTTATGGTATTTTAAGTTACAATTCATTTTTTGTCATCTAAGGGGATTTGATTCGAATGTTACCAAAACAGTAGAGGCTTTATATTACAATCTTATTTCTTTCCAAGATTTACTATATTCAAGGTTACTTTGGGTGAAATCATATAAAATTATTTTATTGAAAAAAATCTCTTTTATTATTTTCTGGAAATTAATCTGGTTTACATGTTTTGTTCCCATTTCCTCCTTTATTGAACAAAAAAAAATCAAAAAAGTTATTTTAATGTAATACCAACCTTTCATCTTATTTTATATATGGAACATTTATCTTCCATAACTATATTCTAATTAAAATATTTTTAATATTCTATACTAATTTATAAAGTACTCTTTTCCCATTTTGATTTTTTACAATTTTTTTAAAAATGAATCTTTCTATCCTTTTACAAATAGGGTGTTATTTGACATTTTATAAAAGTTTGAAGGAATATTTTTTAATTAATACGACATGAATGGAATTTCCCACAATCATGACCACTTAATGATTAGAATATTACATTACATGTTTCCATGGTTGTTTTCCATGAATTGTTTTCTATTATATTTTGGAACATTTTATATTTTAAAGAAGTTATTTAAAAGTGAAAAGTGTATTTTCCTCAAGAAATATTCCTTATGATAATTTAATGTCATTTTCATCAACGATGTAAAAATTTGTTGTTATGGATTGTTTATAAATTATGTATATATTTCTCTTACATATATACCTAACTCATTATCGCTTCATTTTATTGGTAAATACATGCCTTAAGTTCATTTCATCAATTACTTTTTTTTAAATATTTTTTTATGATATGTGCTAAGATTATGAAACCCATTTATTTCCATGGGTAATTATTATGTTTATTACATATGATGGATTTCATTTTTTGGAAAAAATAATCATGAACATGTTATGATGGATATTCCTAGACAACACTAAAATTCATTGGGTAATGTTTTACTCTCATGAAATGTAATGTATGGGATTAAGGAGTAAACCTAATCTATTAATGGACATTTTACACCATTCAATATTGTATAATAATTTATGATTGACTCATTTTAATGTCATTTGATATGTTTCTTCCATATTTCATAGGTTTATATAATCTTATGATACCACTTTCTTTATGTTATTATTCTATGTGATTACTCATGATCCTTCACTTTTATGATACCTTTGACTCACACATAACATTTATTTATCTAGTTTACCCCCTTACTAGGTTTTTTTAGTTCATACCTATATTTTATGTATTACCTAGGTTATCCTATGCAGTTTTATAATCTCAAAGTGATTTGGATATTACTAGGTAGAATGAAAATAAAGATGCTACATTTTAGTTTATTTTGATGTTTTATTTACCTAGTCTTCCAAAGATGTTAGTCCTTATGTAATGGCTCATATTTTCCCAGTTTTATTTTTTAGAAAATTATTGGGAAAATTATGAGACCAGGTGCTGAGACAGTGTGTGATTCTGAGGCATGGTGTGCCCAGAATGGTTCATCAATTTTTTTTTTATGTTTTAACTAGAATTCTTGAGAGATTTTCTTAAAAAAGTGGAAGAACTATTAAATGGGTGCCTGAATCATAAATCTGAGGGGACCATTCTATTCAAGATGGTAGATTTACCCAATAAATGACTTAACATTAGTTGGCATGGGCTTCTAGTGGGAAAACCCAAAGATGGAATAACCATATATAAAATAATTAAATAAAATTATTTTATTTTTTTTCAAATCCATATAACTCGTGAACGGCGATTTAAATTGAAAATCTGAGACCACCATTGATCTCATAAAGGTGTTCTTTCCTTAGGAGGAGCCTAAACTTTGTCGGTTCGGGCCAACTGTGGAAAGTAGTTTTTGGGATGTGACCATAAATAAAATAATTAAATTATTTTATTTTTAAACCCTATAACTCATAAACTGTAAATTAGATTGGAAATCCAAGAGTACCATTGAGATCATGAGGGTGTTCTTTCCTTAGGTAGAGCCTAACATTGGCCGGCATGATTCAACTATGTAAAGAAGTTTTTGGGACATGAATGTAAATAAAATAATTAAATTATTTTATTTTCGAATCCTATTACTCATAAACATAAACTAAAATTAGAAATCCGAGAGTACCATTGAGCTCATGAGAGTTTTATTTTCTTAGAAAGAGACTAACATTGGCTGGCATGAGCCAATTGTACAAATTAGTTTTTGGGACATGACCGTAAATAAAATAATTAAATTATTTTATTTTCAAATCCTATAACTCATAAATGGTAACTCTGATTGAAAATATGATAGTACCGTTGAGCTCGTGAGGGTGTGTTTTTCTTAGGTGGGGCCTAACCACAACTAGAACTTGTTAAGTGTGAAATTCAGTTTTTTGACATGAATTTCATTAACATATTTAATAAAAATATTTTCTTTTGACATTTCGCAAGAACGTAGCGAGGCTGTAATGCCATGACGGGGAAACCCATTTCCTTTAATAAATGAAACAATATGGAAACACTGCAATAATTGTAACACAACAACACTGAAATTCATTTCTCTATTTAATGGCTTGGCAGGGGTACAATATTAGATTGATAATCTTGGAGAAATTGCCCTAGATCTCAGAAGAATAAAAGCATTGGCGAAACCTTCCTTTGGAAAAACGATAATGAACGATGGAAGAAAACAATGAAACTTTGGATCTAGGTGGTTCAAAGAGAGATGAAAAAAAAAGATCTTGGCAAGTGCATTCTTTGTTATAAATGATCGATATAATCTTGGTAGGACTCATTATATGTGGTTTTCCATCCTTATAATAAAATTGATTTAATAGATCGTTATGTATTCTTCGATATATGCCATGTTTCATCCTTTGCATGTGCCTATGTTTTGAAATCTCACTTATTTAAGTTGTTTTATAATGATGGGATTCCCATTTATGATTGACTAGACAAAAATTATTTGTGTTGATACATAAACCGATGTTATTGGTGTTTTTACCACACCGTTCTTACCGTCCTTCATCGTTAGACCACAGGGTCGCGATTTGACATTGCCGGGGTGGATTTGAGTGCGATCGAACCCCCGAACTCATTGTGGTGACACAAATGACATGAATATTGATAGTTTGGGGATATATTAATAAATTAGGGTGATTGTGTTTGGTGAATGGACTGGATCGGCACCGTGGATGCGTGTTTGTGATCAGATATTGTTTGGGATCATATCGATAATCTCCATTTTTTTCAGGTTGGTGGTGACGAAAACTTGTAGTGTGATAGAGTCGACTTCAAACAAAGGTCATGTGTGAGATTCCATTAGAGAGGATTCTTGACATTGACATGCAAATGGTAATATTTAGATATCCAACGGGGTGGTTGAACATGGTTAATGCGACAAACAAAAATATTATTATTATTACTTAAAATAATAACGACGGTGAGTTAACCAAATGAAATGATAAATTGTTATCATTATTATATTAAAAAATAATAATGGTGACATAAAATATGTGTTATTGGATAATAATATTAAATGGATTTAATCTAATGGGGTTTATTAATATTATTTATTATATTAATAATTTGAGGAATTGATGAAATGTGAAAATAATTGAAGACACTTCAAAGGAGGGGCCTTGTGCACTATGCATTTTAAGTAGGGGTGAGATCCAACATATCTTCCCCATTAACTTTTATATAATGATAAAATTAACAATAATATTATTAGATATTATTATGAGAGAGTATAATGGATTTTAATGGGAGATAAAAAGTGGATTTTCCATTGTGGCGTGTGTTGTGAACCAATTTAAAGGGGGGAGTTTGAGCATTCCCCGTTAAAGAAATCAATGAGTTTTTAATAATAATAATAATAATAATAATAATATTATTATTATTATTGTTATTATTATGGGTGTCAAACATAAATACGGTGGTAACTCTTTCATGCGGCGTCGGATCGAAGAATCACCAATAGGAACAATTACCCAGAAACTGAGATGGTCATTTTAAGACTGATGTTGGATACTTTTTTTTGGACTCATGCCTCAAGTTAATGAGACATGCAATAATAATAAAATTATTATTATTTTGGGATCTTGTATCCGACATATCTCCCTCATACGGTATTAGAATGACGAACCGTCTATGACGCTAAAACCCTAAAATTAAGACAAACATTTGAAAACCAATTTTTAGTATTTAAATAAATATCAAATAATGATTCCCAAAAATCTAGGTTTGGGTGTGTTGCAGTGAAATGATGTTTTTTCACCGGGTGTTCATTTTGGATAAATTAGTAGTCCATCTTGTGATTTTTTCATGAGGATCACAATGGAGCTGACGATAGAGTAGGTACAACCCTATCAAATATAGTTATAGGGAGTAGTTCCTCTACCTGTGGAGTCAGTATTGCCCTGTCGGACTAGGGCATGGGTACTCCATAATTGATGTATAAATAGAGTAGGTACTCCCTTACCAGGTAGGGTGTGGGTCCTCTATTATAGGATTTGGTACTCCCCTATTGTTCCAGGGTGCAGGTCCTCCATACACATTGTTCGGGAAGATTCAGTACTCCCCTACCATGCCAGGGAGCGGGTCCTCTACCCTTGGGTCGGTACTCCCCTAACATACTGTGGTGCAGGTCCCCTATATAAAATTAACTGACAAAGTCGGTACTCCCCTGTCGTACCAGGGTGTTGGTCCTCTAGTCACTGAGTGGTACTCCCCTACTGTGTAGGGTGCGAGTCCTCACATAAAGAGTTTTACTCCCCTGTCTTCAAGTAGTAGTGGGGAGCGGGTCCTCTATTGGAATTGGAGTTCCATCAACTGTCGGACATAGATACGAGGAGAGAGCTCAACCACTTGATGAGAACATCTATGGAATGAGGTTCATTCCACTCTATATATGAGTGATAGAGGTTTTGCGAGATGGTTAAGAATAGGGCTCCCTCATATGTGTATAGTGGTGAGGGTTGGAATCTCCACTTGGGTTTCCTTAGTCTTGTATTGGGTGCAGGACAATGATGACTGAACCTTCGATGTTGGGCACTGGAGCTAAACCTAGTAGAATGTTTCCAATGGAGAATATTCTCTCAGACGTACCATTATGAATGGTAGAGTTGTACCCAATGGAGTGTACCTCTCGAACGGGTACCATCTTGGATGGCTGATCTCGTAGAACATGTTTCTCCTGGTTTTATGTGTTGCCTTTCAAACCTATGATGAGAATCCTATTTTTGGCTATGAGGTTGGAACCTTATGATTCTTTTTGTTTGAAACGATTATATGTGGATTTTCTTGGTATATTTATGGGAATATACCTATGTGGAGCTGACTGTGCATATCACTGTGGTTTTTCCCTCATTCTTTACCTTTGTTGTTTCAGGGTGTCCTACTGAGTATTATTTTACTCACCCCTACATGGGATTTTCTCGCACGTATCGTGTCTTGTGTAGATGTTTGATGCTTTGACAGAGTCCAGGGAGGGTGTGGACTAGGTTATTCTCAGTGATATCAGATAGACAAGGCATACTCATATAGATTTAGGCAGATACGCTTCACCTACCCTTCAGGTAGGGTTGTCGGCGAACGAGCTTCAGGGACATGGAGTTTTACTTGTGTTCTGTCTTTCTTTTGGTGGGATTGTATACTGAATCAGTTTCCTATCATATAATTTACTTTTTTTCACTCTAGGTGTGTTATACTTAGTGATTTTCATGCATATCATCCTTAGATTTTTAGTTCACAACATCTTTGGTTTGGAGTTGTGTGCGTATGTACTTGTACTTTGGATAATGCATCCCATTTGTGGGATATTACTACTCAGTGATACTCGCTAGACCTTGTGCTATTAGATGTGGTATTGGGGTAGTCATGACATGATCCCTGGGGGATGGGTCATGAGATATTGGTATCATATAAGTTCGGTTCTACCTTAGATCGCAGTGTAGTGAGCTTGGTTTGGGTTTCATAGCGGTAGTGTTAAGATGTTTTAAATTCAAATCTCGAGATAGAGGTTCTAGTGTTGGTGCAGTGGCCAATGTATCTATTCAATCAGACTCTAATAACATGCTTTTTGACTTTGTGCATTAGGACACTGGTCCCCGGGAAAAAATGGTACATGCATCATATAGGAATGGTTTGTATTTTCCATGTTCTTCTTGAGTCAGCTCTCTAGATATACTCTATTAACCATGGTTCATCTTGATCCATTTCAGCATTCCTCCATGATGAAATACAAATAAGATTCTACATCATGATCATGATGAAGATATGCCCCATGATGAGGCTTCAGTGTTGGTCACTGATTACGAGGCGTTGCCTTTGGGTGGTTTGCTGGTGGTGCCACCAGTCATAGAGCATGATGTTTTTCTGGAAGTTCAGACCGAGGATGTGCATAGAATGAGTGTGCTATGAGAGTTCTAGAGGTAGTGAACTTTGAGATACCAGGGTTACCCAGACCCCTAGGCATCATATGAATGGATCGAGGCAGTCACTCATGTTTTCCACTTAGCGAGGACACCTCCCGATCAGATAGTGGTCCAAGCCGCAAACCTTCTTTATGGATCAATAGGATGCTGGTGGATCTTGGTGATATAATTTCATGATGAGGCAATAGTCACTTGGGAGGAGTTCAAAATACTATTTAGGTAAGAGTTTTACCCAACCACATTGAGGTCAGTACATATCCAGGAGCTTCTGTAGCTTCGACATGGCAGTATGAAAATGGAGGAGTTTATGGAGAGGTTTACCAACTTGTCGCAGTACTCTAGGGACATGGTGTGAGACCAGTTTTTCAGAGCTCAAACCTTCGAGCAGGGCTTATTCCAAGAGATCAGGGCATCAGTGGTTCTAATAAATATTCCCACCTATGCTGGGGTTCCAGAGCGAGCCCTGTTATTCGAGAGTTTTCTGGATGAGGAACAGATGGATGTGACCTACAACATGGGTCACGAGATAGAGGCATCTCCAGGTGCTAGCAGACAACATATGATAGGATAAAGGTTTAGGAGGAATTCCCACATCCAAACATAGATGCATGGGACTATAGTGAAGGATAAATGACGAGGAACATATCAGTCGTAGGAGAGGCGGTGTTATGCTTGCAATGGTCGGGGAATATCGATAGAGATTATTTGACCCACTGTGCCGTTGAGAGGGAGCCAACTAATGAGCCCCTTTGGTAGAGACAATTCTTTGAGAAAGGAGTTATGTTGGATGGCGAGTGAGGTAGAGGAGCTGGAAGAGAAGCAGGTGTTCCATTCAAGGTTCAGGGAGCCGGGGGACATGGGTGAGGACAACTGCATGCGGTCATGGATTATGACCCAGAGACTCTAGGGGAGATCCGAGGTATGACCTCGGTATTTTATTTTGTTGTCGTATTAATTTAAATAGGTTCTATTTTTTCTCCTTATGTCACAAGATTTGTTTGATAATTAGAGGTTTTGGTCAAAGCGCAGACTTGACCCCCATGCTCAGAGATGCCTGCTGGAGGAGACCCGATGATCACACACTAGCACTGATAGTGTGACCTGAATCTCCAAGGAAATAGTTTCTGTTGGGATCCATTATACATGGTGTCCAAGACTTATGGCATTATTCTTGAAATGGAATACTATCATTCATGCACAGATTGACTGTTTTAGGAAAAAAGGGTATGGTGTATCCGTAGTAATGGAATAGGGTTTCCTTGGTCCATGAAAATGAAAATGAGACAACACGATAGACTCTCACATAAGACATAAAAAAGGGGATCATTCATGGATTATATCTTCCCTTGGTTAATGTCCATAGGTAGCTCAAGGATCTTAAGAGGAGTACATGGGAAGGGGAGGCTGAGATTTGTGCTCGGTTCTCTCACCCTTTGTTCGAGTAAACCTTGTTTGGATTTTCGTGGACGTAAAGCCTTAAGGTGGGGGTAATGTAACATATCTGATTTTCCTGGTTCTATTTTTTAGAAACTTATTAGGAAAATTATGAGACCAGATGCGGAGATGACATGCGAATCTAAGGCCCGGTGTGCTCAAAATGGTCTATCACAATTTTTTATGTTTTAACTAGCGCGTGTGAGTTGTTTTTCTGAAAAAGTCGAATAACTCTTAAATGGGTTCCTAGATCAGAAATATGAGGTCACTTTTTGTTCAGGATGGCAGTTTTACCCTAATAGTGACTTAACTTTAGTCTGTGAGAGATTCCAGTGAGAAAACCTAAAAATGGAATAACTGTAAATAAAATAATTAAAAATAATTATTTTATTTTTTTCAAATCCATATAACTCAAAAATAGTGACTCAGATTGAAAATATGAGAACATCATTAAGCTCGTGAGGGTGTTATTTCCTTAGGCATAGCCTAACATTGGACAACGTGGGCCAACTGTGGAAAATAGTTTTTGGGATGTGAACATAAATAAAATAATAAAATAATTTTATTTTAAATTCCTATAACTAATAAACAATAACTCAGATTAAAAATATGAGAGTACCATTGAGCTCATGAGGCTATGTTCTCATTAGGCAAAGCCTAACATTGGCCAACATGGGAAAACTATGGAAAATAGTATTTAGGATGTGACCGTAAATAAAATAATTAAATTATTTTATTTTCAAATACTATAACTCATATATGGTAACTCATATTGGAAATCCGTGAGTACCATTGTGCTCGTGAGGGTGTTCTTTACTTAGGCAGAGCCAAACATTGGCCGACATGGTCTAACTATGGAAAGTAGTTTCTGGTACGTGAGCATAAATAAAATAATTATTTTAATCTATTTTCAAATCTTAGAAGTCATAAATGGTAACTCAGATTGGAAATCCGAGAGTACCATTGAGCTCGTGAGTTTGTTCATTTCTTTTGGTGGGGCCTAACCTTGACTAACATGGGTCAAGTTTGAAGGTTAGTTTTTGGATGTGGACATCATTAAAAAATTTAAGAAAAATATTTTTTTTGATGTTTCACAACGATGAAACGATGCTGCAATGCCATGAAGGGAAAACCAGTTTCATTTAATAAATGAAACAATGTGGCACCACTGCAAAAAATAGTGACACATCAATTCTGAAACACATTTATCCATTTAACAGGTTGGAAGGGGTACAATATTATGTTGACAATCCTCAAGAACCTCCTTGGGAGCTCGAGAGAAGAAAAGAATTGGAAAAACCTTCCATTAGAAAAATGACGAAGAATGATGGTGAACAATGATGAAACTTCGAATCCAGGAAGACCAAAGCACGATGAACACAACAAATCTTGGAAAGTGAAATCATCATCATCAACAATCGATCTAATCTAGGTAAAAGTTGTTATATGTGGTTTTCCTCCCTTATAATTAAATTTATTTAGTAGATCATTTTGTATTCTTCGATATATGCCCTGTAGAAACCATTTCATGTTTCTATGAATTGGATTCTCATTTATTTAAGTTTTTTTCTAACAATAGGATCCCCATTCTTGATCGAATGAAAAAAATTCTTTCCCTAGATCTATAAACATTTTTTTTAGTTTTTTCCCACATTGTTCTTCACATTCTTAATTGTTAAACCACATGGTCATAATTAGAAATTAGTAGGGTGGGTTCGAGTGCGATCGAACCCCTAAACTTATTGAAGTGACATGAATGACAGGCCGATTGATGGTTTGGGGATATATTGATAAAGTAGTGTGATGGTGTTTGGTGAATGGATTAGATTGGCACCACAGGTTCTTGTTTGTGATTAGATGTGGTTTGGAATCGTGTCGATAATCTCCATTTTTTCTAGTTTGTGGTGACGATGATATGCAGTGTGATAGATTAGGTTTTGAACAATGTTTGTGTGTGTGATTTCATGATGAAGGCTATTTGGCATTGACATGGTGACGATCAGATTCAGATATCCAATGGGGTGGTTTAATGGGGTCAATGCGATGAGTATAAATATTATTATTATTAAAAATAATAATGGTGGTGAGTTAATAAATTGAAAGGATGAATTGTTATTATTATTATATTAAAATAATAATAATAATGGTGACATAAAATATTTGTGAGGGGTTAATAAGATTAAATGGATTTTATCTAATGGGGGTTATTAATATTATTTAAAATATTAATAATTTGATGAATTGATGGAATTTTGAAATAATTAAAGACACCCTAAAGGAGAGGCCTTATGCACTATGAGTTTTAAGGAAGGGTGATATCCAACATATCTTCCCCCAGTAACATTTATATAATAATATAAGTAATAATAATATTATTAGATATTATTATGAGAGAGTATAATGGATTTGAATGGGAGATAAAAAGGGTATTTTCCCTATGGTGTGTGTTGTGCGCCAATTTAAAGGGGGAGTTTGAGTGTTCCCCATTAAATAAATCAATGAGTTTTAATAACAATAATAATAATAATAATAATAATAATAATATTATTATTATTATTTTGGGTGTCAAACATAAATTTGGCAGTAACTCTTTCATGCGACGTCAAATCGACGAACCGTTAACGAGCATCATTACCATGAAATTGAGACGGTCATTTTAAGACTAATGTTAGATACTTTTTTTTTCAGGCTCATACCTCAGGTCAATGAAACACCCAATAATAATAAAATTATTATTACTATGGGATCTTGGATATGAAATATCTCCCTCATATGGTATCGGATTGACAAACCATCTGTGTAATTGAAACCCTAAAATTAAGATAGACATTTCAATGCTAATTTTGGGTATTTAAATTGAGATCAAATCACCATCCCCTTGAATCCATGTTTGGGCGTGTTTCGGTGAAATGCATCTTTTTACCGGGTGTCTGTTTTGGACAAATGAGTAGTCCATCTCATGTGTTTTTTCATAAGGATCGAAAGGGAACTGACGATAAAGTAGTTACACCCATATCAGATATAGTTATAGGGAATGGATCCTCTACCTGTGGAGTCATTACTCCCCTATCTGACTAGGGTGCAGGTCCTCCATAATTCACGTATAAATAGTGTAGGTAATCCCCTGTCGGGAAGGGTACGAATCCTATATTATAAGATTCAGTACTCCCATATTGTTCCAGGGTGCGGCTCCTATATACGCATTGTTCTGGAAGATTAGGTACTACCCTTCCATTCCAGGGAGCGGGTCCTCTAGCCTGGGGTCAGTACTCCCCTGACGTATTATGCTGCATGTCCCCCATATCAAACAAACCGACATAGTTAGTACTCCCCTATTATACCAGGGTGCGAGTACTCTAGTCACTAAGTGGTACACCCCTACTGGGTAGGGAATGAGTCTTAACATACAAAGTTTTACTCCCCTATATCCGAGTAGCATCGGGGAGTGGATCCTCTATTAGATTTGGAGCTCCCTTAGTTTTCAGACATAGATATGAGGAGAGAGCCCATCCACTTTATGAGAATGTCACCTAGATAGGAGCTAGTTCTCCCTCGATGGACTGAGGTACAAGAAACTCCATATAGAATCAACCGATTTTTTCAATATTGTTAGGATTAGGATTCCCTCATCTGTGTATAGTGTTGAGGGTAGACCTCTCCACTTGGGTTTCCTAAGTCTTGTGTTGGGTGTAGGACAATGATGACTGAACCTACGGTTCTTGGCACTAGAGATGAACATAGTAGGATGTTACCAATTGATCATGTTCTCTCAGATGTTCCATTAAGAATGGTAGAGTAATTCCCAATGGATTCTACCTCTCGAATGGGTACCATCTTGGAAGAATGAGATCGTGGAGCGTGTTTCTCCTAGTTTTATGTGTTTCCTTTTGAACCTTTGATGAGAATCCTGTTGCTGGCTATGATTTTGGAACCTTATGATTCTTAGTTTCAAAAACGATTATATCTGGATGTTCTTGGTATATGTGTGAGCATATACCTATGTGGATATGAGTATTCATTTCTTTTTAGTTTTGCCTTATGATTTAACTTTGTGGTTTTAGGGTTTCCTACCGAGTATTGTTTTAATCACACCTACATGGGATTTCCCACCACATGTCATGTCTTGCACAGATGTTAGATTCTTAGATAGAGTCCAATGAGGTCCAGGACCAGGTGGTGATTAGTGAGATCAGACAGACGAGGCGTACTCCTATGTCTTTAGGAAGCTACCCTTTCACCTACCCTTCAGGTAGGGTTTTCACCGGATGAGCTTCAGGGACTTGGAGTTTTACTTGTGTTCTATCTTTGTTTTGGAAGGCTTGTACATTGGCCCAATTTTCCACCATTAATTTACATTTATTTCACACTAGTTTTGTTATACTTATTTGTTTGCATGCATAGATTCCTTGGACTTTTACTTCCCAACACATTTGGTTTGGTGTTGTGTGCGTGTGTGTGAGTACTTAGGCTAATGCCTCTATTTTGTGGTATATGCCTACTCGATGCTAGTTTCTAGTCCCTGGCCTATTGAATGTGGGCTTGGGGTTGTCATAGCATAGGCACCGAGGGATGGGTTGTGACACTTTTCTTCCAGAGATACTAGTCTTCATGGTCCTTATTTTTTATTAATGGATATTTATGTTAAAAATCAAGCAATAATATGTGTAAAAGTATTGGTTCTCTAGATGAATATTAGATTATTGAGGGGAAAATTCTTGGTTTAATACATCATATAGATAAACCCAACTCTATTCCTTTGGTTACCAAATCTTATTTGTGTCTCCCAACTAGTGTAACAAAAAAATCAACAAGAACATGCTAAAAAAACACAATCCAAGGTTACATAACTGTAAAAAGACATACCCAAGGATGATCTAGTCTCACTCATCCTTGATTTCCATAATAATATAATCAAGGGGCACCCATATATGGAATAACCTAACTTGTTGGATGACTGAGGTCTTGAAATACCATTTTCGAAGAAATATAACACTTAGTATTTGAAAAGGATTTTAATATATCCATATTATTTCATGTTATTCCCTTTTATACATGTATGATTCTTTTAATTTAGTTTTGAATCATATTACCTCCACAAAAAACAATATGTTCAAATCATATTGTTGTGTAACTCTTTACAAAACCCAAAAGTTTGCATTACTCACCCAAAAATAGAATTCAAATTTATTTAAATTTATCATATATATATGGTAAATGAAATATTTAAATGGAGGCTTAAAATTATATAATATTGACAATATTCACACGAGTAAGCCTAAAGTGATAGATAGCCAACCCCATTCCTTTTCATAGAAAAGGCATATTCCTCCAGGTAAGTAATTAGTCCAGTCTGAAATAACTCTACCCATAGATACTTTACTCAAGAGATAATTCAATTTATCATAACTCTAACACAAAATATTCATAAACTATATTAGATTAATAAATTCAAGATCATATCCCAAATAAAAAACCAATGTCAAGGTAGATGAAAAACTAAATTAATTAACATAAAAATTATAGAATAAAAGTATTAATATCCTTGATTCGGTTTAACATTTAAACTAAATCATACACTATTAATCATATAAACAATTTATCACTATGAATGAATTGGGGAATAAATTTTAAATAAATGAACAATTCATATATTCAAACATGATATAAACATTTACGAACAATTCATAAATAAAATCTAATTATAAATGTTTTATAATTTTTAGCTTTAACATTGAACATTCAATAATCTGGAATATAAACTCTTTATTGTTATTTCAATATGAACTCTTTCAAACTCTTCATTATATGACATTATAATTTTAAATACATGATATTTTATAAATTATAAACTATTTATAATCAAATAATCTAATAACATAAAATTAATCATTTTTTAATCCTTAAAATTTTCATTCAACAAAAAAATTTAATGTGGCTTAAATAATATCGAAGTCAAGCCCCTTTAATTTGAAAAAAAATGAAATTAATTAATCACGAAGAATTCATAATTTAAATATAAACACGATTATTCATTGGAATTATTTTATAATTTAGAACCCTTTATAAATTATCACTTATGATTTCTAAATAAACACTTTCATTTTCAGACCATAATTCATGCCATATAATTTATTTAAAAGGTATTTAAATATCAACATTTAATATTTAAGTAATATTTAATAATAGATGTTTTATAAACATTTATTATTTATTTATAAAACATTTATAATTAATAGAGTAATAAAACCTTTATTAATTAATAAATATACCCAAAATAACTTTCCGAGTGAATTATAAGCATATTATAAACCATTTATATCATTTTATATGCTAAAAATAATTTTTTACATTTTTTTAAAACAATTCTGTTTATCCTTACTCAGAAGATCTATTTTTTCATAAGGTAAACCTATTTATACCCTTAAAAAAAACTTTTAATAAGGGTATTGTGATTATAGAAATCTCACGTTAGGATAGAACTAGTTTTATTTCTGATATGTAAGGGTATAACTCCATCTTCTTCATGGAAACACATTAGATACCATTACATAATCCTTAAAAACTTGGTACTACCTTTACAAAATTAAACTAAAACCCATGGTGTAAATGTTGATTGGGTGACCCTCATGTATAACTCTTCAACATAAGGGTGACCTTAAAAGTTTTTATTCTACATAAAGGTAAACATTAATGACCTTTACACAGTTCCATATTTACTTTTATGAGAGTCATTAGAACATGGAATTACCTTTATGTGAACTTCTTCACATAAAGGTAAGTCATTAGTTACATTTATGTAGCCTTAAAAACCTCAAATAATTTTACAAATCCTCTCACATATAGGTAATTCATTGGATACATTTATACATCCCATCTACGTAAAGGCAATGCCTCAGTTACCTTTATGTAGTCTTCTACATAAGGGTAAACTATTTTTTTAGATTTCTGAAAAACATTAAACATGATGATATGTTTTTGAATCTTCTTAATTTCAATGCAATATTTTATAAATCTAAATAATGGGATATCTCTGATATCCTTGAAGCTTTTTTTAGAGTCTAATAATTATTATTAGATTAAATGAAATAAATTTAAACCCTTATTCGAGGATCTCCCATGAAATAAATATGAAACTATAGTAAACTAAAATGAAGAATAGTTGTAAATAATATATCTTACACTAAAAATCATATGCAACATCTTCAAACACCATTGAATGGTTTTGATAAATATCAAAAAAGGGTATCCAAAAATAATACCTTATCTGTAGTGTACCCATGGGTCAAGCGAATCATCTGATGTTTAGATGGGATATACATTCTTCCATGGATTTATAGATCCTTTAATTTTAAGGAAAATTATAAAGAGAGTATTTAGGTACCTTTGAATTTCATCCAAGTATCATGGAAGAATAAACCAACTTCCATCTCATGAAAAAAAAATTATAGGCTGTAAAAGATTCTCTTAAATAGATTTCATTTATTCATGAATTACAATGCATGAATAAATGCTTCAGTTAGTATATGAATTCATCATTTGAGTGCTTCACCCCCCATAATTTCAGTCCATGAGAAGGTACTTTAACGATAGCCCATCTGGGAATATATAATGGAAGCATCTCATTAAAACTATTATACTAAAGTGACACATCCCATTCATGAAAAAAACTTTATATATATATATATCATATATATATATATATATATAAAGATTTAGGTAATACTTCCATCATAAACCTCACATAAATCGTATGTGTGGTGTTTTTAGAATAACTAAAATTAATTTTTTCAATTTAAAAAATTGTTTTCTCAGATAGAAACATGCATCAAATGACCAAAATTGAGTAAATGTGATAAAATCTTCATGAAATTATAGAATAATAATAATTAGTTAAATTTTGACCTATAATAATGAAAAAAAAAATAAATAAAATGTGTCATGTGGTTGGAAGTCCAAAAAGTTTGTTTTTATAATTAAATAAATTGTTTTCCAAGTTAAAAACATGTGTTAAATAATCAAAAATAAGAAAACAATCTTAGATTATTATGAAAATATAAGAAACTGACCTTTGATTATTTTTTAGACATATAAAAATGAAACTCATGTTAAGTATACTTATGATGTTTTAAAAATGATCAAAAGTGAATTATTATAATTAAAAAAATATTTTCTAAATTAAAAATGTGTGCTAAATGATTAAAACTGAGAAAATGGACTCAAATTATTATTAAATTCAAATACTATGATATAATATTAATTTGTGACCCTTAGTAATAAACCATAAATAAATACGGAATGTTTTATAGTCATAATTCATAAATTTATCATCAGGTTACCTTCTTTCAGGTATTTTTCATCTCTCGTTTTGTTTCTCTTTTTGTTTGGGTGAATTTTGGGAAATTCAAGGATGGGTGTGTTTTTTTGGGTAAAATGACCTAATGTTTAGGAATATATGTTTTTTTGAATTAATATAGTATGAGTATAAACCTATCAAAGGATTTTGATGGTTCTCTTTGTGTTTAGAAAGCTTTGGTGGTGGTTTGGATTTTTCCTATAGAATCTAGATTATGAAATGCCTACTGAAAACTTTCATATCTTGAACTGGTTACAAAACATGAATGTGTTTCTAAGATAATGTCATGAACTTGTTTAGAGCATGTAATTTAACATACCAACTCGATGGCCATTAAAAATGGGTGCCCTGGGTCGTGTCGCCACATGACCTCATGCACACATCCCCATGAACCAGAGGATGCTGACTTGTAGTGCAGGTCTATAGAGACATGTTGGGGGGACTATTCCTTCTTATTAGAGTAATAAGATAGAATAAATAGCACAACAATATTTAATAACAATTAGTAATAATAAAAATATAACAGATTTTAGGAACCAACAAGTAACCACGTAACACATGTTATAACAATATGATAAATACCCTATATTCCAGGAAGTAATACAAATAAAATCACTAAAACTGAAACCAACAAAAGATCCCAAACATATTCATGAGTCCCAACCTAGTCCATACATCCCATGATCAAACCCAATACCCAATTCCTTAACCAAACACCAGGTTCCTATCCTAAACCTTTGATAGAAAAAAGAAGCATCTTCTCAGGCACCCAAGTGCCATAGAGGCTCGAGAAGGGTGTGAGTGTAACTCAGTAGGCCACCACCAATGATGTCTAACATAATAAACTGTCTCTAAAATAGTGTATTTATATAATCCAAGTGAAATAAATAAATAAACAACAAGTTAAATATAATTTTTACTTTTAAAAATATATTAGTTAACCAATTATATTCTTTAAGTTATGTTGAATCACCATCATTGGAATCTACATTTTTTATTTCACAAGGGAATTAATTTATCCAATAATTTAATCCAATGTACCAAAAAACATTAGTTTGGGTAACAAAAACATATATCACAAGAGTCACAGGTTGAAAATCAAGGAGCCTCAATATAATAATTCAACTAGGATCTATTACCTAATGTCCGACCATCCAAACCACTAGGTCACAAGTCAAAAAACATAGAGTAACAACCCAAGAATCCAATCGGAACTCGAAATATATGTCCAACCATCCCAACCTTGATATGGAATTCTATGTCATATCCTTGGGTTTTGGAGAGTTAGTCCTTGCCCTGGAAAACAATGGTGTATTAGAGTTCCTATAGCATCAGTATGGCCTTCCCAAAACCAAGGAGTGTGGCATCAGTCCAACAACCCAAACAATTAGTCACCAGTCAGAAAACCTAGAGCATCAATCTATGAATCTAATTGGGATTCAAAATATATCATCGTTCCACCCAAAAAATTCCATTATCATTCATTTCATGATCACATCATTTATCAAATTTCAATATCATTAATCATTCATCATTTAACATGGTCTCAACAGTCCTATAAAACAAAACACTTCCTAATAAGACCCAAACCCTTTTCACAATTTCAAAAAAACATCACTTAATTTTTTTGAAACAATCCATAAACAAGGTTCTTTCCCTTTAACATCAAAATTTATCCAAGGCCACCCATTCCCTTACATTATTTAAAAGAAACCTCCATGGAATTTATATAAGTATATACCACACACAAAAATCAAATACCATTTTAAATCCAATAAGAACCCATTTTCAAACACTTTGAGTTCAACACCTAATTTCTAAAAAATTACCCATATTAAAAACATCATTTCATCATTTAAAAAAAATAACTGGATCGAAATCAAAAGCATAAAATTTAAACCATTTCAAAACCCACTTAAGTGTTTCACAAAGAAAGCACATAAGCATTTAAATTTTTTACTTTTAACCATATACACATACCAAATTAACAACTATACCTCATTGACTTTAATAATTACCATATCTCAACTTTTACCAATTCAGTTAACCATTATAAAAGGTTTGGAATACCCCATGGGTAGCCCTAGGCATACTGTCAAATCATCAATAGACTGAACAAGGTCCTTGAAGCGTACCACACTTCACATTAATTCCCAATTTAATTTCCTTATCCAAAAAACATAAAAAACAAGTAAGAGAAGAAACTTGAAAAAAATCACATACACATATATAAACATTAAGACTATGGGAAAAATATTATATACCACCTAATTAATGCTTGTAGACAACCACTCATCCTACCTTGGACTTTAATCCCATCCCAAACAACCTTTAGTGTCCAAAACTAGAATATAGTAGAAAATGAGGGTTTTATGGATTCAAAAGGAGAGGAAACAACACACCAAACCTATTCAAGAAAATGGAAGAAATTAAAGTTGAATAGGTATGCATAGAATTGATTCACACCTAACAGTGCTCTAAATGCATTAAAAATGAAGAATAAATACCCATATAATAAGAGAAGGATGTTGGTTTATCACCCAAGATGGAGGGGGTCGAATAGTGAAGATATTATGAGGAGAAAAATTTAATCCTGAGAGGGAAAAGTGAAAAATTACCCCTTTTAATGAGGCACGTGGTATGTCCACATGGTTGGTCAAAACATGTACCATCCTTACACCATCCTTTATCGAAGAGGAATTTTGCATCGCATGATTTCCTGGGATTCTGAATAGTTGGAAAAACCATGTGGTGGCCATGAAAAAAGGATTTTCCAAGTCCATACTTTTTTAAGCTCCAACCTTTCATGGTTTTCAAACCATGCACCTTCCTCTCCAGGCCCACATGGATATGGAGCATGGTTACTACTCACTGTGCAGAAGCCATTCTCTCCACAAAATTTAACATCTATTTCTACTTTCCCATTCCTCAAATGTTTAGAACACCCCAGAAAACTTTCCTAATAATGGTAAAAATTCCATAATACAAAAAAAAAATCAATCAAGGATGTACCTTTTCTTAGGGTTGGGATCATACATCCTCCCTACCTTATAATATCTCGTCCTTGAGATGCATTCTCCAACATCACCAACCCTCCAAGACAAATGGTCAAACCACTAGGCCCACTTATCACCTTTCATATCCCATGTTTCATTTTAATCATAACCATTACATAATATTAATCAGACCCAAGAAACATCCTTACCCCTATGGTCTACTTTGACCATAAAATAAACCGGATACTCCTAAAAGGAAACATCAATATCCACTAAACATCACCAACATCAACCATACCAATTGAAAGATAGAACCAAGGAAATACTGTTGAAACTAAGGCATAATATGACATCAAGATAGCACTAATTCTCCCTAAAAGAGGCAATCGGTACGTACTTGGTCTGATTCTACCCACAACTCTCAACCTTCCCAACAATTCTAGCACCAACCAATAGATCATATGATCTTCCGACCACATCCCCCAACCTATTCCAGTCTATAACTCATGTACCAACAAACTCACTCAGTATCTAAACATCTGAAATACAAACAAATCACAAAACTAATCTCAAGAATTTAATCATCCAAAACACAATCCAACACCCATTTACAAACCTGAACACCAGGAGGATATTTACCCAAACCCATAAAACTCTTAATACTGATCACGTCATCAACCGACCACTTGACCGCTATGGTGCTCTCCACCATATGCTCTATCTCACAACCACTATCTCCTAGTGCTTGGAACCTCCGCCCTTAGAAAAGGACTACTTTAACCTCAAACTCAAACTTCACAATATTCCCAAAAAATTTCTTAACTCACTATGTCTAAATATCCCTAAGGGGACCACCTAACATCATAAACCAACCTTTCCATCGAAACCACCAGGAATAGATGTACCTCCCTTATCCATGAATGAACTAAGGATAAATTGTCCTCCCTCAAGGTCCACATATAATCCTGAAACACACATTCCATTTCAAAACATCAAATAGTCGTGGCTTTTAACTTACCATATTCATTACTCTTACAAAGGTAAGTTAGATCATCCCCAAATGACTTGTCCCAAAACTCCCAACTCCCAATACTTGCATGTCTCCTCCTTGCCTGGTCATGGTAACTTAACCCTAGGGCACACCACAACTATCTAAATGAACTTTCTAGATTCCATGAACACCTATCAGTAAGATTCTGGTGCCCAAAATACATTGTGCACAAACTATCATTGTGCCTCACTGAACCCATCAACATTCATATCAAAAGAACCTCAGATCACATGTGTCATCATCTTAGGACCAAATCCAAAGCTCGACTTGAATATCAACCACATATATGGCTCACCTAGACTTCCCTAAGGAACCCAAAAATATACCTCAGAGGTACCTCACTATCATCCTAATGCTACCATATCCAACCCAAAATCTATTCCCCACATCTATGAATGACATATCGCTCCCCACCTTAGCAGTTTCATTATTAATGTGTTCCTAAAGAAATTTCCAACAACCACGGCATAGGCTACCATTATTGAGAAGCCCCAAAAATTGGTCATGGGCATCTCTCAATCTATCATGTGATAAAAAAATAAACCATCATCCGTTCATAGCTTCAAAAAATGTATCCTTTAGCATTTATCGACATATAAACCATCACACAAAACTCATACAGAGGTGGCCAATGGTTCTCCTCCACCAACACAGATCCACATACATTTCTACACAAGTGCATCCTCCAAGAAGTTATTTATTAGACCAAAAAAAAATAATTTAATTATCTTTTTCTATAGACAATTCTATCTTAGTTTTACCCTATAAAATTAAAAGATAATGGGCATAATCATTTCAAGTCTACAAGTAAACCAAAATTTCATTCACGGGAGACACCAAAACCAATTCAAAACCAATAGGTCTCTCACATAACTAGTGATTACCACTTTTTTCTCACAGAAATGATAGGTTCTTACTCTTAGGAAACCTTTTTATAGGTCCCAAATGGCATCGTGCATCCCTATAATGTTCCCAACATCTAGACATTAAAAAAAATATTGAGGTCGTACACTTTCCTATGATCATTCATTGAACCCAACTCTATATTCCATGGGATGTGCATCATCAAAACTAGGCCCAAGTTCACAACCATATAACTAAAAATTCCTCAAGATCTATTGGCCTCACTAATCTCGAGGCATCCTTGATGTTTCCATCCAACATCAAAACCTTTCGCACAACCAAGCCCAACCATGTGACCAAACCTCCCTCAGGGTGTCACTTTCATATAAAAATATCAATCTAAATTTAACAATGATCCCAAGTTGATTTTTTCCAAAACATATGGATTAAACACTAGAAAATATTTCTTACCTTTTGAAACTGATGTTATAACCAACCAAAAAAACTCAAGTGATTCCTTGAGAATGAAACCAAGGAATAACCATTAATTATACCAAAATTAAATGGCACACACCATGCATCAATTCCATCTTTGAAGCACCCACCCATGATTTACACTCTAAGGCACCCGCACCACTGGGCCAACCTCCCTCGAGGTTACAATCAATTTCTAAAACCACTAGTGCATGAACACAACTTCAGTTGAATCTAAAAAACCATTAAACTTCCCACTTGTCTCTTTAGGAAAACCCAAAATAGGCATCAATCTCTACCCACTACTATAAAAGTCCAAAACCACCACATGTTCCATATTCACTCAAAAAACTAGCAACCCAACCAAACCTCTCACAGAGGTCATTCTCAAAGATCACATGATATCATCTCTCTATACTAGATTCAAATCTAGAAAAGGCCACTAGAACTCTGTATAATTCATACATATCAAACCTCAATAAGTTTCTTCTCTCGAGTGTCACTCCTTCCATTGTTCCAAAAAAACACTGCGCCTAATACACCAAGTAACCATTTACTCTAGGTCCCATACCAAGATACACACCCACAAACATCAACACCACATTCCAAACACTAAACCTATGGTCCAAACACAAATTTCAAGGTACAAACTCATAAGGGTCACAATATGTATACTAACAGACAACATTTCAAAACCTGAAGGTCACACATAACTGAAGGCACAATGATCACTCCTCTTTAACCACACATCAACTCACCCAAACCTCACGACCCATGACCAAGGCCTCATAGTAGGGGACCCTAATTTCACAAAACACCCCTATACAAGGATAACAAAAACCATAAGGGATACTCACTACCGGTGTGTATAAAGGTTCCATCATTTCACATCTTCTATTTTTAGTTAACTTTATCATTTAAAAAACCCCGATAATTCAAATTTCAAACCTTTTTCATTTCTAAAACCCAAATATTTACACTTCCCAAAACCATTTTAACCCATATTTAAAAAAGAAACCATATTTATTAAAATAAAAATTTTAAAATATTTTCATTAAAAACATTTCAAATAATGACCAATAGGAATAAACCAAAAGAAAAAAATGTACTCTACCGGCGTAGAAATCTCAAGGAACTATCAGTCACAAGAAACATGCAAAAGACCTATAAATCCAATATGCCTAGAATGATGCATGAAAAAAAACACCCTCACTATTCATATTGTCCCAAGAGAAAAAACCACATAAATCAATAACATCACATCCAAGTGTGCCACTCGATATAGAAGTATCAATCAATCATAAAATAAAAAAATAGAAAATCAATTCCCACCCCTGGTAACTTGGATTTTCTCTCATATGTGGGGATACATGCACCCATACATGAGATAATTACCAAACTAGATAATATAATTGTTTCATGTAGACCATTTCATAATAGTAAGATAAAAGATAATGGATCTGATAACACTTTGTAACATCTTGACCCACTGGCCACTAAAAACTGGTGCCCCCAGGGGGGGTCACCACATGACCTCAGGTGCACCTACCTGTACACCAGATTTCACTGACTAGAAAAAAATATCTATAGAGATACATTGGGAGACTATAACAACTTATTAGAGTAATTACATAGCAGAAATAATATTAACACATGTAATAAATGATAGGAATAATAAAAGGACAACATATGGAATGAGTTAAAAAGTGACCAAGAGACACATGATATTACAATATGGTAAATACCCTAGCACAGCAGCCTCAACCCAGTTGGTGAAGACTCTTAAGTGAATCCATGGGACCCAAGATAAAATCCATGTGGAGGCACAATTTTCATGGGTACTGTAGTAGGACTGTAGTAGTACTGTAGCAGGTACTGTAGTAGGAACTATGCAGTATTGTAGCAGGTACTATAGTGGGAACTGTAGAAGACATTGTTTGGCATAACAATAGTCAGGAATTTGCCCCCATTTGGGACTTTGGGCCACCGATTTGGTCCCTGAGTCCTTTAAGGCCTTCATGCCACCCAAGCCTTCAGGCCAGTAAGGCCTTCAGGCCACCTTAAGTGCAGATGAAAACCGGAAAACATATAAGGAACAAGCTCTATAAAGAGGATGAGAAAGGAGCTTTCACCATAGCAGAAGCAACACGAATTGCAAGAATGAGAGGGTATGGAACCGACCATCCGGAAAAGCCTTTGCATGCATAGGATAGCCTAGCCGAACAGCCATGTGAAGGCGGATAGCTGATTTCATGATGAAGATGCTGGGGAGGAGTAGTTCCAAGTAGTTTGTCTGGGTTGTATGTAATGTTTGAAGCCTATGGGCAATGAATTCCTCTAAGGCCTACGGGCCATGTAATACTTATGCCTATGGGCCTTGTAAGGGTTCCACCTCACCCCTTGAATGGTAGATTATCAAAAATCAATAAAAAATTAAGGCCTACATGCCATTGTATGGATAAATACCATATATGAGAGGTAGTCATACAAATAAAATCACTAAAACCAAAACAACCAAAACATCATGAACGTGGACCTGAGTTCTAACCCAATCTCTAAATCCCATGCTCCAACCCACCATACCATGCCTAAACCAAACAATAGGTCCCTATCTTAAACCTCTAATAGAAAATAATAAGCATCTTCCTGGGTACCCATGTACCATGGAGGCCCAAGTAGAGTGTGGATGCAACTCAGTAGGCCACCACCAATGATGTCTAAAGCAATAACCATTATGTATAATAGTGTTTGTAGATAATCTGGGTTCAGTAAATAAATAATCAATAACTAAAAGATATTTTTAATTTTAAACATTTATCAGTTAGTAAATTACATTCTTCATGTTATTTTGTATCATCATCACTAGAATTTACCATTTTATTTCACAGGGGAATTCATTTATCCATTAATTTAATCTAGTGTACCACAAAGCATCAGTCTGGGTACCCATACTATATATTACAAGTGTCTTAGGTTAAAAATCAAGGAGCTGCAGTCCAAGATTCCAATTGGGATCCGATATGTCGTGTGACATCCCAACCACTAGGTCATAAGTCATCAAACATGGCTCATCATTCCATGAATCCAAATGTGACTCCGAATTTCATGTCTGACCATCCCAACCTTGATATGCAACACTATGTCCATACCCTTGAGATTAAGAGCATCAGTCCTTTCCCTGAAATACTATGGTGAACTAGGGTTCCACGAGAAACAGTCTGGCCCACCTAAAATTAGAGAGTGGAGCATCATTCCAACATCCCAAACCATCAGTCACAGGTTGGAAAAAATGGGGCATCAGTCCATGAATCTAACAAGGATTCAACACGTCTCATTTGACCATCCCCAACCATACCATTATCATTCATTTCATTATCTCATCATTTATCAAATTTCAATATCATTAATCATTGATGATATAACATGGTCCTAATGATTCTTTAAAACCAATCACGTCACAATAATACCCAACCCATTTTCAAAATTTCAAAAAAAAACCACTTAAACATTTTTGTAAATACCCTTTTAAAAGGTTAATTCCCTTTAACATAAAAACGCATCCAATGACACCCATTCCCTTCTATTGTTTAAAATAAACCTTTGTTCCATTTACACAAGTATAAACCAAAAAAAATTAAACACCATTTGAGATATAATAATAACCCATTTTAAACACTTTAAGATTAACACCTCCTTTCTAAAACATTAACCAAATTCAAAAATCATTTCACTCTTTGAAAATTATAACCAGATCAAAATCCAAAACATAACATTTAAGCCATTTAAAAATCACCTCGATAATTTCAAAAATATAGTATATAATCATTTCAATTTTTCCCTTTTAATTATTAATACATATAAAATTAAATACTAAACCCCATTCACTTTCATAATTATCCTATCTCAATGTATACCAATTCATTTTTCTATTTTCAATGGTTTTTCATACCCCATGGGTAACACTAGGTCCAGTGTAAAATGATCAATAAACCCAATAAAGTCTGCGAAGGGCCTCACACCTCACATTAATGTACAAATTTCTTTTATTAGAAAAAAACATAAAAACTTTGTAAGTAAAAAACTTGGGATAATCAGAGACACATATATAGACATCAATACTATGGGAAAAATATTAAAGAACACCAAACTCATGTTTGTAGAAAACTTCTCAACCAACCATGGGCCTTAATCCTATCCCAAACAACCTTTATCATTTAAATCTAGAACCTACTAGAAAAAGAGGTTTTAAGGGATTCATAAAGTAAGAAAACAACACATGAATCCTATTCCAGAAAATGGAAGGAAAAAGAGTCTAATAATTTCATGGAGCTTCAATTCAATCCTAACAGTTCTCTAAATGCCTAAGAAATGAAGGAGAAACATCCATGGAGGAGGAGGAGGCTAAAAGTTCATCACCCAAGATAAAGGGGTTCAAATGGGGGATAAATTTTGGGGAGAAAAATTTAATCCTAATATGGTAAAATTGAAATTAAACTCTTTTAATGAGGCGTATGGTTTGTCCATAAGGTTGAAAAAACCATGCTCTATCCATCTTTCATCCTCTATCTAAGAGGATTCTTGGGTTGCATGATTTCTTGGGATACCATGCAGCTGGAAAACTGTATATTGGCCATACAGAATGGATATTTCCATGCCCACATAGTTTCAATCTTTCCACTTTAATATTTTCCCAACTATGCACCTAACTCTTCAGGCCCGCCCAATTATGGTGCCTGGTTACTCCTAACCGTGCTCCAACCATGCTATCAAAATAGATTGACCTCTTTTATTACTTTTCTATTCCCTGAACCCCTAGAACAACCCCGAGACCTTTCTTAATACCAGGAAACATTCCATAAACCCAAAAAACATTAATATAGGATTTACCTTATATTAGGGTTATGATCTTACAATTTTTTTCCATATAGTGAAACTGGTTCACGTCATCAAAAGGTTGATCATATTTATTTTTAATCTAGGTTGACACTATTTTTAGCGTATTTTGTAAATGTAAACTTCACATCATGAAAGGGTGTCACATCATGAATAGTTTGGGTCCATTGGTTTTAACAATGATTTACATATGAATTTCTTTTCATTCGATGTGTAGGCTTCTCTCTTGAAACCTAGGAGCTCTCCCAGGTGATTCTGGGGGCCTCCTCTCCTTTCAAATCATTTCTCATCAAAATTTATCTTATGGGTGGATTAATTGAGTATCTATGGGTAAGTGATATTTTTACTTCTTCATTACCATTGGTCATAATAGCACCTTTGACTTATGTTTTTAAATCTTTTGATCTTATGGTTATGTTATTCCTAACCCTTTATAGATCCATTGTGTTATCTTCTTTTGAGGTCTAGACCTTTATTAGTTGTGGTGTGGTGGGTGCATTTTCCTTGAGGTATGTGTGACATAACCTCTATCCACACATTAGTTATTATGTAATATGATTATAAAGTGGGGGAATAGTAGTTAGGGCCTTCATTTATTGGTTTTCATTCCATCAGATGGTTTTGGATCTCGTTGTGGGTGTCTGTGACCCGAGTTTAAGGTATTTGGTTCCTTCTCTAGCTTGTGTTGGATAAACCTTGATTGTTGTAGTTTATAAATTCTATTATAAATAAAATGGAATGATTTATTGATATATTTTTGTGCATGTGTAAATGGGTTTTTCATGAAAATATGGTTTTTCCATTGTTTTTGGTAAAAGGAAAATGGGTGTTTTCAAAGAATTGAAAAATGGGTTTGTGAAATGGATTTCAAGTAGGGTTTTGGTGAAATGGTTTGGAAAATGTAGCACATGGGAAGACATGGTTACTTAGTTGTAAGGTGTAGTAATAAGAATCATCTATTGATACTTTTAGGGGGTTCAATCCTGGGATATTCATCTACTCTATAGGCTTATTTCTTAGGGACTTGTTAGTCACAATTGGGAGGTTCACTTTCTGGGGTTTTCCTATGCTCTATAGATTCAATTCTTATATCTAGAGGCTTTTTGAGCATGATTATCTATATCTGGGTATGATTTTTTTAGATTCCCTGATTGGTAGTGATCCTTATCATGATGTTACCTATGTTTTTGAGTTATAATACTTTGATTTGATTAATTTCATTGATATATGTGATATGATTGAAAATTATTTTACTTGGATTATTTAAAACTATGGGAAAAGGGTAATTTTTACCATTTATTTAACATAAAAACTATTTAACTAATTATCATGCCTTGTTTACTATAAAGATGATCATGTTTAGGTTGTTGTATAGATACTTGTTATGGAACACCTGTGTGGGATCCTATAGAGTTTTTCATATCACACCTTAAGCACCCCTTTGGCAGTGAGTAGACCTTATTATATATTTTAATGTAGGGAATGAAAAGGTACCACAATGAGGTGGTGTGGTTTTTTTTATCTGAGATGGGTAGATGGTGGTGAGATAGCATGGCATTTTTTTCTTATCACATGGAGTATCTATTTCTCATCTTTGGTTTTTTACTTTGTCTTTGGACTCATACCTTGGAATTTGTTTAGCTAATTTTGGGTTATATTACTTCTGTTGATTTCTATTTTTTTCATGGTAGATATTTCATATTCTTCTATTCTATTGTTTCTTCCTGCTGTGTGTGTGTGTATGCCTTGTTTTCTGCTTTAGGATGGGAAAAATCATTCCATTTGGTTGTTGTTGACACTCAGACACTAGTATTCAGCCTGTGGGGATTGGAAATTCTCTTTGAGTATGTGATGGGTTGGGTCAGGTGCCAGTATGGGTGGGTATTTGGGTCAGTTCATTATAATAAAAATATATTTTTTTAATAAAATTAACCATTTTTCAGTTAAAATTCTTATTAAATGATAATAACTGAGTAAATGAGATTAGTTTTTTTATGAAAATCCAAAAAATCTATTGATTAGTTTTTAAAATAGGGGTGTGGCATTCCTGTCCAAGGATCAGATGGACCCTCCTTGCACTTCAAGTTGGATCCTCAGGCTGAGGATCTTCCTTTAGTTCTGGCATATTCTGAGTGCATCCCCTATTACTCATCCTCGGATAGCATCACCCCGTCTAGTGTGGACCTGGTCTCTCAGTGTCAAAGGGATTCCCCTGCATGGTTGATGGAGTTTGTTGGGTGGATCGTTGGTCCTTGCTAGCTTTTCTCGATGGGTGGGATTCTGGAATTTTTATGCATTCTCCCACTAGCATTATAGATCCCCTAACGCTTTTCTCGTTGCTACGGTTTGGGAACAAAAACAAAACCCAATCAAAATACCGTAGTTCTATTACAGGATCAAAATGCAGGAGTCCATACAAGCAGCTCCAACCAATCAGCATATCTAGATCTTCTGGAAGAGAGACATTGTGGTGAATCTAATTTGGGCGGGGGGCCAGTTCATTATGATGAAGGTGAAGAAGGGACAGTATACTTTCTTGGTTTCCTTTGTTTACGGGAGATGTGACAATATGAGAAGTGAAACTCTGTAACAAGAGCTTAGTGCTTTCGACTTGGGAGATGATCCTTGGATAGTAGGGGGCGACTTCAACATCATCACCAAACCATCTGAGAAAAATGGAGGAGGGGGAGTTTCCACATCGAGCTAGCATAAACATTTTCAAGTTCATGGAAATCAAGGGTCATATGGATATGGGGTATACCAGGGATTCATTCACATGGTGTAATAACCATAGAGGAAATAGATGATGTTAGAGGTGGATTGATCGATGCCTCGCTAACTTACATGCTATCACCGTGTTCCCAAACACCAAGGTTAACCACCTAGTCAGAGGGATTTCTGATCACTCACCACAAATGTTATCTCTGGTCCCCAGGCGGGAATGTTCTGATCGATTCAAATTTTATGAAAATTTGATGTTCCATCTAGATTTTTCTCATCTATAAAGGACTTCATGGGGGGAACTGGTGTAAGGGAACCACTAGGTGGCTATTTATAACAAACTCAGGTGGATCAAACAGGTGCTTTTGGCATGGGCAGGCGACCTCACCCTATTGACCAAGAGATGGATGACCTCAAATGAGTGATTGACCACCTGGAAGGTGACCTAGAAAGAGTCTGGGATGACATTATTTTTGAGTATCTTTCATTCAAAAGAACTTTATGGCGGAGATGATTCTCAGACATGAACATATGGCCTAGGAAAGATCAAGGATAAAGTGGTTACTTGAGGGAGACATAAACACAGCTTTTTTCCATGCATGCATCATGGAGAAGAGACAGACAATCAATCCGAATATCAGGCTTGAGGATGGATCTTATACAGATGATATTAGTCTTGTGGGTGGCATGGCTTCCTCTTACTTTGAGGATATTCTTGCTAGTTGTAACACGAGGATGGTCGATGGGTACTCGAGAAGAAGTGATGATCTTTGGGATGTAATTCCCAACAATTTTTCTTCTGAGGACAAAGATTTCTTGGAAGGGATCCCAGATGAGTCTGAGATTCATACAGATATGCTAAGTCTCAACCCAGATAGTGTTCTAGGGCCAGATTGTTTCACTAGGTCATTTTATAGAGCCTCATGGTAAGTTGTCAAGGAGGACATAATTTCTACTATTTAAGAATTATTTCTAGGAGGAGTTCTCCCTCGTGTTGCCAGTTCCACGACTCTAGTACTAATTCCACAAGTGAAGGCTCCCTCCTCTCTGCTCCATTATCACCCCATAAGCATGTGCAATTTCCCATATAAGGTTATAGCGAGCATAATCAACTCAAGGCTGGCCATGTGTCTTCCTTAGTGGATATACATTGAGAAACACAATTTCATGAGGGGTCGATCAATCCAGGGGTGATCACTCTGGCACAGGAGAGTTTAGAGACTTGAATTACAAGACCCATGGTTCCAACATGGTTATGAAACTGGACATGAGCAAGGCATACGACGGATTGTAATGGGGTTTTATCAACAAGGTCTAGGCTTGCATGGGTATGTCTCCCAGGATCTCAGACATTCTTTTCAGATGCTTTAGCTCTTTGTGGATGGTTGTCTCATTCATGGGGAAAATCCACGATTTGTTCAAGGCAACCTGCAACCTTCATCAAGGTGATCCGATTTCCCTGAGTATTTTCATTCTTATGCTGGACACTCTTTGAAGGATTATAAATAGAAGAATTTCCATCGGTATTATTCTTCCTTTCCAAAGAAAAGGAACCCAACTTATATTTCTCATCTGATGTTTGCAGACAACACGATTATCTTATCAAATGCAGGGAGGAGATATGTGAAAGCCTTTAATATGATCCTGATGGAATATTTATACTAGAGTGGGAAATTGATCAACCATTCCAAAAGTAACCTGTACATCTCCAACAAATGTACGGTGAGCTGGGTAGATGCCCTGTGTAGTAAAATGGAAATGCAACTGGGGTCTTTACCTATAGAGTATCTAGGTTGTCCAATCTCTTCAAGCGGACTGCAAGTTCCAGACTATGATCATGTTGTGAGTAGGATCACTAGCCGGGTTCTCAACTAGAAAAATCACTTTCTATCTTTTGGGGGGGTGCATCGCTCTCATCAATAGCATTCTAGATGCTATACCGGTGCATGCAATGACTTTTACCTTAGTGCCAAAGGGGGTTATCAAAGCCATTGATAGGATCATGGGGGCTTTCTATGGGATGCACTTGCGAAAGGGAAGATGCACTAGGTCTCTTGAGGTAGAATGGACTAACCTATCCATGATGGGGGCATTAATATTATGAGAATTGAGGGAACTGTGCAGTGCATGCTCGCCAAGATGGAATGGAAGATCATCAAGAATCAGTCTCTCTTGAGGAAGATCATGAAACACAACTACACTAGCATTATTTAAACTGAAAGTTTCCAGTGATCCCCCTTCTAAAAGCTGATATGTCCCCTAATATTGAGTCTTCATCACCACTCTTATTGGCTCGTGGTAGATAGAAGTATACTATTATGGAAAAGAAACTAGGCGGGCTCCGTTCTAGGTTTCCCCAGGTGTCCGGCCCCCATGATTACATTCAAGGAGGCGAGATCATATCCATATTTTGTAATAGTACTTCTGGATAAGATCCATAATGACGTCACTGATTCTATCCTCATCAACTTAGAGTTGGAAAAGTGCATGTTTACCCCATCGAAATCTGGGAAGTTCCCCATAAAGGACTTCCATAGGATCTCTACCCCTCAGGTGCATCGTGATACCCGGTGCAATTTAATGTGGTGTAGTAAAATACCAACCAAATATAATTTTATTTCAGAAAAACGAGATTCTAGTATTATATTGATGACTAAAATTTTTGAGTTCATTTGTTTATATATTTTAAAAATTAATATATAATACTTATTATAATATAAAATTATTTGGATATACTGAATATTTGGCCAGAATCCTTTTTTTATGTTTTATGTATTCATTGTGCAATGTATATCACATAAAAATAAAAAAAGATCAATACCAGGTTCCCAAAAATATTATGGTAACCTATAACAAATTTTGTTAGGTAGTCACTATTTGTACAGAAAACAAGAACCAAATGATGATCATTATAACCTTCAATGATGGGAAAGAAGTGATCACCACATGGTGGTAGTTAGGTTACGTAAAAAGAATATATTTTTTATTTGATAGGGTATGATTAATGTTATATAATTGATTGAATAAAACTCTATTAGTCAATAAAAATTTCAAATGATTATATAAGTGTTTTATATGTTATATCCATGAATGGATACTTGTTTGGAAAGGTTTATAATGGTGTAATTACAAAGATTTTATAGATAAATCCTATAAAAAATTAAGATTATATATCCCACATATTCATTTCAAATTAAAGATATAAAACTCTTCAATAAATGCATGGATATCAAAGGTTAACTTGTGCTTTTATAAAGAGTAGTCTCGAAGTTATTAATGAAGGTAGAAACAAATATGTCATATCTATCTTAGAAAAAAGTCTCCCAAATTGAATAAATTATATAAAATATTACTGATATATGACACACTTATGGGTTTATATGATAATAATGTGAAATTGTCTTACGCTAATGAAGAATAATTATTCTAGTATCTTTAATGAGTTATGAGAATTTTTTAAAGAGTGATATTGAAAAATTATTACTAATAATACATTAAATAAATAATATAACAATAGATATACCATAATAATTAAATAAGAGAATGATATTTAACAAAAAAAACTTTTTCTATATCTTCTTAAGGGTTCATAACAATTTTTAGTGGAGATCTTCCCTATTCAGACTGGTGGAGACCATGTCTTCCCCTTGTGTGGGAGTATTCTTTAGTGGCTATAAGTTTTCCTAGTTCCAAAATCCTATATGTTTTCTTCCAATTGATGATTTATCACCCATATTCATCTCCCCTTATTATAGATTTGTCTCTTCAAAATAGCCTTAACATAAACATCTATCCCAAGTCATCAATGGTGTGTGAATGCTTCATTGAGTTTTCATTATCACTAATTAAATTTCAGGTCATTACATTGTACTATTATCATATTATTGTATGTAAGCTTAGATATAATTATCATCCATTTTTTTAAATTTAAAGTAAACTCTTCTTAGGTTTTTTTATTTCTAATATAGGTGGGGATTATAGACCACAAACCCTTCAATGCTCACTAGTTTTTTGATGAGGATTGTTTGAGTTCTTGGTCTTATGAATATCATACTTATGGTTTTTTATTTAATGGACATCCATTTAATGTTGTGATTTATAATTTTTTTTATAAAAAATGATTAAAGGATTTCTATATGTAAGGGAGACCAATCATGATGTTAATTCCTCTTAAAATTGGATAGGGGACTTATAGAGAGATAGATTGAGAGGGTAATCATGAAGAAATTCATATTTTAAGTGAATAGAATAGGATTGAGATATTTGTATTTATCATTGAAGAGGGGTGATATTTTTGAATAAAAATTTTAACATTTTTTTAAAATTTGATTAAAATATTATATTTTCACAAGACTAAGAAATATAAATATTTTTGTGACTAGAAATAGTAAAAAAACATATAATGAACTTATATCATTATTATATTCTATATGATTTCATTTAATAACATATATATTGTATTGTATACTGTATTTCACAATTCAACTCTATATTTTATTATTTATAAAAAATACCAAAACATCACCCATACCTAATTATTATATAATCATTCTGAATTTGAAACCAGTTTTGATTAATATAATTATTTGACTATGAAAATTTTAATTATTAAACAAAAATCCGAGGTGCATTAAGAGTCATTTATATAAAGAGTGACATTTTTTAAAACCATTTTAAAAATTAAATGTTATTAGGAGGAGTATCAAAAAAATTGCATTATGATTTATTGATTTTTATATCTTATTTTTATATATTAAATTTTCTATCACCAAAGGATATTAGATATTTTAACAATCATACATACATTACCCATACTTATCACATAACAATCATATTACTATCATAACAGTCATATATATTATATTTTTGATGCCCATATTAACAATAAACAAATTAACCTACCAATTAACATGTAATAGATACTTCATCCTTATACCTCCATATAAATTATACTTCCGTGATACCAAAAATGGGATCCCATATTTTTTTAATACATAAAACATTCATTACATGGTACAGATATTAAAATACAAAGGATCTTTTGAGGTTTATTTTCTAGAAAATTTGGAACATAATACATGACAAGCTTAAACATTATTATGATCCATTTTAATAGACTCATCATAGTTTCATCCTATGTTACTTTTACTAAATACCATATCTTGGGGACATACATCAAAAGAAAGGGGTGATCATGAATCCTAGTAAGGTAATAAAAAAGGGGATATTTAGCACGTGAAAATGAGGCATAAAAAAAGGGAATTATCAAAATAAAAATATGCATATTAGAATATACAGATCATTAATCATAAAATGGAAATGTGGATATATAAAAATATATAGTCATAATCATATCACCAAGGTGTTGAAATCATAATTACCACAGTTATTCACTAAGGTATCATCAAACATGTCATATCTTGAGAATAATTCTTTACCAATGAATTAGAGTTTTATCATGTGTCACCCTTCATATTTATTAATTAATGTGATCCAAATTGGTCATAATAAATTATTTCATCAATAATATGTCCAGAATAAAGGCTGGTTTTCATATAAAATCATTGCATACTTAAGTGCTTAAATAATTGAACATTACATCAGTTTTAGCCCATAAAAAGGGAATCTATTTTTAATACATGTAAATACATAAATAAATGAATTATATTTACATATTGTTAAATAACCATGGATTTAAAAATGTTTTGGGTATTTATACCATCACGAACTGACCCATGCCGGCGCTCGAGCCACAAATACCCCAATCCCGCTTCTATATGCCAGGGGCTAGTGACTAGCACCAAAGGCACAATAAACTTGGGGAGGAATTTACCTAAGAACCTACACACACACACACATATGTTTTTAACTCATTGAAAACATGCAGAGGGAAAAGAGAAAAATATGCAACATTTCTATAAATAATCCAAACATGCATGAACCACTAAACGGGTACAAGTACAGTAGGGTAAACTAAATAGAAAAGGGAAAAAAATACATGAACAACTAGAAATGTGCCACAACCTGATAGAAACTGAAAAGTAAAATAGATGAGAGAGCACCACTCTTGGATCCTAAGCTACAACCACCATACACGGTACAAGAACCTGTATCCCTATGCTTATCTGAAGTCACGATCAACCTGTATGTCGTCTACATAAGGTATGAAACATGTGGGAAAAGCCCATGTAGGTGTGAGTATAAAAATAATCAGTATGATTCCCTGAAAAGGAGAAGGTGGAGCCATAAGAGATACTCAAAAAGGGAAAGTATTAGATAAGAAAATGTATAGAAAAAGGAGTGCAGCTCAACCCAATAAGAGAGCGAAGTAAGATAATATAAACACAAGGAGTTAAAAATGGTGAGAATATGAAATTATCATAGTGTAATTTCTACCTATAGAAGGAGAGTAGAATTTCCCAACCATGAGAAGCTAGACACGGAAAGCACGTGGCATACCCCATGCATCTTCTTGTCTCTTTGAAGGAGGGTAACTAAAACCCAAGGAGTGGGTATTGGAAAAAGAATATGTATATGATGAGTTAAATAAACCCAAAAGAGAGAGTTTTGGGATCTACATTTCATACTCAGACCAAGAAAGTGATTATCCAATAGTCCCAGAAGTAACCACCATTGATGCCCAACATCTCATACGTCAGCCTAGGTGGCATAAGTCAAAGGGACAAAAATCACCACACCTCAATATTATCTGCTTTGGGTGACACTGACTCACTCGAATTATTCTAGGTTAGATCACAAGAACAATTCTCGATGGGGAAATCTCCCCTCTTTCTTGTGGGTCCTTACTAAGTCAAAGTATATCTCCTCATTGATTCATGGTAAGGAGGTCATCTCAAATTGAAGGACCCATGACCAGCTCGACTAGAGGGTTCCATTCTAATGTCTTCAAGGACCCATAACCATCCTAGATGGAGGGTTACTCTTAAGAAAAGGTTGAGGACCCATTCCCAACTCTGATGGAGGGTTCCACTCTAGTGTTGTCAAGGAACCATGCCCAGGCTGGATGGATGGTTCCACTCTAGTGTCGTCAAGGACCCATGCCCATCCCAGTTGGAGAGTTCCACTCAGAAGTCAAAAAGGAACTCCATTGGCCATCCTTACTGGATGGTTCCACTTAGGAAGCATGATTAACTCCTATGTAATAATCAGGTGTCACCCTGGAAAGGTGTCACGCCTGGAACATCTTGTATCGTATTTCTTCATACATCTTCTCCACTCTCATAAGAGTCAATATAGACCTATGACATGGGTGCTGTTAAAACATAGGAGAAGGATCTTCCACTGATATTCCTTTCATACCTCAACAAATAATGAGACCACAAATAAGGCTACTCACATCCAAATAGATTACACTATTGTGATCCTTTCCGAAAAACATGCAATATCGACTACTTACGTGACCCAAACAGACATCTAATGGAAAAGTCATATGTCACCGTAATATGCTTGAGATGCATCCTATATGTTATGGGCCCACTCTTTGATCCCGAAATAAATTATATGAATCATTCCATTACGATCTTTAATGGAAAACACACGATAAGGACTATTCATTCATCCAAAACGGATACCCAGTGAAAACTGTGTTTTATTGTAATGAACGAGAACCGAGCTAAGTGGGGCCCACAAATAATATTCAGTTTAAACACTTGAAATTAGTCTTGAAAATTTCTCCTCAATTTCAGGATCAAAACACTATTGACAGCTTGCTAACCAGATGTCGTATGAAAGTGTTATGATAGATGAAATATTTCCACAACAAGAACAATAATAATATTATTGGGTGTTTCGTGGACCCAAGTTGTGAACCATAATTCAATGTACAAAATTGATCTTGAATTGGCTCTCTTAATGAATGGTTGATGTTGCTAATGATGACACATCCATCAGACATAGCACGCAGAATTTATAGCAGATTAATGATTTAATAATAATATTAATTCTATAATTTCACGGACGTTTCATGGGCCCAAGTTGTAGTTCAGAAAAAATTTACTGAAGTAGTATTAAAAGGACCGTACTATCTATGGGGTCATGTCACCACTGACGGCACGTAAATTGTACGTCGTACGTGGGATTTTATGGTGGGTTAAACATTTTAATAATAATAATAATATATTTAATTTCTTTTTTTATTAGGGTTAGGGTTAGGTCACCCCTTTCACTCTAGCCACGCTGTACCCCTAAAGTCACCGCCTAGCCTTCTTTGTTGTGCCGCCTGTTCCCTACCACCGTTGGGATTCCCTACTCACACCGCCTTGCCTGCCGCTATTCCCACCTGAACCATCTTCGACTGCTGCATGCCCCAACCTGCTCCACTATCCCCGTTGCACCCCACTATGCTGGTCACCCTCTCACCAGACCAGATTGTGTGCTGAACTGCCTTGAACCAATGGAGTTGCGTCATCCTTCCACCATGATTCACCTTATCGGACCGCGAACTGTTGTTGCTGGACTAGAGTGCCTCCGCCACACCGACCACGCTCTTCCAAATAGATGATACCTTCTGCACACTACGTCACCTATGATCCAACTCAAAAACATGAAGAGATTGCAGATATACAATCCTCGGGTCCTGATCTACATAGATCCAGTCCCCACTCATGATACCATCATATTTTGTTAGATCCATCATGAATCCAGGCGCCCGATCGAGCTCCGATCGCCTGACAATTATTGAATCATGATTGAAAGGGATTCCTCTGTGAAGACGCAAAGAAAAGATGGAGAAAGGCACAAAAATTACACCTTTTAAACATCACCTAACAAGTGTTCTTGGATGGAGATTAAGATTTGGAATAGAGGTTAGAACACAGAATAAACAATATGGAATATAGGTACTCGGGCTCATGGATAGTTTGAAAATAAGGGAACAAATTGAATAACTAACTATCAACATGCTCAAAGGTTAATCTAGGGCATAAAAACAACAAAGACGAGTCGTACCTAGATTGGATCATTCACTGCTAACAAAGGATACGTTCATCGACCAAGGAGGAGGATCTATTGTGTTTTCCACTTCTTGATCCATACAGAATCAGAGATTTGTCATCGTTCATTCTTCATCTATCATTCGCCAATAGGAAGGAGTGGAGGGATGAGGGTTGTTGTCATTGAAAAAATAAAATTATGAGGGAACTCTCTAAAATGAGAATTTATAACTCTCAATTAGGTCAAGATATAAATAAAATAATTAAATAAATAAATATTTAATTATTTAATTACTCCACCACGATGGAACATAAGCCGATCTCCCGACACTGATAAATGTTATACCTTGCCTAGAGTAAAACCCACATTCTGAAATCAATGATGTCCTCATATTTCTCATCTAAGTCCCCGTTCAAGAGTTAGTTGGTTGTGAGATATTAAATTAATTAATTAATAATTTAATTCATCCATTTAACATACCACCATCAGGATAGGGGTCTAAACTTCCTGCACCGACTCATTTTATGTCGTACCTAGTGTAAACACTGAATTATGGACCCAACTTTTCTCTCAAAATTCCGATCCAATCAACCATTTAAGATTTATACCATTTTCATTAATTAACTACTCGTGAATAATATAAAACATATTTAATATTTTTATGAAATTAATTTTGGGCACACCGAGCCTCAGGATTTCATGTTGTCTCAGCACCTAGCTCTGGAATAATATTTAGAAATATTTTAGTCTTATTAGGTAAAAACTGTTAGAACCCAATTCTTCCATTCTGGTAGGAATATTTCCTTTTATGTTGTAATTAAGGAAATGGAGGAAAATAGGATTACACACCATTTATTTTTAAGAATACACTATGTAATATGGGTACACGTCATATACTACCCGGTGCACAACCATGTAATGTTTTGGCCAGAGTCTATACGAACATGGTGTGTAGTCTCAAGTACACACTGTGTACATTTTTGTTGATTAAATTGGACATCCGCATCATTTTTTGTGAAAATGGACAGTGGCTCTGCCTATTTGATGAACAAGTAGTGCCGGACATTCAATCACGTCTTAATTGATCATCTGAACCCCAATTCGTCCACTGTTGTTTGCGTTTGAACCTGATCAGTAAGATATAGATTCCTATTGATCTATTATTTATGATTTTTTTCTCTCAAAGAAGTTATTTAAGGTTGAGATTTTATTTACTTTTTTAGATCTACATCGTTATAGATTGAATTTTAGGTTTAGGCTGGATGAGGAGAGTCGTACTACAACGAGGTAGGTGGTCTTGTGCCTTTCACGAATTTTCATGATATTTATATATTTTGGAGTACCGCACACCCATTTTGGGGGTGTCGATTGATTTATAATTTACCCTTATTGTTTCTCATTGGTGTTTAGGTAATAAAATAAGTTTTTAAATTTATGAATTAGGTTGTTTACCTTTATTAAGGGCCACCCCATGGATGTGTTTCCCTTATAATAAACTTTATGGCCATTTGGCCAAGAATGCCTTTGAGGATTGACTTGAATTACCATTATTAGGTTGTTAAAAATATATTTCTCATTATATTATTTTACCACATGGGATACTTATTATGTTAAGCCTTGTAAAAGTTTAAATTGCATAATAGGCTTGTTATATGTTTTTCCATGTGAGTTATCCTTGTTTGACCATGTAATAGTTTAATTTACATGTGTTGGTTATTATGTAAACTATTCCCACATGAGTTGATTATGTTAATGCCATGTGATAGTTTAATTCACATGTGTTGATTTTGATATGGAATTTATAATTCAATTAAATGATAAAAATTGGTAATTAGCGATAGGCAAGCCATAGTCTCTGTTAAAAGACAAGGTTAGGATCATGTGACTAATTGCACCTTATATACCTTGGGTGAACCATTACGTCAGATAATAGATAATGGACGGGATTAAGAGGTTAATTATGTATCGGTTGTGATCGAGCCATGACTTGGGTGGTCAGGATCATTGGGGATTCTTTAAAATGCTGAGCAAACCTAGGATCCATTGAGGGATACCTAGATCGGGCTCTATTGGAAAATGATTAAATGACTATTATGTCACTAGTTGATATTACCTTTACAAGGGGAGTCGTAAGGCCTAGGTCGAACCTCGCAACCTTTATATAATTCAAAGAAATTGAGCAATGAAATGGATGACTAATGATGCATCAACCAAGCCAAAGCACAAGATTGGATTCATACTTCACTTATACTCTTTTACATTCTCTTCCAAGACATCTGTTGTGATTTCTTTTGAGTACCCTTAGTTTACTGCTTTCACTATTGTACACTTCCTATTATATATATTAACTGATATATTTGAAAATAACTTGGGTGGTTTTGCCCTAGGATTTAGTCTCAAACCCTATTTGGGTCATGATTTTGGGACCAAACAGAGTATATGATTGCAAGTGTTAATTAGGGAAACCACCATGCTACAGGTACATGATGTGCTACTCAGGAGTAGGAGATCACGGGATTGAGCTGATTCTTTTGATACTTCCTAGTCCCCATTTGTTTCTTTTGTGATTTTGAGACATATAATGTGTATTACTGTATTGTACTTGTATTGGCATCTTTCTTAGAACATTTAACATACTGCATCATCTTTTGTATAGAACGATGATTTGTTATTTATCTTATCAATCTTCCTCTATTTATTTTAGTTGTATGTTGTTTACTACTTCCACTATCATATATTATTTATTATGATGTGTTACACTCTGCAAATGAGGGAATAGTTTCCACACTATCACACCTTAGTCCCTTGCTACTAATTGGAGCCTATGGCATTTGGGGAAATGCGCTTGTGGCCATGTGGCCAACCAGGTATGGGGAACCAGTTGATTGGCATCCGAATCTTGTACATTACAAAGTGGTATCAGAGGAGTTTTCTTTTATGGATTTTCTTAGTATTTTGTGACATTAGAAATGGATAGAAAGGATATATAGTTTGGTAATTAGTTGTACCCGGGAGTAGCTACCATGTGTATAGGGAAAATCCAAATTACCTTGAATTGAATTGTGTTCTTTAGAATTTGAGCTATTACAGTTGATTCGATTTCACTATTCAGTGATTAACTTGTTTTGTGTTGTTTTTATTGATATCATTTTAGTTATGTTTTGTTGCAACCCAATGAGGTGAGTGTATTATATTGCATGAATCACATAGGCACTTGTTAGAAATCACATGCCATGCATTCTTTCCATTCCATTTAGAGAAAATTACTGTTTTCATGCTATTGTGGTAGATGACATGTTAGATATGCATGTTGTTGTGATAGGTACCTTGATAGATATGACAGCTATTGTGATAGGTGTATTGGTACATGTTATGGTTGAATTGGATGGATGCCAAACATTGGTCCCTGAGGAGTATGGGCCCTCTTGGATCAGAATTTGGTGGATCATGTTTTGGTCATGGGATATATATTTTGTTGCTATGTGCTATATGTAGATTCCAATCTCTGATACAAGATGAGTATGAGCTCCCACAGATCGAAATTCGGCACACCATCTCTTTATTTTTCAAAAACAGGGGTTCTAGGTAAGTATTTGAGGCTTACTATCTGCAATCCTAGACAACATGACATGTGATTATATGAACACATACCATGTGTTCTTCTATTCTAGAAGAGAGAACTTTTCTTAAGTACACACTATGTACTTAGAGTACACGCCATGTGGTATTTGACCATGTGTTTGGATGTGTGAGAGAGAACACAGGTTGTTGGTTAGTTCACTCCTTGTACCGTAAGTACACCCCATGTAGTTTTACATAGGCAAACCCTGTGTGGTTCTATCCTTGTAAAAGTACATATCAAGGGGGAAGACATGAGTACATTCCATGTGTCAGACTGACACACCATATACCTAGGAAATTTACATGACCAAGGCAGGCAGAGTTACACACCCATGTGAGAGTTTAAAGGGACACACCGTGTGTCCATATGACAGACCATGCACCAGGGATGTTTACATGCTTAGGATGGTGGGTGAACACACCTATGTAAGAGCATAAGGGTACCCACTGTGTATGGTTTTTACATGTCGTGTAATTATTTTTTTGGTACCCTTTTAGGGTCTTTTCTTGTTTTATCCTCCTTTATTAGTTTTAGACTCGAGATTAGTCCTTTATGAGTAGTTTTCAACATAGATCGAAATGGTGAATCCCATGGGGCATTCTGAGGAATCCTAATGTGTGTTTTAGGGATTCTATCTAAATGAGGAGGTTCTTCCTCCAACATCATTTCTAGTTGTCAGGTGAGAGGGAAACTTGGCTCGAATGATCATTTGGGTGTTCAAACCAACCTAATTGGGACATTTGATCTGAGATGATCTATAATCTATCTCCCATGACCTATGTTTTGGGGATGTCTCCCTTGAAAGACGTTCCCTTCTAGCCAATGAGGTCATGATACGAGTTGATATCAAGGATTTTGTGTATCATTCCTCTGCATATGCTTGAACTTAGAGAATCCTGTGTGGAATTATCTATTTTCTCTCTAGTTACCAAGGACCCCTTGAGGTATGAATTATATTACATGTTGTTCTAGGGAGTCCCTTGTAGGATCTCTCTTCTGTGTACTGTTTTTTAGGATCCCAATTGAATGATGCCTCTATTTTTTAGATTTCTAGGATCCTGTGTCAGATTCCACCCATTCATTTTTAGAAAAGGATCCCATATAGGATTCCTTAGATCATGTTACCTAGAGGATACTAAGTAGGATGACTCTCAGTGTTATGATGATTTTTCTTTGTAGTAACGTCCCAGATCCAGGTGACAATCAATGTGGGCCCTAAACATAGTTGGTCACATGATCTCAAGTGCATTTCCCCAAATGCCAGAGGCTGCCGACTAGCAGCGAGGGCCTAAGTCTAATAGTGGGGAAACTATGCCATCATTTGTCAAAGTGCAGCGCAGTGGAAAAATATAAACATACGAATGTGGAAGAAGCAAAAAATTTGAAGCTGAAATGGAAAATAGAACAGAAGTAAAGGATAAACAACAATCATATATATGATGATGAAATATGTCCATATGTCTAAGAAAGCAGCCAAAATAGGATACACTGCAATCTAATACAATATAGTACAAGGTACAAGTGTAGAAAATGAAAACAAAAAAGTGCAACATGAACTCAGCAGCATCACAATCTTAAGCTCAGTCCACACTCTCCTACTCCTCTGCAACAGTCATGTACCTATATAAGGACCCTTACCCTTATCGACACCTGCAAAAATATAATTTTTTTGGTCCCATGACATGACCCAAGCAAAGTGAGAGAAATAAATCCCAGTAGGCAACCACCAAAGGCCCGAGCCCAACTGACAGTGAAAATTTGCAATAGAAGTGTGCAATAATAAAATGCAGTAAGCTAGGAAGTACTCAAAATCAGCTACTACCGCCAGTTCCATTACTATTTAATTATTATTAAACAATTCAATATAATTGATTTATAAGTTCCTGAGACCCAGCCTCGACCGACAATCTTCTGTACAGTGCCAAAAAAAAAACTAAAATAGGATATCTAACAAATATAAAATATAATAATACCAAGCCCGTGCTTTATATTGGAGGTATAAAACAAGAAAAAATCATAGTGAATATTCATGTGAACATTTCCCTCAGGCTAAACGGTACCTTTCCCTCAGGCTAATAAGAAACTTTCCCTCAAGAGTACTAGATATTTCCCTCAGGCATAGAAGCTACTACCCTCAGGCATAAGAAACGTTGCCCTCAGGAAAATAAATACCTTACCCTCAAGAGAATTAGTACCTTTACCTCAGGAGAATCAATACCTTGCCCTCAAGAGAATCAGTACCTTGCCCTCAGGAAAAACAAAACACTACCCTTAGGCTAATAAAAACACTTCCCTCAGGCTAAGAAATTAACCGGGCTGAGCCCAATGCATAAGCAAGTAATAAATATGTTTCCTCTCAATTAAACTCAAAACATGCTATCATTACAGCATACCCAAGGGTATCTCGGCCAAACGGCTAAACAAGGGAAATGCACCCTCGAGGTGGCCCTGGATCAAGGAAAAGATCCCAAACAGTATCTTATACATGTTAATTAGACTATCTATGCAATTATAGATATCTTAACAGCTATGGTCTCAGTCATAAAACACCCCAAACATGGGCACGTAGGACAACAGTATACAAAATCAACTCGATAGTTGGAAATAAACACCAGACCACCTACCTCGATCTCCTCTCATCGATATACCTGAACGATGCCCCCCGAATCAACTGAAAATGACATAGATCTGGCATAAAAACTCACTCGTTCAAACTAAAATAACTTCTCTTAGGTAAATAATTGGATGCAGAGGTTCAATAAGAGAGAATAACTCACCCACGTGGTTCAAATGAGATAGATTGCGAAGGAATCAGAGTCCCAATGTGTGGTCGGGAGATCTTCCAAATTCTGGCCTTCTCTCCCACAGCTCTCGTCGAGTCCTAAGCTTCCTCTGTCGAAAGAGGAGGATACTGCCAATTTTTAATAAAAAAATAACTACACGGTGTGTAATCTCAAGTACACGACATGTAATCTCAAGTACACGACATGTACTTTCCATTTTTTTAACTATTCCTTTGGTGGCCACCTTCCACCGCCTTACTGTTCATTAGCCAACTTGGTTAAACGACATGTATTTCTAAGTACACGACGTGTACTATCATTCTGCTGGAGGCTACTCCCACCTTCTTAATATTCACCTACCGACTGATTACACGGTGTGTATATACTAAGTACACAGTTTGTAGTCATTTTTTACACCCTTCATTGTTGAAAGGCCTACACGCCCTATATACTCATCCCATAGGGCCAAAGTACACGACATGTGGAAAAGTACATGGTGTGTACCCACAAATTTTGGGATTTTCCCCATTTTTGTTATTTTCTCAAAAACAGTTAAAGAAAAAGGAAAAGAAGAAACCCGTACCTCAAGAATAAGAACCAGGTTCTTACAAACTTCTCCCCTTAAAGAAATTCTTCCCCGAATTTCCCTTCCAATGGTGGTGAAGATAAAGCTGAGAACAACTCTGGAAACTGAGCATGTATGTCGGTCTCCTGCTCCTAGGTTTCATCCTGCACTTGGCCATGATACCATAGCACCCATACAAGAGGAACTGACCGGACTCAGAGAACCTTCATGTTTCTATAAACAATACAAATCAGATTCTCCTTAAAGGATGCATCAACCTGTAGTTAAACGTCCTATGGCTGAAAAATGTGAGACGATTCTTAGTGATAACGGTACAACTGAGATACGTGGAAGATGTCAGACATGTCCTGGTACCTCTAGGTTAAATGAAAATCCTTCCTTTGAGATAATATGACTCAGGAAGTGTATCTGGTACATCCAAAAGTGGAACTTTGAGAGCTTATCATATAAATTATGCTCCCTCAGTGTACTTAGTACGATCTCAAGATGGGTGGCTTGGTCTTGTTGAGTGTGAGAGTACACCAAGTTATCGTCCATGAAGACCACCACGAAGGAATCCAAGTATGGATGGAACACTCAATTAATCAGATCCATGAATACTACTAGCACGTTCGTGAGTCTGAACGGCATAACGAAGTACTCCTTTAAACCATATCTTCTCCGAAAGGCTGTAAGCGGTATGTACGATGGTCTAACGCTCAACTAATGATATCTGGATATCATGTCAATCCTCGAGAACACTTGTGCTCCTCAAAGTTGATCAAAAATATCATCAATCCTCATTAAGGGATATCTGTTTTCGACTGTCAACTGGTTCAGCTTCCGATAATCCACGTAGAGTTTGAGGGCACCATCTACCTTCTTTGCAAATAGGATAGGCGAACCCCAAGGAGAAGTACTGGGTCAGATGAAACCCTTTGCCTGTAACTCCTATAACTACTTCTTGAGCTTCTGAAACTCTTATGTAGCCATCCTATAAGGAGGAATGGACATTGGTGCCACTCCTGGCACAAGCTCAATAGAGAAATCCACCTCTCACTTAAGAGGTAGACCTGAAAAGTCGTCCGAGAAGACATCCCTAAAATGATCAACCACTGGAGGGAAATACTTATAACATGTTCCCTAGTCATCCAGATATAAACTCACAATCTGGGTTGTCACTCCACCTCATCCAAGATGCTCAAGCCCATCTCGGCTCACTTGGACATCCCATTAACTCTTGTATAGAAACTCTCCACCCTTTGGTGATGTGAAGATCACCCTACGATGATAGCAATATAAAAAGGCTCACAAGGGTACCAACTAGTCGATCTCGAGAATGAAATCATAGCTTGTCATCTCTAAGACATAGAGGTCCCATAGAAAGTGACACCCACTAACCTCTAGGGGCACTCCTTGCACTGACGCACACCTTCCGTTATAATTCCCAACGAAGTGTCTAGCATCATAACATCAAAAGAAGAAGAAACACAGAGCCTAAGGCTCTCCACAATGGGAATAGAAATAAAGCTATGTGTAGCACCAGTATCAAGAAATACTGAAGATAAAATAGAAGCAACTATAATAGTACCTCTGACAGTGGAAGGTCCGAGATCCTTCTCTTATTGGGTCTGTTGCACTGCATATGTCTGCCCAGTGCTACGGCCCTACGACACAGCCTGACTGAGCCGACCCGCCCTACTGTCTCTGAGATCCTGGTGTCTGGATACCACATCCATGACCATGACCTTGGCCTAAATGTCCTAATGTATTCCAATTCCCCAAATGGTAAGAAGCTATTGGCCCTGCTCCCGCATGCGGAGTCTGCATAGAACCACTCTTACTAGTCACTAGCGGAAACACACTGAAAAAACTCTAGAGATGGCCCACCTTGCCACAAGATAAACACTCCACTAAGTCATGTGGACACTGAGGTCTATTGTGGCCCTATTTACCACACTGGTAGCACACTATTGGGCCACTTGAAGAATTCTTCTGGCTAGTACTTCCACTGTGAGAAAAATCCATCTGCTGCTTCCTCTTACCAGTAGAAATAGTATCAGAAACTGGTGTTGAACTGCCCTGGCCTACCCCACTAGCTTCCCTCAGGTTTCGCTCAGTAATCAGCGCCTGGTTCACAATATCGTGCACTATAGGCAACCTGAAAACATTCACTATTTCTCAGATGTCATATCGATGATGATCCTCAAAGCGTCTAGCCCTCAACGTCTCGTCACCCACCAGAACAGGTGCAAAACGCTATAACATGGTGAAGCGGGAAGAATAATCCATCACTAACATAGAACCCTGCTGCAGATTTATAAACTCTCTAGCTCGATCTTCCCTTAGCATCCCTGGAAAGAAAAATTCATAGAAGACTTCCTGAAAATCTTCCCACGCCATGTCTTGGTGATGCTCGGTCTAGGTGGTAACATCCCACCATCTCTTGGCGGAATCACATAGTATATAATTAGAGAGCTTGACCCTCCTCCCTGGAGGTGTCTCAAGATACTCAAATATATTCTACAATGAATCCATCCATGACTCCGCAGCCTATGGTCTACCATCCCCTAAAAACGTAGGCAGATGTTGCTACTGGAATATATGTGTCAGCTCTTCCATAGATGTGGCAACCGGCGGTGCTCCCTAGAAGGTTTGCATGAACCACATAAAGCCCTTACGGAACTGCGCATCAGCGCCTGTGTCCGGTATAATGGCTGGCACCACATCTGGATCTGCTGGAGGATCCATCGGTAGCCCATTGCCTACCATCTCTGGGGTATAATTGTTTTTTCTCTCTTGGTGAACAACTCGTGGTCATCTTGACTGCATGACTCTACAAGGTCAAACACACGCCTTAGTTTAATTTACTGTCGAGATTTCTTTTGTCCATTTTAGTGTGCCAACAAGAAAAAAAACCACAAGAACTGACAAAATGTGTCTACACAGTGTGTATAAGGTCTACATGACGTGTACCCTTAAGCCCTTACATGGTCTTGTTCTGATGCCGGTCTAGACATGTGTGAACCCTAGGTACACGGCGTGTTACACCTGCATACAACGAGTAAACCACCTCATCTTCCCAGCCACACGACCAAGTCCACATGGTCTCTCATCGGTCAAGACTACATGGTGTGTCCCATAGGTACACGATGTGTACTAGACGATCTCCACCGACCCGTGTTGTTCATGACATGGCTAGATACACAGCTCACACTACACTGTGTGTTTCTAGATGGACATAGCATGTACAAGAATAGGTAACACTGACCCGTGTTGTTAGTTACACGACCGGGTCCCAAGATCACACTACACAGGATGTTCATCATTAATATGACATGTATAAACTCATATTTCTCCATCCGTTTTGTTAGTCACACGGCGGACACAGGGTCCACCCTACCCGACGTGTACAACTAGTACACGGCGTGTTCCCACAAGAGTTTTCCTATCCCTTGTTTCTACCTACATGACCTATGACATGGTTAGAAACTATATGGAGTGTACATACAGTACACGAAATGTACTTAAATTTTGTTCTTTTCTTACCAAATAGAAGAGTACACAGCATGTGTTCATAGAACCACACACTGTGTTGTCTGGGTTTCCAAACAATTGACCTCAGAAACTATTCCGGAGCCCCTCTTTCTTTAGTTTTAAGCGTCAGTATGCCAAATTCCAATCCGTGAGGGCCCATAATCCCCACGAACCGAATTTTAGCACCCGACCTTTCCCTTTATAGTACAAAACGCAACAAAAGACTGGATCATGATCTGCTAAATTTCGGTCCAAGAGAGCCCATACTTCTCAGGAACCAAAGCATCGCATCCATAAACCCAACTGTAACATGTACCAATACCCTATAAACAGTAGGCATATCTATCAAGGTACCTATCACAACAACATGAATTTTCTAGCACAACATTTATCACAACAACATTAAATTTCTAATGCACCTACATGGCATATAAACTATGCATGGAATGTGATTATAACATGTGCCTAAATGATGCATGAGATGGAATACCCTCATCTCATCGGGTTGCGACTAAAATAGAACCCAGTATAAAAATATAAACAAGACAACACAAGTGTGTCACCCAACAGTGAAAATTATATCAACTGTAAAGTGCAAAATCAGTAAAATTGCAACACAAGGTAAATTGGCTTTTCCCTATGAATGGGTTAGCTACTCCTAGGAACAACTTATTACCAAGTACCTATTTCGTCCTATCCCTAGATATAGGCTCCAAATAGTTAGTCAAGAAGAAAATAAATTCCTCTAATACCACTTTATAGCATCCTGGATCTAGGTGCCACTCAACGGGTGCCCTGAACCTAGTTGGTCACATGACCTTAAGCACATTTCCCCAAACGCCAGAGGCTGCCGACTAGTAGTGAGGGCATAAGTCTGATGGTGGGGAAACTATTCCCTCATTTTTTAAAGTGTAGCATAGTGTAAAATTATAAACATACAAATACAGAAGCAGTAAAAATTTTAAAGCTGAAATAGACAATGGAACATAAGTAAAGGATAACCAACAGTCTTATATATGATGATGCAATATGTCCCTAAGTATAAGAAAGCAGCCAAAACAGGATACACTGAAATCTAATACAATACACTACAAGGTACCAGTACAACAAAACAAAACAAAACAGTGTAATAGGAACTCAGGAGCATCACAATCCTATGCTCGGTCCACGCTCTCCTACTCCTCTGCAACAATCATGTACCTGTATAAGGACCCTTGACCTTATAGACACCTGCAACAATATAATCTGTTTGGACCCAAGACATGACCCAAAAAGGGTGTGAGAAATAAATCCCAGTAGGAAACCACCAAAGGCCCATGCACAACTGACAGTGAAAATGTGAAACATCAGTGTGCAATAAAGAAATACAGTAAGATAGGAAGTACTCAAAATAATCTATTCCTACCAGTTCCATTACCATTTAATTATTATTTATCAATTCAATATAATTGAATTATAAGTTCCTGAGACCCAACCTCGGCTGACAGTCTCCTGTACAATACCACAATAAAAACTACAACATGCTATCTAACAAATATAAGGTAATAACAATGCCAAGCCTTTACTTTATCTTGGAAGACATAACAGAAGAAAACACAACAGTGAATATTCAAGTGAACATTTCCCTCTATATAAACAGCACCTTCCCCTCAAGCTAATTAGAACCATGCCCCCAGGCGTACCAAATATTTCCCCCAGGCATAGAAGCTACTGCCCTCAGGCATAAGAAACATTTCCCTCAAGTGAATCAATACCTTTCCCTTAGGCGAATTAGTACCTTTCACTCAGGCAAATCAATACCTTGCCCTCAAGAGAATCATTACCTTACCCTCAGGTGAAACAAAACAGTACCCTCATGCTAAGAAAAACATTTCCCTCATTCTAAGTAAGTAACCAGGATGATCCCAATGCATAAGCAAGTAATAAATATGTTTCTTCTCAAGAAAACTCAAAACATGATATCATTATAGCATACCCGCGGGTATCCTGGCCAAACAACTAAACAAGGGAAAAACACACTCAGGGTGGCCCTAGATCAAGGAAACGATCCCAAAAAACATTTTATACATGTTCATTATATTATCTATGAAATTATAGACATATTAATAGCTAATGACTCATCCATAAGTCACCCCAAACATGGGCGCATAGCACAACGGTACACAAAATCAACTTGAAATTTGGAAATAAACACCTGACCACCTACCTCGATATCCCCTGATCGATATATATGAACGAAACCTCCCGACTCAACCAAGAATGATGTAGATCTGGGATAAATTCTCACTCGTTAAAACTCAAATAACTTCCCTTAGGGAAAGAATTGGAAGGAGAGGTTCAAGAATATAGAAGAACTCACCGGCATGGTTCAAACGAGATAGATAGTGAAGGAATCAGAGTCCCGGTGTGCGATGAGGAGCTATTCGAAGTTCCAGCCTTCTCTCATGTGGCTCTCATCGAGTCCTAAGATTCCTCTATCGAAAGAGGATTCTACTACCTGTTTTAAATTAAAAAACATAACTACACAGCATGTACTCTCAAGTACATGGCGTGTACTTTCCATTTTTTTAACTGTTCCTCGGGCGGCCACCTTTCACCGCCTCATTGTTCATCAGCGGACTTGGTTACACGACATGTATTTCTAAGTACATGGCATGTACTATCATTCCACTGACAGCTACTCCCACCACCTTACTATTCACCTACCGACTGATTACACGGAATGTATATACTAAGTATACAGTGTGTAGTCAGTTTTTACACCCTTCATCGCCGACAAGCCTACACGCCCTATATACTCATACCACACATCCAAAGTACATGTCATATACCCAAAGTTTTTTGGATTTTTCCCCATTTTACTTATTTTTTAAAAAACACTTAAGGAAAAAGGAAAAGAAGAAACCTGTACCTCAAGAATAAGAACTGGGTTCTTACATTGATGAAGGGATTTCATGCTAGTTCTTTCATATTCCATCTATAACTAAGATGCGTAGGGTGGAAAACCACTGAATAGAACCCAGAATGTTCCATTTTCTCTTGTAAACATGGGGTAGTATATGTTGAAAAATACGGTACCCATCGGGTGTTAAATATTAAAAACGAGCCGTAGAGTTCGGTTAAACCGTTGAGCTTTGAGCTGCTATTTTTGTTCTCAGTTATCTCTAGTGTAGAGTGACCTAAATGTTTTGGAACCAATTTCGTCCTAGTTCTCAAGATGAATTTCGATGACATGAGTGTTTTTATATCCTAGTCGGTTTAATTTTCAGATTTCATGCCAAGTGATATGACAAAGTGATCGTGGTTTGTAGAATGACACTCGTTCATTTAAGTTGGTTTTGAACTAGCACGTTTGAGAGAAGCTGTTCCATCTTCTCGACATATAGGACACTCTTAGGTGGGGAGAGGCATGTCAGTTCTATTTAAATGTGTTTTTCCAGGTATATGGATCACAATCAAGTACCATTCAGAGATGGTCATTTCTACTTGAATGCCTTTGAGACTTGAGAGTCCTGATTCATGTTTTTTTATTTCTTGGAAGCATGACATTGCTATGATTGGATATGTGTGAAAACCTTATAATGAACTAATGATATTGGATGGACCACCGTGGTTAATCGTGAGATATCACAAACATGACATGGGATAAAGGCATTGTGGTCGGGTAAATGATGATGTGTCGGCAAGTGAAGCTAAGTTTCTTTCAAGAGGTCGGCCAGTAGCGGTTCAAATTTTGTTTTTGTGGTAATATTTGAAACCCTCTTACTATTCTATTAATTAAGAGAAAATCATGTACCCTATTTTTTAACATCGTCTTGAATGCACTAAGAGAGCATCAGTTATATGTTGTGCTACAGTTGAAAGTCATTGGGCTAGTTTGCGATATTTTTATGTGTTGTAAGTTGGATGTGTTTCTTTAAATGATGCTTGGTTAATCTTGATTGATACATGGGTTTCCATGTAGGAACACCTTGAATGGACTCTGGATGACTTATGCTTTCCTTGATGTGACCAATAGATGAATGCCACTCTGGGTTTAGTGCTCATAAGTGTACTTTCAGCCATGTACCAAATTCTCACTTATATGGGGAGTATGAACCACCTTAGTGAGTTCCTTAGACTTAGAGTGGGTGAATATGAGGTTATCTCAAACTTATTTTTAGGCTCAGATGTAGTTCTTAAAAAAGGGTAATGATTCCAGTGAGATGGATATGGAATTACGCTTTCACTCATGCTATTGCGTGACCTTTTAATTGATCAAGGGATGGATTCACAAAGGAGCTTAATCGTGATATAGGCATGAGAATTGGTGAGTGGGATTGTTGTGGGAGTATGGTGCCTTAGGATCAAGCATTGTGTTCTGTTGAAATTGGTTGGCCTTCTAAGCTGGGCGTTTCTGAGATTAGTCCTCGAGTGATGGTTTGAGTCATTTTCTTTTTTGTTCTTCGTGTCTAGTTCCATTGAACTAGTTTAAACATGCCTCCAGTTTAAGGTGGGTGTGGTATAAATGTCTGTAATGTATTTTGAGGAAATATGGTGGGACCGCTTTTGATGAGGTCGATCGGGGTTTGACCGTTCTTTACTAGGAGGCCACTGTTATGGCCCCAGTTTTATTGGGTTTTCCCAATTAAAGAAAAATCATGCCAAAATCATCGTTAGAATTATCAAGGGAATTATTAGTGGAGTTTTCCAATAGTGGAGGTGTTGTGGTGACGATTTAGTTACATTGTTCATGAAGGAATTATTCACCGCTCACTTCTTTCCAATGAAGGAGACCTTAGGTGTTGATGAGCTTGGGAGGATATATATTCGTGAGGTGGTACGACTTCATGGGGTCCATCGTTCTGTCATTTCATATAGGGTCACCTTCTTTACTTCGTTTTTATGGAAAGGTCTATAGATGGGTTTGGGTACATAGGTGCTTCTAACCAAATCATACCACACTCAGACCAATGGCCAGTCAAAACGCACAATTAAGGCACTGGAGGACATGATCCAGGCATGCATCTTGGATTTTTGGGGTTCCATTGGAGAGACACATACACCTGGTTGAGTTTTCCTATAATGATAGCTTTTAGGATACTATTCAAATGGCGCCTAATGAGGATTTTTATGGTAGGTCATGTCAATCACCCCTATGCGGGCTGGAGGTGGGTGAGGTAGATTTCTTGGGACCATGTCTCGTGCAGGAGACTTCTGAGTAGGTCCAATTGATTCAGAAGCATAGGGCTACAACAACAGTCTCATTATAAATCTTATGCTGATCTCCCCAGATGACCTCTAGAGTTTAAGGTCTAGGATCGAGTTTTCTTGCATGTTGCAGCAAGGTTGGGACAAAAGAGGATCAAGAGACATGATAAGATTTTGTTGAGGTACATTGGTCCATTTTAGATTCTGGAGTGGGTCGGCCTGATTGCCTATAGATTGTAGTTACATCAGAGGTAAAGGGATATTAATGATCTGTTCCACATTTCTCAGTTGCGACGTTACATTTCAGACCCGTCTCACACCCTTTATCCTGAGGATGTGGAGTTGCAGGAAGATGCGTCCTTTGAGGAGCATCAAATTCATATTTTAGGTCATAACACTGAGGTTTTCCATGGCCGGTCTATTCCATTAGTATGAGTGATATGGAAGGATTATTGAGTGTAGTATGAGACTTGGTAGAGGGAGGATGACATACGATCATTGTGTATGGTGTTTTTCCTAGATAATTCTTCATCACCATTGGAAGGGAAATTTGGGGATGAGTTTCTTTAAGTGGGAAATTTGTAATAACTTAGTTCTTCCTTTGAGGTATGGATCATTCCTTTTAATTTATACTTAGGAAATATAGGGAAAAGATAATTACATGCCATGTATTTTTAAGAACATGCCATGTAATTTGGGTACACACCTTGTACTACCCAGTACATGTCCATGTAATGATCTGGCCAGAGATTGAATGGACACGTCATGTAGTCTCAAGTACACGTCATGTACTTTTTTGTTGATTAAATCAGGTAGTAGCATCATTTTTGTGAAAAAGCACAGAGGATCTCTTGGGTCGATGAACAAGAAGCACCATACCTTCAATCCCTTTCCAATTGATCATCTGAAGTCCAATTCTTTCATTGTTGATTGTGTTTGAACCTAATCGGTAATCTATTAATTCCTCTTGAGCCATTAATCATGATTTTTTCTCTCAATAATGTTATTTAAGGTTGATAATTTATCATAGTTTTGTAGATAAATTTCATTCAAGATTGAATTAGAGGTTCAGCCTGGACGAGGATAGTCGTACTATGATGAAGTAGGTCGTCTTGTTCTTTTCATTAATTTTCATGATGTTTATATATTTTGCAGTGCTGCACGCCCATTTTTGGGGTGCCACTTGATTTATAATTTACCTTTATTGTTTCCTATTGGCGTTTAGGTAATTGAATAAGTGTTTAAAAGTTTTAAATAGGTTTTTACCTTGATTAAGGGACACCCCATGGGTGTGTTTCCCTTGGAATGACCTTTATGACAATTTGGATGAGAATGCTTCTGAGGCTTCACTTGAATTCCCATTATTGGGTTGTTAAAAATGTATTTCTCATTATATGATTTTCCCATGTGATATAACTGTTATGTTAATCCTTGTAAATTTTTAAATATCATAATAGTCTTATTATATGTTTTCCCCTATGAGTTATCCTTGATTGGCCATGTAATAGTTTAATTTACATGTTTTTGGTATTAAGTAAACTGTGCCCACATGAGCGGTTAAAGCCATGTGATAGTTTAATTAACATGTGTTTCTTTTGAGATGGAATGTGTAATTGAATTAATGATAAAAAGAGGTAATTATTAATGGGTGGTCCGCAGTCTCGTTTAAAAGACATGGTCGGGATCATGTGACTAATTTCACCTTATATACCTTGGGTGAACCATTTCATCAGTTAAAATACAATGGATGGGCTTAATAGGTTAGTTATGTAAAGGATGTGAGTGATCCGTAGATAGGGTGGTTGGGATCATTGAGGCTTCTTTAAAATAATGAGTGAACCAAGGATCCATTGAGGGTTAACCGGGTTGAGCTCTATAGAAAAATGATTAAATAACTATTATGTCATGAGTTGACGGTTGCGTTTATACGAGGGGTCTTCAGGCCTAGGTAGGACCTCATGACCTTTATATAATTCAAGGAATTTGAACAATGAAATGGATGAATTATGACATGTCTTCCAAGCCAAATAATAAGTTTGGATTTAGACTTCACTTATACTTGTTTATATTGTCATATGAGTCATATTATGTGCTTGCTTTTGAGTACCCTCAGTTTACTACATTCACTATTGTACACTACGTGTTATATATATTCACTAATAGATTAGAAGATACCTTGGGTGGTTGCCTAATGGGATTTGGTCTGACACTCTATTTGGGTCACGCTTTCGGTCCCAAATAGATTATATGATTGCTAGTGTTGGTCAGGAAAAACACCCTACTATAGGCACTTGATATACTGCTCATGAGTGAGAGAGCATGGGACTGAGCCGAGGCTTATGATGCTTCCTAGTCCCTTTATGTTTGTTTTTTGATTTTGATACATATATTGCATATTAATATAGTGTACTTGTTTTGGCTTCTTTCTTAGAACATATAACATGTTTCATCATCTTTTGTATGGAATGATTCTTGGTTATTTATCTTATTAGTATTCTACTGTTTATTTGAGTTGTATGTTGTTTACTACTTCCTTTATTTTATATTATTTATTACACTATGTTATACTCTACCAATGAGGGAATAGTTTCTCCACTATCACACCATAGGAACTCACTACTAGTCGGAAACCTCTGGTGTTTGGGGAAATGTGCTTGAGTCTATGTAGCCAACTGGGTACAGGGTACCAGTTGAGTGGCAGCTTGATCTGGGACATTACAAAAAACCGAGTCTCTACATCATTCCATCCTTCAAGATTTTCATCCCTGAAAAGAAAAAAAATCGATCTACTAAGCTCCCACTTGGTTCTCCCACTCCTAAAAACACCCACACATTTTCTGTGATGGAACAACATGCAAACCATAGGGATGTTCTACCCTCATATGGTTTTCTCTTGGAACAGGGTCTCGTGATTCCCTTCTTCAGAATATCCACATAGTGAAACACCTAAGGATATCTAGTCATGAATGATTTAATAATGGATGAATTACAACCGATACCCTCTTACACACTTGAGAAGGGAAGGATACAATACCATCAACTGAAGAAAAGTCACACCCTTCTGCTCCACCAGGTTCAGTTGTAGGGAAGCTAATTGCTTTGATACTTCCCACACTAGGCAAGCCTAAATATTATTTCTACGGGAATCTTCCATAATGTTTCCCCTTCCCGGAGTATATACTATCTCAAAGTCATAGTATTGAAAGAATTTTAACCAGTATCATTGTCTTAGGTTCAAGTCTCCTTGAGTGGAAACATACTTTAGACTTTGGTGGTATGAGTAAACCACAAGGAACTCTTCTAGAAGGTAGCACCTCCACATTATCTAGGCCAAGACTATTGTTTCGCGCACCAGATAGTGAGTCTTGTCATTCTATTCTTGTGGTCTCCATCACCTCAACCTATACTAGATAACTATAGTATTAAAATTTGATGTTGATCATGCAAGGTACTAACAAATACGGAAGGTGAGTCAACTCATCCACTGAAAGAGGCTAAACATGAGAAAAATGTGGAATACCCCGCATTTCTTCACCCCTCTTGTAAGGAGAGTGACCTAAAAACCTACAATCAACCACACCCACTAGTGGCACTCCAAAAATAGGGAGGTCAAGAAGAAAACTACACTAGAAATACTAGGACATGCTTTGACAAACCACTTCATAACCTCGCCACAAACACACAATCCAGAGGGACTCTTCCACCATAGCTCGATACTATCTGCTTTGGGCAGCACTGAATCACCACCACAATTTTGATCTCATCAAAAACTGCCTCTTGGTGAGGAAATAACCCTCTTCCTCAATAATTTATAGCTATGTCAAAAAAAATTGTAACAAAATTAAAGTGACGCCTTGCATCACCCCGATAAAACCTCCATCAAGGAGCTAAGAGAAAAGAGTACTTCACAAAGTACCTAAAAAGTTATACTAAAAAATGTAGAAAAGATTCAAGGAGTACCTATTATTGTCTCATTCTCTACAGGATCATATACATTCAATGCTTGCAGATGTTAGTGGACCCAACTTCCAGCTTCCTGAGCCTAACGTGGGCCATCTGGTGGTGGTGAAAATACCTCATAGCATCACCCCCAACTCTGTCTCATCTCTCTTCTCTTCCATAATGCCTTCCTTGGGGACCACCTTTTCCCCACTTGGTAGATCCTTGATCACAACATTGTCTCTGCAGTGGTGGTCCACCTGCTACCTGCCTGGTGTTCTCAACTCGTCTGGTCGGGCAGTCTTGTGCAATGTAACCTCAATTGTCACAAGAATAACACTGGTGCTCCCTAGGCTATCACTACACTATGTGCTACCTCGACCCCAAATGAAAACATGCCTAAGACCGATTATGGGGAGGCCACCTGCATCGAGATCTTATCGACTGGCATCTGCTAGCTGCGACAAACATCTCACCTCTGTTACGATCACTGCCACAACCATCTGTATGGAATGACAGGAAGCTATCTATCACCAGTTCTTGCTCTAATGCCCCAAAATAGGTGGGGATGCATAAGGTCACTATGATAGCACAAATCTCTCTATAGATTCCATGGTCAAATTTTCATTCTCAGAAGTAGTCTTCATGGATCATGTTTAGAGAGTAGCATTTAAGGTCTGTGAACCTAGTCATGTAATTAGTCCCTATCATTCCTCTCTTCTGAAACATGAGGAGCTCCTAAAGTATAACATAGTGCAATAAGGAGGGGGAGTACTCCTCAAAAAACTGATACTGGAAGTCGTACCACGAAAGTACTAACTCATCGAGTATCTGAGTAACCAATCTCTACCAAAGCCCATCTACTCTGTGGAAAAGGTTGGCTACCAAAGCCAGCATATGATCTTCTAGTGTTCATGAAAGCATGAAGAGGTGGACCACCAACTCTAACCCAACCACTACTTCCTGAGGGTTTGGCTCACTATGAAACCTCAACAATATCTGTTGCTATAATTGATGAAGTGCACTCATCCTGTACACATCCTCATCCTACTATACTGGGGATTTCTACTACTCAACTGGTGGGGTTAATTTTACCTACCCACCTGTAGAAAGGGGGTAGAATGATGGATCCTGAATTGAGGCCTCATCACACACGAGATCATCATCATGAACTTGAGCTAGTATCCTAGATGTTATAAAGGAGTACCACTATCAGATGAGCATAGATATATATATATATATAACATTGTGGAGCAGAATCAATAAGTACAATCAAAGAATCAATCATATATGATGCATGTACCATTGTTCCCTATGACAAGTGTCTCCGGGTGCCGAGTCGACAACTAAGTAATCATGGTCCTAGTGAATGGATATGTCAGCCTCATGTACCATTACTAGACTCCCTATCCTGAGAGATGCTCTTGAGACACTTTGACACTATTTCCCTAAACCCAACCAAGATATTTTTAGCAAAACATTTGAACAACATCACAAGGGTCAAACCACATTTGATACCACTTTTTCACAACCCGACCCATACCGAGGCTCGAGCCATAAATACCCCAAGCCCACATCTATAGTCTAGGGGCTGGTGACTAGCACCGAAGGCATAATAAACTCTAGGAGGCCTTTTCCTATGAACCTGTACACACACACAACCAACTAAATGCAATAGTGCAGAGTGAAAGGAAAAAAAAGATGCAACCTTGGTATAAATAAACCAAACATGCATGAACCACTAAACGGTACAAGTACAATAGAGTAAAATGAATTGAAAAGGGTAAATATACATGCCCAACTAGAAAAGTTCCACCATCAAATAGAAACTGAAAATTAAAAAAGCTAAGGGAGAACCACTCCTGGATCCCAAGCTATGACAACAATATGCAGTCCAAGAACTAGTATCCCTATGCTCCTATAAAGTCACGATCAACATGTCTGTTGTCTTCATAAGGCACAAAACATGCGGTAAAACCCCATATAGGGGTGAGTATAAAAATACTCGGTATGATTCTCAAAAAATGGGAAGGGGTAGACGTAAGAGATACTCAGAAAAGGGAAATCAGTAGATAAGACAAGGTAAAAAAAAGGAGTGCATCTCAACCCAACAAGAGAGTGAAGTAAGCTCATCCAAACACTATGAGTTATAAACTATGAGAAGATGAAATTTCCATTGAGTCTTTTATACTTATATTAGAAGAGTAGACTCACCCAACCCAAAAAATAAAGACATGGAAAGCACATGACATACCCTGCGTATCTTCACCTCTCTTACAAAGAGAGTAACTAAAACACAAGGAGTGGGTAATGGAAATAGAATATACATATTCTCATTCAAAGAAAAAAATGATAGCAGGGGGATCTACATTTTACATCTCAGACCAAGAAAGTGAGTATCCAATAGTCCCATAAGTAACCACCATCGATACCTAGCATCTTATATGTCTACCCAGGAGGAACAAGTCAAAGATCTCAAATCACCACACCTCAATACTATCCGCTTTGGGTGACACTTACTCACTGTCATGGTTTTAGATCAGGTCATAAGGATGTATCTTAGTGGGGAAATCACCACTATTTATTTTGGGTCCATAGGTAAGTCAAATTATGTCTCTTCAATTATTCTTAGTAAGGAGGTTGTCTCAAATTTAAGGCCCCATGCCTAGCCTAGATGGAGGGTTCCACTCTAGTGTCATCGAGGACCCATACCCAATCAAGTCAGAGGGTTCCACTTGAAAAAAGGTTGAGAACCCATTCCTATCATGGATGGAGGGTTCCACTCTAGTATTATTGAGAAACAATGCCCAGCCCAGCTAGAGGGTTCCACACTAACATCGTTGAGGACCCATGCCCTACCCGGGTGGAGGGTACCACTTACAAGTCAATGAGGAACTCCACTAGAAATCCCTTCTAGATGGTACCTCTTATGAATCATGAAGAACTCCTCTGTAGTCATCATGTTTCACCAAAAATGGTGTCACACTCGAAACATCCCGTATCGTATTTGTTCATACATCTTATCCACTCTCACAAGAGTTGATGTTGACCAAAGCCATAGGTTCTCTTAAAATATGGGAGAAGGATCATCCCTCAATATTACTTTCATGTATCAAAAAATAATGAAACCACAGATAAGGCTCCACACATCCAAATAGATCACATTGTTTCGATCCTTGCAAAAAAACTTGTAAGGTCGACTAATTATGCACCCCGAACGAACATCCAATGGAAAAGTTTTATGTCATCATAATACGATCGAGAGGAATCCTATGGATTATGGTCCCATGCCTTGGTCCCGAAACAAATTATATGGATCACACCATTGTGATCCTCTAGAAAAAACACTCAAGGGATACTATTCCTTCATCCAAAACAAATACCCGATGAAAAACTGCATCTCACCACAATGTGTGCGAACTGGGCTAAGTGGCCCCCACACTTCATATTTGGTTTAGACACCTGTAATTGGTCTTGAAAATTCCACCTAAATTTCAGGATCACAGCACCACTAACGGGTCTCTAATCTGATGTCGTATGGAAGAGTTAGGACAAATGTAATATTTCCACAATAATAATAATAATAATAAAATAATTATTGAGTGTTTCATGCACGCAAGTCACAGAATAGGATTTAATGTCCAACATTGGTTTTTAATTGATTGTCTAAATGACAGGGTTATGTTGCCGCTAACAAAACATCCCTCATAAGTAACATGTGGGAGTTATAGCGTATTAAATATTTAATAATAATATTAAATCTGTTATTTCATGGGCATTTCATGGGCATAGGTTGCAGTTTAGAGAAAAATGACCGAAGTTGTATTAAAAAAACCGTACCATCGACAAGTTCACACTATTGACGACAGTACGTGAATTGGACGTCATACTAGAAAGTTATGGTGGGTTAAACATAATAATAATAATAATATTATTATTAATAATATATTTATTTATTTTTGTTAGGGATAGGGTTCGCCCCATCCTTTCATGCTAGCCATTCTACACCCCTACAACCACTACCTAGATGCCTCCACTGTGCCACCAATGCTCTACCGATCCTGGGATACCCTGCTCGTACTGCCTCTCCTGCCGCCATTCCTGCCTGAACTACCTTTGACAGTCGCATTCCTGACATGCTCCGCTATCCTCATTGCACCCCACCGTGTCGGTTGCTCACTCGTTGGAACAAACCACCTGTTGTGCTACATTGAACCACTGGAGCCTCCTCATCTTAATATCGTGGGTCACCTCACCGGACCGCGCACTACTGTCACTGGACTAAACCACCTCCGCTGCATCGACCACACTCTACCGCACCATCAATACCTTCTGCACACCGCTTCACCTCTGATCCAACTCAAAACCATGAATCTATTATAGATTTGAAATCATCTAATTCTTATCTACATATATGTAGTCACTACTCATGATTCTGTCGTCGTTTGTTCAATCCATCAGGAATCTGGGCGCTTGATCAAGCTCGGGTCACCTAACAATTGTCAAATCAAGTTTCAAAGGGATTTATTGGTGAAGATGAAAATTAAAGAGGGAGAATGGAACCAAAATCCAATTTTTAAACATCACTGAACAAGTGTTCTTGTCCGGTGATCGATATTGGGAACTGTGGTTAGAACATGGGATTAACAATATGGAATCTGGGCACTCGGGCTCAAGAAAAGTTTGAAAAATGGGAAAAAATTGAAGAAATAAGTATCAATATTCTCAATGTTTAATCTAGGGAATAAAAACACCAAAGAGAAGTCCAACCTAGATTGGATTGTTTGCTACTGATGAAGGACACATTCGTCGATGAAGGAGGAGGATCTGTTCCATTCACTACTTCTTGATCCGTTAGAATCAGAGATTCATCATCCTTTTTTCTGTGAATGTCATTCTCCAATGGGAAGGAAAGGAGGGGAGAGGGTTTTCATTGTTGTAAAAATAGAATTATGAGGTAATTCTATAAAATTAGAATTTATAACCCTCAATTAGGTCAATATATAAATCAAATAATTAAATAAACAATTATTTAATCATTTAATTATTCAACCACGATGGCACATAAGCTGATCTCCCTACGTAGAGAACATTTATAGCCTTTAATGGATAAAACCCATGTTCCGAACTCATCAGTGGCCACAAATTTCTCATCCGAGTCCCCATCCATGAGTTATTTGGGTTTGAACAATTAAATGAATAAATTAATAATTTAATTCATCCATTTAACATACCTCCATCGAGCGAGGGGTACGAACATCCTACACCAACTCATTTTATGGCATGCCTAGGGTAAACACTGCATTATGGACCTAACCATAATGTCATATTTCTGATCCAAACAATCATTTAAGAGTAATCCCATTTTTTAATTAATTGCATGTGCGTAATATAAAACATATTTAATATTTTTATAAAATTAATTTCGGGAACACCGAGCCTCAGAATTGCACGCTCTCTCAGTACCTAACTCTGGAATAACATTTAGAAATATTTAGAAGTCATATTAGGAAAAAACAGGGACTCTATATATACTATAATATTGTTTTATGTGAAAGAGAGAAATTTAAGAAAACAATTCAGCAACATGATGGTGTAAAATGTTGAATAAGGAAGTGAAATAATGGGAGGGAACAAAGGTTTCCCATTTATAAAAAACTATTTTGGAAGTAATGGGATAATAAAAAATGGTATAGAAAGATTATAATACAAAATTTATAAAACATTCCACAGAAGTGACACTTGAATGAAAAAGAGGGAGTTGATAATTCCCTCACTTTAAAGAGTTATTTCCTAAAACATGACGATGGCACCATGAGGAATTAAGGACACCTTTGAGGGAAGATTTTGGAGTTAAAATGGACCAAACGTTTTTTATTATGTATTTTTAGTAGATATGAATGGGGAATGGGTGGCTATTTATAATAAAAGTGGCAGAATTGAATAATAATTTCTCAATATAGGTTTTGGAATTCTAGGTAGTGGAAAATGAAAACCATCAACTTGAATATGGTTTTTGTTCATGGTTTTATAAATTTGATTCATGTTTTATAATTTTTTAACTTATTAGTACCAAAATACATATTTTCATATTAATTTGTACATGTTAAAGTGATATTTCTACAAAATATAGTTTTTAAAATCATAATTTCTATTTTAGAATTTGTTAAGTCATTTATAGGTTTGGAAATTTATTTAAACCCATTAAAATACATAATAATAATAAAATAAAATAATTTAGGTCATTTATTGTATTAAATTAATTATTATATCATTAATATATATATATATATATATATATTAAATCATAAAACATACCAAAAACACAAAACTATATTTTTACTATTCACTAAAAATTAATGTATTTTTGAAGATTCTTAAAAATTTACCCTTACATAATTTTGATGTGATGATTTAAAATATAATGTTTATTTTATAAAAATAATTCTCAAAATATAAGAATTATAACTTTTATATGTAAACACTTTTTTATTATAAAATGATAGTTTTATGACATAGTTAAATTTCCAACACATATAAAGATTTCATTAGAACATTATAAAATTATATTATCATTTATATTTAAATAAATAGTGTTTTAAAAGGCCATTTAATGAAAATAAAACTCATATAGAATACTTGAGTTTGTTATAAAAGTGTATATATTTTTTAAAATATAAATTTATTTTCATCTAAAAATAAAATCATCAATATTATCTTATTTTCACAAATATTTTATTAAAAAAATAATAATGAAAATTTGATTAAAAAAATTACCATTTCATTTATACAAATGAAAATAAACTTTTATGATATTAAGGTCTATACACGTAAACCCTTATTACAGTGACATACTCCCTAAGGGCAAGGTGTGAGATGGTGGTAGTTTAATGGGGTGGTTCAATTAACATTGACCTAGTGGTGATATCCACTAACTTAGACTTCTTAAATAGTCAATTAATTTTGAGAAACAATTGTTGAAACTATTCTTGGACTTGGTAAAGGGAGAAACCTAGTGAAAATACCTCCCTCTAATGTTATAATAAATGTGATTTAAAAGGAAAGACTCTACTAGTTGAGGCTATCATTTCTCCTTTCTACATAAATTATAATTTCTCACTAATTTTTATAAACACTAAATATAATAGTAACATTATTATAAACGATTATAGTTCCCATTGGTCATATTGACCAATTGTTATATTATTATTCTAATAGTTATATTAGTTCCTATAAAGATCTTTTAATTTCTTCATTCATTATTCAATAAAATTTATATTAGGGTTCTATATATTATCCTTTTCCAAAATGTAAACTCGTTTACTAAAATTATATTTATTCTATATAGTTTTGTTTTTGAGGAAGATGATTCTAAAAGATTGTAATGATCCAAATTTTCCCAGTCTACTTTTTATATTTTATATTTTTTGTCCCATTATAATGTTTGGAATTTTCATGGGTTTGGTAGATGACTATTGTAAAGTCATTCAATAATTAAAGAAAGGGTTTATTGTTTTTGTATGTTTTGATGTGTATAATGCTACATAATATAATACACATTTATTATGAAAAAATCACTAATAAATTATGGGTCCTTAAATCCCCCCCCTTAAGAAATTTCATCCCTGAAATTTTAACTCACATTCTTGATTGAGAATTGATGAGGGTACTTACGTCTCATTGTTTCCCTGGTTCACTTAGTGCCTCTTCATAATTGTGGGTTATCCACAAAACTTTTAATAGTGTAGATGTATTGTTGCATATAAATTTCTATCTATAGTACAAGATCTTCACCGGATTCTCATCATAGGAGAGTTCATTCTCCAGTTGTACCACATCAGGACTGAATACAAGGGAGGTATTGGGTATATAGTTAATCAGAAGTGATATGTTGAATACATAATGAAATTTAAACATGTTTGGTGGAAGAGATATCTGATAGGTCACTTCTTCTATGTGATCAAGGATCTCATAGTTTCTAATATACATATGGATAATCATTCCTTTATTCCAAAACTACAGGACACTCTTTCATGGAGACATTCAAAGGAAGACATTGTCTAAATAAAGAAACTTCATGTCCCTTCGATGATTGTCATCCTAGATCTTTTTCCAAATCTGAATAGCTTTTATATATTACTGGATGGATTAATTTTTTTTTTAATATCCTTCATAAGATCAGGTCCAAGTATATTTCCTTCACTAACTTCATCCCAACAAGTTAGAGTTATACATTTATTCCTATATAGTTCTTAATATGGACCCCTTGGAATACTTTATTAAAATATGTTGTTCTATGAGAACTCAACTAATGGGATATGTTTATATCATCCTCCTTTAAATTCAATTGAGAAATTCCTTAGCTTGTATTTGAGAGTATGAATGGTCCTTTTAGATTATCTATTAGTTTGGAGAAAATAGGCCATACAGAAAATCAATTTAGTATTGAGGGAATATTAGAGAATTATTTAGAATTTATAAGTGAACATGAGATAATAATAAAAAAATTTGAAAGTGGTACCCAATGCGACCTCACCACTTAATGTATATCTTGAAAATTTAGGCAAGAGAGAAATATTTTTGAATAGTGTTAATGTGGGTAGCCTTGGTGAGTCGATCCACCACAACCCATGTCACATTTTCCCTTTTGATTTATTTAAGATATCAGTGAAACAGTCCATGGAAATGTTCTCCCATTTCCATGTGGGTATGGAAAATGGTTTCATCATCCCCTTGGACTTCTATCTCTCTACTTTCAATTGCAAACATACCAAGAAATTTGAGGTATATTTAGTGATCTCATTCTTTATATTTTCCCACCAAAAGTGCTCTTGAAGATTTTGGTATATATTGGTATATCCAAGTTGGATGGAGAAAGATGAGCTATGTGAATTGTCTAATAGGTATTTTTTACCTCAAGTGATGAAGGCACATAAAGTCTAATTACAAACCAAATGAAACTATCTTCATAAATGTATAATTCATGAAACTTCCCCTTATTTATTGTTTTCACCTTATTTTGAAGATCTAGATCATCCCTTTATGCCTCTTTGTTCCTCTTTTGAAGAGATGGTTGGGATATCATTTGGGAAATGTTTGATATATTCTCCACTGTTATGATTTCCTGGTATATCCTCTACATATCCAAGAAGTTAAGGTCATTCTGAATCCAAATCATGGAAATAGTAGTAGGTTCTTTTCTACTAACAGCTTTAGCTACCTTATTCACCTTTCTAGGATAATAGTGAATAGAGAAGTTATAGTCCCTGGCTAGGTCTAACCATCTTTGATGATGAATATTGATCTCCTCTTATGTGAATTTATATGTAAAACTTTAGTTTTTTTGTGTATATATAACATTTACCCCAAAAATATAGTGTCTCAAAATCTTTAGAGAAAAAATGATTGCAAATAACTCCATGAGTGGGATAGTTCTATTCATTAGGATTTAACTATCATGATGAATAATCAATAACTTTTTTATTTTGCATGAGAACAAATCCATGTATTTTTAAGGATGAATTAATATAAATGAAAACACTTCCACATTAGAGGGTAAATTTAACACATGCTCAATAACCAACTTCTTCTTTTATTCATGGAAACTTTCTTCATAATCCTTTATCCATATAAAAATAACTCCATTTCATGTTAATGTAGTTAGTGGATTAGAAATCTATGAAAATATTTTCACAAATATTATATAGTATCCTACCAGAATAAGGAAACTATGAATATTTGATACAATAGTAGGACATGAACACTCTTCTAAGACATTTTTCATGGTAGTATCAACTGATATTTCTTCACTAGTCATGATGTTCCTCAATAATGAAACTTGTCATGACCAAAAATAACATTTATTTAATTCACTAAATATCTTATCCTTCATTAGAGTTTGAAATATGACCCTTAAATGATCCTCATGCTCCTCATGAATTTTGGAATATATCAGAATATTATCAATAAAGAACACCAAAAATTTATCCAGGTAATAATTAAAGAATCTATTCATAAAATCCATAAATATGGAATTAGAATTAGTACTACAAGAAAATAGTGTTTTAGCGGCGGTTTTTAAAACCGTTGTTAAATGTTTTTCGATCAAACATTTTGTGGCGATTTTTAAAACCGCCGCAAAAAAACCACCTATTTTTTTTTTAATTTTTTAATTTTTTTTAAAATTTCTTCTAAATAAAAAAACTTCAATTTTTAGCGGTAGTTTTTTTAAAAAAACTTCACGAAATAGCAGCGGTTTTTCCAAAACTGCAGAAATAATTTAGAAAATTTTAAAAAAATAATTATTTATTATTTATTATTTATTATTTACAATATAATATAGTTTTTTATTTACAATTTTAAATATTATTAATGTGTCAATTAATTAATATTTATAAATATTAGTTAATAATATTTTTAAACTGAAAACAAATCTTCAATAGGTAGAAGAATAGACTTTGGCATCAAATAACCATAACTTCTGATCCGAGAGTCCATTTCAGCTTCACAACCAGTCAAATCAAAGTTTATAAAATGAGAAAAAATAAAGTGATATTTAAATCATGCGATAATGAAAGGGAAAAAAATATATTCAAAAGTCAAAAGTTGAAAATCGAACTCGAACTTCAAATGGCCATAACTTTTAATGCGAGTGTCCGTCTGGGATCTACCACATATCAAATCGAAGCCCACGACAAGCTCTACACCACTTGGTGCTGGTACCAACACTCCAAGTATTGTACCCCTTTTAATTCTAATAGAAATGCCTAAAAAGCCTCTAAAACAGAGGTTTTAGTTGCAAACACCGATTTCTTAAAATTCAAACCATAATAACTTTTGATACAGCGTTCCGTTCGGCCAGTAACACATATCATATCGAAGCTCATTTCATGATCTTTGATTTGACTGGTTATGACACTGAAAAGGGAGTCTCAGATCACATTTTATTATCATTTCAGTTTTTTTAGGGTTTTCAGAAGTTCTTAACGTTTTATGATTTTTATTTATTTACTTATTTACTTATTTAATATTTATTTATTTATTACTTATTTATTTATTTAATATTTAATATTTAATATTTATTTATTATTTAGTAATTATGTCCACATTAAATATTAATTTATTTTTATTTTATTTATTAATTAAATAATATTTATTAATTATTAGTTTATTATTCATTTATTATTCATTTATTGGTTATTCATTATTTATTATTTAATTAATAATTATTAATTAACTAATGATTATTTATGTATTATTTATTTATTTAATATTGAATATTGAATGTTAAAAATTAGTTATCAATTAGCACTTCTTAATTAATAATTAATAATTATTAATAATCAATTATTAATCATTAGTTATTAGTTATCATTAATTAGTAATTAATTATTTTTTGTTTCTCTATTTATTTATTTATATATTTTTATTTATGATTCATTATTCATTATTTATTATTAATTATTAATTATTAATTATTAATTAATTACTAATTTATTTTTAATTTACTAAATATTAATGTATTAGTAGTTTATTTTTCATTTATTATTTATTTATTTATCATTTATTTATTATTTATTTATTATTTATGGATTATTTATTAATTAAATATTAATTATTATTTAAGTATTAAATATTGACTATTGAATATTAATAATTAGTTATTATTAATTATTAGTCAATTAATTATTTAGTTTTTATTATTTATTATTTATTAATTTATTTTTAATTTACTAAATATTAATTTATTATTTTCTATTAATAATTTATTATTCATTTATTATTTATTTATTTATTCAATATTCAATATTTATTAATTTTTAAATAAATAATTATTTATAAATTTATAAATGTTAAATATTAAATATTAAATCTTAATTCTTAATGATCAATTATTAATTATTTGTTATTATTAATTATTAACTATTAATTATTAATTACTAATTATTAATTATTAATTACTAATTACTAATTCTTAATTATTAATTATTAATTATTAATTATTTATTGTTTACTACTTATTATTTATAATTTATAATTTATAATTTATTATTAATTATTAATCATTTACTATTTATTATTTATAATTTATGATTTATGATTTATGATTTATTGTCTATTATTTATTATTTATTATTTCTCATTTATCTATTATTTCTTTATTTATTTATTAGTTATTAATTTATTTTTAATTTGTTATTTATTTATCATATATTCAATTATTTTTAATTAATTTATTATTTATACATTACTTAAATATTATATGTCATATATTATATATTATATATTATTTGTTAGATAATGTCAATTATATATTATATATTATGCAATATACAATATACAATATATATTATATATTATATACTATATATAATATATAATATATAATATATTATATATTATATACTATATATAATATATAATATATAATATATTATATATTATATATTATATATTATATATTATATATTATGTATTATGTATTATATATTATGTATTATATATTATATCGTATATATTATATGTTATATATTATATATTATATATTATATATTATATATTATTAATTATTAATGATTAATTATTGATTATTAATTAATCATTAATGATTCATAATTATTGATTAATATTTATTTAGTGTGTATTCATTTGTTATGTATTACTTGTTTTTCCAACTAATATATATGTGTATAAGTATATTAAATTCGATTTATTGACCACATGAAGAGCCTACTGGAGTGATAAAGTCTTTGGAGAATAAGCATGAGGTAAGGGGTTCAAATCTCAACCAACAAATAATTTCTATATATTGCATGGGCATATGCATAGATGTGGACTTATGCATGAAGATGAGCATGAGCGTGATAATAGTAAATAAGTTTATATATATATATATATATTAAGAATATATATAAAAATAATAAATAAATAAATAAACAATATATGAATATATAAATTATGAAAATATATAAAAATAATAAATAAATAAATAATAAATAAATAAATATATAAATTACAAAAAATATATAAAAATAATAAATAAATAAATAAAATATAAATTATGAAAATATATAAATAAATAAATAAATAAATAATAAAATAAATAATAAAATAAATAAATAAAATAAATAAATAAAATAAATAATCAAAGAAAATATAAAAAAATTAAAAAAAATAAAAAAAATAAAAAAAATAAAAAAAAATAAAAAATAAAAAAAATGAAAAACTATTTAGCAACGGTTTAAACCACCGCTAAAAAACCACCGCTAAATCGTTCTATGATAGTTTAAAAAAAACTACAGCTAATTATTTCCTGACACATGATTTAGCGGCAGTTTTCGAAAACTGTCGTAGAAAGATTTAGCGGCGGTTTAAACCGCTGCTAAATGAAAAAAACCACCGCGAAATACAAATTTTGGCGTAGTGTAGTCGATATAGAGGGCATAATAACAAACTCTTAATTCCCATATCTTATTCATCAGGTAGTCTATGTGATATCTCCTTTCTTCACCCTTAACTAATGATAACCTAATTAGATTTCTACCTTGGAAAAGAATTGAGCGCTATGAAGCTGCTCAAATAAATCATCAATTCTTGGAATTAGAAATTTGTTCTTCACTCTGTTCATATTATGTTATCTGTAATCAATGCATAGACACATTGATCCATTCTTCTTTACAAATAGAACAAGTGATCCCCAAAGAGATACACTTGGTCAAATAAAACCTTTCCCAAAATGATCTTGAAGTTTCTTCTTTAATTCCTCTAACACCACATATGCCATTCTATATGGGCTCCTTGAAATTGTCTTAGACCTAGGTGTAAGTTCAATGGAAAAATCTACCTCTATTTCTAGGGGAGGTCTAGGAAAGTCTTTAAGAAATACATAAATGTATTCTAGAAAATTTGGGATATTTTCTATCATTATAAATTCACTTTATTCTTTTTATTCAACAATAAATTTCACAAAGAAGTATATAGAAGGTGCTTTTAGATAGAGTTCAGGTTGGAATATCTCTCCTTTGAAAAAAACTCTAGGTTGTCTATTAAGAACAATTAAAATTTCCTTACTTATATAGTTAATCATAGAATCATACTCTGAGAGCCTATGTATCCCTAGTATAGTGTTAAATTCTATAATGGAAATTCCTACTAGATTTTTTATGAGCTCATACTTTCCAATGTTGATACTTGATTTTCTATACCACTTTGATGCTCAGATAATTTCTATAGGAGTTTTAACAAATAACACTACTTCCAAAGTTTTGGGTTTGATTTTACATTCATTGAAAATCTAGATGAAGTAAAGGAATGCATAGAACCTGATTCAAACAAAGGGCCTTTAATATTTGAGAGCATAATGAGTGTACCTACCACCACATCATTTAGAGCCTCTACTTCAGCCATTGTGACTATGAAAAGATGACCCTGCTCTACTGCACTATATTGAGGTTGATGGTGGTTTCCCACTATTATCTAATAATTTCCACAGTGATTTAAAAATTTTCTAATCTTTCAAAACATTATGTATTGAACTTCAGGTTGTGCTTGTACCATCTTCCCTATGTTGTTTTCATTGAGATGTTGAGGCTTCACCTCACTATGAAACTTATGAGATATATGTCCATATCTTTCACACTTGTATCAATTTCCACTCCCAATAAAGTAGTTTGCTAAATTTTTCTTATCATATTTTATGCACATGGGTAGTTGAAGATTGTTTCCTCCTATTCCATGATAAAAATTCCTCCCTAAAATTCACTCTATTACTCTATTTTTTGTATTTAGTCTATGTGAAAACTATGTCTCTCAAAACTCAATTTTGACATTCAAATCACATTAAACTATCTCATAATAGCCTTTATAGTATTGATTTTATATATTCCTTTATAGATGGGGTTTCATCCATCCAAAGAACCTATCAACCTTTCCCTTAGGATCCATAACAAAGCTACATGTGTAGTAAGAAAAGATTGTAAAGTTCATTTCATAGCATCCCACCAATTGATTTTCCATCTAGTTTAGCTCTAATAATTCCTTCTCCATTTTTTTATCATATAATAGGGAAAATATTTATTTAAAAATATTCTTATAAACTCTTTCCAATATAAAGGATCAATTCCCCACTTGGTTTCATGTTCTTAATTAATGTCCACCACTGATTAACTTCTCCTTCTATGTGGTGTACTTGCAAGGTGAATTTATACATCCTTGGCCAATGGAGTACAAAAAATATCTTTTCTATAGAGTTTATCCATTATTTCACAATAAATTTATCAATAAATCCACTAATGGAAGGTGGTCATTTACACATAAAGGACACAATTGCAAGTTGTTCACTTTGATGTGAATCTATATTGTCAACATGAGTCAGGTTATTATTTGTAACCCACGATTGCTTATTCATCATCCTAATAAAATTTTCCATTCCAGATTCCATCATGTTATAAATTTTATAATTGAATTGTCCATTTCACTCATCATTTATGAAGTTCCACCTATTTCATTCCATTTTTTCAAAACAAGAAAACCTTAGTTAGAAAAATGTTACTTTCAGTAATCATGTAATTCCGAAGGGAGTTTATGTCGTATAAAAACAATCTTAAAGACGTTATTCTTTTTAATTTCTCTAATAACAGTTAAATTTTCTATATATCCTTCATAATAGTTTGTAAACAACTTTTGATTAAACATAAATATCCCCTAGGAGTTCTAAAATAGGTGTGAAGAATGTCCAATTATCCTGAACGAAGTGACGATCAAGTTAAAGCCTAATGCATACTTTTTAGGGTTATTAGCATTATGTACAACTGTTCCAGAGCCACATCCACTTATAATATCTAGATCATGATTTCATTTCTTGGAAACCACTAACTAAATACATCAATAAAATTTAGAAAGTTTTTCTATATTTAAAATTATCCCTAGCATTCTCACATAAGTTTTCTAATCTCAATTTACCCAAATAACTAAACCTACCTTTTGTACTGACTATGGAATCCCTATTTTTTAATACCGAAAATATACATTATGTGGTACAACACTTAATAATATAGGGGATATTTTGAGGTTTAGTTTCATGGAAATTAGGAGAATAATACATGAACAACATAAAATTTTTCACAATCCACTTGAAATGATTCTTTATAGGTTCATCCTAGGTCTCTTTTACTATATCCCATATCTTGTGGACATACATCAAAATAAATGGGTGATCATGAAGAATAGTAAGGGAATAAATAAAGGGGATATTTATCATTTGAAAATTAAGAATAACAATCAACCATGATCATAAGAACAAGAGTCATATCAAAATATAAATATCAAGAATCATAAAATAGAAATGTTCTTATGACATAAAAATATGACATTTATAAGAATATCAACAAGTTTTATCATCAAGGTGTCATGAATAATAATTTCCCATGTTATTCACCAAAGTATTGTAAAAAATGTCATCTATAGAGATTAATTTTTAACCAATACATAAGAGTGATACCAGGGAAGACCCTTCATATTTCTTAATTCATGTGAGACACATTGATCATAATAAATCATTTTATCAATAACCCATGGAGAATAAATAATTAGTTTCATATAAAATCATGGCATACATAAGTGCTTAAAGATTTGAACATTACATCATTTTTAACCCACAAAAAGTTAATATGGGTTTTATACATGTAAATTCCAAAATTAATGAATTATATTTATATCTATGTGAATAACTATAGATAAAAAAATTGTTTGGGAATTCAAACTATAATATTTTCTATGTTTAAGAGAGAAATTCAATAAATGAATTCGACAACAACAAGATATAAAATGTGGATTAAGGAAACATAATAATGGGAGGTGATGAAGGTATACCATTTATAAAACACTATTTTGAAAGTAATGGGATAATATAAATTGGTTTGAAAATATTTTAACCCAACATTTTGAAAATAACCACAAAAGTGGTACTTGAATGGGAAAGAGGAAGTTTAGAATTCATTTACCTTGTAGAGTTACTTCCAAAAACTTGAGGATGACATCTTCATGAATCAAGGACACCTTATAGAGACTATTTGGGAGATAAAATTACTATAAATTCATGGGTTATATATTTTTAGTGGATAGGAATGGGTAATGGGTGGGTATTTATTGTTAAATAAGAGGAATTGTTTAATAATTTCCAAATATAGGACTTGGAATTCTAGGTTATGAAAAATGAAAAACCATTGGATTTCCCTTGTTTTCTTCTCATCTATTTTGACATTTGAGTCATTTTTATATAATTTTAATCCATAATAACCAAAATCCCTATTTTAATATTACTTCAGACATAGAAAAGTTATTTTCCCACAAAAAATATTTTTTAAAATCATAATTTCTATTTTATACTTTGGAATGTTATTTATAGGTTTGGGAAATTATTTAAATATATTAAAAAACATAATATTAATAAAATAAAATATTTTTGTCATGTATTGTGTGTACATAATTATTAAATCATTATTATATATATATGAAGTCATAAAACATATTCAAAACACAAAACTGTATTTATGACTATTCCTTAAAAAATAACATATTTTAGAAAATTCTAAAAAATTAACCGTAACCAAATTTCAACATGCAAATTTAAAATTTAATTTTTTTTAAATAATACTCTAAATATGATAATTATATATTTTAAATAAAAAATCCTTATTTATTTAGAAAATGGTCATTTTTATGACATAGTCAAATTTTTGTCACATATTAAAAATTCATTAGTACATTTTAAAGTAATATTATAATTTATATTTAAATAAATAATGTTATAAAAGAATATTTCATGAAAATAAACTTTATATATAATGCCCAATTTTTAATAAAAGTGTATATATATTCTGAAAATAAAATTTTATTTGTATCTAGAAATCAAATTATCAAATTCATCTTATTTTCGTGAATATTTTATTAAAAAAATAATACTGAAAATGGAATTGAAAAAATAACTATTTCATATATATCAAGAAAATTAAACTTTTATGATACTAATTTATAGAAACATTACCCCTTATTACACTGAGATACACCTTAAGGGTAAGGTGTGCGGCAATGGTGGTTTCATGGGGTTGCTCAACTAACATTGACCTAGTAATGATTTTCACTATCTTAAACATCTCCCATAGTCAATTTTTTACCCCAATTATGAATGATCTACATGTGATTGGTCATGGGTGAACCCCAATAATGCTTTTCCTTCTCAATTTCTAACAATTGGGCTTCAAAAGGCATGGACCTACTGGTTGAGGCCTTCATTTCTCCTTTCTACAACAATTATCATTTTTATTACCTTTTATAAAAACTAAATATAATGCTAAAATTATTACGAATAGTAATTGTTAACAATTTTCATATTGAACAATGGTCAGATTACTATTCCAATAGGCATATTACCTCTTATAAAAACATTTTCATTTTTTTCACACCGCATTTATGATATATCTTTATTTTTATCCTTTTCTTGATGTTGGATATTTCGGTTGAGGTTTGGGTCAATTTATAAATGAAAATATTTGTTTTTATAGTCTTTGGGTGGGTTTTGGCCCTATGTATGGTTTGAGAATGGATTGGCTCAAACCGTGTAAGGCCAAGTAGTGATCATGCACCCTTCCCTTGGTATACCATGGCTTTCACATAGTTAAAGGAAACTGGTCAGCCATCCTGTGCGAGGGTCCTTTCCCTCTAATATGGTGCATACAATTGAAACATGGTCTGGCAGGCTGTGCAGTCTTTCCGATGTTCAAAAAAAAATATAAAAAAATAAAATAAAAATAAAATGAGATAAAAATAGAATAAATAAAAATAAAATGTTTTAATAATAATAATAATAATATTATTATTATTACTATAAAGAAGAAGAAGAATAAGATAATACTTATTATTATCATTATGTTTATTATTATTATTATTAAGTTTATTATTATTATTATTATTATTATTTAGTTTATTGTTATTATTAATTATTATTATGAGGTTTTTTTGACCCCAAAAAGGGGGTTTCTTCCTCCCCTTGCATCAACCACCCTCCTTCCCCTTATACTCTCTCACATGACCTAGCCAACATGGAGGGTTCTATAGTATGACCCCCTCTCCCTCCGGTCTCCGTTTATGGCTGTTTCTCCTCACAATATTGGGTACTGTTCTATTCGGTGCATCTATTCTCCCATCATTTTCCTTCTTTTCTTGTTTTCCTCTCTTTTTTTATGGTGTGCACGCAATGACTGAACTCTAATACATTTTGAGGGGTTTTATTTTGGTTGATTCTTGATGATTATATTTCATTGGTTCCATTGAGGCCAGTTAATGTCATTGATAGTGATGGTAGTGAGTTTTTCATTGATTTTGGGTAAGGGGTTTTCAGTTCTTTTTCTTTGGATCTATTTTAATTTAGAAGTTTTGGAGTTTTTGATTTTTTTTGTATTTTTATTTAATGTGTTTTGGACCTCCATTCATGAGGGTGGACAACACACATATTCATGGTTAAAGAATATATATATACACCCTCTTTGTATATATTCTCTCATGGTGAGGGTAATATGTAAAATGAAACTAGGGATATATAAACACACACACACACATAAATGCATTTGCTTGTAATTGCAAAGGGAATATTCGAGTGGTCAACTTCAAAAACCAACTTGTTTGAGGTAGGATCCCTTAGCATATAACATTTATATTTAATAATACATTGATTAATTTCCTTTCACACATTTATTTAATGGTATTTAGAGATGTATGGTTTTTAGAATAAATGTTTGATGTTAAATAAAGTAATTTTTACTTTGTATTTTAATTGCATGAATTTTTTTTTGTTGAATGTGCATACCAAGTGTTTTTTAAAATGCCTGATTGGCCTTTATGAGAATTTTTTGATTCTTAAAGAATGGTTTTTTTCCTTGTGAATTGGATTTGGTCTCTCAAATGGGTTTCTAAATGGATTTGAGTTAAAAAATAGTGTTTTGGTCCTTTTGTAAATGGTTTGTCACTCAATGGTTGCTTGAGGCCTCTTTGGAACTTTAATAAATTGGTTTTCTTTTAAAAGATATCTTTGGATGATCGTATTATCTTGGTTTTTTTGAATGGTATGGGAGGTACTTGGTATGGGACTACCATATGAATTAATGGTTTAAAGATAGGGGATTGTGCCTTGGGGTGATTATTGTGGGTTCTTTTGTGTGTTCTTGTGCTATATATTAATATACATGGTTAGTTTCAAGTTTTATTTTGTTTGGAACACCCCATATTTATACTTTACATGGGAATATGGCATAGATAGTAGATTTTTTAGGAATGGTTGCTGCACTATTTTAGATTACACATTGGTTAGTGGCCCTTAGTATGAACCTAGCTCTATTTTGGAATTGTTAACCTTGGTTCGTCTAGGTAGGGTATGACCGAGTGTGTGGTTGAAATAATTTCATCGAGTGATGCATGCCAATGGGATGAGTAAGGTTTTAGTATCTTCTAGATTATCCACTAAGTTCCCAGGTTATCACATGATCTTCATAACTTAGTTTTATGTGATGAGTGATTGTGGTTCCTTGTTTGGTTAGTTACTCATGCTTGCTACTTTCCATTTCCCTTACATTATCATTTCTTACTCCTCCTTTTATATTGTACCTCCATGCTAAAAGTGATAATATTGTTTTCAAATGTTTATGGAAAAATGTTTTAAAAATGTTTTACAATTTATTTGTTCCTTTTTATGAGAAGAAAATATCATCCTTTCCACTCTCCCTCTTCTTATATAAAAATTCTAAGGCTTCATTCTTGGAAAAGAAATTATTTTTAAATAAAAAGGTAAATGGAAAATTATTTTATTTAAAAATAAATGTATGAAAACCTATGTTTATATATTTTATTTCGAACATAAGATTGACAGATCTTTGATTTAAAAGAAATGAAAATAGAAATAGACTATTTGGGAATGCCTACTGAGTTTTAATACTCACTCATATAGCTTTATCATTATTTTTAGCTTCTGGTGCTTCTTCCATCTCATAATCAGTAACTTTGGGGGGAACATTGATTTTGAGGTTGGTGGTGACCTTCATGGTCACATGGAGGTTTGAACGTTTTTATTGATTTCTTCTACCTGTGTTTGTTTTTATTATTCCATTTATATTTTGTTTTGTTTACAATTTTATTGGGATAAATAGTTTCTAATGATTTATCTTGATTCCTGAAAATAGTTTCTAGATTGAGAGGATCGAGAATGACTCTCTAGACTTATTGTAGGATAGATCAGGGGACTGGTTCGAGGTTGACCTGGGTTGGTTTGTGAAAATATTCTATCAAAACATGACCTTGTTATCTAGGGTGTCAGGTAGACTGTTGATAGGACTGTAGAGATTCGATAGGTATGTATGGGAATAAATGAAATAACTCTTCCTCATATTGATCATTGAGTAGACAGGGTTAGTCCGAGATTGAGTCTTTACTTTAGGTTTGTGTGGATAGGGTATGACCAATGGAGTGAGCCGATGTTGCACTGCGAGCATACATGGAGTAATGACCCATATGGATCCCGAGTGCATTTTTTGAGATAATCCTAGTGGTTGGTGCTGTAGAGAACCAAAGATTGATTTACATGGATATTATATTACTTTTGTAGAATACATAATACATAACAAACAAAATTCCCAAAGACCATATTAGTTTAGTGTATTTGGAAACTCAGAACAAAATCTTCAAATCATGGTGAAAGATCTTCAATATCTCCTATAAAGTTCTTCCCCTTTTTGTTTTACCTAAAAATTTTATTTATATCCTGGGGAAAAGAAAACATAAAAAGGGTGAGCTCAAATGCTCAGTAAGGGTAAAGACGGAGAACATAAAACAATCCATAAACTTTTGAACACAAAAACATGAGCACAGAATCTAAACATCAAAATCTTGAGTAATGACATAAAACATGGCAGTACATAAGGCATAAATCATAAAGGAACATTAATCATGATAAAATTTAATGGGAATAAAACATGTAATTGTGGCATCCATTAAGCACATGATATGATTTCCATAGTAGCGAAGAAATTACTTCCAAGACCATCATAGTGGACAAAGTCTATTACTGAACCGGGTTTACTTGCCGTTCCAGCCCTGTATTACAGAACCATATTTTACTATTCATTCTAGCCATGTCTATATCATGAGATATAAATCTTTACCCAATTCATTGGAGGGAGATATGGTTCCCACCCATCTCATAATGAAATCATTCTTTCGTGTGACACAAAATAAACATAAATCATTCATCATAACCAAATGAATAAAATGGGTTTCATAAACGTCATCCCATCATAACAAAATCTATATAAAATAAATGGATATCATTTCATCATAAGAAAAATGAAACCATGTAAATCATTGATAAATTATACTTGAAACATAAACATATTAAATAATGTCACCTTAGATGGGAAATAGTTTTGATAAAACACTTGAAATGATTTCTTGATGAAAATATCCTTTCTTCTTCAAAATCATTTTCTTTTCCCAAAATGAAATAAAATTTAATAGAAAAGAATTTTTGCTGAAAATAATCATGGAATCTTTCAAAGTAATATTCATTGAAATAAGGCATTATGAAACCGTAAAAATCCTTTCACACTATATAATTTAAGAAAACATTCTCCTAGTACTTTTTACTAGAAAAGTCAAAAAGTACCTCGTATGGTAAAAAAAAGAAAGATTCCTTACATAACACAAAGTAAAAGTTAAATAGGGGTAAACACGCCATTAAACATACATGGAAGAATATTAAACACTTTATGAAAAAGATTTGATGGGCATTGATGAAAAACATAACCCTAGTAAATACTTATGTATAAGTAATCTCAGATAAAAATGATATTGAAAAATTATCCCTTACTTTATGTTTGATTTCTTCTATATGTGTCCAAGAATCATGTATTGTGGGTTTAAAAATATTATTAACTTGTAACAAAACCATAATAATATTTATGTTATCATATATGATTCACTTATGACTTTATATTACCCGTTCTTTTGTCAATTCCATGTTAAAGTAGCGTTTTGGGTAAAATCATTTCATTTATCGTCCATGTTTTGACTTTTAATTATTCATATGACTAATTAGATCATGATCAATTACTTCCAAAATGTAAAACTTGATTTATATAAAATATATACTCTAAATATACATATATATATATAATAGATCGATAAATGGAAATAAATACACCGTTCATGGAGACGGTAGGCCGTACGTACGCATGAACGCCATTTTCGTTTCCTTATTAAATTGAATGGAAGTAAATAAATAACATATACATAAATAGAGTATCATTAATATGTCATATATTTCATTATTATTTATTATATATACTTTATAATCATTCTTTAATGGTTAACATAGAGAACAAATATCATCGCGTCGTGGAGACGGTAATCCGTACGTATGCACGAGCGATGATATCATTCCCATAATTATTGAAGGGAATTAGTGTGGATGATATAATTTATCATAATTAGTATCATTTTTTAATAATCATATATAGTAATTATTTCTACCATTATACCCATCCAAGTAAGGTTGTTGTAGAAAACAGATTACACCACGGCGTGGAGACGGTATTCCGTACGTACGCACGCGCGGTGATTTCATTTTCCGTAGGATGGATAGAAGGTGAAATAGGGTTGGTTAATGTTTATAATAACATATTAGTATATGAATTATACTGATGTTATTACTTTATTATTAAACAACAAAATAAGTGGAATTAGAAGAAGAAATGAACTTGAAAGAATCGGTAAAGGATATTACCTCTTCTTCAACACACCTCTTCTAAACCTCCTCTTAGGGAACTAAAGTTTGTCTTTAAAGAATACCAGGACCTCTCGTATGTCTCTAGGGAAGTGGAGAAGAGAAACGGGCAGGGGTTGGCCGATCTTGAAGGCTCAATGTGTTGTGAAGAGGAGAGGGAGGAGGTACCCTTTTATAAGGGAGAAGAGGGGCACTTTTGGAATCCTCTAAAATATTAATTTATAATAAACCCAAACCCCACATAAAAACATTAAAAGTGACTCAAATTTGGATGTTAGGTAATATAGGGTTTTAATATCATCGAAAAATTAAATTTAGACATGTTTTGATTTTATTTTAAACCTTATCATTTTGATTTATCCTCATTTAATCTATTTAATTTTATTTGTGGTAATAATGTTATAAATTTTATATGGTTATAAATACTTACTTATGTGTTTTTATTTATAAATAATTTGATATGTTATGAAATTTTAGATCATATAAATTTTAATTTGTAATTTTTTAATTTTTTTGATTTTTAAACAATTTAATAATATAAAACATCAATATTGTCAATTTTGACACTATTCATTTATTTAAATTTAATAAAATATAAAGAGAATATATTTTCGAAAAAAACTATTTAATAGATTACTAAAAAGTCATATTAGTCTATAAAATTCGTGTAGCACATTAATTACTTCATATATTATTTAGTTTAATACTTTAAAAATCATTTATCTGATATTTCTCTAAATAAAATAATTAATACAACATTTTTGTATAATTATTTAATATAATTATTTTTTATATAAAAATTAAAAATAAAATACTATGATGAATATAAATATAATATATTTCATTATAATACTTTTAGTCGAATTTAGCTTAAAAAAAACTAACTTTTAAAATTATATCTTTATTAAAGTATGAAGGTGACAACTTTGACATCATTTAAAATAAAATAATATAAATGTACTAATCTATTTTATAAGGCTCAAAATGGTCCATAATTAGACCCTTGGATTCTTAGGGTATATATATACTCGAAAAATAATTTTTGGTCAAGTTTATGGTTCTTTTTATGGGTATTATTATTGTAATAAAAACTATATTATTGATTTTTTACTAAATAAATAATTTCTGCATCATTAAGGTATAAGCTATTAAGGTAGTTAAATGTTTCTTAAAAATTAAAAATAAATTACCATAACAAATAAAAACATTTTATATTTAAAATGAGTATTTAAAAATGAATTTATATTCTGTATAACCTTATATTAAAAATACTTTAATTATTAAAGTTTGAGCGAGACATATTTCACTTTCTTTAAAATAAAATAAATTAAAGGTCTTAATCACATACAAGTGGGTTCCAATGGATTCTATTTCGACCCAAATATGCCTTAGGATGAAATATAATCATCCAATTATATTAAGACATGTGTTAGGGTAATTTTAAAATATTATATTTACCCTTAATTACCCGATTTAACTTTATATATGATAAATAACATTTATCTTAGTTACTATTCATTGTGAACAAAAATAAAAAGTAGCCTATTGACATAATTTGGACCCAATAATTCAAAACATGGAATCAATTTTTTCCAAATTCAAATAATAGAAGTTGCAGAAATTAATTTAAAATTAATCACATTGTTAAGAAAACGAGTTTTAAAAGTTAAAATATTGCAAAACATTGAAATGATTTTACCTATAAATTCAATGTAAAATAAATGATAATGACATAAATTATATTAAATGGTAAAAATATATTCTATTTATACCTTAAAACCATTAAATATTATAATTTAATCATATAAATTATTATTATGAAAAAACTTATTTTTAATTAAAATATAGCGTGTTTTTACTATTCATTAAAATATGAAAGTTATCAGAATAATATGAAAAATTTATGGAAAGTAAATTTTCATATCCTTATTCCAAAAAAGAATTTTATTTTGTTAAATTGATCTTATAAACATGTCAAAAACTAGATTTAATGTGGGTGTGCCATCAAAAGGCGGCAAAACTGCATTTTTTGAAAAAAACTTATTTTACCAGAAAAAATTGTTTTGTTCTCATACCATGTTCTAGAAAATGTATATGATGAATAATAATGTTATAAAATTAAAAATGAAGTTAATAATATTCATAAAGGCTAGTTCACAATAATATTATAACAATATAACGTTGTTTAGTGAAACCCGGTATTGTGTACTACACACACTATCAATGAAGGTCGTGATTGCATGTAATGCAAGCCAAGTCAGGGATGCGTGTAGTGAAAGCTCCCTTTGGTGTTGTGTATAACATAATAAAAACTTATTTCATTTATGCATTAAACAAAATCTATACTTAATGTTGCGTAGAATAATTTCCACAAAAAGAACTTGAAATTGTGTGTAACACGAGCCCAGAATAGTGTTGCGTATACTGCATGCTAATATAGTGTTGCATATAGTACATGTAGAGACCCAAAGCTTGAGGTACATGGACATTACATTAATTTTTCGGAATAATTAATACATAACAAAAACCGACACTCAAGGATCGTAATAGTTTACTGTCTTTGGAAACTCGGAACAAAATCTTCTAATCCTGGTGAAAGATCCTCAACATATCCCATAAAGATCCACCCCTTTTGTTTTCTTACCTAAAACATTTCTTTATATCCTGGGGAAAAGAAAACATATAAAGGTTGATCTCAAATGCTCAGTAATGGTAAGCATGGAGAAAATAAAACAAACTATATACATTTGAACTTAAAAAAACATGAACATAATGTTTAAACATGAAAATCTTGAGCAATGACATAAAACATGGCAGTACCTAAGGCATAGATCATAATGGAACATCAATAATGATAAAATAGCATGGGAATAAAACATGTAATTGTGGGAAACCATTAAACACATGATATGATTTCCATAGTAGCCAAAGCATTGCTGCCAAGACCGTCGTAGTGGACAAAGTCCCTTTCTGAATTGAGTTCACTTCTCATTCCAGTCCTGTATCACTGAACCAGATTAACTTTCCATTCCATCCATGTCTATCTCATGAGATATAAATCTTTAACCAATGCATTGGAGGGAGATATAGGTCCCACCCATCTCATAATGAAATCATTCTTACTTGTGCCACAACATAAACAAAAATCATTTATCATAACACAAAGAATAAAATGGGTTTCATAAACATCATCCCATCATAACATAATCCATATAAATCAAATGGATATCATTTCATCATAAGATAAGTGAAACCATGTAAATCATAGATACATACTAATTGAAACATAAATATATGAAATAATTTCATCTTAGATGGAAAATGCTTTTGATAAAACACTTGAAAAGAATTTTTGAGGAAAATATCCTTTCTTCTTAAAAATCATTTTCTTTTCACAAAATGCCTCAAAATTTTAAAAGAAAACGATTTTATTGAAAATAACCATGAACTTTTGTTGAGTAAACTTCCTGAAATTAAGGCATTATGAAACCCTAAAAATATGTTCATGCCGTGTAAGTTAAAAAAACATTATTCTCGTACTTTTTCCAGAAAAGTAAAAAAGGTCCTCATTTGGTAAACAAAAGAATGTTTCCTTTCACAACACAATTTAAAAGTCAAAGAGGGGTAAAAATAACTTTAAACATATTTGTAAGAGTACTAAAAACTTTATGAAAATCATTTTTATGGACATGGATGAAAAATATAACCCCAGTAAATACTTGCGTATAAGTAGTCTCAGATAAAAATGAGATTGAAAAATTATCCCTTACCTTATGTCCGATATGATTTGTATGTATCTGAAACTTCTGTATAATGATTTAAATAATGTCATTTACTTATTACAGAATCATACTCATTGTTATGATATCATATACAGTTTACTTTTGACTTTATATTACCCGTTCTTTTGTAAATTCGATGTAAAAGCAGCGATTTGGGTAAAATCGTTTCATTTTTTGTATGTGTTTCGACTTGTTGTTATTGATATTATTACTTATATATTGATTTAAATAATTACAGAATTTAAATCATGATTTATTCATAATATATATTCATCATATACATATATATATGATAGATTGATAAATGGAATGAAATACACCGTTCATGGAGACGGTAGGCCATACGTACACATGAACGCTGTTTTCGTTTCCTTATTGAATTGAATGGAATTAATTAGATTTCATATATATATATATACATAAATCCAGTATCATTATTATGTCATATATCTCATTATTATTCATTATATATACTTTATAATCAATCATGAATGGTTAACATGGAGAATGAATCTCATCGCGTCGTGGAGACGGTAGTCCGTACGTACGCACGAGCAATGATATCATTCCCATGATCGTGGAATTTTATTGAAGTGTATGTATAATATTTTATAATCAATATCACTTTACAATAATTATATATAGTTATTTATTTACACCATTATACCCATCAAAGTAAGGTGGTGGTCAAAAACAGATCACACCACAGCGTGGAGATGGTATTCCGTACGTACGCACGTGTGGTGATTTTGTTTTCCGTAGGATGGATAGAAGGTGTAATAGGGTTGTTTCATATTTATAATGAAATATCAGTATATAATTAATACTTATGTTATTAATTTATAATGATACTACTAATGAAGAAGAAGTAGAAGAAGAAAGAAACTTGAGAGAATCAGAAGAAGAGACTACCTCTTCTTCGACGCACCTCCTTTAAGATTCCTCTTAAGGAAGTAGAGTTGGTCTTTTGAGAAGACCAAAACCTCAAGAATGTTTATAGTTAAGTGTATAATAGAAATGGACAGGGGTTGGCCAAGCTTAAAGGCTCAAAAGGGTGTGAAGAGAAGAGGGAAGGGGTGCCCTTTTTATAAGGGAGGAGAGGGGCACCTTTGGAAAAACCTAAAATATTATTTTATAATAAATTAATATTCAGTTTATAATAGCTCAAAATTGATTTATTTCGAAGCTAATTTGGGTATGGGTCGAAATAATCTCAACCAATAGGTTTTAGACAAGTTTAGATTACTATTTTAACCTTATCTTTTAGATTTAACTCTAAGTTAAATAATTTAACTTTTACCGTGTCTTCTTGTTTTCTTACACTATATGGTTAATAAACTTACTATAACCAGTCAAACGAACCAAAAGTGGTTCCTTAATTATCTATATTACCTTATCTAAGTCATTTGGCCGAACCTTAGATATTTAGGAATAAAATAACAATTAATAATATAATATTTGTTTTAAAAACTATTTTATGTCAATTTTGACACTATTTGGTAATTGATTTTTTTGAAACTCATAGCAGAATTATTAGTTCAAAAAACGTTAATTGAATCAATAATAACATCTCATATTAACCTATAAAAGTATTTTAATTCATAAGAAGTCTCAAATTACATTTATTTGGGTATTTATAACATCAATTATGTTAATATTTCATTAATAAGGTAATTACTGCTTCATCATTGTGTCATAAATAAATTAACTTATTTAATGTCTAAAAATTACAAATAAATTACCATTATGTAGGAAATAATTTTAGCTTTCTCATTAATATTTATAGTCGAATTTATCTTATGTATAACCCTATATTAAAAAGGTTTTAGTTATTAAACTTTGATTTTAACTATTTTAACTATTCTTTAAATAAAATAATAATAAATGTCCTAATCTAATCCAAGTGGATCTAAAAAGTAATATTTTATTCCTAAGGTTGTTTTCGGTCGAGATAAAATTTTCCAATAGAATTAGGACATGTGTTAGGGTAATATTAATATCATTTTTACCCTTAATTACCCAATTTAATTTTAACCGTGGTAAATAAAAGTAAAAAGTTACTATTCACCAAAAATTATTTTCATCTCATTGAACCACATTTTACTCCTTGATATTAACCGTGTCTCTTTGATTTTATAAATTCCATTCACAAAAGAGGTAAAATTAAGTTTTATTTGAATTTCCAAATTCTTCTAAGAGGTGGGTAAAAGATGGTGAAAAGTTCAATAAAATTTTTGTATATCTAGAATTATTATAAAATGACTCCAATGAATTACATTGAACTTATATAGGTATTATGTATAAATTTTTACCTAAAATAATTTTAAATAAAATAAATAATTATTTAAATAAAAAGTCGGTTTTTAAATAGTAACCTAGTGTTTTCACTATTCATCAAAAATTGAAAGTTTTCAGAAAAATACCAAAAATTCACCCTAGGCTAATTTTGATATTTCAAATAAAAAAATGAAGTCCATTTCGAAAGATAAAATTTATAAAAATTCAAAAATTGGGTATTACTATTCATAACAGCTAGTTCATAATAATATTATAATAATATCTTTTTTAGTGAAACTCGGTATTGCGTACTACACACGCTATCGAGAAAGGTCTTTATTGCATGTAATGCAAGCCAAGTCAGAGCTGCGTGTAGTGAAAGATCCGTTTGGTGTTGCGTATAACATAATCAAAACTTATTTCATTTATACATTAAACAAAATCTATAATTAATGTTGCGTAGAATAATTTCCACAAAATGAACTTGAAATTTTGTGTAACACGAGTCAAGAATAGTGTTGCGTATACTGCAAGCTAATATGGTGTTGCGTAAAGTAAAAGTTAAACTTTTTGTAGTGTATAATAGAAGACATCAATGAAATTAAAAGAATATGTTTCATAAAATCTCGGGGTGTTACATTCTACCCCCCTTAAAATGAATTTCTCCCTCAAAATTCGTCAGGGTTCTAAATAGTTTACTATTTAAAAGTTTCTTTAATAGAAACCCACATCGAAAAAAGGAATTCCAAAACATGACTTTAAAAACTAAAGTATGAAACTTAACGATTACCCAAATTAACTAATCACTGGGTTTCCACATAGGAGAACATAGGTGAAAATATGGATATGGAAGAGAAATATAACCATCAACTTCTGACGAAGAGTGGTAGAGGACATGGCTATGAAAAATCCAACAATCACAAAGCCATAAATTTGTGATGATCTAAGGTACCATTCGATTCATCAGATATGAGAGCACTAGGACAACATTTTTTGTTTTCAAGATCATTTCCCTAAAGTTGAAGAATTGTTGAATTAAAAGAAATACTTACTTGATTTTGGTATAACCTCACCGTTTCTCGTGCCTCTAACAATTTCCACTTCATCTCTTAAAGAAATGAAGTTGAATTTGTCTTCTGTGAAGTGTTAGAAGATTATGCGATAGAATGATAGGTCATTCCATCTATTTCTATCACAAAAAGTTTATCACAATTTATTAAATATACAGAATTCAATCTATGCAGAGATTAATCGTATATGGTTGCTAAAATGGACATATACTTCATTTATCATTGATCTTAATAAAATAAAACTAGTTTCTATTAACTAGGGACTTCCTGTAGGCTAGTGGTAGGTGATAAAGGCCTGTCGTACTTTGGTTGTGGGTTCGATTCCCGCATCCTTGTCCGACGCGACGGGTTGTCGCCCGTTCTGCAGGTTGTCCCTTTTCTTAAACTACACTATTATAAAATTCTATCAATAATATAGAAAACAATTTATAGCCTTAAACAATACTAACTTATGTTCAACATAATCCATTCCAATCTTTAGGCTTATCCAAAATACTTCTTTCCAAACTCATAGTATAAAGAGAACGATTACAAAAAAGGTCATATAACAAGTACATGAATACCATCATTTATCCCTCATATATCAAAAGATATATCTTGTTGATCGCATTACAGATATGTGAATACCTTAATCTTGTATTCTCTTGAAAAATGAATACCCATTGAATCTTAGTGAAAACATTAATGGTGTCAAAAGTTAACTCTTTCCACATACCAAAATCCAAAAATTCTACATACTCAAACCACGATATAACTTATTTTCCTTATATCAGTCATGAGCTCATGAATACTGTCAAAAATTTCATTTTCTCATTATCCCTTCATTATGAACATATCATCTTCATTCCAAAAATATCTCAATCACTTTCCATGGTTATTGGTACCATATAATTATTGAAAACCAATACATATATATTCCAAAATTCCTCGATACCATAAATGAGATTCCATGATACTATTTTGAAATCCCATTACATAAACACTTAATCATTACACAACATCATTATCATACTCAACATCACAAATAGTTATCGCATGTGACTTTCCTTTGTCCTTTGCCTTAAGTGGTTTCTCACGTCGATCATAATTAACCCTTGGATTTGGGCATTGATTAGCATAATGCCCCATTTCCTTGCACTTGAAGCATTGAAGTGTTGATGGTGCGTTCTCTGCAGTCTTTTCTTTATTCACATCATTAGAAACCCTTTTTCCATTACATCGACACTCAGCTGCTCGATGACCTTCCTTTCCACACTTAAAACATTTTCTAGTCCCTTTAAGACAATCTCCACCATTCTTCTTTCCACACTTTGAGCATAAAGAAACATTCATCTTCTTTTCACCATTATTATGAGATTTCTCCTTGAACTCTATATTTCGTTTCTTGTCAAAACCATGAGATGGATATGTTACAACAACTTCCAGTTCTACCTTGATAGCACAACACACAATTTTTTCATAGCTACTGAAGTCTCTTATAGCTAATGCCCTTCGAAGACTTGGTTTTAATCCACTGAAGAATCGATCGTATTTACTTTTAGGTTAGATGATAAATCCAGATGCATACCTTGAAAGCCTTGTAAAATTTTCTTCATATATACCAACAGATTAATCATCATTTTTCTTAAGCTCAAGGAACTCCTTTTCCATCTTTGTTCGAATAATACGAGGGATGTACTTACTGAAAAACAATTTCATGAACTCGTCCCATTCCATGAATTAAATTTCATCTTGGGGCCTTGTATTCTTAATTAGAGTCCACCACTGGTCTACTTCACCTTCCAAACGGTAAACAGCTAGAATTACTTTATCTTGTTCTGAACAGTGAAGTATGGAAAATATATTTTCAATGGTACTTATCCATTGTTCAGCAACAAGTGGATCAGAAGACCCATTGAAAGAAGGTGGACGTTGCCTCATGAAGGACTCAATAGAATATTGTTCCTTTCTCTGCACATTCGGAAGTCCAGAATGATTCATAGCTTGTGTAAGTATAGCAATAATATTTTTCACTCCATCTCCAAAAACATTGGTTTATTCAGGAGGACAATCATTGCATTACCCATTACATTGATCAACACGGTTCCTTCAGGTTCCAGCCAATGTCTAAAACCCAAAAAGAATAGTGTAAGATGCAAAAATCATGATAGAAAAAACAACATAATAAAGGGGGAGTACCTTCAATATATAAAATCTTATGGTTAACTCTAATATTGTTACCATAATTATAGGACTATAACCTATACTTATACTTAACCTTAGGGATATCCCTAGACATACCTTAGAAATATCTCTAGGGATCTCACTAAAGTTTTCGCATCCTAGTTTCCAAATCTTAACTAAACCTATCCTCTGATACCAACTGTAGAGACCCAAAGCTTGATGTACATGGAAATTACATTAGATTTGTGGAATAATTAATAAATAACAAAAACCAATACTCAAGGATGGAAATATTTTAGTGTCTTTGGAAACTCGGAACAAAATCTTCCAATCCTGGTGAAAGATCCTCAACATCTCCCATAAAGATCTTCCCCTTTTGTTTTCTGACCTAAAACCTTTCTTTATATACTGGGGAAAATAAAACATATAAAGGGTGAGATCAAATGCTTAGTAAGGGTAATCATAGAGAAAATAAAACAAACCATATACATTTGAACTTAAAAAAACATGAACATAATGTTTAAACATCAAAATCTTGAGTAATGACATAAAACATGGCAGTACATAAGGCATAGATCTTAATGGAACATCAATCATGACAAAATATCATGGGAATAAAACATGTAATTGTGGAAAACCATTAATCACATGATATGATTTCCATAGTAGTCAAGGCATTTCTGCCAAGACCTTCGTAGTGGACAAAGTCCCTTTCTGAATCGAGTTCACTCCTCGTTCCAATCCTGTATCACTGAACCATATTAACTTACCATTACATCCATGTCTATCTCATGAGATATAAATCTTTACCTAATTAATTGTAGGGAGATATAGGTCTTACCAATATCATAATGAAATCATTCTTACTTGTGCCACAACATAAACATAAATCATTCATCATAACCCAAAGAATAAAATGGGTTTCATAAACATCATCCCATCATAACATAATCCATATAAAACAAATGGATATCATTTCATCATAAGATAAGTGAAACCATGTAAATCATAGATACATTATAATTGAAACATACCCATATGAAATAATGTCATCTTAGATGGAAAATGGTTTTGATAAAACACTTGAAAATAATTCTGGAGGAAAATATCCTTTCTTCTTAAAAATCATTTTCTTTTCACAAAATTCCACACAATTTTAAAAGAAAAGGATTTTATTTAAAATAACCATGAAATATTGTAGAGTAAACTTCCTGAAAATAAGGCATTATGAAACCGTAAAAATCTGTTCATGCCGTATAAGTTAAAAAAACATTCTTCTCGTACTTTTTCCCGGAAAAGTCGAAAAGTTCCTCCTTTGGTAAACAAAAGAACGATTCCTTTCACAAAAAAATGTAAAAGTAAAAGAGGGGTAAACATGACTTTAAAAATATGTGGAAGAATATTAAACACTTTATAAAAACATTTTTATGGACATGGATGAAAAATATAACCCCAGTAAATACTTACGTATAAGTAATCTCGGATAAAAATGAGATTGAAAAATTATCCCTTACCTTATGTCTGATATGCGTTGTATGTATCCAAACCTCCGGTATAATGATTTAAATAATGTCATTGACTTATTAAAGAATCATATTCATTGTTCTGATATCATATATAGTTTACTTATGACTTTATATTACCCGTTCTTTTGTAAATTTGATGTAAAAGCAGAGATTTGGGTAAAATCATTTCATTTATTGTACGTGTTTCGACTTGTTGTTATTGATATTATTACTTATATATTGATTTACATAATTATAGAATGTAAAAAATGATTTATACATAATATATATTCAGCATATACATATATATATATGATAGATCGATAAATGGAATGAAATACATCGTTCATGGAGACGGTAGGCCGTATGTACGCATGAACGCTGTTTTCGTTTCCTTATTGAATTGAATGGAATTAAGTAGATTACAGATATATATATATATATATATATATATAAATCTAGTATCATTATTATGTCATATATATAATTATTATTCATTATATATACTTTATAATCATTCATGAATAGTTAACATGGAGAATGAATCTCATCGCGTCGTGGAGACGGTAGTCCGTACGTACGCATGAGCAATGATATCATTCCCATGATCGTGAAATTGTATTGAAGTGTATGAATAATATTTTAGAGTCAATATCACTTTAAAATAATCATATATAGTTATTTATTTACACCATTATACCCATCCAAGTAAGGTGGTGGTCGAAAATAGATTACACCACGGCGTGGAGGCGGTATTCCGTACGTACGCACGCGCGGTGATTTCGTTTTCCGTAGGATGGATAGAAGGTGGAATAGGGTTGTTTAATATTTATAAAAACATATAAGTATATAAGTAATAATTATGTTATTACTTTATAATGATACAACAAAAGTAGAAGAAGTAGAAGAAGAAAGAAACTTCAGAGAATCGGAAGAAGAGATTACCTCTTCTTCAATGCACCTCCTTTAAGCTTCCTCTTATGGAAGTAGAGTTGGTGTTTTGAGAAGACCATAAACTCCAGAATTTTTATAGGGAAGTGGAGAAGAGAAATGGTCAGGTATTGGCCAAGCTTCAAGGCTCAAAAAAGTGTGAAGAGAAGAGGGACGTGGTGCCCTTTTTATAAGGGAGGAGAGGGGCACCTTTGAAAAAACATAAAATATTATTTTATAATAAGGTCATATTCGGTTTATAATAGCTCCAAATTAATTTATTTAGAAGCTAATGTGGGTATGGGTCTAAATTATCTCAAACAATAGGTTTTAGACAAGTTTAGGTTACTATTTTAACCTTATCTATTAGATTTAACTCTAATTTAAATAATTTAACTTTTACCTTGTCTTCTTGTTTTCTTACACTATATGGTTAATAAACATACTATAACCAGAAAAACGAACCCCAAGTGGTTTATTATTAATATATATAACCTTATCTAAGTCATTTGGATGAACCTTATATTTTTAGGAATAAAATAACAATTAATAATATAATATTTGTTTTAAAAAATATTTTATGTCAATTTTGACACTATTTGGTAATTGTTTTTTTTTTGAAAATCATAAAAATATGATTAGTTCGAAAAAAGTTAATTTAATCAATAATAACATGTAATATTAACCTATAAAATCATTTTAATTCATAAAAAGTCTAAAATTACATTTATTTGGGCATTTATAACATCAATTATGTTAATATTTCCTTAATAAGGTAATTACTGCATCATCATTGTGTCATAAATAAATTAATTTATTTAATGTCTAAAAGTTATAAATAAATTACCATTATGTAGTAAATATTTTTATATTTCTAATTAATATTTACAGTCGAATTTATCTTATGTATAACCCTATATTAAAAATAGTTTAGTTATTAAACTTTGATTTTAACTATTTTAACTATTCTTTAAATAAAATAATAATAAATGTCCTAATCTAATCCAAGTGGACCTAAAGAGTAATATTTTATTCCTAAGGTTGTTTTTGGTCGAGATACACTTCTCCAATAGAATTATGACATGTGTTAGGGTAATATTAATATCATTTTTACCCTTAATTACCCAATTTACTTTTAACCGTGGTAAATAAAAGTAAAAAAGCACTATTCACAAAAAATTACTTTCATCTCATTGAACCACATTTTACTCCTTGATATTAACCGTGTCTGTCGGATTTTCTAAATCCCACTCACAGAAGCGGTAAAATTATGTTTTATGTGAATTTCCAAATTCTCCTAGGTGGTGGGTAAAAGACGGTGAAAAGTTCAATAAAATTTTTATATATCTAAAATTATTATAAAATGACTCCAATTAATTACATTGAACTTATATAGGTATTATGTATCAATTTTGACCAAAAATAAATTTAAATAAAATAAATAATTATTTAAATAAAAAGTCAGTTTTTAAATAGTAACCTAGTGTTTTCACTATTCATCAAAAATTGAATGTTTTCAGAAAAATACCAAAAATTCACCCTGGGCTAATTTCTATATTCCGAATCCAAAAATGAATTCCATTTTGAAATACAAAATTTATAAAATTTCAAAAAGAGGGTATTACTATTCATAACGGCTAGTTCATAATAATATTATAACAATATCTTGTTCAGTGAAACTCGGTATTGCGTACTACACATGCTATCGATGAAGGTCTTGATTGCATGTAATGCAAGCCAAGTCAGGGCTGCGTGTAGTGAAATCTCCATTTGGTGTTGCGTATAACATAATTGAAACTTATTTCATTTATACATTAAACAAAATCTATACTTAATGTTGTGTAGAATAATTTCCACAAAACGAACTTGAAATTGTGTATAACACGAGTCAAGAATAGTGTTGTGTATACTGCAAGCTAATAAGGTGTTGCGTATATTACAATCTAAACTTTGTGTAGTGTATAATATAATACATAAATGAAATTAAAAGAATATTTTTCATAAAATCTCGGGGTGTTACAGTACAAGATAATCTTGGTGTAGTGTACAATAGAAGACATCAAATAAATTAAAAAGAATATATCTCATAAAATATCACAGTGTTGCATTCTACCCCCCTCAAAATGAATTTCTCCGTCAAAATTCGTCGGTGTTATAAATCGTTTACTACTTGATAGTTTCTTTCATAGAAACCCACATCATAAAAAGGAATACTAAAACTTAATTTTAAAAAGTGAAGTAATAAACGTAATGGTTTCCCAAATCAACTCATCACTGGGTTTCCACATAGGATAACATAGGTGAAAATATGGATATGGAAGAGAAATATAACCATAAACTTCTAATGAAGAGTGGTGGAGTACATGGCTATGAAAAATCCAACAATCACAAATCCATAAATTTGTGATGATCTAAGTTACCATCTGATTCATCAGATATTAGGGCACTAGGAAAATATTTTTGGTTTTTAAGATCATTTCCCAAATGTTGTAGAATTTTTGAATTAAAAGAAATACTTACTTGATTTTGGTACAATCTTACCGTTTCTTGTGCCTTGAACAATTTCCATTTTATCTCTTAAAGAAATGAAGTTGAATTTGTCTTTTGCAAAGTGTTAGCAGATCATGCAATAGAATGATAGGTCATTCCATCTGTATCAAACATAAGGTCAGCAAAAGTTATATACATAAGTCCATCTATGGTGAGATTAATCGTATATGGTTCCAAAAATGGACTTATAATTCATATATAATACCGCTTAATAAAATAAAAATAGTTATAATAACCAGGGACTTCCTATAAGCCAGTGGTAGGCAATAAAGGCCTATTGCAGTTCGGTTTTGGGTTCGATTCCCACAGCCTTGTCTGAAGCGACGAGTTGCCGCCTGTCCTATGAGGTTTCCTTTTTCTAAAACTATACTATTATCACATTCCAAAAATAATATCGAAAAACAAGTTCTATCCTTAAATAAAACTATCTGATGTCTAACTTAATCTGTTACAACGCTTAGGCTTATCAAAAATACTTCTGTCCAATCTCATAGTAAAAAAAACAATTACAAGAAAGGTCATATAAAAAGCATATTAATACCATCATTTATCCCCTATATATCATAAGATATATCTCGTTGGTCACATTCCAAACATGTGAATACCTTAATCATGTATTCTCTTGAGACATGAATTACCATATAACCTTAGTGAAAACAAGAATGCTATCAAAAGTTAACACTTTCCACATACCAAAATCCCAAAATTTCGATATACTCAAACCATGATATTACTTTGTCCTTATATCAGTCATGAGCTCATTAATAATATCAAACATCTCATTATCTTCATATCCCTTCATTATGAACATTTCATCTACTTTCCAAAAAATATCTGAATAACCTTTCATGGTTATCAGTACCATTCTACATATACTTTCAAATACTTTAGGAAAAACAATAGTGTAACAATCCTTATATGTTTCTTTATTCCATAGTACCATTAAATTACCCAGACAACACAACTCTTGATAAACACAGAACCATTCAATTACCTTCTTAAAACATCGACCGAGCTTCATCATTTTATTTCTCAACACTTCTTTCATCTCATATATCATTTGTAGTTTCTTCTTCTTCATCAACATAAATACTACTCATACAACCATGCTGATTCTCTTCAAGGGATTTTTCCTTATGGAATTGGTTGGCATAATGCCCATACATTCCACATTTAAAAAATTTAATCATTGTTGATGTCATAACAATACCATTATCCTTGTCCATGGTATTAACTGAACCTTTTCCTTTGCAATTACTGGCTTTGTGTCCTTCTTTTCCACACCCAAAGCATATTATAATTCCTTTGAAACATTATCCTTGATGCCTCTTCCCACATTATTTAAATGAGGGAAATTGAACTTTCTTTCCTCTATGATCATCACGAAACTCCGTCTTTCTCTTATTAGCCGAGTCGAGAAACTTACCAATGTTGATATTATTGATCATATTATGAGATTGATGATTATGAATAATAACGATGTTTCGCCTTCCAAATCCCATTTCATTTGGATTCTCATGAAGAATATCATTCCATTGTCCATCATATTCTCAATTAACATGAATATTCTTGTTTCCAGCCATTTTCTAAAACCCAAAAAGAATAGTGTGAGAGGAAAAAATCATGCTAGGTAAAGAACATAATAAAGGGGAGTACTTTCAATCTCTAACTTATTATGTTTAATTATATGATCATTTCCGTAATTCTAGGACTATAACCTATACCTATACTTAACCTTAGAGACATCCCAAGACATACCTTAGAAATATCTCTAGGGATTTCACTAAAGTGTTCACATCACAGTTTCCAAAGGTTAACTAAACCTTCACTCTGATACCAACTATAGTGACCCAAAGCTTGACGTACATGGATTTTACATTACTTTTTTAGAATAATTAATACATAACAAAAAAACTCCCAAAGACCGTATTAGTTTAGTGTCTTTGGAAACTCAGAACAAAATCTTCTAATCGTGGTGAAAGATCTTCAACATATCCCATAAAGTTATTCCCCTTTTTGTTTTACCTAAAACCTTTAATTATATCCCGGGGAAAAGAAAACATAAAAAGGGTGAGCTCAAATGCTCAGTAAGGGTAAATATGGAGAACATAAAACAATCCATAAACATTTTAACGTAAAAACATGAGCAAAAAATCTAAACATCAAAATCTTGAGTAATGACATAAAACATGGCAGTACATAAGGAATAGATCATAAAGGAACATTAATCAAAATAAATTATAATGGGAATAAAGCATGTAATTGTGGCATCTATTAAGTACATGATATGATTTCCATAGTAGCCAAGACATTACTGCCAAGACCATCATAGTGGACAAAGTCCATTACTGAACCGAGTTTACTTGTCATTCCAGCCCTGTATTACTGAACTGGATTTTACTTGCCATTCCAGCCATGTCTATCTCATGATATATAAATCTTTACCCAATGAATTTTAGGGAGATATAGGTCCCACCCATCTCATAATGAAATCATTCTTTCGTGTGCCACAAAATAATCATAAATGATTCATCATTACCCAATGAATAAAATGGGTTTCATAAACATCATCCCATAATAACATAATCCATATAGGAAAAATGGATATCATTTCATCATAAGAAAAATGAGACCATGTAAATCATTGTTAAATTATACTTGAAACATCAACATATTATATAATTTCACCTTAGATGGAAAATAGTTTTGATAAAACACTTGAAATGAATTCTTGAGGAAAATATTCTTTCTTCTTCAAAATCACTTTCTTTTCTCAAAATGAAATACAATTTTAATGAAATGAATTTTTGTTGAAAATAATAATGTAATCCTTCATAGGAATCTTCATGGAAATAAGGTGTTATGAAACCGTAAAAATCCTTTAATTCCATATAAGTTAAAAAAACATTCTCCTGGTACTTTTTACCAGAAAAGTCAAAAAGTACCTCGTATGGTAAACAAATGAAATATTCCTTCCATAACACAACGTAAAAGTAAAATAGGGGCAAATATTCAATTAAAAATACATGAAATAATATTAATCAATTTATGGAAAACATTTTATGGGCATGGATGAAAAATATAACCCCAGTAAATACTTACGTATAAGCAATCTTGGATAAAAATGAGATTGCAAAATTATCCCTTACCTTATGTCCAATTTCTTATATATGTGTCTGAGAATCCTGTATAGTGGGGTTAAACATATTATTAACTTGTAAAATAACCATAATAATATTTATGTTATCATATATGATTCACTTATGACTTTAAATTACCCTTTCTTTTGTCAATTCCATGTTAAAGTAGCGTTTTGGGTAAAATCATTTCTTTTATCATCCATGTTTTGATTTGTAATTATTCATATGATTACTTAGATCATGATTAATTACTTCCAGAATGTAAAACATGATTTATATGTAATATATATTCAGATTATACATATATATAATAGATAGATAAATGGAAATAAATACACCATTCATGGAGACGGTAGGCCGTACATACGCATGAATGCTGTTTTCGTTTCCTTATTAAATTGAATGGAAGTAAGTAAATAACATAAAAATAAATATAGTATCATTAATATGTCATATATTTCATGATTATTTATTATATATACTTTATAATCATTCTTGAATGGTTAACATGGATAATGAATCTCATCACATCATAGAGACAGTAATCCGTACGTACGCACGAGCGGTGATATCGTTCCCATAATTATTGAATGGAATTAGTGTGAATGATATAATTTATCATAATAATTATAATTTTTAAATAATCATATATAGTTATTATTTCTACCATTATACCCATCCAGGTAAGGTGGTGGTGGAAAACAGATTACACCACGATGTGGAGACGGTATTCCGCACGTACGCACGCACAATGATTTCATTTTCCATAGGATGGATATAAGGTAAAATATGGTTGGTTCATATTTAAAATAACATATAAGTATACGAGTGATAATTATGTTATTACTTTATTATGAAACAAAAAAATAAGAGGAAGTATAAGAAGAAATGAACTTGAAATAATCGGTAAAGGATATTACCTCTTCTTCGACGTGCCTCTTCTAAACCTCCTCTTAGGGCACTAAAGTTGGTCTTTGAAGAAAAAAATGACCTATAGTATGTCTCTATGGAATTGGAGAAGAAAAATGGGCAGGGGTTGGCCAATATTTAAGGCTCAAAGTGTTGTGAATAGGAGAGGGAGGAGGTGCCCTTTTATAAGGGAGAAGAGGGGCACTTTTGGAATCCTCTAAAATATTAATTTATAATATACACAAAACCCACATAAAAACTTCCAAAGTGACTCAAATTAAGATATTAGATAATATAGGATTGTAATATCATCAAATAATTAAATTTAGACATGTTTTGATTTTATTTTAAACCTTATCATTTTGATTTATCCTTATTTAATCTATTTAATTTTATTAGTGGTAATAATGTTATAAATTTTATATGGTTATAAATACTTACTTATGTGTTGTTAATTATACATAATATGTTACTTTATGGCTTTATAGATCATAAAAATTTTAATTTGTAATTTTTAAATATTTTTGTGATTTTTAAACAATTTATTAATATAAAATATCAATAGTGTCAATTTTGACACAATTCAATTATTTGAATTTAAATAAAATCTACAGAGACTATATTAAAAAAAACAATTTAATAGATTAATAAAAAGTAATATTAATCTATAAAATTCGTGGAGAACATTAATTAATTCATATAATATTTATTTTAATACTTTTAAAATCATTTATTTGATATTTCTCTTAATAAAATAATTAATACAACATTTTTGTATAATTCTTTAATATACTTATTTGTTGTATAAAAATAAAAAATAAAAAACTATGATGAAGATACATATAATATATTTTATAAGAATAATTTTAGTCAAATTTATCTTCTAAAACAACCAACTTTTAAAATTTTATCTTTATTAAAGTATGAAGGTGACAACATTGTCATCATTTAAAATAAATTAATATAAATGTCATAATATATTTTATAAAGTTCCAAATGGTCCATAATTAGACCATTGGATTATTATGGTATAGATATACTCAACCAATAATGTTTGGTCAAGTTTATGGTTCCTTTGATGGGTATTATTATTGTAATAAAACTATATTATTGATTTTTTACTAAATAAATAATTTCTGCATCCTTAATGTATAAGATATTAAAGTAGTTAAATATTTTTTAAAAATTACAAATACATTACCATAAAAAATAAAAATATTTTATATTTCAAATGAGTATTTACAATTGAATTTATATTCTGTATAACCTTATATTAAAAATACTTTAATTATTGAAGTTTGAGTGAGACATATTTCACTTTCTTTAAAATAAAATAAAATAAAGGTCTTAATCACATCCAAGTGGGTTCCAATGGATTCTATTTCGACCCAAATATTCCTTAAACCAAAATATAATAATTCAATTATATTAATACATGTGTTAGTGTAATTTTAAAATATTATATTTACCCTTAATTACCCAATTTACCTTTAACTATGGTAAATAAAATTTACCGTAGTTACTATTCATAGTGACCCAAAATAAAAATTAGCCTATTAACAAAATTTTGACATACTGATTCAAAATATGGAATCCATTTTCCCAAATTCAAATCATAGAAGTTTCAGAAATTAATTTATAATTAATCCTGTTGTTAAGAAAACGAGTTTTAAAAGTTAAAATATTGCAAAAGATTGAAATGATTGTACCTATGAATTCAATGTAAAATCAATTCTAATGACATTAATTATATTAAATGGTAAAACTATATTCTATTTATACTTTAAAACCATTCAATATTATAATTTAACTATATAAATTATTATAATGAAAAAAGTTGTTTTTAATTAAAATATAGCGTGTTTTTACTATTCATTAAAATATGAAAGTTATCAGAATAATATGAAAAATTTATCCAATGTAAATTTTTATATCCTGTTTCCAAAGAAGAATTTTATTTTTTCAAATTTAACTTATGAACATGTCAAAAACTAGATTTAATGTGGGTGCGCCATCAAAAGGCGGCAAAATTGCATTTTTTGAAAAATACTTATTTTACTTGAAAAATTTATTTTGTTCTCATACCATGTTCTAGAAAATGCGTAAGTTGAATAATAATGTTATAAAATTTAAAATTTAGTTAATACTATTCATAAAGGCTAGTTCATATTCATATTATAACAATATATCGTTGTTTTGTGAAACCCGATATTGCATACTACACATGCCATCGAAGAAGGTTGTGATTGCGTGTAATGCAAGAGATGTCAGGGATGTGTGTAGTGCAATATCCTTTTTGTGTTGCGTATAACATATTCATAACTTATTTCATTTATACATTAAAAAAAATCTCTACTTAATGTTGCTTAGAATAATTTCCACAAAACAGACATGAAATTGTGTGTAACACGAGCCAAGAATAGTGTTGCGTATACCACAAGATAATACGGTGTTGTGTATAGTAAAATCTAATCCTGGTGTAGTGTACAATAGAAGACATCAATGTAATTAAAAAGAATATATCTCATAAAATCTCGGGGCGTTACAGGTTCTTTCATGGGTCATGGTCTAATATACGATGTAGGTGGTTAGTCATGGACACTAGTTCCTCATATATGTGATTTTTAGTGAGTGTTGTTTTTGGTTTGGTTTTCATTGATATGAGTTGGTTTTGAAAGGAAAATGAACTTTGGAGTAGAAAAATGGTTTTTGAAATGAAATTGATTTTTGGAAATGGTTTTCTTTTAAGAGAATGTGTGGATTCAAAGGAAAAAATAGAAGGTGTTTTGGAAGTCATATTGGTATTTTGGAATCTATTTTTGGTATGTGAAATGAATGATTCCTGTGAATTTTTAATTGGTTCCTTTAATGATAATATGTGACCCCAAATTTGTTTGGAATTTGAGATTTATATTGAATGATTTGTTTTTGAAATGAGAAGTGTTTTGAATTGACCCTTGGTATTTCTATAAATGATCACATATATGGATGTCCTCAATTGGAAATTATATAATTGGTGGTATTTGTGTATGGGTAATTGATCTAGAACAATTATGTTTATATGTGAGACTTCATGGAATACCAATGGTGGGTATTTAAGTTGTTTTGTTTTAATTTTTTTTTCAAAAAGGGGGATTTCAATGTTTGGAAAAGTGAGTGAGAAATTGTTTAGTGTTTTCTTTTCTTGTCCAGAATCCTCTTTCATGGGATCTTGGTTTTAACATGTTGAAAATTAGGCTAGAAAGGTGATTTGAGTTTGGGTATTGGTTTATAATTGAAGTGTGGAATTTTGGTTTATGATTCATTTTGATTTAGATTCACGCACCTTGTTTTTTAGTATGGCCTAAAAGTTCTTGGTAAAGAGTGGAAAACCAGAATCTTGAATGTCTTCCACCATGTTTAGTTGATGTTCAGTTTTTGGAATTTGTACTGATCATAATTTAGTGGTTTGAACTTGTAAAAACTGAGGTGGATAGGGTTTTGAGAAAATTTTGAATAAGTGTTTCTCTGAGTATACCCATTGGTGACTCTACCAATACTCTAAATTGAGTTGTGGAGCCAGAAACATTCCATACTTAGTAGCATAACCAATTATTCTTGTCTTTTTGTCCACTTTGACTAGCTAAAAAGTAGAATAATGTATCATTCATAGTGTCTTATGAAAATATGTTTCGTTTAGAGTGGTCACTTGGATCATTTGAAGGGGGGTTTTAAGTCACACTACAAAATATATAATTTTCAGTTGAATATCATCATCTCTTGACTGCAGAAAAGTAGATTCTTCTAGATATAAGAGCTGCATCCATAGGCCATGGATTGAATATTTTCATGTAATCAAGAATTGTTGGGTGTGGGGGACATTGGTCAAACTTTTATCTTCAGTTCTAGAATGAGGACAGTTTAAGTTCCTCTATTGAAACTTTTTTCAATTTTAAATGTTTTTAGAAAAGGCATAGAGCCCTCGTTTCATTGTTCTAATCTTATTTTTTTTTGAATGTTCCTCTTCAGTTGTAAGAAGTCTTGGTGGTCTCATTGGGGATTGGTTTTAGTTCTGAGTTGTGATCATTTTGGATATGATTGCATCTTGTGAATATGATGAATAATTATTTTGTTCAATACTCGGATTAGTGTTTTATTTGGACCCCCCTTATGGATGTGTTAGCCTGTTTGGGGAGTTCCTAGGTTGGTTTGTGTTGGGGGTTCCTATTTTGGGTTTTGTTGGTAGTTCCAGAGTTGTCTCATGTTGGGAATTTCAATATTTTTCATGCTTGTTGGGTTATTGTGGTGAATATGACCCTCCAATTTTCCCCATAGTTTATCTTATAGAAATTTTCTATTAATTTGGTCGGGTGTGACCTGTGAGGTTAAAAGATCACATCAAAGTTTGTGGTTTCATTTGGCCTGTTGTAGTTTTGGGTTACAATTTTGTTCCTTATTCGATTGGTGACATTCTGGGGGTAGAATGTTTTTGTGGGGGGGGGGTGAGAATTAACACACCCGACTATAGTTTCCCTTTACTTTTATCCTTTTATTGATGTTGGATCTTTTGGACGAGGTTTAATTTGAGTTCATGATGAAATATTTTGAGTTTCACAGTCTTTGGGTGGGTTTTGGCATTGTGTGTGGTTTGAGAATGGTTTGAATCAAACCGTATGAGGCCTTGAAATGATAATTAACCCTTCACTTAGTGGCGCATGACTTGCACGTGGTTAGAGGAAACTACGTGACAAGAGTGAAAAATGAATCTTTCAAATGACAAAGATGATTTTCACAATTGGTGCATGATTTCTCAAACTATGTGGCCAGCCCATGTGAGGGTCCTTTCCCCCTAGTATGGAGCGCATAATTGGCACATGATCTAGAATACCATGTGACTAAACCATATGACCTTCCCAAATTACAAAAATGAAAACTAATTTAAAACAAGATAAAAATAAAATAAAATAAAAATAAAATGTTTTAATAATAATAATAATATTATTATTATTAAGTTTAAATTATTATTCTTATGTTTATTTTTATTATTATTATTATGATATTTTTTAAACCCTCAATGGGGGTTTCTTCCTCCTGATGTAGCAACCCCCCTATCCCTTTTCCTCTCACGCATGACCCAACTAACTGAGAGGGATAAGATACGTGACCCTCTCTCCCTTAGATTGTAAAAACCCAAAATTTCCATGTAATTGTTTTAATAAATGGGAATTTTACAAGTCCATGAAAATTGACGACGCGTGATTCCGAGGCCCGGAGTGCCCGTAAGGAATTTATGAACTTTTGTTCAGGTACGTTTAGTAATTGTGTGAGTGGGTTTTTCTAACTTTTGAATAGGTACATAGAATTGAAATCTGGGGGCACCGTTGAACTCGTTGTACTGGTATTCGCTTAAGGAGACTTTCACCTCGACGATAGTTGGTTGAGGGTGAAAGTTAGTTTTTGGATTTTTTGTGAAGGAATAAAATAAAAATCAAATTGTGAAAACATTTTATTTTAATTTGAATCACCCATGTGAATATTGTGGAGGTGGGACCAAAGGAGTTTTATCCTCCATGTGGAAGTTGAGAAGTGGGGAACACCAGACCTAAACCTCCCATGTGAGGTTATGGTGGTGGAGAACACCCAAGCCTAACCTCCCATGAGAGGTTATGGTGGTGGGGGACACCTGAGGTCTAAACATCTTCAACTCCCTCATTAATGTGGAGGAGCCTCTTCAGCTTCCTCCACATTAATTGTGCTGACGCTTGGTATCCTATAATTTGAATTTTATGCCAACGCAACCTTTTTATTGGTTTCAATTAATTAAGCCAACTTTGATTTCCAAAAAATTAAATACATAAACATATTTTTTTGTTGGATACTCATTTTTTGGAAAAGTGTTGGCAAAGGAGGATTGGGAGAACTTGAGAGAAAGCTCTCCAATGAATAACTTCACCTCCCAACGAAGAACGGTCCGCCAACGAAGAACGCCAACCACCTTCGACCTTCTTCCTCAGGAATTATTTTGACGTGGGGCATCTTCATCTATAGCGAATTGACGTCCATACTACCTTCTTATGCCAAAGTCATCTAGAGAATGAGGTAGATGGTTTATTTGTGTGATAATACTTTTCCCATATTCACACCTTGGTTTTATTTGCGGGTTGGGAATGAAATGTTGCAGGAAGTTGTAACTTGATGTTATTCCTTTTTGATGAACCATATGCTACCACCCTAACGTGGAGGGTACGTGCCAAACCAACATGGACCGACCCTTTCGAAAATCTTATGGTGTTCTTCATGAAGGTGGAGGGTGGTGACCAACCACGAAGGGGCACACGAACGGCAGCCATCGCCACTGTCAGCCGTGACGAAGGCGACGACGCAACGGTGCTGCCCCGCGGTCGGACCGCCAGCCCATGGCCGGTCTGCCAGCTCGCGGCCGGTTCGCCAGCTTGTGGCCAGACCACCACCCTACGGCTAGACCGCCACCCCATGGTCGCTCCGCCGTCTTGCTGCCGGATCGCTGGCCTACGGTCGGACCGCCGCGTCGCGACCACACCGCCGCCCCGCCGCCCCGTGCGGCCGGACCACCACCTCGTGTATGGACCACTGAATTGTGGCTGGTACACCGCCCCTCTCATGGATGGACCTCCGCCCCGCGACCAGACTACATCCCCACGGCCGGACCGCCACCTCACGGTCTCGCGTCGTCCTCGACTGAGCCGCCCCGGGCCAAGATGAGCCACCCCGCACACTTGCGGCACCCCTCGGCTGAGCCTCCCTGAGGGAACTCTCCACGGGCCATCGCAGCCAGCCGAGCCAGACCCAGTGGGCTGGGATGAACCAAAAGGGTCGGGCCGCTCTGCGGGCCGGGTCGGACCAGACCCTGGCCCACTACGACCCATTTACATTCTTTTGGCTATAACTTTGGCACCAAATGTCCGTTTGAAGAACCGTCAACGGTGCTGAAAATCTTGGAGCGAGACAGTCCCTTTGATGAAACACCACTATGTTTTGGGTTGAGATAGGGTACTGTCAGGTTGGATCGAGCACGAATCCAACCGGGCCACGGGACAAAAGGGCTAATAACTCACAGACTGGGTATCTGATTGATGCGCCGTCTATTACGTTGAGACTCCTATGACGTGGATGAACTTTTAGATACTTCTTCATGGGACTTAGTGGTAGTTGGAGTATCATCCCGTAGCTTGTGGAGCGGATCCTCCCAAAGATGACCGAGCATAGTGCAGAGACCTAGTGCTTGGCTGAGACTTGATGACTGCTGTCCGTTTTGACCGGAGTGACTCGACAGGCCCAGTGGGGAGTGAATTGGGGATGCGGCAGACCCACGGTATGCGATAGGAGGAGTATCTCAGTAGGCCTTGAGGGGGAGCACCTCTGTGTTACGTAGAAGACCCACAGAGGGGATCACCTCTGTGTGATGCAGAAAACCCACAGTACTCGACAAGAGGAGTACCTCAGCAGTCCAAGGTTAGTGGGAAGCACCTCTATGTGGAACGGAAGGCCCACTGTACTCAATATAGGAGGAGTTCACTAGTAGTTGATGTGTTTGACATTGTGTTCTGAATGCTACTTGATACTACCCCTAGAATATTTCCTCGTTTGAGCTGAGTCAGTATCTATGTGTTTTCCTCATGATTGATATGGATTACTAGATAACTTAGGTATATGTATGGAAATATACCTAAGTAAGGTTATCTGTCCATTTAATAATTTGTGTTTTATCCTTGTAAGATTTTGTGAGACCTAGAGGGTCTCGGGGTCTCTACTGAGTATCGTTATACTCACCCCTGCACGGGCTATGCCCGCACCTTGTTGTGTTGGATGCAGACGATAGAAAAAGATAACTGAGGCTGAGAGTACTAGGACTGGATGGTACCAAGAGGTGGACCATACAACTTGTCGGTACGTAGAAGAGATGGGTGGAAATTGAGTGTTGAGGAGGTGATCTGTACCTAACCTTCAGGTTGGAACCTCAGAGGACGATCTAGTAGTTGTTCTTTTCTCTTTCTTCAGCTGTATTTTATTTCAGTTGTACTTGTACCATTACTGTTGGACTTGTATTCCAGACCCCTTTTTTTACTTTCATCACTCTTTTGGTTATATATTTGACTTGAATTTGTATCTTGTTGTGTGTTTGGTTGCGTGTGTTTACGGGTTATATAGGCAATACCTTCCTAGTTTTTAGGGAATACGCCTTTGGTGCTAGTCGCCAACCCCCAGCCTATGGAAGGCAGGCTTGGGGTAGTCACGGAACAGGTCCTGGGGGATGGGTCATGACAAATTGGTATCAGAGGAGTCGGTTCTACCACAAAACCAGGACTCTGATCTTTTTTGTGAAGAAATAATGTTAAGTGTAGTGAGTACAGTTTTCAGTTCATGGATTCTATTTTTGGTGCGGCGGCTGACGTATCCATACACAAGGACCCTGAATTCTGATTTTCGACTCAGTGCACGAAAACACTGATTGTGTGTGTGTTTTCAAAATTTTTCTTTGTGATCTTTTGAGTTAGCTCACTAGATATAACTTTCAGCTCACCAGGTATAACTTTTTGACTATGGAACACCTGTTACTTTTCAGGATGTCTCCAGGCAGACAACTATCTATAGTTCTAAGAGTTGTACACACTAATAGCCCACCGAGTGATGAGGCCTTAGTACATGGCCCTTTTTCAGGTAGAGGCACCAGTGGAGGCACCAATAATACCATTCCCCATTGGGACACCAATTCCACTAGCCCCAGCTGCAGACGATGCATGCCGCTTGAGCACATTGCCCAAGTTCTAGTGCTAGAGGACACCCAAGTTTAGGGGAGAGACGGACCCACATGCAGTTGAGGATTGAGTGGAGGCTGTAGTGAGATTTTTCCGACTAGTGGGGACACCGACCAATCTCATGGTGATTCTTGCCGCCAGCCTTCTACAGGCAGCAGTAGGCAGATAGTGGAGCTTGATGCTCCAGGTTCACGATGAGATGACGCTTCTTTGGGTAGACTTCGAGAGCCTGTTTCAGGAAGGGTTTGTTCTAGAGACTCTTCACGCAGTGCACATACATGAGCTTCTTCATCTGTAGCAGGGAAACATGATTGTTGCTTAGTACTTAGTGAGGTTCACTGAACTCTCATGCTACTCCACAGATATGGTGTGGGACCCATTCTTCAGGGATTGGACCTTTGAGCAGGGGCTCAGGTGGGAGATCAGGGCTTTGATGATCTCACTCAGCATCCTGATGTAGGCAGGGGTGTTAGAGAGAGCCCTCATAGTGGAGAGTTTCCTTGCTGAGCATTCTCCAATAGTGAGACCCACCACCAGTCGACATGTAGCAGAGTCTTCTGCAGCTATAAGAAAATAGATGTTGTAGTGGTCCAAGAGGACTAGACCTACAGGTGTACAACCATATCATTCAGGGTCGGTTGTGCGGGTCACATGATACAGAGTCAGTCATGCCATGAGTGGGTAGTGTTATACATGCGGCGGGCAGGGTCACATGGCTCATGACTGTCCGACCCGTCATACGAATGATCGAAAAACGGTCGAAGGACCACCTAGGTAGAGACCTAGATTTGATCAAGGTGGTTTGTAGGGATCAAGAGGACGTGGAAGAGGAGCTGGTCGTGTAGCTAGCAGTGGGCAACGTTTCGAGATGTTACCACCACCACCACTAGGCGGTCCACCACCAATGCAGGGAGAAGGTGGACAAGGGAAAGATCAGCTCCAAGCAGCTGAGGCTTACGATCACGGTGCTCTGGGGATGATAAAAGGTACAATATATGTCTACTACACCTTAGCTGTAGTTCTTATAGACATAGGTTCTAGTCATTCTTTCATTTCTACTGCCCTTATTCAGAGCTCAGAGATTCCGACGAAGATGTTTCCTCAATCCATATAGCTAGAGAATCCTATGGGAGCATATTCGATAATTACACACTAGTGTCACCAGTGTGAGCTTACTCTAGGAGGCGAGATCTTCGACTGGGATCTCCTATTAGCGGTGTCGAGGCCTTAAGACGTCATCTTGGGTATGGACTGGTTCTTTGTAGTGAATGCTCAGATTGACTATATTAGGCGCAAAGTGCGATGTGTCTGCATGGATGGGACTAGGTTTACCTTCACCGAAAATAAGGGAGCCTATGTAGCACAGGAAGGACTTACCCCGAGGAGAGTGCAGCCGATAACTCATCAATTGGCTAGCCTTATCCTCATAGCAGTTGATGTGGAGAGTCTGAGCTATCATTTAGTGGTGGACTTGTACATGGATGTTTTCCCTGATGATGTCCCAGATCTACCTCCCCGAAGATAGGTGGACTTTTATAATGACTTGTACCTTGGGATTACACCGATATCTACACCAGCATATCAGATAGCTCGCACGAAGCATCATGAGCTGCGGGAACGGCTATAGGACTTGCAGGGGAAAGGATTCATCAGACCTAGTGTTTCACCTTGGGTAGCCCCGATTCTGTTCGCCAAGAATGAAGATGGGAGCTTGAGGATTTGCGTTGACTATCGGCACCTGAACCAGGTGACTGTGAAGAAAAATTACCCACTCTTGAGTATTGATGACCTCTTTGATCATGTGAAGGGAGCACGATGGTTCTCGAAGATAGACCTCATATCAGGCTATCACCAGCTCAGAGTTTGAGAAAAGGATGTGTAGAAGACAACTTTCAGATGTCGGCATGACCACTACGAGTTCTTGGTTATTCCATTCGGTGTAACCAACACTCCATTAGTGTTTATGGGACTCATGAATATGGTCTTTTAGCTGTACCTTGATCGCTTTGTTGTGGTCTTCATCGACAACATTCTGATCTACTCATCTACTGAGGAGAAGCATGCCTATCATTTGAACATAATACTGGACACACTCTGAGAGCACCAACTTTATGATAAACTCTCAAAGTTCTAGTTTTCGATTCGAGAGGTTCACTTTCTAGGACATCTCACTTCAGAGGCTGGAGTTGCAGTAGATCCCGCGAAGATTGTGGAGGTTCTTGCTTGGGAGCCACCTAGGAGTGTGACGAAGGTATAGAGTTTCTTGGGTTTGGTTGGATACTACCAGATATTTGTACCAGATTTATCTAGAGTTACAACACCACTATAATCCTTGAAGAATAAGGGGAAACCCTTCGATTGGTCAAAGAAATGCCAGGGGATTTTTCAGGAGATGAGGCAGTGGCTGAGTAGTGCCCCTATCTTGAGGCTTCCAAAGGAGGGTGTAGGGTATGTAGTCTACTGCGATGCATCAGGGATGAGACTCGGATGTGTCCTGATGCAAGAGTGAGTAGTGATCTCATATGGTTCTTGATAGATAAGACAACATGAGTAGAACTATGCTATCTATGACCGGGAGTTAGCAGCAGTGGTCTTTTCCTCGAAGATGTGGCGACACTATCTGAAGGGAGAATGTTTTACAGTATACTCTGATCACAAGAGTCTCAGGTATATATTCTCCCAGAATGAACTAAACCTGAGACAACGACGTTGCCTTGAGTTCCTCTAGGTTCACAACGAGATGACGCTTCTCTAGGAAGACTTTGAGAGCCTGTTTCAGGTAGAGTTTTTTCCAGTGACTCTTCATGCAGTGCGCATACAGGAGCTTCTTCATCTGCATCAGGGTTGCATGAATATAGATTAGTACTCAGCGTGGTTCACTGACCTCTCATGCTACTCCACAGATATGGGACATGACCCATTATTCAAGGCCCAGACCTTTGATAAGGGGCTCAGGTGGGAGATCAGGGATTCAGTGATCTCACGCAGAATCCTGAGGTAGGAAGGGGTGTTAGGGAGAGCCCTCTTGGTGGAGATTTTCCTTGCCAAGTATTCACCAGTAGCAAGACCCACTACCAGTCATCACGTAGCAATGTCTTCTACAGCTGGTAGTAGATAGACATCACAGAAGTCCAAGAGGACCAGACCTATATGTGGACAACCGCATGACTCATGATCCCTTGTGCGGGGCACCCGAAGTGGAGCTAGTCATGCCAGGAGTGGGTAGTGTTACACTTTTGGTGGGCAGGGTCACATGGCTCGTGACTATCCGGCCCCCCGTCCGGATGCCATTAGTGTTTTCAGGATCTAAGGAAGAGGCTGAATAGTGCCCCCATCTTGAGGATTCTAGAGGAGGGCATAAGGTACATAGTTTACTACGACACATTAGGGACCAGAATCGGATGTGTCCTGATGCAGGAGCGAGCAGTGATCACATATGGTTCTCGGTAGCTAAGACAACATGAGTAGAACTACGCTATCCATGACCTGGAGTTAGCAGCAGTGGTCTTCACCTTGAAGATGTGGAGACATCATCTGATGTGCGAGTGTTTTACCCTGTACTCTGATCACAAGAATCTCAGGTATATATCCTCTCAGAAGGAAATGAACCTGAGACATCGACGTTGGCTTGAGTTCCTCTAGGACTATGACTTTGAGAGAGTCTATACTCCTGGGAAGGGGAACTTTGTTGCAGATGCATTCAGCAGGAGGTATGGTATACAACTGCTAGGTGAGGCGATAGAGAAATTGGCCGCTTTGCAGATATCATTTGTGGATAGAGATGGAGCAAATTTCCTTCAGTCTCTTACAATCACTCCCCCACTTCTTCATCAAGTCAAGGAGGCGCATCATGGGGACGCTAACTACGAGACACAACATGCTCAGATATCCACAGTACACGCACCTGATGGATTTTCAGAAGGTGGGGAGCATGCCATCCTATTTAAAGGATGTGCCATGATACCAGTGTCACTTCTAGAGGAAGTGTCGAGGGATTTCCACAAATCCTCTTTAGCGGTACATCCAGGAGTGGAGAAGATGTACCAGGATCTTCGATGATAGTAGTGGAGGCTGTAAATGAAGAAAGCAGTTGCAGAGTTTGTCTCTTGATGCCTCACTTATCAGTAAGTGAAGGTGGAGAATCAAGTACCAGCATGCTTTGTAAAACCTTTAGAGGTCCCAGAGTGGAAGTGGGTTGAGTATCCTGGAATTCATGACAGGACTTCCACATACATCCATAGTTCATGACTTGATTTGGGTGATCATCAATCAACTCACCAAGTTGGCCCACTTCCTAACGATCAGAGAGAAGGGTTCGGTTGAGAGCTCGGGACGTCTCTATGTGCAGAAGATTGTACAATTACATGGAGTACCCTCGATGATTATCTTTTACTATGATGCGTGTTTTACTTACTGGTTATGGAAGGGGTTGCAGGAGGCTTTCAGGATGCAACTTCATTTTAGCACTGCCTTCCATCCTCCGACGGATGGCCAGACTGAGTGGACCATTCAAACCCTTGAGGACATGCTGAGTACTTGTGTCCTCGACTTCGGTCACAGCTAGGAGGATCACTTTACTTTGGTGCATTTTTCATACAACAATAACTATCACTCCACCATTGGTATGATACCTTTTGATTCGTTATACGGGTCACCATGCAGATCACCTTTGTGCTGGATAGACCCTGGGGAGTCAGCACTTGTCGGAGTAGAGATGGTACGGGCTACCACAAAGAAGGTGCAGATCATCCAGGAGCAGATGAAGACTGCACAGAGCAGGAAGAAGTCATATACCAACAAGAGACGAAGACCTCTAGAGTTTGAGGATGGTGACCACATATTTCTACGAGTCCCACATCGATGAGGTTTGTAGAGATTTGGACGAGGCAGAATGTTATCTCTGAGATTCATCAGACCTTTTCAGGTCCCCAATAGCATTGGTGAGGTGGAAAACCACTTAGCTCTTCTACCTCAGTTGCACCGAGTGCAGGATGTCTTCCACGTATCCCAGTTGAGGATATACATGCATGAACCTTCTCACATCATCGACCATGCCGAGCTAGACATCGACGATAGGGTGACATTTACAGAGGTTCCAGTAGAGATTGAGGATCGACAGGAGCAGGTCCTTTGTGGATAGTCAATACCTCTGGTGCGCATTCACTGGAAGCACGAGAACCTCCAGGAGAGCACATGGGAGTGGGAGGCTCAGATGTGTGCTCAGTACCCCCACTTGATTACCTAGTTTGAGTTAGGGCTTATGGTGACCTAGATCCCTTAGGTGGGGCGAATGTAATGACCTTGAATTTATATGTAATTTTTTTAATATATGGGAATTTTATGAGTCCGTGAAAATTGAAGGTGCAAGATTTCGAGGCCCGGAGTACCTGGAATGAATTTATTAACCGTTTTTGGGTACGTTCAGCAAACATGTGAGTGGGTTTTTTCTAACTTTTGAACTGGTGCTTGGAATTGAAATCTGAGGGCACTGTTGAACTCGCAACACTAGTATTCGCTTAAGGAGACTTTCGCCTCGATGACAGTTGGTCGAGGGTGAAAGTTAGTTTTTGGGTTTTTCATGAAGGAATAAAATAAAAATAAAATTGTGCAAACATTTTATTTTTATTTGAAGCACCCATGTGAATATTGTGGAGGTGGGACCATAAGAGTTTTATCCTCGATGTGGAAGTTGAGAAGTGGGGACCACCAGACCATAACCTCCCATGTGAGGTTATGGTGGTGGGGACCACCAAATCCTAACTTCCCATGAGAGGTTATAGTGGTGGGGGACACCTGAGGTCTAAACCTCATCAAATCCCTCATTAATGTGGAGGATCCTCTTGAGATTCCTCCACATTAATTGTGCCAACCCCTGGTATCCTCCAATTTAAATTTTATGCCAACACAACCCATTTATTGTTGCCAATTAATTAATCCAACTTTGATTGCCAACAAATTAAATAGATAAACATATTTTATTTTTTTGGCTACTCATTTTTTGGAAAAGTGTTGGAAAAAGAGGATTCGGAGAACTTGGGTGAAATCTCTCCAACTAAGAAATTCACCACCCAACAAAGAACACCCCGCCAAAGAAGAATGCTGACCACCTTCGACCTTCTTCCTCAAGAAATCTTCTGACGTGAGACGTATTCATCTACGGTGAATTGCTATCTGTACTACCTTCTTACGCCAAAATCATCTAACTAATGATGTAGGGGGATTATTTTCATGATAATAATTTTCCCATATTCATACCTTGGTTTCATTTGTGCTTTGGGAATGAAACGTTGTAGGAAGTTGTAACATGACGTTCTTCTTTCTTGATGAGCCATATGCTACCACCCTAATGTGGAGCGTACATGCCAAACCAAAATGGCCCGACCCTTCCAAAAATCTTGTGGTGTTTTTCATGAAGGTGGAGGATAGAGTCCAATGATGAAGGGGCACAAGAATGACGACTGGCACCATTGTCAGCCGCGATGAAGATGACAGTGCAACGGAACCACCCCGCAACCACAACCACCCCCTGCGGCCGGACCACCGACCTGTGGCCGGACCGCCATCCCATTGCCAGAACGCCAACCCGTGGCCGGACCGCCACCCCGCGGCCGGACTGCCTCCCCGCGGCTGGACCGCTGCCCCGCTATCTCATGTCGTCCTCAACCGAGCCGCCCCGAGCCGAGCCAAGACGCCCCGCACCCTCATGGAACCCCTCAGCTGAGCCATCCTTGCGACACTCTCTGCTGTCCCTCGCGGTCTTCCGGGCTAGACCTAGCGGGCTGGGCCAATGCTAACGGACTGGGCCGCATTTTGAGCCTGTCCAGGCCCAATAGTTTGGGTCGGGTTGACCCGAAACGGGTCTGTCAGACCGGGTCAGACCAGAACCTGGTCCACTACAACCCATTTACATACTTTTGGCCATAACTTTGGTACCAGACTTCCGTTTGATGAACCTTTAGTGGTGCTAAAAATCTTGGAGTGAGATGGTCCCTTTACTGATATCCCATCGTGTTTTGAATTGAGATGGGATACAGTAAGGTTGGATCGAGCATGAATCCAACCGGGCCCCTGGGACAAAAAGGCTAATAACTCACAGACCAAAAATCCGATTGACGCGCCGTCTGTTACATTGAGACCCCTATGATGTGGCAGACCTTTGAGATACTTCTTCATTGTACTTCGTGGAAATTGGAGTATCGATTAGTAGCTTGTGGAGAAGATCCTCCCGTATATGAGAAATCATAGTGCGGAGACCTAGTGGCTTGCAGAGACTTGACGACTGCTGACCGTTTTGACTTGGAGTGACTCGACAGGCCTAGTGGGGAGCGCCTTTGTGATGTGGAAGAGCCACATTGGGGAGTTCCTTGGTGATACGACAAATCTACAGTACTGGACAGGAGGAGTACCTTAGCAGGCCTCGAGGGGGAGCGCCTCTGTGTGATGTGAAAGTCCCACGGTGGGGAGCGTCTTTGTGTTATGCCGAAGACCCACGATACTCTACAGGAGGACTACCTTAGCAGTCCAAGGTTAGTGGGAAGTTCCTCTATGTGATGCGGCAGGCCCACTGTACTCGATAGATGAGTTCTCTAGCAGCCAATGTGTTTGACGTTGTGTTAGGAATGTTACTTGATACTACCCCTAGAATAAATCATAGTTTGAGCTGAGTTAGTATCTCTATGTTTTCCTCATGATTGAGATGGATTACTTGAAAACTTAGGTATATGTATGGAAATATACCTAAGTAAGGTTACCTGTTGATTTCATACTTTTTGTTTTACCCTTTTTGGATTCTTTGAGACCTAGAGGGTCTCAAGGTCCATACTGAGTATCTTTATACTCACCCCTACATGGGCACTGCCCACACTTTGTTATATTGGATGTAGACGATAGACAACGTTGAATGAGGCTGAGAGTACTAGGACTAGATGGTACATGGAGGTGGACCATACGGCGTGTCTGTATGCAGAGGAGACATGTGGACGTGGAGTGCTGAGGAGGCGATCTGTACCAAACCTTCATGTAGGAACCTCAGAGGATGATCCAGTAGTTGTTCTTTTCTTTTTCTTCAGTTGTATTGTATTTCATTTGAACTTGTACCTTCACTGTTGGGCTTATATTCTGGCCCCCTTTTTACTTTCTGCACTCTTTTAGTTATATAGTTGACTTGCATTCATATCTTTTTGTGTGTTTGGTTGCGTGTGTTTACAGGTTATAAAGGCAATGCCTTCTTACTTTTTAGGGAATACGCCTTTGGTGCTAGTCGCCGGCCCCTAGCCTATAACAGGTGGGCTTGGGGTAGTCACGACACGGGCCCCGGGGGACGGGTTGTGACATAGACATCCATTTATGGGTGATTATCCTCCTTATTTTGGGTGTTATCATCTCTAGTAAGTATCTTATCCCATATTTTCCTTCTTTTGTTGGTTTTAATCTCTTCCATGTGGTGTACACACCATGTCCAAACCCTAATATGTTTTGGGGTTTTTTGTTTTGGTTTATTATTGATGATTAGAGTTTGTTGGTCCCATTGAGGCCAATTCATGCTACAGATAGTAATGGAATTGAGTTTTTTGTTGATTTTAGGTAAGGGTTCCACAGTTCATTTTCTTTGGATCAATTTTAGTTTATGGGTTTTATAGTTTTTGTGTTTCTAGTATTTTTCTTTAGTGGGTATTAGACTTCCATTCATGGGGGTGACCTACATGCATATGCATTGGTAAATAATATATATATATATTCCCTCTTTTTACAAATTCTCTCATGTATATGGGAATATATAAAATTTAACTAGGGGTATTTATATATGCAATCATAAATACATGTGCATGTAAGAGAAAATGGAAGATTTGAGTGGTCATCGTTAATAAGAAACATGTTTGATGTATAATACCTTTTCATTTGGCCTTTAAATTTTAGAATATATTGATTCATTTCCTTTCAAACATTTATTTAATTATAGTTAGTGAAGTATAGTTTTTAGAATAAATGGTTCATGCTAAGTAATGTAATTTTCTCTTTTTATTTGAATTGAATGATTTTTTCTTACTGAATGTGCATGCCACGTGTTTTTTAACATTCATTATTGGCCTTTATGAGTGATTTTTTATTTTTAAATAATGGTTTTGGCCCTATGAAAACTCTTTGGTCTCTCAAATGGGTTTCTAAATGTCTTTGGGTTCATAAATGGTGTGTTTGGTCCTTTTGGAAATGGGTTTTCACTCAATGTTTACTTGAGGCCCATTTGGAACTTTTATAATTTGGTTATCTTTTGTAAACTCTCCTTTGATGAGCATATTTCTGTGGTTGTGTTGAATTTTCCGGGAGGTCCTTGGTATGATAATCCCTTGTGAAATAATGGTTTAAATGAAAGGGATTATTCTATGGGGTGATTCAGGGGTGGGTACTTGCGTGTGTTCTTGTGATATATATTTATATACTTAGTTGGTTACATGTTTGATTTGTTTGGAACACCACATATTTAAACATGACTTGGTATCATATAATAGATATAATATTGTTAAAGAACCATTTCTACACTTATTTAGACTACACACTAACAAGTGTCCCTTAGTATGGACCTTAATATGCTTTGGGATTGTGCCCCTCAGATAGGCTAGGTAGAGTAAGACTAAGTGTGTCAGTGAATTGATTTATTGGGTGAGGTATGCCTACTAGATGATTAAGGTTTTTTATGTTATATATTATCCAATAAGATCCTAGGTTCTCCCATGTTCTTCAGTACTTAGTTTCCTACAGAGGATGATTGAGGTGCCATGATTAGTTAGTTACTCGTTCTTGCTATTTTCTATTTCCATTATGCGATCATTACTTATTCCTCATTGTATAGTGTATTTACTTTCTAAAAGTTATAATATTATTTTGAAAAGTTTATGGAATAAATGTTTTACACATTTGTTTCCCTTTTAAGAAAAAAAATATCATCATTTACACTATATGTCTTCTTCTCTAAAATGATAAGGCTTCCTTCTGGGAAAAGAAACTAGTTTTAAATGATAAGGGAAATGGAACATGATTTTTTTAAAGATAAATATAAGAAAAACCTATGTTTATATATTATATTTCAAACTTGAAATTTATTTATATTTGATTTAAAGGAATCTCAAATGGGAATACATTGTTTGGGAACACCCACAGGGTTTTAATACTCATGACTATAGATTTGTATTTATTTTTATCTTCTAGTGCTGCTTCCTACTCGGATTTAGTCACCCTAGGGAGATGTTGGTTTTGAGGTTGGTGGTTACCCGTAGGGTCACATGGAGGTACGTTCATTTCTATTTATTTTTTGTTTCTTATGTTCATTTTTATTTTTCAATTTAGATTTTTTTGCGTTCTATTTTGTTGGGACAAATCATTATTAATGATTCATCTTGATACTTGTCACTAGTTTCCATCCTGGGAGGATAGAGAACAACTCTCATACCTTGTTGAGGGCCGGATTAGGTGACCGGTGCAGGGTTGACCCATATTGGTTTGTGACATTTTTTCATGCATTACTCACTACAATTCTTCTCAAGGTTCTATATCCATTACTTTTATAAAATTTTTATTGGTTTACTAATATTATGTTTCTTTTATATAGTGTTGTTGGTGGGGTTGATTATTCTAGAATATTTGAATGATTAAATTTCTCCCATTCTACTTTCCTTATTTTATATTTTTCCCATCGAATTGTTTGTAATTATCATGGGTTTAGTGGCTGACTAACTTAACATTATTTATTAATTAAATAATGTGTTGTATTTTTTCCTATGTGTTTTATGTGTATAATGATATATAATATAAGATACAATAATTCTAGAAGTAAGAGTCATTAATAATTTCTAGGTTGTTACTACAATTCTTGTTATTTTAATTTTATCTCAGGGATTTAGAAAATGTGTGTTATAATTATAATTTTTTTTATTTCAACCATGGTTATTTTAGTTATGATTATTTTAGGAGACTCTCAGGAAAAATATTTCTACCTTTTTTTAGGGTAAATAATTTTTTTTATTAAAATCTTCTTTAGTATTTATTATGAATTTATATCTTTGAATTTAAATTTTCTAGTATAAACTAATAATAATAATATCTATTTCATGGCATGGTGCACAATTATTTTTATATAATACGTAAATACTCAGGTAATATTTCTTAAAAAGAATAGAATATTTAATTAATTAAGACCAACATTATAGTTAGTGGATAAATATACTAAATACTAATTTTTAAATTCTTCCCCTTATACAAATTTCACCATAATAATTTAAAAAATATATTTTATTTGAAAAATAACTTCTAGTATCCCTTCATTTCAACCCAAGGTCCCCAAATTTTTTCCTCAAACTTGTGGTTCCCCCAAAGTACTTTCACTGGTTATGTTATCCAACTTCACAAAACATATTTCCTTTAGAAAAGTATTTTGATTGATTTTTTTTCTCATAAGAGAGACTAAAATCTAGTTATACACTTTCACCATTTAGTATACACGATGGGCTTGATATATACAGCCTTAACAGAGATACATGAAAAAATCATGTATATAAAAATGTTTATTTGTATAGACAATCAATAATCCACCAGTTCTATTAAATCTAATATTTCAATGGGTCCAATATACCTTGGCCTTAACATTACTTTCCTTATAAATATCACTATTTATTTCCTAGGATATATAGTCAGGAACACTTGATTACCAACTTCAAACTCCATATATAAATATATGTTATTTACATAGTCCTTTTTCTTTTTTGTGTGAATTAAAAATACTATTGAATACCCTTAACCTTCTTTATGTTCTCATAAATCATCCCCACAAACATTAATTTCCATTCAATAACATAATCTTATTTAATAGAGTTTGAAACTATTCCCCATAAAAATAGTTATAGGCTGTCATCTGTATACTTGAATAATAGTTATTTTTATTTGAGGATTTGACTAATGGGTTGTGTTGATCCTAATTTCCTTGGAAATTTTGTAATAAAAGACTTAATAAATCTTTATAATATATTTATAGTCTTTTCAAATTAGTTTTCTATCTGAGGGAGGTTTTTATTACAAATATATATCAATATAATTATTACTTTTTGAATAATTCAGTACAAGTTTAATATAAACCTTAGATCATGATTATATATAATAGAGATAGGTTTACTATAAAGTCTCATGACTTCTCTTATATTGATCAATGTAATATGATCAATAGAAGTATTTTATCATATTTTTATGAAGTGGGATGGATTTTTAGACCATCAACCATGACCAAAATAACATTATTTCACAATGATTTATTTGGAATTCGTATGATGAAGTCCCATACGATATTTTACCAAATATATAATAGTATAGGACATGGTTTCATCATTCCATTAGTTTATTTTTACCCAATTAGAATTATTAACACATAAAACACCTTTAAGTATAATTATAATTTTCATACTTTATGTTTTCTAAGTAGTAGTTCTCTAAAAAATCCTTACGCATCTTGGTGTCCTAGAATTTGTAGAGAAAGTTGATCTATGAGATATATATTTTAATTCCTTATTTTATTAATGTATTAATTTAATGAATAATCTCTTCTTAAATTAGTGGTTTCACTCCTTGTTAATGTTGTTCTCAAGAAAATTTTTATATTTTATATCTTCAACTTCTTTTCACAACATAACATCAAACCATTTATTTTTGTTGATATTCTCTAATAATTATGGTTATGAAACCATATGGGAATGTTACTAGGTAATTCATTAGTTAAAAATTATTAGATCTGAGATTACCATATCATTGATCATTGTATCATGTTTTATCCAAAAAAATAGATAGACTTCCATAATCTTTCCTGCCTAAAGTATCAAAAACTATATTCGATTTTCCTGGATCATAATAAATGTTATAGTTATTATCCTTGAGAAAATGTTTCTATCTAATTAAATTAATGTTTAAATATTTTTATACATATACATATTTAATAGTTTTTTAGATTATATATATATATATCACACCAATCTATAAAAAGATAAAAATTCAATATCTTCATAGGAAAGATTAATTCTTCCTATTCCAAATCAGGAGTTAGATAATTATTCTCATGACTATTCAATTTTTATTATGAATACACTATTACCTTTTCATTTTTAATCATTAAAACATAACACTCTTACATAAATCACCCCAATATATGAAAAACCCCTCTCCTACAAAAGCTAAATTTATTACCTATGCACTAACTAACCTCCTTTTGAGCTCTTGGAATATTTATTTGCATTATTTGGTTCCAATGGACTAAAATTATTTCCATGTTAACTTGGTTAGTTGATATAACAATATTATTTTATTTAAAACCACTAATAATACCTTATTAGACCACGAAAAAATGGATCTCCATCATTGTTGAAGGACCTGTCCACTCTTCTATCAAATTTTTCATTCAAAGATCAACATGAATAAATTCATTAATTAATATGTTCCGTAAAAATATAACTTGATACCACCATAATTTTAAAATTTTAAACTTATCATAAAAACAATTCAAATTTGTTTTTTGAAAAAATATAATTATATGATGTTTATACCCCTCCAAAATTTTAGAGTAACTAAAAATATATTCAATAAAATCTTTGAGTTTTTTAAGGTAATACTTAAAGTATATATTCATTAAATCCATAAACACACTGGGTGAGTTAATTAAAATAAATGGAATAACTATAAATCTATATGGCCTACAACATATTCAAAATTAAATCTTGAAATTATCTCTCTTTCTTACTTTAAGTTGATGATATCATAATCTTATGTTAATCATAGACAAATATCATGCTCTATGATGTCAATTAAATTGATCCTCAATTATTGGAAAGGTATATTTACTTTTAATTGTAATATTATTGATATTTATGTATCCATCACATAATCTCATTGATCCATAATATAAAAATTTTGTAAAATTTGAGAACCTTAGGGTGGTACCCAAGGATTAATATATACCTTATTGAGAAGATCTTATAATTAAATTTTTAACACCTTTAGCATAATAAGAGCCATTTTGTACACTTCTTTAGATATATATTGGGATCCATAGATTCATTCAATATAGAGATAAAATTATTGATCCAGGGGAGGATAAACAAACTCTAATATTAATATATTCACTAAATCCCACAAAACAGACATATCCTCAATCTTTATTCCAATGTTTTGATTCATTATTTTGGTGTCACTTTCATACACAACTTCTTATAGTAATATTTATAAACAAAAAGAAAATGTTAAAGAAATATCTTTATTATGTTTACATTTATATACTAAAATGGGTTGGGTTAATAGATTAAATGTAACTAATTTATTCCAAAACTTTATATTTTCCCCATAAAATGAGTTTTAGTCCACACCTATAACAACATCAAATTCAAGGGAAGAACTAATAGATTCACTGGTAAGATTTTCCTTTGAAAAAGGATGGGGAACTCCATAATTATATTAGTTAAAAGTAATTTTCCATTTTATGCACTTATTAATAAATCAATATCTATAATTTTAGGTCTATAATTCATGTGCACAATGAACTTCTGTGATATCAATAAATGTTTTGACCTAGAATCAAATATTTTATAGTTCATTTTTGAGAAAATGAGTAAATACTTGTGAAGATGACATTAGAATGATCTTACTTTAATTAAATGGTAATATAAGATTAATATTTCTATTGATTATTAAGTTTTTCATGACACATATTCGTATATTGAATTACTTTATTGGGGGAAATGTCGAGTATAATGATCAAATTCCTTAAAATTGAAGCATAAAATAATAGGATGAAGATTTTAATAACATTTTTTCATCTTTGTAATTTCTAAAATGGACACTTAGTTTCCATTGATTAATTACTTGATGGATTCATTAGGCTCTATAGATATATATCCAAAATTTAAGACATCATCAAATTCCTTTTCGGAAATTTAAAGTGTGTTTCCTTCCATATCATTGACATGAGGAGTTTTAGACCTTATTCCTTTCTATTTACATAATTTTCTAATATGATTATATCATTTTATATTATTATTAAAAAAAACCCATGATACCATTGGAAACTCTAGGATTCTATCTATGCATTCCTATACATTACAATATCCATTCATATCTATTTAACTCCTAGATGGTAAATTTTTTACGAATATTTTACTTTAATCCATTATAAAATCTATCAAAATTTTCTTTGGATCAATGAAAAATCTATGGAATACCTTCTAAGTGATTATTGATTAATGTATACAATGATAAAATCATATTTATTTTATTTCATCTCAAATAATTTCTACTCCATATTATCCTACACTATATGAGTAAAATACTTATCAATGAAAAATTCTTAAAATCACACCACAACATATCTTCCACCTATTCCCAATTATTTTTATTATTTATTATCATCAACTCTTAGGATTCTTCCAACTATAGGAAATAAACTGTTATCATGATCTTCTAGTTATTTAATAATTATAACATAGTGAATATCTTCCCTTGTGGGGATATCTATTGTTTTTAGATTCATAACCACCTCAATAGAAATCAAAACTCTGGAACATAAACTACGAAACAAATTATGAAACTCTAGGAAAAAGATAAGTCCCATGAACTCTATATACCTAAATAAAAAATAAAAAACATACCCCAATCATTTCACCAAAAGAAAACACTCACACAATGAAGAAACAAAACTCTTAGGGAAAAACACCAGAAAAAATAAATTGCTGACCTTATTATTTTAATAGTCACAAAATCATGTTTATTTGTTAACTAATGAGTTTTAGGTTTTATATTATCATTTTATGTTATAATATTGATTGGAAATATTTTCCTAAATACAAGTTTCTTTCATGGAATGAATCACTATTGATGTTGAGTCACTACCAAACAAGTCTCACCACCACCTTAAGTAACTACTAGAACATAATTTTGACAAATTATGGAAAAGAGACACCACAAACAATGACTCACCATTTCCTATGAAATACTGTTGAATTAGAAAATAACCTAAGTGTTGAGATGAAATACCATAAGAGGAGTCACTACAAGAATGTAAATTTGGTAAAGTGTTGAAGACACCTACCACTAAGATGAGTCACCACCGAACTCTGTCTCCCATCAGATCGACACACCACATGAGTGTGTCTTTCCGTCAGATCACTAGACAACCAATGTTTGTCTCACTTCTAGACATAGACACTATATAAAAGTGTCACCATTCAAAAGACTCACCACCAAAGACATTTTACCATTCAAAAGAATCACCAACAATCATTATTTTTATTTTGAATTAAATTTTTCTAACAACAATGTAATGTAATTTAATCATGAATCTTATTTTAATGATTGTTCCTTAATTTCTTGAAAGAGATTCATTAAATATTGTGTCATCCCTAATTATAAGGATGAAATATATTTTTATTCTCATTAATGATTCTATTAAAAGAGTAATAATAATCCCTCTTGTAGATAGATTGAAAAAAATATGAAAAATAGATACGCATAGAGATATGCACATGTGAAGAGAGATGACATTTATTAAAAGAACTTGAGGAGTGTCTACATGATGTATCTTGCTTAAAAATAACTTAAAGAGTAAAGTGTCATTGAAAATTCAGATTCTATTATCAAAACATGGGGTTTATGAAACTCTATTCTAGAGAATATTTCAAAAACATAACTCAATATACCATTCAAACAACATTCAAGAGTCATTGGGATGTCATTAATATGGATGTGTGAAATATTTTGAAATCCTTCTTCTCTAATGGGGTTCTCCCTCATGGTCTAAATGCTCAATTCCTTACTTTAATCCCCAAAGTTGACAACGCTTCTGAAATTCATCTTTTTCGGCCCATAGTGCTTATTAGCTCTCTCTATAAAATTATCACCAACATGATTTCAAATATACTTTCTTCTCTTTGACAAAAAATTATTTCATGGAATAAATTTGGTTTTATAAAGGGAAAGAACATACAAGATTGCATTTGTCTTGCCTCAGAATGCACCAACACTATAGAAAATGCTAATAGAGGAGGTAATGTTTCCATTAAACTTGATATTAATAAACCCTTTGACACCATTGACTAGAGCTTTATATTCAAAGTTTTGGAACCCTTCAGTTTCAATGATATTTTCATCAACAGAATCAATTCCTTGTTAAATTCGACCTCTATTTATATTCTTGTGAATGACTCTCTTAAGGGCTATTTCAAATGTACCAAGGGCATCAGGCAAGGTGATCCTTTATCTGCGCTCCTTTTTGTCATAGCTTAATATTACCTTAGTAGGCTTCTCACCAACTTGGTTACTCAAAACAAACTTAAACCTATTAAGGCAGCTAGAAACTTAAGTGTGCCTACACATCTTTTTTATGCCGATGAAATCATTCTTTTCTTAAAAGGAGATAAAAAAATATTCAAAATCTTAAAAATGCCTTGACCAATTATGAAGATCTCTATGGTCAATCTATTAGTTAGGGAAAATCTTTTGTCTTCTTTGGAAAAAACTTTTCTCATAATAGAAAAACTGACATCGTCAATTGTCCCAATATCAAGGAAGGATCCTTCCATTTCAACTACCATGGTGTACCTATTTTTTGGGGATGTCCTAAAACTATCTTCTTTTCTACCATTGTTGACCAAGTGGTCAATAAGGTCTCCTCTTGGAAGGGTAAATCCCTCTCCATGGCAGGAATGATCTATTTGGTAAAATCTACTATTGTGTCAAAGTTGGTCTACTCTCTGATGATCTATAAATGGCCTATTGGTCTTCTAAAAAAAATTAATTTCCACATCAAGAATTTTATTTGGACTGGTAGAATTATTGAAAGGAAACTTGTGACCATCCCGTGGGATTCTTGTTGCAAGCTGTTGGATAAAGGTTGTATTGGTATTAAAAATCGTAGGTACTTTAATGATTCTCTTCAAGAAAGACTCACTTGGAGATTCATTAATAACAACTCAGATTCCATCGCTTTCCATAAAAACAGATTTACTGAGAAACTTAGGAAAGGCAATTTGAACTATGTACAATCATCTATTTGTACCTCTATTAAACAATATTGGTCTCACATTATAGCCAACTATAGGTGGATGGTTAGTGTTGATTCTTCCATAAATTTTTGGTTGGATAACTGGACTGGTGCTCCTCCTATCACTAAGTTACCTACTAACTCCAATCCAGTAAACACGACTTGTACGGTTAAAGATATCATGCTTTCCGGTAGATACGAACTGCCAGATAACATCATTCATATTATTGATAATTATCCCATTGCTAATAATGATTTTCTTATATGGGAACCTACTCCGAATGGGATACTTTACTCAATTTTTTTACAATCATAACATTACTAATCCAGATCATAGCTTTGTTTGGTTAAAATACTATAATAAGATTTATATTAAGCCCTTGAGACTTAATCTTGTCTGGTGTATTTCCCACAATCGTGTTCCCATGGAGGTCTGTCTTCAATGTTTTGGAATACAACTTTTTTCTAAGTTCCATTTTTTCAATCAGCATAGGGAAGATTCTAACCATCTATTTTTGTCTTGTGCTACAGCTTCAGCACTTTGGAATTATATTACTGACTTGTTTGGATGCAGATGGTTACATTTGAACTCAATTAGTACTCAAATAATGTACTGTGTGGAGATAAATTCTTCACAAAAAATCAAAAACCTCTTCAAAGAAGCGGTGGCAGAGCTCCTACATGCGATCTAGTATGATCGGAATTCCATTATTCACAATAAATATTCATTAAATATTAATTCAGGTTGTAAGTGAATCTGAATGGAAATCTAGGATGCCGATTCTATTAAGAAATCCTATTATGACAACTCAATTGGTGATTTTGAGATACATCGTTGCCTCAGAGTTGATGGTATCTACAGGCAACCGAAGCGCACATTTGATGTTTTCTGGAAAACCGAATTCCAGGCTGGATTAAAGTGAATATTGATGGAGCTTACAAAGTAAATCATGGACCTGCTGGGTATGGATCGATTTTCTAAGATTTTAATGGGAGATTCCATGGATGCTTCTTTGGTAACTGTGGTATGACCTCGTCCTTGTAGGTGGAAATGATGGGCGTGATTCACGCTCTGGACTTCATCATGCAAAAGGGCTGGAACAACATCTGGATTGAGAGCGACTCATCCACTGTTGTTCAAGCTATATGGAATGGGAAATTACATCTAGTGTAACCTATAACTACTCTCTGGGTGAGATGCCTAGCCTCTCTCATGGAGATCAACTACATTGCCGCACACACCTTTCGTGAGGCGAACAAGGTTGTTGACAGTCTTGCTAACATGGGTATTAGTCATGGTCTTACTTTGAATGAGGATCTGCCTGCTGAGATCCTTCCTCTTTTTGAAAGGGATGGTAAAAAAGTCCCTTACTTCAGAATCATTTAACCCCCCATAATTTCTTTAATAAATTGTGTCTTGGTCCTTGAATGAGACACTACCTATTAAAAAAATGTTCTATAAAACACACATTGTCTTATACTTTAAGCTTTATTATTATAGATATCTTCTGAAACACTTTTAAATCATATTTCCCACATTTTGGGGAAGAGGCCCGATTTTGACCTATTTTATGAAAAAGATTGTAATAAGATCCCCTCCTTCAGACTCATGTAGTTACTTTCTTTTGTTCAATATATGGTTCCCCTTAATTTTAAAAAAACATAATAAATATTTGAGAAGTCTTTTAAAAGGTCAAGATTTATATCAATCTATTATTTTGGTTATTTGGGTTGTATTTAAATTTAACTTGGGGATTTAATTTAAATACTTTTTAACAAAATTTTTTATTAGGAACTAAATTCACCCCCTCATGAGATACTCACTCCAACCAAAATTTGGTAATAGAGGCTTAATCTTTTGTATCAAAGTTTTTCAATACTTTTTCAATTGTGATTTTAGTTGTGCTTTAAAGATCTTAAATTTATATTAGTTTTAAATTTAATTCTTTAAATGGTTAATATAAAGGAAGGTTCCACTACAAATATTCCTCATTTTTTCAATGGTAATAATTAATATCAGTGGAAAACAAAGATGAAAATTGATATATAGATTATGGGTTTTGAGATTTTGACTACAATAGATAATAGATAAAAATTAACTAAAACTGACAGAGTCATATGGGATAAATATACTAAGAATAATGACAGTAATAATTTCAAAGACATGAATTCTCTATATTCTTTCTTAGAAGATGAATAATTCAATATAATTTCTACCTGAAAAATTACATTTGATATTTAGGATACATTAGTTATTTCAAAATAGGAACAACCAATGTTAAAGAGATGATATTGAATACATATAATATTAAGTATGATACTTTTAAGATGAAGCCCTATGAATTAATTTCTGATATGTATCTTAGGTTCAAAAAATAGAAAACACCATGATCTCCCTATAAATTCTAGTATCTAAAAAGGATCAGATTGTGAGACTTCATAGATATCCTTATAAAAGATGGAGAGGGAATTATGTGTCAATAATAGAATCCTATGATATTAGAAAACATCAAGTTAAGGAATTAATTTTTATGTTAATGATGTATGAATAATAACTGAAATTAAACAGAGAAGAGGATGATGAGATAAAAATAAAGTCAATAGATTTCAGGTTTACTACATCCAAACAAAAAGAAAAGAAAAATTTCAAATTGAATTTTCTAGTGATAATGATTCACCACCTGACAGTGGTGAGTAGATAGAGCCCCTTAACATTTGATTTAAGAAGATTTATAAGAATTAAGAGTTTTTTAGAAAGCCTATTTACAAAGGAATGTATGACAACAAATTTAACTAGAATATATATTAGAAAAAGGATGACAATACAAATGAGATAACTTATTAGGAATGCAAGCATAAAGTACATGTCAATGAAAAAATTCCAAAATTGAAATAAAAAAAAGAAATTTGAGAAAAATGTTACGAAGTTCAATAAATCCATGAAAGTAACTTGGAGTTTCTCTAAGGAAAACTCTAGTGACTCAGACTCTACTCTTAAAGAGAAGTCTTTCCGAGACAACATGTGCTTCATGAAAAAAACTCTGAGGTACTTGTTGTATCCACTATCTTACATGTAATTAATGGTGATAAATCTGAAAATGAACATACTTTTGGTGATCTGCCTCAATAATAAATTTTATAATACTGTATAATTCTTGAGGAAACTTTTAAATAACTTAGGGATAAATATAAATTTATTAGGAAATAATATGTCATGTCTGCTAGTATTAAAACTAATTTTACAATAGGGAAAGAGAAAAATGATCAATTATTATAGGATAATGAAGAACATATATTTTTCAATGAATAATTATAGAATGAGTTAGAAAAGTTTACCAATGGATGGGAAACACTTACATAGATTCTAGAAAAACTGATTGCTCGGAATTATGTTACAGGTATATGATACCAACCTAGACAAAGAAGAATAGTTAAAAGAACCATGGTACATAAATATAAATATAAAAGGAATACTGTAAGTTATTTTTCAAGAGGACCAAACAATGTGTTTATTTCAAAGATATCACATTCTATTTATAAGAGACTTATTAAACAAATGTGGGTTTCTAAATCCCTATTTACTAACATATATGGACCTAAGAAAATATGGGTACCAAAATCATTTCTTGTATAATTTTTTTGTTGGAAAACTACTTGAATACCTCATTTAAAAGTCAATGGTACATAGAAAACATATTTTCATGGAATATGACATGATACAATTCTAGTTTCAAGATCATAATAAAGTTTGATGGTGGTCATGTCACCTTTGGTGATAATTCTAAAGGGGAAATCATCATCCTAGGCCAAATTGGTAACACCAATTCTATTTTAATTTTCATAGTATTGTTCATTAATGGTTTTAAGTATAAATTCATTATCATTTTAGAAATATGTGATGATGGATTTCATGTTAAATTTGAAAATAATGAATGTAGTCATTTTTATTACAAAGATGATTTAGTTTTTAATACTTTAAGGAATGAAAATTTGTATGATGTTGATTTTAACACCTTTATTTATCAAAAGGGTTCCTACTTGAGTGAATTTCATAAATAATCATGGTTTTGGTATAGGATACTAGACCACTCTAATAATTATTCATCTAATAATTTTACTAGGAATGGGTTAGTCAAGTATATACGAAAACTTATGTTCTCAAATGATAAAGTATGTAACCCCTATCAAAAAGGGAAACAACACAAGATTTATTTTAAATTATAGAATTAAGTTTAAACTTCTCAACATTTTGAGTTGGTTCATGTGGATTTATTTATACTATCCTGAGATTATATTCTTAATGGGAAAAACTGTTTTTATGTACTAGTAGATGAATTTTCTAGGTATACTAGGGAATTTTTTAGCTCACAAAAGTGAAGCATGGTCTTACTTTACCATGTATGATATATCTATATAAAACTTAAGCGGACTTAGAATTAAGACCCTAATAAGTGACCATGGACATGAGTTTCAAAATGAAGAATTTGAATCTTTTTTTATCACAAAATGGATATATTCATAAATTCTCTGATCTTGGGACCCCTTATTAAAATCGAGTTGTAGAAGAAAGTAATAGGATTATTCAAAAGATATTCATGACTATGCTAAATGAATATGTATTACCTAACAACTTTTGGGAAGAGGCAGTAAGTACATCCTGTTACATTATTAATAGAGTTTTAATTAAACCCATCTTGAAGAAGACACCTTATGCGATTTGGAATCTTAAGAAGGCCAAGGATAATTATTTTAGATTTTATGGTTGAAAAGTATTTCTTATTAATAATAAATATAATCTAGAAAATTTTCCTCCAAAAGTGATGAAGGAATTTTCCTAGGTTATTCAACCTCTAGTAAAACACATATAGTTTTCAATAAGAGAACCAAGATTGTGGAAGAGTTTGTTCATGTGAACTTTTATGATACAAATACATATAATCCTAATACATCTTTATAAAACCTTAGGGTTTATTTATCAATTTTGAATATAAATTCTAAACCTTGTGATTATACTATGAAATAGTAAGAAAAATAATCCAGGTATGAGTAATTTCCATAACATCTAGTGCTTGAACCTATAGAAGAACCAGAATTGACCAACCCAACTTTTTCTAGAGCTATTAGTTGCCTTATGTACCATCTTTTATATTCTATAGTTAGAGAACTAGATATTGGTACAAAGACTAGATATTCTCTTATAAATTAGGTTGAAAATCAAGCATTTAGGTCACAGCTTGAACCAAATAATATTAATGATGAAATAAATGATAAATTATGGGTAATGGGAATGCATGAAGAATGAAATCAATTTGAAAGAAACAAAGTATGCGATTTTATGGATAGATCCAAGGATACCTTAACTATAGATAGTAAATGGGTGTTTAGAAATAAGGTAGATGAACCAGTCATGATAATAAGAAATAAGGATACACTTATTGCACAAGGTTATAGTCAAGAAGAAGGAATATACTATTAGGATGTCATTTTAATAGTAGCCATACTTGAATCCATTAGAACTATACTAGCCTATTCAGCTCATCTATATTTCAAACTTTATTAAATGGATGTTAGGAGTAAATTATTAAATGGGTATATAGTTTAGGTTTTTATAACAACCATTAGTTTTCAAAATCACCATTTTAAAAATCATATTTTAAAATTAAAAAAAGATTTATTTGTTTTTAAACAAGCTCCTAGAGCTTGGTATGATAATATCAGCTCATTTCATATTTCAAAAGGATTTTCAACGGGTATAGCTGAACATGTAATTTTTATAAAATAAATTTTAAAAGATGTTTTATTAGTAAAACTTTATCTAGATGATATTATTTTTAGATATTTGAAAAAGTCCTTATGTACTGATTTTTCAAGAATGATGTATAAAAAATTTCAAACTAGTTTAATTTGTGAAATCAAATTCTTTCTTAGTTTTTAGATTATTCAAAATGAAGAAGGAATCATTTTAAATCAAAGTAAATACACTAAGTATCTTATAAAACATATTAATTTGAATTTCACTAAGAGTAGTGATACTTTTATGAGTACTACCAGTAAGTTAGATCTTAAAGAAAATAGGAAACCAATGGATCAGACCAGTTATGTAGGTATAATTGGAATTATTATTTAACTTAATGATAGATTACATGATATTATGTTTAGTGTGTGTATTTGTGATCATTTTCAATCAAAACCAAAAGAGTCACGCTTTGTTGCTGTAAAAATAATTTTCAAATACCTGAAATATACTAACAGTTTAGGATTGTTATATCCAAGAGGACAAGCATTTGAGTTAGTTAGTTACTCACATTACAATTTGTGTGGATGTAAGATTGATAAAAAAATAACTTATCAAACATGTCATATTTTAGATAAGTCTCCAGTTTCTTAGTGTAGTAAGAATTTTTTTGGTTACACTATCACTACTAAGGCTTAATACATAGCTATAGGTAGCTTTTGTGTACAAATTTTGTGGGTGAAACATAAATTATTATACTATGGATATCAATTCTGACATGTCCCTATAAAGATTGATAACAGAACTGATATACATACTTCCAAGAATCCTAGATCACATTCTAGTACAAAACATATTTATGTAATACATCACATTTTGAGAGATCATTTTCAAATGTGTGATATAAATATTGAATAAATTTTTATAGACCATCATATTGATGATATTTAGAGTAATAATTTTAATTCTGAGAGAGTGAATTACATAAAAATTGAGTTAGAAATGATTAATTTTAGTTGAGAATAATTTTATATGCCCCACCATTATTGAATTTCTCATCGTTGTGATTTCTCACCATTGAAGATTTCTCACTGTTGCAATTTCTCACCTTTAAAGACTTCTCACCATGGAATATTTCTTACTACTTGGATTTCTCATTATTGTGATTTATCACAGTTGAATATTTCTCACCATTGTGATTTCTCACTATTGAAGATTTCTCACCATTGTGATTTCTCACCGTTGTGATTTCTTAATGATGAATATTTATCAACGTTTTGGTTTCTGACCATTGATGATTTATCATCATTGTGAAATGACTCACTATTGGAACTTCACACTATCAGTTTTCCATTCCTTTTCCAATTTTTTACTTTATAAGTTTATAAACCATTGGTTTTATACTCTATATAGTATATTTAATTTAAAATTCATTTCAAATGTTTTCCAATTTTCAATTTCAATTTTTCAAATCCCTAAATCTCAAATCATATAAATTAGATGATTTTTCTAATTCTATCTTTCACTATTTCCTCACACCTTTTCCCTTTGAGACCTATTGAAACCCTTTCTCTTTTGACCATCGACCTTCCTTTTTCCTTTTCCCTAACCAATTGAGCTGACTTCCATGGTTATAGCGAAGCATCCTTTTGAATTTTCTCTAGATGAGTCACGTCCTGTTAAGAAATATAAAGGGGGGCCGAGTTGTTATACTATAATAGAATTAATGAACTTAGAGACTTCCAATCATACCACTATTCTATAAAAATAATTCGAAAAATAATGTATTCTTTTGAGTAAGTCATTAGTATTGAAAGTTATATTGAACCAAGTATGGAAGGAATGGTTCTCTAAAAAGATTTACCTTTTTATCATAGGTTGGTGTATAGGTTTTACCCATATATGGTGTTTATTTTTGAAGATAGTGTAGTCAGGGTAAGAAACCATGTAAATGTACATATAATTTCCTTTTAATGAAAGTAGTGGGATGATTGTTTGAAATTTAAACTTGAAGGGGCAAAAGAAGATTATCAATGAACCATTCTGGATGATGGTGATGATTTTATCTTTAAATATTCCCAAGATGAGTTAATTGGAGAAGGTATTATGATAAGGCCAATTTCTTCTATGTTAGATTATGAGTACAGATTTTTGTTCACATTCATACATTGCATGTTTTTTCCAAGAAAAGGCGGATTTACTACCATGAGGTTTTAGGATGTCTACCTATAGTCCATGATGAAAATAGGTGATAAAATAAACCAATGCATATATCTTATGATTCTCATGTTGGAAATGATCAATACAACTTTAAAATATAATTGTTTAATATACCTGAAGTTCATTTCTACTATACTACAATAAAAAGGTTTAGTTGATGAAGATAAAGAGCCTATTGTAGACTATGATGGTTTTTGTATTCCAAGAATAATCTGCATAAGAATAAAAAAATAGTTGGAACCCATGGAGAATGAAATGAGTAGGTTGTATAGAAAAGTTGTTTGATGATTTTAATCCATTTGACCACCCTTCAAGACAAAGAGATATTATTGACACTAGACTAGAGCCTAATGAGATTGTTGATTATTCTGATAGTGATGAGAAAGTAGAGGCTACTATCTCTAGGGATGAAGATGAGAAATAATTTTCTCTTGATAAAGGAAGTGATCCTAAAATTCTTCATAGATATCCTTTTATTTATTATAGATCACATAGTTCTCCTAGGAATCTCCCTAAATGAGAGAAACTATTAAAGGAAGGAAGTGATGAAGAAGAAACCAATATATCAGATGAGGATCAATTCAAAAATACTTTAAAATATTATGAATAAGAAAATCGAAATGGTGATGATGAAGAAGAAGATGAAAAAATGAGGATGAAAATTGGAATGGAAGTGGAGATGTTGATGCAAATTCTGACCCTGATGGTCTTAGTGGAAAAATTAAAATATAGGATGTTGAAATGCCTCATGTTATTATCCCCTCTATATGAGTATATTACTCTAGATCATAAGAGAGACCCAACCTACTTGAGGATGTGGACCAATCTACAAAATATAAGGAAACTTCGGTTGAGGGGGAAAAATCTCAAATTTCATAAGGTCTTCAAGTTGGTTCTATTGTTGATGGTGACAATGTGACTATTTTTGATGATGAGACAGTGTCAAAACAAGTTATTGTGGGGAAGATAAAAGTTATTGTAGCTATTGAGTAGTTAGTGGTTGATCAGGGAATTACTGAAAAGATGGAAGATGAGCCTATTATTGTACAAGATGTTAATATAAAATTGAGCGATGTGGATACAATCCACGAGCCTTTAGTTACTAATAACATGGAGGATGTACCTAATTTTGTTAAGTAAGGATATTTTGAACTAGCTATTGATGTTCCTATTTTGGTTGTATCCACAATTTCTATGTATTCTGTTACTAATACTTCTGAAAGATGGATGGACACAATGTATGAATAATGAAACAAGTTTTCTGGTAAATTTGGGAGTCCACCAAATATTGGTGTAAATACAAATTGAGATGAAAGGGATACTGAGAGAATATTGATTGATTAAATTGATACAACTACTGAGTTACATAGGTTTGGTTCATATCCTACTGCACCCTTATCTAATCCTATTATCCCACATATTCCAATTTATGTAGTCACAATAGGTGACTTAGATTATTTTTTGAAAGAATTATTTCTGAGTTTTATGTGAAATTGAGGAATCAACTTGGCTTGGTTACTAATTTAAGTGAACAAGATGATGCATATTTGTTTTAACTGGAGATTCAATATATTTATCTAAAGATTATGCACTACATCCAAGAAGTTGAAATATAAAATCTTACTTCTATAGATTCTATTTCTATTACTCCACCACCTATTTTTTATGTTGAGATGCTCAAATCAATTATCAGATTAGATATTAGATCTGCTCCAGTGGTGAACCCACCATACTTATGGAAACCATGATGATTTTTGAGAATGATAATGAAAATGCTCATATGATGATCAGAGAGTATGAGAAGGACATGAATTCTGATAGAGATACCATAACAAAATCTATCATGTACTATCTATCTTTAATTTTCACCAAGAATGAGTTGAATTATCACTTTAATATTCTAACTAAGAATATAAGGATGTATCTTATTTCACAAGATTTCCAAGTGAATGTTAAATAGATACAAGTTATGAATCTAGTGATTCATTATTTTATGGAATAGAATATATAATTATTATGTTCGATGGAGGGAGGTGGTCAAATAATAATGTATTTCATAAATATTGGGAAACCATTTTTACCTATGCATGTAACTGATATTGTGGCTCACAAATCAATTCATGTTGTAGAACATATGACTCCTCCAACTATAAATCTAGAGTAATTTGGACTAGGATTTACCAGAGACCCTCATTTACCTTTTCCATCCAATTTCCCTATATGTTTAGTCACTCCCAGATAGGCAGTGCATCAACATAGATCCATCATTATCAAAGAGCCTCAACCTCCTTCAACTATAACTGACGTTCCTTCATCAGTTCCAACGAAAACCTCATCTTATGTTGCTATAGATTATGTCTTTGACAAGTAAAAGGTAAAATATTCTCTTTATCCTTCAGCGATGAACAATAATCCTTGAGGATTAAACTTTTTTTGTCTTTCATGGGATGTTCTTGTGTGAACTTTTTGTATATATTTTTTCTAAAACTATTTTGGTTTCCATTTATGACTATTATCTATTTATTTATATTATGTTTATTTGATATTTGTATTTTATTATCACTTTTTGATAATACTAAAAGGGGTATAATGGATACTAATTATTTTTAAAAAAGTGTTTAATGTTTCTTTTATACAATTTTTATAAAATGTCCTGATTTACCTTTGATTCCATGTATATAAAATTACATGATTTATGACAATTTAAAAAGGTTGATATTGTTAACCCATTTTTTTAATTATCACTAAATCATGTTTGTTTTATTAGCTAATGAGTTTTATATTTTATTCTAGAACTTTATGGTATAATAAAAATTGGTGAAATTTACCTTTAGTATGAGTCACCATTAGAGAACAACTCACTTTTGAGGTAGATTCAATGCCAACAAAGTCTCACCGCTACCTTGAGTCACTACTAGAATGTATTTTTGATAAAGTATAGAAGAGAGTCACTGAAACAAATGACTCACGGTCAGCTAAAAAATACCACAGAACCAGAAAATTTCTTAATGGTTGAGATGACCTACTGTCAGAAGAGTCACCACCCGAATAGAAATTTTGAAAAGTGTTGAATACACCTACCACTGAGAATATTCACCGCTAGAATCTTTCTCACAGTCAGATTAAAATAATTCTAGACTGCGTCTCACCATCAGATAAAGACAAATCCATAGTGTGTCTTACCACCAAGCTTATACATAAACTAAAAGTTTCTTTGTTCCAAAAACTCACCGCCATGGAATTTCATCATTCTAAAGACTCGCCAATAGAGTTTTTTTAATAAAATTTATCTAACAAATATTTTATGGAATTTAATTCCCAATATTATTTTATAGATTATTCCTTAATTAATCAACATAGATTCATTAATGATTATGTTAGTCCTGAGTATGATAATGCAAGAAATCTAGATACTCTTGCATGCTACTATTAAAAGAGGAAGCACAATACCTCAAGCAGATGGATCAAAAAAATTATAAACACATAGATACACATAGTGATCTACACATGGGAAGAGAGATGAACTTTATTTCATGAACGTGAAGAGTGTTTACAAGTTGTATTTATATTACACAAGACTAAAAGAGGGAAGCATTATCGGACATTCAGATCCTACAACCAGAATAAGGGGTTTATGGAAGTCTCTTCTACAGAAGATTTTAGAAACCTAACTCAAGCTTCTATTAAAATTATATTCAAGAGTCACAAGATATATATATTATCATACAGAGTAACACCACCATCCCTAATCTCTTATTCATTATGTTTGTTTATATATAATTACAATATGTATAGTGTGTGTTTACTATGTTTTATAAAAAACACACTTTATCCAACTTTAAACTAGTGGATACTAGATATCTACCCAATTTATTTTCTAGTTTCCCACATTTTGTGATAGAGGTTTGGTTGTGACCTATTTTATCTATACACCCATGATTACGGTGGAAGATTTCCTTGTATGGCCATGACATTTTTCATTATATTGTAACACCTGATCTAGGATGTTTATAAAAGTTCATTTTCATATAAACTTTTTAGAAAAAGGTGATTTCCATGTGGAGAGTACTATGTCTTTGCTTGAGTATGAAGCTCTTTTATTCGATTCATCTATGTGTTTTGTTTTATTAGTCTTTAATATTTAAATCTAAATTTGTTTTAAACTATAAAAAACCACTAATTTGATTGTTATTCTTAATAAGTGTTTGTATATGTTTTTTATTTTTTAAATTGATTTCAATCGTTAATATAATTTTATTACTTTACCCAATACCTACTCAATATTTGAGAAGTATTTTGAAAGGTAAATATTTCTGTCAATCGTTTATTTTGATTAAATAGACCATATTTAATGTTAATTAGTGGATTTAATTTAAATATGTTTTAATGGAAACTTTTATGGGGTACTCAATTCACCTCATCTTGAGATACTCACTCCGAAAAACATAAAACAAAAATCTAACATCAATAAGAAATTTTATATGGTTTGAACTTCAATCGTATATCCATAGGAAAATAGTGGCGGTTTCATACATTTACCAAAAGAAGAAATGATTAAAACTTTGGTTATTACATCTTTTCATAGTTATCTATTTTGATCACCCCACACACATCATGTAAAAGTAGTCTAATCCCTATAATTTAATGTGGGTACCAATCAGTCAAACAGTTCTACCACCTCCCTAAATTCTTTGGGTACCCACCATTGGTCTTAGGAACTTATAATGGCCTATAGGTGGCCCTATATCAGCTGTTTACTTCTATTTAAATGTGATATTAATTCTCATATGTCCTCATTTATGATTCATATATAGGCCTATAAGCAACTATAAGTCACACCATAAATAAATCTATTAAACTGATTCTTATATGAGATAGAGCTTCTACACTACTATCATATAAACATGGATACTTGAACTCTTTGTTCCAAAACATATCATATGAACCAAAATTCTTCAAACGGTTCCCCTACTTTAGCGAGCCTTCATTAGTCCAAGTCCTTTATTCTATAGTTACTCATGCTAGAAACTGGAAACATAAATTGAAAATTGACTTCACATATCCTAACAATATCTCACTTGAATACCACTATCAAAGATTCAAGATTACATTAAAACATAAGAAAATTCGGATCATTTTGACTTTGATAACAATGTTAAGTGTCTCTATTTCATATTTCATTCACCCATGTCCCAATGAGGCATAATCCTGCCTCATACATTCCCAAACTAGGTCGTTGTTAAACATGTTAGCTAGATTTTGATTTCCAATAATCTTTTATATCCCCATGACCCCATATTCTATAATCTTCAAGATCAAGTGATACTTTATCTCAATGTGTTTCTTCCATGAGTGAAGAAATACATTTTTAGACAAATGAATTGTTCTTTAACCATCATATAATTAAAACTCACTTTCCAAAATTCCTTTGAGTTCCTATAAGAAATTTTTTTGTTAGATCAATTCCTTCCTTACTTCAATGATGACCATATACTCATCTTATTTTTTTGGATAGTGTGACAATGAGAACCAAATTCAACATCCATCTTATGTATGTATCTCTAATGGTAAAAAAAATTATGTAGTACATTTCAATGTTTCTATATCTCTTTAAAAATATATATCCACATAAACCTACAACAGATGATATATTATAAAACAGAAGGATACATATTTTAAAAACATTAATATTTAAAAATACACTTCAAAGTATCCCGCTACTCCTTTCTTAGATTAACCATAATTCTTATGAAAACTCCGACTACATGTGTAATGTTTAGCCTTATACAAACTATGTAATTCATGAAACATTAAACCATTGATGAAAAAAGAAAATTCACTTTTTACATATTCACATATTCTATTTTCAGTGATTTAATTTGGATATATTGAATTTTTAAACCAATTTGGTTGACATAATTTTACATCTTGTCATTTTTAACCTTTTGATGAACTATTGGATATATGCATTCTAAGACAAAAAAATGTTCTAATAATACTATCCCATTAAATTAACATCCTCAAAATTTTCTTGGCTTCTCTAAGATACTTCATCTCAAACCTTCCATATAGATCACCTATTAGTTCCTAAATATATTTTATCTCTATACATGTAAAGATCATGTCATCATCATATAATAGAAGGATGATAAATATCCATTCCCTAAACACCTTCCAGTAGATACAATAGTCCATGTTTCTCCAAAATAACCCCCTTCTTATACATAATGGAGTAAAACTTTCCCTTACATTACATTGATTATTTCATTGAACCATAAATAATTCATTTCAAATTACACATAGGGCCCTCATTTTTTATCCCTGAAAATATCAAACAGCTTTATATAGATTTCAACCTCTAAATTTACATGACTGAATTCTATCCTGACATATTCCTACTAAAAATGATTATTTTTAGAAGTAGATAGAGTCAAAATCATCTAAATGGTTATGTATTTGACACATATGAGAAATGTTTTTATACGTCAACTACTCACTTATACTAAAATCATTTGAAAAAAAATCTACCCTTGTACCACTTTCTACCATCTACTTTTTAATCTAACTAAAATTTGTTGGTTATGTAGTTATTTTTTCCCTTTTTGTAGTAAAATTATTTCATTGGTTTTGTTTTCATGAAATAAATACACTTCATCTTTTATCTCTAATCCCACATTCCAAAATAATATAGACTTTCCACTTTTTGAAATATCATGATATATCATCTATTCTTCAGAAGTAAGTAGTGGAAATCAGTTCTGAACTTCTGAAATTTTAATTTGATCTAGATGAGCTCTACAAATCATACTAATGTTCAATTTTTCTTTTAAAATACATGATTCTAAAATTTTACTTTCAAGAGCTCTACCTTAAGCTTCCATAGGTCCAAATATTTTTTGTACTTCTTACAATATTGATGATCCTTGTATAATTTTTAATCTATTTAAACCTTGAAAAACATTTAAATTTACATAAATTATATTTAGTTGTACTTGGTTATGGTTTGTTTATTATTTATTCTCAAATTTATCTTTTATCAGGTTCTAATACTTTCATAAGAACTTCTCTTTGAAGAGAACATTTTTTATTTTAATTTTCTTTTGACTATCATTATCCCAAAGCCAAAATCCAAAATTTTAATTTCTATACCCAAGAAGGAAATATTCTATGTAAATTTATTTTTATTTTTCCTAATCATTCACATTAACATGAATATAGGAAATACTCCCAAAAAACATTAGGTGGAAAAATTCTAATGATATTATAGACCACAACTATTCAAGAGTCTCTTACTCTAGCTATGTAGAAAGAATTTGGATCAAAACATAATATGAATATTAGAACTCTTCCACCTAAAAATCCTTAGCCATTTTGAAATGTATTCCCATTACAAAATCCTTCTAATTTAGAATTAGGTGCATATTTTCCACTATACTATTCTAATTTGGTGTTTCGGGAATAATCATCTTAAATGTGGTAGAATTTATATAAAAAATAATCCAGAATTCCCTGCTACTATATTATTTACCATTATCAAACCCTAGTCACTTATTCTTATTTTTATACTCTTTTTTCAACCATGTCCCTCCATCAAACATATACACTTAACACCTTATAATTATTATTAATGAGATAAAAACATACTTTGAATTATCGATGAGTATAACAAAATAAAATCCCCACTATGAGAATAGACTAATGAAGGCCCCAAAAAATCATTATATATATCATCTAACTTATAATACTTACATTCCCTTATATTTTTGATAAATATAAACATTCTATAATTTCTAAAGACACAACTCTCAGAAGATCCAAAATCCATTTTAATGAGCTTTAGTATCCCTTTAGTCACTAAGACTCACATGTTCTTTTCACTTAGGTTCCAAAAATAGAATTTACACAACTTTGAACTATTAAGTTTTATTATTTGGATAAAATTTTCTCCCAATGATCATCCTATTAGATATAGTATACCATCTTTAACAAATTCGGTACTAACCATAGAACCATAATTAATCTTCTATACTTCATTAGTGAAGCTTCTTCCTAAACCTATTTCATCAAGGTAACCAAAAAATTGTACTATTATGAAAACTCAGTATGTTCCAAATTCCCAATAACTTAAGGAAGCTTTAGTTTGACATAAAATCTTTTACAAACCCCTTCCTCATGATCTTAAGATCTTAATCATAAAAAATATGAAACCTACCAAGACTTCCAGACACATGACCATGAATCCACTCAAAACCACATAATTTAATGAATCCCCATAATTAATGATCCATGATTGAAACAGAATATTCACACTTAGAAATAAATCGATCTTACCTTCATCTATGGTGCTTGTAAAAATTAATCTTCTAGAATAACCCTATAGTGGACCAAACATTTCAAACATATATATAACATATTAATATATGAATATTCAATACATAACATAACAATACATTCCAAAATTTATTTGTTCTAGTGCCTTTAGAAACTTGGACACACATACAACTAATCCATAAGTGAGCTCTGTTATCTCCCACTAAGTTCTTCATAACTAAAACCATTCTTCGACATATAATACATAATAAATTTATTAATATCTTTGGGAAAGGAAACATAAGAATGAGTGAGATCAGATTCTCAATAAGTATAAAAAAGGAGATATAAATGAGAACATAAGAATAACCTGAGCATAATGGTATGAGAAAATGAGATTAACATTTGAAAACCAAACCCTACATATCATAGATCATAAACTTGAGTAATAGAATAAATATTTCCAATTAATAAAACCTGAATCATAAGAGAATCAAACAACATGAACCATGAGAATATAAAATTGTCATAATATATATATTTGTTCCATACACACAAGCATAGAAAATTATTTCTTATTATTAAAGGATAACTTCAAAAAACTATCATAGTTTAAGGGGTTCACTCCCTAAACCATAATAGTTATCAAGGTTCATTCTAAATACTATCATAGCGGAAAAAGTCCCTTAATGAACTAGGTTTACTCCCCATTCCATTATTGTCTATCTGATGAGATATCAATCTTTACCCAATGCATTGGAGGGGGATATGAGTCCCACCTATCATAGGTTATTACATGGCCACAATCCTTGGTTATATCATAACCTCCATCTTTTTTTATAATGTAACTAAAATCCTTGGTTATAACATAACCACCATAAAATAATGAAAACCGTACATATATGCCCCCACGCAATCATAAAACATCCATCATATCAACGAAACATAAAAATAAAAGGGATTTATAACAAAATTAACATATAAGAACCCATGAAACAAATGATTTTCAAAAAAAATCATGTCATTGCAAATAAACCTAGATTTATCTATATTTTAATAACCCTATAAGAATTAATATCCTATTATACATTTATTACAGATCAAATTTATAGATATGGTGATGGTTAGCATCCTAAATGATGCTTTGAAGAGCATATAAATTGCTAAAAGGAGGGGGTAAAGGATAGGTCATGATCATGCCATACTCAAAGGTGATCATCAATTTCCTTATCATCATGTAGAAATATATATATTTTGGGGAGTTTGAGTCCACTGATTACCATAGGTATAGGTAAATTATGGTATAACAAAATGGGAGTATGAAAAAGTGTTGGGTGATCAGCCCATGTTTTGATGTATGGGTCAAGGAGATCGATTCATGGACCACCAGGCTCCTACCATCAAGGAATTTTTGGTATATAGTGTTGAAAAAGTAGGGTAATCATGGAAATTGAAGATTATATGTGTAAGAATTTGGGGTTAAAGGTTCTTGGATTCTTTTATTATGCGTTAAAATTATTATTTTTATAACCGCATCATTTTTTTATTAATCATGCAAATGGTCTTTTTCCTTCTCTAAATATTTTTTTGAATATTTTTATTATTGTATTTCATTATTATCATAAAAACATCATCAAAGCATAAAACATATAAGGTAAATGGGCTTCATAAACATATTTTCTTCATACAAATAAACCATAAAGATAAAGAAGAAATATGTTATCATTGAATCATAACTATAATAAAGCTTTAAAAATATAAAAGGATGTCATCTTGGATGTAAAATTATTTTGAAATATCACTTAGAACAATTATTGAATAAAATAACCATTTAACATTAAAAATCACTATTATAAACATAAAACAATTTTCAAATACTTTTCTATTAAAATTACATTAAAAACTTATAACAGATGATTTAAATATTAATTAAAAAATATTTTTAGGAAATGAAACCGTCATTAAAATTAACTTTTTACAACTAAAAATTCATAAAACGTTCTAGAAATCATTTTATTTGAAAATAAAATTTGAAACATATAAAGTAAGATTTAAAAATTTTTGTGTTAATAATGACATGAAATTCTATTCATGTCGTACACATTTAAACAATGGTTTCCTTCACATTTATGGTAAAATCCATGTGAGACTTATTTGGAAAAAAGATTAAGAATAATTTTAATACATTATTTAAAAAAACAGTAAAATTTTAATAATTAATTTAAACAATAATTTAGGAACACTAAAAATTTTTTGAATGAATTTTTATAAAACATATACATGGAAGAGAAAGGGTTTTGAACTGAAGTGAGTAATAATGAATATTTTATTTAACAAGATTATTTTGAAATATTTAGTAAATAAAGAGAGTAAAATGAATTGAAAACTTTTATTCTAAATAAATAACAATAGGATAATAAAATTCAGGAATCTATTGAGTTATATATAATAATATTTCATCATGTGAAGAATAATCATATACAATCAAGATAAACATTGAGATTGCAACATCAAAGCCTTACCACTTTGGAAACTTTTGAATCATAATAACCACTAAAGTATAATGTAAAAAAACTATTAAATATAATGAATATAATTAGATTCATTATATAACATGTAAAAAGGGAAATATATTCACCTTATAAAATAAGATAGGTGTATAGCACAACACATGTCTGAAAGAAGGAAAATTGAGACAAAAATCCCTTACCTTAAGTCTTAACAATATTAGTACACATTAGAACCTTATTTATAATAAATATAGGTTTATTAAAAGTATATTATTGAAACATAATCATCTGTATCATACCATATATCATCTACTTGTGACCATTTATTACATTTTTATTAACTATTCACTGTTAAAATCATGTCTCAGGTAATAACTACTCTGTTTTTCATGTATGTTTTTGTTTGTTATCTTTAGTAATTTAATTTGGTCTTATTTAATTCATATAAATAATTTTAAACATTATATAAAGATAATATATGATCATTATATAAGTATTTATAGTAATCTATTATATTTATAAATAGAAAATGGACGTCATCGTTCATGGAGATGGTATGTCGTATGCACGTGTGAATGCAGTTTATATTTTCTCAAAAAATGAAATAAAAGAAATATAAGTGAAAAATTACCTTTATAGATTCATTTTTATGTAATATATATCAAATATATTCATTAAATTTACCCTTATTACCTTCCATTCAAAGCATTAGTGAAAAATGCATAACATCGCTTTGTAAGGCGGTCCACCGTACACATGAACAATGTTATCATTTCCCCCATAGAATATAAAGTAAGAAGGTTTATGTGATATAATAATTGTAGAAGTATAATTATGTTTCAAATATTATATATATTCATTTAATCTTTCCTTACTACCATATAAGTAAAACATAAATGAATAACATATCACATTGGTTTGCGAGGTGGTAGTCCGCCATACACATGAGCGACATTATTATTTTACAATGATTATGGAGGTAAGAAGGTAGATGTAGTATTATAATTAAAAATATATTATAATATTATAAATATCATATATAAGCATTATATCATTAATTATACCTAGTCGTGGGAGGTGGTGATGGAAAATGAATAACATCGGTTCGCGAGGCGGTAGGCCGCCATACACATGATTGATAGTTTCGTTTCCAATTTGATTGAAGAGGATATGGAAATAGGTTATTACATTAACATAATAAAATCATAATATATTGTTTATAATTGTGTTACTATAATAATAACTTAATAATATTTGAAGGAGGTGGAGGAATAAATAAAACAAAAAGTAAGGTTAAAAATTTTACATCTTCTTTGGAGACCCTCTTTATGTTTAAACCTAAAGCCTTATTAGGAATAATTATTAATAAAAAAGGAATATAGGATGTGAGGAGATAATTAAGTAATATATTTGGGTAGGTCTGTCCAAAAAAATGTTCTTAGAAGAGTGAAGAAGAGAGGATATGGGGTGACCTTTTATAAGTGGGGGTGAGGACACACATGAATGTTTTGAAATGAATAAAGTGTAACCAAATTTTTAACATAAAACAAGGAACTAAAATGGTTAATTTTAGAAAATATAAAGTTATAGGGTCAACAAAACGCTATGAAAGTTGTGTTGTACAAGTTTATAGTCCATTTTACCCCTTATCTTTTTTTTTGTTTTACCCTCGGTAAACCTATTTTAACATTAACTGCGAAAATTAATTTTTAACATTTTACTATTCATTATGGTCAAAAAATTAAATTTATATTATTATATAATATTAATTATTTTTATTATAAATATGTAATACATTTTTTTAAATTACATTTAAATAAGTGGAAAATTTTAATTTTGAATTATACCCATAGATGTGACAATAAGCGGTTTTCTAAATAAAAAATCTTCAGAATTTAAAAAGTTTTCATATCAAAATTAAATATGAAATTGATTACAATAACCTTAATTGTAATAAATATAATATAATTTAGAAAATTGTACTTTTATAACGATTTTAAAACAAAACTAAATCTTATAAATCCTTTAAATGAAAATGATGTTTTCAATAAAAAGAAGTATTTATCATTATTCGTCAAAAATTAATCTTTTTGGAAAATTCCCAATAAATAATCTTAAGATAATTTTGAAATATATATTTAAAAAATTTCTATTATTTTTCAAATAAATTTTAAAAATTGGAAAAAAATACATTCATTATTTGTTCAGAAAAATAAATAAAAATGTTTTTTGAGAAGATAATATTTTTGAAAAAAACGACTTCACTAAAAATTCAATATATCTTTATTTATAAAATTTATTTATATAAATAAATTATAATTAATATTTTAATAGTTTTTTATTACTATTCTTACCAAAAATTATTAATGTCTAGGTTATAATGGATAATTTTAAATAATAATATAAATAACATATTGCAGTTTGTTTAAACTCGCTGTTTTATATAACACAAGCTATTAAAGAAATTAAATTATTGAAAAAACATATTGCATAAAAACACAAGGTGTTACATTATATCCCTTTAAAATAAATTTCTGCCACTAAATTTGTCTCTCGAATACAAAAAATGAGTATACTTCTTCCTCAACATATCCTCAGGTTCCCACACAGCTTCTTGAATTTAGTTCTTTTTTCACAAAAAAATGGACTAGATAAGTGGTTTTATTTCCATGAACATTCTCTATTCAATACAAAATTCCCACTAGTATTTCCTCGTAATAAATATCATTATTTATAGGTATGAAATTTTAATTTTTTATATTTTATTGATCTAGTATGTACTTCCCAATGAGAGATACACTGAACACATCATGAACATGGGAGAGGTTTGGTGGAAGTGCTAACGGTAAGATATAGTCCTGATATAATCATGAATTTAAAAGGGTATGGTATGACAAAGTATTAGTTTTTCCTTATTTCCAAACATAATTAACTATTTTCTTAGAGAAATTCATGGAAAACCCTTGTCACCTACTTCAAATTCCAGATCACACTTATGACTGTGGGCACAGCTTTTCTTCACACATTGTGCAACTCTTATGTGTTCCAGAATGGCCCTAACCTTCACTTGTATTCATTCATCCAAATAAAGTTTGAATATATTTATTTCTCCAACTTCATCATAGTATATCATAGTTCTACACTTCTTTCTATAAATGTATTCATAAGAATCCATCCAAATGCTCTAATAAAGGCTATTATTGTAAGAAAACTCAACTAGAGGAAGGTGTTGATCCCAATTGCCTTTGTAATCTATAGAAAAAGATCTTAGAATATCCTATAGCGTTTGAATTATTCTCTCAAACTGACCATCTATATGAGGATGATACATAGAAATTAAACTCATCTCTATATCAAGGTATTTATAAAGAAACTTATAGAACATCAAGGCAAACCCTAGACCTTGATTAGATATAATCGAATGTGGTACTCCATGAAACCTCCCACTATTAATTTATATATTAGAAAGCTGATCCATAAAGAAATATTCTATAATATTGATAAAGTGTGATGAATTTATATGTATATTGACTATAACCCATATAGTGTTATTCCCTTTAGATTTTTTGGGGAGTCCAATGACAAAATCCAGGGTAATGTTTTCTAATTTCCATTCCAGTATGGATAATGGTTGTAGTATAACCTTAGAAATTTGTCTCTCAGTCTTAAATTGCTGACACATAATGCATCAAGATACATACTCAAAATATCTCTCTTCTTGTTTTCCCACTAGAAATATTCTTTCCCAGAGGCTAGTGATATGTGTTATACCCTTGCCACCCTTCAATTGTGGGTTTAAGACCCACATACTTTCTAGATGTAACAGTTTGTCACCCTACATGAAGGTTATCATTTTACGAAACAATATTAATATATTTCCTAAAACATTATGAAATTGAAGTCAACAATAATTTACTTAGCACCAAAGATAACAGTAACCTGAATGGTTTCCATACCATTAATCATATTTTCACAAAAAGTAATGGCATTCCTCATCAAATAATTTTTTTACAATGAAACTTAAAAAAACCAAATGGATTTATTTCTATAAATTTCTCCAAAATATACATAACATTAATAAAAACACATAAAAAACAAAAAAAAGGGGTCTCTAGGACTTTGAACATATGATGAACCATATACTCATAAATACATGATGGTGTCCCTAACTCTTAAGTTAATCATACATGGATATATGTATGCTTTCAAAAGGAAATTCAACATTTATTCCATTAAAATCATTTCCATTGGAAGATTGGGTTCATCATTTCACCAATATAATATCAAATGTGATTTAATTTTTCCAAAATCTATGCAGTGGTAAATAATAAATTCATAGAATCACATCATGGTTCACTAAAGAATGAACAATAACATTTTCATAGGGACCCTGTAATGACCATAACCTTTATCAATATAATTTCTTCCTTCTTGTAGTAATGTCATAATCACATAAAATCACAATATGAAATAAAATTCCACATCATTCATAAATAAAATACTATGATACCATTAATTTTTTTTTTGACTTATGTGATTTGAATTTCAAAAATATGACATACATGGTTGCGATCAGTAAAATGTTTAGAGTCTGATAAGTTAAACATAATTTTTAGTGAATAGTAACATACCCTTATGAATAGTAATGTTACCCTTATGAATATTCATATGACCCTTATGAATAGTAAAGCATCCAAGTTAATAGGAACATTTCCAATGATAGTATAAATAAAATATATGCATCCTATAAGTGACAATATGATATAATTATATTATAGTATTGGTATTTTTATAAGCCATGAATATTTAGAGATTAATTTAATAATTTAAAAGATTTTTTACATAAAATTTATTCATAAATAATTATTTCGATGAATTATGATTATATGAAAATTCTATGAGACCTTAATTAATTCTTCAAAGTGTTAGAAAACGAGTTTTAATTTTCAAATTTTTATTTTTCAAGAAAATTATGATTTTAATTAAAAATTAAATTAATAATATTTAGAAAGTTATTTTAAAAAAAATGTATTTTTTTTGAATTCTACACATCAAGATATGGTTAGGGTGAAATTTTTAGATTTTTCTAAAATACTTTAGTGTTCGGTGAATAGTGAAATTCGATAATTTAAGAAATATGCTAAATAAATGAGTTTTTGCATCATGAATGAATAATGGATGATGTTAATGGCCATTAGTTCAAACTCAAATGCACCTATTACTATTTTTAGTCATAATAATTATCACTGTTTCTTATCTTGTGAATAAATAATAAATTAATGAATATAATGTTGAGAAAACCCCGCTCCCCTATACTATAAATACCACCCCTCACAACCTCACTTCTTCACACCTCTGAAGCCTAGTTACTACTCCAATTTCTATTCAAATGTATTCCCTAGCTCATCCACCACGTCCATGAACCCTTTTTCTCATAAGAATACCTAAACCTCTCCCCAAAAGAGGCTCTCAAACAAGATATATTCAAGAGGACATTAAAGTGGAGAAAGTATTCAAATACAAGGTAATGAGAATTATCGAACCCAACCTTATTTCTTTTTGTTATCCCTCTTTCACCTCATTTTTAGTATGTTTATTACATAAAAGTAATTTATTCATCATTATATTATCTTTTATGGGATATAAATGTTTTCTACTAGATTTAATGACAAACACAATTTTTTCCAAATGGACTCTTCTTTCAAAAGGCACACCTTTTAATTTTCACTCAATGTTGATGGTTCTTAAATCATGTATGATATTATATCTTTCATTTGAGAACCCAATGTTTATGAATGTATGATTTAAGAAGTGAAAGACATTCCTTTCCATGTTTTTCTTGTTCAATATTGATATATGTTCTACATGGAATGCATGATAATGAACATGTTATGATGTGATGGGTGCACTCGAAATTATAATGCACAATGAAAATGTTATGATGTGATGGGTGCACCTTGAATTATATAGTTCTGTAATGCATTGGGTAATTTGAAGAACCTCATGAGTAAATTGAAGTATGCATGAACATTATTCTAGATTTGTTTACAACTATGTGTGGCAGTTGACCACTAGGACATGATGTTTTATTTTTATGAATTTCCATATTCCAAGTATTTTCTTAATATTTACTCTCATTATTATGATACTATGCCTATATTATGATGATAATGATTTTGCTCACCCTATATTAAATTGGTTCATGTTCTTATCTATCCTCTTACTGGGCTTTTACCACACCCCTTTTTGATGTATATGCTCAGGTGACAACTAGTTCTAAGGGAAAGTCAAGGGACAATAAGAATCTAAACAAGAAGGAATTAAATGTTTATGTTTATGTTTTAAAAGTTAATCATGGTCCTAGTTTTTACCAAGTCACTAAAACTTTGGATACTCTCTGTGTAATGTTTTCATGTTTTTTATCATTTAAATGATGTAAATGAAATGTAATAAAAGCAGGGTCAAAATAGTTGGTATTATAGGCAGAGTTTAGTTAATTTAAAAATTAGGATTATAGAACCTTAGTGAAAACCCTATTATGAGACTAAGTATATGCAGTCACACATGAAGATTTTATAAACATAGGGAAACCAAAATATATGATTCTAGTGTTAATTTCCTAAATGAATAAAATTATTTTTTGATGGATTGTTGACTTATTATATATTATAACCTTTTATATTTTAGAAAATGTTGGGAACTTGGAGAAACTAGGACAATAACCCATACGAGAGAAAATGTAGTGATTTTCCAAACGACATCCCCAATTATTTAGGAGGTGGTGTTTAATACTTCATTGAGATTCTTACCCAGTTGTCTCTCGTTATGAATAATAAACTAAATAATGAGGAATGACCTCCTTCACCTAAGATGGAGTATCTGTATATTAAGTGTTTTATGCAGAAACAACCACCAACGTTTAATGGATCTTCTAATCCACTAGTTACAGAATAATGGGCCATCTCAATGAAGAAGATCATTTTTATGATTAACTATTCTAATATGGATACAAGTACTCTATCCATTTATCATCTTGATAAAGAGGCTGACCAATGGTGGGATTTTATTAAGAACGCCAAGACGAGAGAATAAATTAAAGAGATGGAGTGGGAAGACTTTAAGATAATTTCTATTAACAAGTATTTCCTATGAACTCTTCATAAAAAGATGGAGAGAGAATTCATAGATCTAATGAAAATGGGTGGAGAATTTATCATGTCTTATGAAGTTAATTTCACAAGGATTTCAAGGTATGATTCAGGTTTTGTTATAAAAAATGATATTAAAATTGATAGATTCTTTAGTGGATTAAAAAAATATATTCAAAAGGCTCTTGAAATTATAGAATTTGGGTGTTATGAAGAAGTTGTTCATTGTTCCCTCAAAGTGGAGATGAAGTTTGGAGAATGGTCCCATGGCTATGGTGATAAGAAACAAAAGATGGAGTTTCATGACAGAGGATCTAATGTGAAAGGTGGAAAGAAAACTCAACCATCCACAAGTCAAAATGTGGGAAGAAGGATCCTGGGAAATACCACAAAGGGATAGGGAAATTCTTTAAGTGTGGGAGATAAGTCCACCATGCTTAGGATTATCGAAAATACATGAGATGGAAGGATAATGTAGTGGAGGAAAGGAGATAACCACCCATGGTCCAATGTTACAACTACAGGGAGTAAAGGAACTATAAAAGCTAGTGAACTAACCTTGAGCCCTCGAGGGTATTCAACATCATCAGCCACCAATGTCAAAGGATAAATTGAATTCTTATTCCATCACTATTGTGTAATTTGAGTAAGAAAATGAAGTCAAAAAAGGTAGACTTTATATTCACTCAATAATGGAAAAACTATTATTTGATTCTAGTTCTACGCATTTTTTAATATATTTCAAGTCTTATTGAACTATAGAATTGAATCCCTGAAACCTTAAAGTAGATATATATATAAAAACACCATGTGGTGAAATCATTTAAACTCAAGTTTTGGACTCTTATCATATTGGAATATGTGGGAAGATTCTTCTAATGAATCTTATGCTACTTCCCTTGGTGGAATTCAATAATATAATGGGAATGAATTAGCTCTCATTATATAGAGCACATATCAACTTCTGGGAAAAGGAAATATCTTTTGATAATCTAAACCATCCCATGCTCCTCTACAGATTCAAGGAGAATCATGAATTCCCTTTGAAAAATCATTCTACGGTGTGGGTGTTGATTCCCTATAAAGAGGAATACATTGTTCAAATGGTTGAGTCAAAGGAAAGTATTAACCTTGTGGAAATGCCCATCATGAAGGAATATAGTGATGTGTTTTCCGAAGAGTTAACCAGAATTCACCCAAATGATGAGCTAAATTTATCTATATAACTCATACCCAAAGCTACTATTATCTCAAGGTATCCCTATAAGATGGATCCTGTTGAACTAGAGGAGTTAAAGAAGCATCTACAATGGAATTTAGTTAAGGGGTTCATACACCCTAGTGCATCACCTTGGGGTACACCCATTATCTTTGTAAAGAAGAAGTGTGGATCAATGTGGCTATGTATTGATTATCAGGAAATCATCAAGATCACCAAAAGAAGAAGTATCCTCTCCCAAGATTCTATGACTTTTTGATCAGTTGAGAGGAGATCAGTACTTCTCAAAGGTGAATATCTATTCTGGTTATCATCAACTAAAGGTGAAGAAAGAAGATATTCACAAGGATGCCTTCTATACAAGTCATGGGCACTATTAGTTTTTTGGTGATTCCATTCAAACTTACTAATTATCCTAAAATCTTGATGTATTTGATAAATATGGTCTTTAGACATTAGCTCTAGAAATTTTTGGTAGTGATTATTGATGATATATTCATCTACTCCAAGATAAAGGTGGAATATAAAGAATATATAATTCATCTGTTGGAAACATTGGGAAATGATAAGTTGTATTCCAAGTTCATCAAGTGTGACGTTTGGATGAAACAAGTCACGTTCTTGGGACATGTGATCAAAAGTGAGGGAATTTATTTGGACCCTTCAAAAACAGAGGCAGTTGAGGAATTTCTAAGACCCTCTTGTGTCATCGAAATTTGTAGTTTTCTTGGATTATATGGGTACTGCCTATGTTTTTTGATAAATTTATTATGATTTTAAAGCCTACTAACTAAATTAATATGGAAAGGGGTAAAGTATGTATGGATAGAATAATGTGAGGAAAGCTTCAAGGAGCTTAAGAAAAGGCTGATCACTGCACTCGTACTCACATTACCAAAACAGGGAGAATGTTTTGTTATATACAGTGACATTTCAAAGAAAGTATTGGGTTGTGTACTCAAAAAAATGACAATATGATAGACTAAACCTGATGATATTTGATGATCCATGAGCATAACTACTTGATGCATGATCTGGAGCTAGCAGCTCTGAATTTTTTTTTGAAAATATAGAGGCACTACCTCTATGGTGAGAAGTGTAACATATATACCGATCAAAAGATCCTAAAGTATATATTCACACAAAAGGTGATCAACATGAATCAAATGATATGGTTAGAGCTAATTAATTACTATGATTACACTATTCACTATCATCCTAGATAGGTGAATAAGGTAGATAAAGCTCTTAGAAGAAAAGAACCTGCTACTCTATCCATGTTACAGATTAAGAAAGACCATATCCTCATGGATATTCGAAGGATGGATTTAGAAATTATAATGTTTGGGAATACATCCTACCTTGTCCAAATTATTTCCCAAGTATTTGTCTAAGAGATAATTAAGGAGGCATAAAGGGATGATCTGGAGTTGCAAAAGAAGGTGAACACAATAAATTATGGGAAGATATTAGAGTTTCATATCGATGATGATGGTGTGATTTGGTTTGGAAAAAGGTTTTGTGTTACATAATCACCTAGGATAAAGAAGGATCTATTAGACAACGCACATATATCAACCTTCTATATCCATCATGGTAGCACCAAGATGTACTGAGATCTCTGAGAACACTTCTGGTGGGAAAACATGAAGAAGGAGATTGCAGAATATATCTCAAGGTGCTTGATATGTCAGCAAGTTAAATATGAGTAACAAAAGTAAAAAAGAATGACGAAACCATTGCATATACCCATGTAAAAATGGGATAATGTCACCATGGAATTTTTCACGGGTATCCCGAAGACATCCAAAGGAAATAATAGAATATGGGTTATGGTGGATTGACTCACCACGATTGCCCACTTTATCGCTATTAGGGAAGATCTCTTTCTTGAACAACACACAAAGATATATGTGAAGGAAGTGGTGAGACTTCATGGGGTTCCACTCTCGATTTTCTTTAATCATGATCTAAGGTTCACACCTAAATTATAGTGGAGTATCCAACATTCATTGAGTACTGAATTAAATTTCAGCACGACCTATCACCCCCAAAATGATGGCCAATTTGAAAGGACTATTCAGATGCTCGAAGATATGCTAGGAGCCTACTCTCTAAAATTAAAAGGTGAATGGGATCATCATCTCCCATTAGTTGAGTTCTTTTATAACAATATCATCCACTCGAGCATTCAGATGACTCTATATGAAGATCTGTATGGAAAGTGATGTATAACTCCAACCTATTGGGATGAAGTTGGAGAAGGAAATATACTTTGACCTGATCTTGTGCAAGAGATAACAAAGAAGGTTCAAGTCATCCAGAAACATATCAAAGATGATCAGAGTCAGCAAAAGAGCTATGATGAAAACAATTAAAGGGACTTGGAGTTCAGTGTGGAAGATAAAGTCTTCCTTTGGATATCTCCATGGAAGCGAGTCATGCAGTTTGGAAAGAAAGGTAAGATAAGCCCAAGGTACATTGAAACCTTTGAGGTCCTTTTTCCATATAGGATCCATGGCCTATCAGCTTTCAATTCCACCGACTATGGATCTAGTTCATGATGTGTTTCATGTATCACTCCAGAGGAAGTACATACCAGATCCGTCACATGTACAGCACTCAGAGGTTGTACAACTGAAAGATGATCTCTCTTATAAGGAGCATCTAGTAAAAATTATGGACCAGAGAGATAAGGTTCTACTCAACAAGACAACCCTCCTTGTCAATGTGTGTTGGATGAACCATAAGTATGAAGAAGCAACATGGGAACTAGAGGATGCGATGAAGGAGAAGTAACCTCACATGTTTATGTAAAATGAAATTTTGATGGAGAAATTTCAAAAGGGGGGAAGAATGTAATGACCTAAAAATTTATCAATGAAATTTCATCCTTCTTATAGTATTTCCACAATCACATAAAACCACATTAGAAAACTAAATAAAAAATCATGCTTAAATAAACTACTATGTGACCTTTGAACATAAATTTTCTACTTCTGCGATTAGAATTTCCAAAATCTAACATACATGGTTGTGATCAGTAAGATATTTGGAGTCTGATTGGATAAATGTAATTTTTGGGGAATAGTAACATACCCTTATGAATAGTAATATTACCCTTATGAATAGTAATACGACCCTTATGAATAGTAAATCTGCCAAGTGAATAGGAACCTCACAAAGGATAGTATAAATAAAATTTATCCATCCTATAAGTGACAATATGATATAATTATATTATAGTGTTGGTATTTTTATAAGTCCTGAATATTTAATAATGAATTTAATAATTTAAAAGAACATTTATTTTCATAAAATTTATTCATAAACAATTATTTGGATGTCTTATGATTATATAATAATTTAATGAGGCCTTAATTAATTTTTCCAAGTGTTAGAAAATGAGTTTTAATTTTAAAATTTTCAATTTTCATGTAAATTACGATTTTAGTTAAAAATTAAATTAATCAAATTTATAAAATTCTTTTCATAAAATGGATTTTATTTTTTAATTATACATGCTGTAAAATGTTTAGGGTGAATTTTTGATATTTTTCTAAAATACTTTAGTATTTGATGAATAGTGAAATTTGATAATTTATGAAATATGCTAAATAAATGAATTTATGCATCATGCTTGAGTCATGGTTGATGTAATTGGCTATTGGTTTGAACTCACATGAACTTATTACTATATTTAGTCACAATAATTTTCACTATTTCTTGTATTTTTGAGAAATAATAAATTAATGAATATAATATTGAGAAAACCCATCTCCCCTCCACTATAAATACTACCCCCAACCTCATTTCCTCACACCCCTCAAGCCTTGTTCCTAATCCAATTTATACTCAAATTTCTTCTCTAGGTACTCCTCAACATCCAAAAGCCCTTGGTAACATACAAATACCAAAAACTCTTCCCTAAAGAGTATCTCAAAGAATATATATTCAAGAGGACGTTAAAAGAAAGAATGTTTTCAGATACAAGGTACGGGGAATTCTCAAAACCAGCTTTCTTTCTTCAGATTCTCCCTCTTTCACCCCATATTTAGAATATTTATTCCTTAAAAATAATTTATTCATAATTATCTTATCTTTTATGGGATACACATGTTTCCTACTAAAGTTTATGGAAAACACAATGTTTTCCAAAACAACTCTTCTTTTCAAAACACACCATTTACTTCTCAATCAAGATTGATGGTTATTATATCAAGTATGGTATTATATATTTTATTTCGAACCCAAAGAATATTAATTTATGAATTTTAAAGTGAAACTCATTCCTTTACATGGGTTTTTTATGTTCAAAATTGATATATGTTCTATGTGGCATGCATGATAATGAAAATGTTATGATGTGATGGGTGTACCTGAAATTATATAGTGCAATGAAAATGTTATGATGTGATGGGTGAACCTAGAATTATATAACACTCTAATGCATTGGGTAATGTGAAGAACCTCATGATTACAGTGAATTATTCATGAAGATGATGCTATCTTTGTTTATAACTATGTGTGGTAGTTGACCACTAAGACCTGATGTTTTATTTTTATTCATTTCCATATTTAAAGTCTTTTATTAATATTTCATCACATGGTGACGATCCTATACCTATGTTATTGTGATAATGATTATTCTAAACCCATATTACATTGTTTCATTTTATTATCTATCCCCTTACTAGGCTTTTATCTCACCCATTTTTGATGTATATCTTTAGGTGAATACTTGTAGTAAGTTGACTAAAGGGACTATAAGAAGCTAGAGACAAAGGAATTAAATTTTTATGTTTATGTTGTAATTTTTTTGAATGGTCCTAGTTTTCCCAGGACACTAAACCTTTGGATCCTATTTGTGTAATTTGTTTATATTTTTTATCATTAAAGTGATGTAAAAGTAATGTAAGAAAATTAGGGTCACTATAAATACTTCATACAAAATCAAACATGAAATTCCACACTAATGAGTGAAGGATATGTGTTCCTAAATTATCATGATTTACTTATTCTATTTTTATTTTATAATCATTCCATTTATCCTTTATCTTTAGATGTTTTTGTGGATTTATATCCTTATTAGCCTTTGATTTGGGCATTAATTCATATAATTTCTAAACACCTTGAACTTGAATCAATGAAGTATGGGGGTGAATTATATTGAACATTATCCATATTTTAATTATTAGCTAAATTATTCCCATAAAATAAAAATTTGACCACTTTATGAACTTCCTTTCCACACATAAAATAGTTATTAGTCCCCTTAAGAAAAATTTTCTCCATATTTCCTTCCAATATTTTAGTATTAAGTATATCTCACTTTATTTTCACCATGGTTGGTGGAGTTTCCATTGAATTCAATCTCTGTTTTCTTATATAAACCATGCCATTGATGGGTAACTCCAATATACATTTTCGAATTGTTAGTACATTGAACTATATATTCATAGCTACTTAAGTACATTATGGATAATTCCCTTTAGAGACCTGATTTTAAGCCACTGAAGAATTGATCAACCTTATATTTAGTTTGGTTGATAATACCAGAAGAATACCTCACATGTATTGTAAAATTTTCCTCATAGGTACCAAAAGATTCATCTTCCTTCTCTTTTAACATAAGAAATTCCTTATCAATTTTTGGAAGATGAATATGAGGAAAATGTATATTAAAAAATAATATCTTAACCACATCCTATTCCATGGAGTCAATTTCAACTATTTGACTAGTATTATTGATAAGAGTTCATCACTGATCTACTTCACCTTCCTAAAGATAAACAACCAAAAGGGATTTTTCATGCTCCAAAAATTGGAGAATGAGGCATATCTTTTCATTGGTAATGAACCATTTATCAAAAACTAGTGGATTAATAGAACCACTAATAGAAAGAGGATGTTGGCTAATGAATGACTCAATAATTAATTGTTCACTCTTTTCCTTATTTGAAATTTTATCACGATTCATGTATTGAGAAAGTTGGGTGAGCATAGAAATGGGATTTTAAATTATATCTCCCACAAAATTTTCTTTCTCAAGTATATACTCATTTTATATTCCACTATATTTAGCAATAACCCTATTTTTTCAGGTTCCAACTATCAACTAATACCAAAAAAATAGTGTATGAAACAATAATCATAATCCTAAAAAATCATTTATAGGATGTATAAGTCATGAAACCTTATTTTCAATATATGAAACCTTCGGTTTAACCTAGGACATTCAGGTTCATTATCTAATCAAATCCTTCATGATGGTTCATAATGTTTTTCGAAATTTCAAAAGCATATCCCCCAGGAGTTTCAAACTAGGAGTGTAGTAAACACTATTTATATGTACAAGGTAATACTTGATTCAAGACCAAAAATTCTTTCTCAGAGTTATTTCCCCTAGGTAAATATGTTCTAAAACTACATGCACTATTCATATCCAAATATTGATGTAATTACTTTAAAACCACTTGTTATTTCCTTCACCAATATTCCTAGATATTTTCTTACATTTGGAATTATCCTTAAACTTATTCTTATGGATATCAGTAAAGTTTTCTCATTAGTGATTCCAATGTTTAACTAATTCTTGTTCTAATTACAATGGTAGTGGACCAAACATTTCATACATAGATATCACATCTTAATAGATTAATATTCAATACATAACATAAAAATACATTCTAAAATTGTTTAGCTATAGTGCCTTTGGAAACTTGGAATCATGAATAACTACCCCATAAGTGAGGCACGCCATCTCCCCCTAAGTTTTTCACAACTTTCACCCTTCTTATACATATCACACATAATACCTTTATTTATATAACGGGGAAAGTAAATATAACAAAGGGTGATCCTAGATGCTCACAAAGGTAAACCAAGGGAGATATCAATGATCCCATAAGTATAAAATGAGCATAATGGATTAATTGAATGATATTAACCTTCAAAACCCATACCCATAATATCATAGATCATAAAGATTAGTCATGGAAAAATTATTGGAAATTAATAAGACATGAATCATAATTTAATCAATGAGAATGATCTATGAGAACATAATATTGGAATAAGACATAGATTTTTGGAATACATATAAGCATAGAAAACAATATCATTAGTAGTGAATGATCATATCCAAATCTATCATAGTTTAATGGGTTCACTCCACAAAAAATCTTAGTAGTTGAGGGTTACTATGAATATTATCATAGTGGAAAAATTCTCTTACTGAACTATGTTCACTCCCCAATTTAGTTTTATTTATCTAATTAGATATCAATATTTACCCAAAGAATTTGAGAGATATATAATTCCCACCCCATTGGTTATGACATGAAAAATATCCTTGGTTATATCATAAAATCCATTCTTATTTATAACATAACAAAATTCTTGGTAATAACATAACCAAAATTAGATAATGAAAACCATATATATGTTTGTCATATGATCATAAAAAAATTAATCATATCAGAACCCATGAAAAGAAATGGGTTTTATAAATATTAATTCATAGAATAACCCATATAGAGGAAATGGATTTCATAAATATATTTTCATCATAAACATAAAATATCCAAATAAATAATAAATATGGTATCATTAAACTATATCCTTTGTAAATATTATGTAACATCAAGGTAAGTCATCTTATATGTAAATTATTTTCATGGATCACATGGAACATTTCTTGGGTAAAATAAACTTTTAACATTGAATGCATATTTTTTAAAACATAAAACATTTTGAAAATCCTTTTCAATTAAAATAACCTAGAAAAATTATAATGGATTCTTTAAATATCATTTAGAACATTTCTTGAGGAAAATAAAATTTCTTGTATAATCAATTTTTGAAATGAAACATTAATAAAATATTTTGTAAATAAATTCCTATAAAAATAAAATTTGAAAACATATATATGAATATTTAAAATACCGAGTGATGATAATGGTTTTAAATTCCGTTCACTCTATACATGTTAAAATAAATATTCCATTCAATGTTTCAGTAAAATTGAAAGATGACTTGTTTGAAAAAATACAAATGGATTCCTCTTAAAACATTTATAAAAATGTAAAAAAAATGATATAAATGAATTAAAAAAATAATATAGTATCATTAATTTTTTAAAACATTTTTAGGATCTATAGACCTGAAAGAGAAAGAGTTTTAGACCAAATAGAGGAATAAAATATGTTTTCTTTAAAAAAATTGTTTTGAAATATTGGGAACATAAATAGAGGAAAATTAGGGGAAAATGTGTTATAAACAAATAACTATAGGATAAAAAATTCATGAAGTTATTGATAGAGATATTGTAATATTCCATCATTAAATTTATAATATAAAACTATCCTGATAAACAATGAGATTGTAACATCAAATCTTTACCACTTTGGTCAATTTTGAAAAATATTAACCATTAAAGAATAATATCAAATGAAACTTTAAATATCAGGAATATAATGCGATTTATGATATATAATTCCATAGGTGTAGAATATAAAACTCAAAAAAGCATACAAGGGCATAACCAAACAAATTTATAAAAAAGAAAAATTGGGAAAAATCCCTTACCTTAAGTCTCAAAATCCTTTTTACACTATAGAAAATCCAATATAAAATTTTTTGGTTTATTATAAATCTATTATAAAAACATAATAATATTAATCATACCATATAATATCTACTTAGAACTTTTTATTACCTCTTTATTAACAATTACATATAAAATTCAAATTTGAGTAATAACTGCCTCAATTTTCTTGTATGTTTTGGTTTGGTATATTTGGTCCCTTAATTTTGATCATGGATACATCATATAATGAATTTTAAACATTATATAATTATATTATATATTTTTTATATAATTATTTATTGTAATCTATTATAGCTAGATATAGTAAATGAATTACGACATTCATGAAGAAGGAAGGACAAAGATACACATGAAATTTGTTTCCATTTTATTGAAATATGTAATGAAAGAATGGTAAATAATATATTAAATTTAAATAATAATTTTTATGACATATATATCACATATATTCCTTAAATTTACTCTTATTACCTTCCATGAAAATCATTAGTGAAAAAATAATCACGCCTTTTCGTGAAGTGATAGTCTAACGTATACACGAATGATGTTAATGCATCCTCCAAAGGATGTAAAGTAAGTAGGTATATGTTTTATATTAAATATAGATGTATAATAATGTTAAAAATATCATATATATTCATTTAATCTATCCTTATTACCATCTAAGTAAAAAAATGAAAATCACATCACATTGGTTTGTGAGGCGGTATTCTGTCATACACATAAGTGATGCTATTATTTTAAAATGGGTCAGGAGGTAAAAAGGTGGATGTGGTATTATAATTAAATAGGTATAATAATATAATAAATATAATATATAAACACTAAATCCATCATTATATATTGTCATGAGAGGTGGTTATGTAATATGAATAACATCTGTTCATGAGGTGGTCATTCACTGTACACATGGTCTATAGTCTCGTGTTTTCATTTGATAGAAGAGGATATGGATAAATTTTATCAAATTAACCTAATAAAATAGAATTATATGTTATATTATTGTATTATTCTATCATAATAATTGAACAAAATTTTAAGTATGTGGATGAATAAATAACAGAATACAGAAGGTTAATAATTTTACCTCTTCTCTAGAGAACCTCTTTAGGTTTATACCTAAAGGCTTCCTATAAGGGATTAATAATAAAAATAAGTACTATAGGATGTGTGGAGGTAATTAATGATGAAATTTTTTAGGTATTGGATTAAATAATTTATTTAAGTATGATAGAGAGAGGATATGGGGTTTCCTTTTATAAGTGGGGGAGAGGACACACAATGAATTTTTGAAAAGAATAATGTGTACCAATTTTTTGGTAAGATCCTATGTTTTTATACGAGGTATGGATCTTTTTATTCATTTAAAATGATTATTTATGGAATAATTTGAATAAAATTTGAGTTCATGGGGGGTATTGAGGGTGTATGGGGATTTTTTGGAGCATGGAACACAACTTTTTTGGGAGAAACAGGTTACCACATGATTAGTAAAAACTGTGTGGGACAAGTTTCATGGTCAATACTAACCATGAAAGGATGGATAATGGGGAGATAGAGGATTCATGGTTTTTCAAATCATGGATATAGAGTCTCATTCCCATGTGGGAGCTTCTGTAGGTTTTGACACAGGTGTTTTCCATGGTTTGCTCATGGTCAGGAAAACAATGCCTGTAAATTGTGTGAGGTGCCACTCTTTACAATATTAAGTGAATGGTTTTTCTAATAAATTTACCAACCCATGAAACACAATATTTTCTATAAAATTATAAAATCACCCTTAATGAATTTATAAATTTATCCTGCCTTTTCTATTTATCTCAAATTGGACAACCGTGGGGGTGGAAGAGCTCCTTTTAATCTCAAAGGATAGATCATGCCACCAATACTCCATTTGAACATGGAATAGAGAATAAATCATCTCATTGGATCCACATCGGTGAGTACTCAATTCCACTTATTTCATTATTCATTTTTCTTGCTATCAAATTAGTTTTCTAGGTTCAACATAATATTCCATATTTTTAGGTTCTTCATATGTTATTTGTTTTTATTCTGATCTAAGTCAAATTAGAAGCTGTTATTGAAGATTACTCTACTATAGACCTATGATGGGTGGTCTATAATTTAACTGTGTGGGTTAGTGATTCATTAAGTTAACTTCTATTCTGACTCCCTCCAAACATTTAGGCATGACCATGAAATGGAATGGAATAATTAAATTAAATAAATGGAACCTTTTAGGGATGGCCTTAGTTCCTTTGAGATGTGTTTGTGGTCTTCCCCCAAACCTAGTCCACCCATGGGGTGTTCCCTTGGCATGTTCCTCTGTTAAACCACCCATGAGGTGAGTTTCTGTGCTTTTATAGTTATAATAATCCCATATATAAATGTTTTTAATTGATTTTTTTGTTAGGTGACGTTCTACTTCCTCTTCCATGTTATACATAATGTTTAATCATTTAAATGTTGATTTGGGATTTGTTATACGAGTGGGTAAAATCATTTAATGTGAGTAAATGTGAATTTATATATGAGTGGGTATACCCATGTTAATTGAATTATTGTAATCAATTAATGAATGATATGAATTGAGATGGAAGTGGATGCCTTAGGGGGTATACATTGGACCCTTACTCCATTATATAACTTTGATGTCATTCCTTGGGCCTTGATAACAGTAGTGGATGCCTTGAATGATATTTATGCTTGGGTCTTGATTATGTGGGATTAATTAGGCCTTACTGCCCCTTGGATCCAATTTTTTGGGCTTGTAGTGGACATGGTTAGTAGAAATTCTCATTATACCCCAGTATAAACCTAATCAAGTTTCATTCGAGATTATCCTGCGACTCAACGATGATGCCTTGGCCCACTATAACTTGGATATGGCCCTATGGGGCCTAGCACTGTGATTATATAGAATGGTCATGGTAAACATGATATGTTTGATTATATGGAATATCCATGAGAAATGTGATATATTTGATTATATGGCTTGGTCATGGTTTTTTGACACTTTTGTTTATATAGCATGATTGTGGTTGATTTGTTTTATGAATTATACTGTAAGATTGTGGTTGAAATAAAATGCGTGGATGTAAAAAGTAGCCATGTTATTTATTTCTATATTGTTTATAGCTTCCTTCTAATAGGATCTTGAACCATGTTTTGTAAGGATCCATGATGGTATATACATTATCAATTTTTTAAAGTATATATTCCATGGAAACATTAGATTTATTTATGCTTAATAGGGATAGATACTGTAATATTCTTAGCTTATATTACACAACCAAGATTTGTCATAAACCTTTGGGTGGTTACATACTAGGACTGTATCTCACACAATTTTTAAGCCTTCATTGGGTATCTGGATAAGCATAATCGATGCATGTAGGGATCAGGGCAAGGACCTGTAGTATGATGCTTGACTTTGTTCCTTTCTTAGGAGTAGGGTAGAGTGGGATCGATCTAAGGCTCGTGATGGAATTATGAGATATTTATTTTTGGTATTTTGGTATTTTTTATATGTATTGTGATAATTCTATGTATACCTATTTTTGATGATTTTTAAACACATGACATGATCATTATTGTATATGAGATTACTTCAGACATTATTTATTTATACATGTCCTATTGTTTATCTATTTTATTACTGTTATACTGATTCTAATACTTTATTTCTATTATTGATACCACTATGTCACACTCTTATAAGAGGGAATAGTCTCCCCATAGATACACCCAAGTACCTCACTACTATTTGGAAGCCTCTGTCATTTAAGGAGATGAGCTTGAGTATATGTGGACAACTAGGTTCGAGGAACTTTTGAGTGACATTTGGGTCCAGGACATTAGAAATTGGTATCATATCATTGATATTTTCAGGATTTTTACTATTACAGTTGATTTGATTCCACCGTTGGGTGATGCACTTGAATTTTGATGTTATTATTGATGTGATTGGGGGTAATATTTTCTTGTAACCCAATGAGATTGGGTATTCCATCTCATGAATTTTATGTAACTTATTAGAAATCACATTCCATGAATTATGTGACGCCATATAAGATGCATTTTCTATTTTTATGATCTTGCGATAGGTGACATGATAGATATACCTAGTCCCTTGATAAAATTTTGTATAGGGAGTTGAAAAACATGGTTGGTACTCAGAGTGCCTATCATAACCTAAGTAGTGTTTTACTTATTAGTCTACAACCGATACCCTAATAATCCAATTGTGGCACGTTTAGTCATGGACCATGAGTCTCATGGATGAGAACATGTTATTGTGTGGATTAAGTGGACACCATATTTTGGTTCATGAGGAGTATAGGCCCTTATAGAATGGATGTGACACACCATATGGCTCAACAATTTTAAATGAATTTGAAAAGAAAATGGAAATTGAAATGATAAATAGAGAACTTGACCTAGACCAACTTTTGAGTGGGTAAGAGGTAGTGTCTATAGTGAATTTTACAACTATTACTTTTTACATTCCTAGATTTAGGAGAAGGATGTGAGGTATGACATGTTAATAGGAATGTTTTGACATATCATACTCCTTTGATCTAAGAAATTTTATATCATTCTTTTCTAAGGAGATTGTTTGTAATTTCATACCATTTGGCATTGTAGGCAATAGGCCATGGGATACAAGTGGATCTTATACATCATTTGTCATGTTATACCATTTGGAATAATTTTTCATAAAAGATCCATTTATATTGTTTGGCACTGTAGGCGATGGGCCATGGGATACAAGGGGACCATCATTTAGTTCCAGCTATGGAACCAATGGTTTTATGAGACACTGGTGATGAGGTAGAGTTTCGTGAGGGGTTTTATTACTATATGAAAACTTTTCCGGAAGCAACGTAACCTACATAGTCTACGAATGAGCTGACACATATGTTCTAGAAACCACATCCTCTAACATTTTTAGGGGATGGTGGTCCAAAATCTATTTTCCTGGGGATATATACTATGGTATTTATCTCTAATCATCTGGATACACATCCTGAGATAAAAGTGATGCTCATGAGATATATACTTCAAGGAGTAGAAAGGCGCTGGTGAGATATTCTGAACCAGGATAATAGGCTATGATGTATTGTTTGGGTTGATTTCCAAGACAGGTTTTATGAATACTTTTACCCTGATAATATAAGGTAAGAGTGAACTAGTAAGTTCATGAATCTCGATTAGGGACCTATGATGGTTTTGGAGTACTTGTCATGATTTATAGAGATGAAACGTTTTACGGCAATGTACATTACTGATGAGTTATCAAGAGAGATACACTTTAAAGAATGTATTTGACTTGCTACTATATATATGGTAAACATGTTATGGTTTATGAATATTACTAAGTTAGTAAATCAGGTGGTAATTACAAAGAAGAACCTAAGAGAAGTTGTGGGTGATGGGTAGAGAAATTCAATCTTTTGTCCCAGTTGCATGATTTTTAGTGGTAGGAGGCACCATTTTGAGGCTTACTGTGAGATTAACACCATCTATACCACTAGTGATGGTAGTACTATTTTCTGTTATCAGTGTGGAATATAGAAAAACATGAAGAATCAGTGTGATCTCAACTTAGCTGAGTTCTGATCTTGAGACATGGTGGGTCACATTCAAGGTTTATACTGTACCTTCCCACCAATAGTGACTGATAGGGGTTAGCTCAGACACTAGGTTTTGAAGTGGATTTCATGACTTCAAATCAGGATGGGAGCTAGAGTAATACCAGTAATTTATGGTGAGGTAGTGGTGGTCATGGATAAGGCAGCCAGCCAACAGTTGTACCAAGATAGTAGAGAAGGAATACTTTGAGTAGTGATGTTGTTTTATAGGTCCACAGTTCAGGCTAGATCTATTATGTATAGCCTATCCATGAAGATTAGGGAACATGACCATCTATTGTGAGTGGTATGATCTTAGTATCATTTACTCTTTTATCTTCCCATTTTACAATGGTACGTCACATAGTTTTATATATGTATATGTTATGGAGAGCCTTGGGATCATGATTCACCTTCTTATAGAGTTATAATGCTATAAAATTCAATAGGGATCATAAAAGAGGATGTATTTTTGTGTACAGAGTTCCCCCTTGAGATTGGTGGGTGCCACTTCATATAGAATCTAGTTTTCCTCAATATGACCAGGCTTGACATCATAGTTGGGATGGATTGGATAGTGTCTTACCAAGACTATGTTGAATTTTATCTTTGAAGGGTAACATTTACATTACTGGAGGGAACATTTTATGTTTACAAGGGTAAATGGGATGTCTAGGTGAGATTAGATAGACCACAACATCGTGGGCTGAGTGGGATAACAACCCAAATTTCTAGTTTGTATATGGATGATGAGAGAGTGCATTATGAAGACTTTCCTCCAGTGGTTGATCATTTTTGGGGATGTTTTCTTAGAATACTTTGGTTGCTTACCTTCAGAGGGAGGTGGATATCTTTACCGACCTAGTTCTAGAGGATGAACCAGTATCCATTCCTCTTTAAAGGATGTCTACTACAAATTTGTAGGAGCTCAAGTGGTAGCTTGAATATTTGGTGTAAAAGTGGTTTATTTGATGCATTACTTCTCCATAGGGTTCACTGGTTCATTTAGTGAAAAAGGATAATGGTACCCTTATTCTAGGTGTGTATTACTGAAAATTGAACCAGATGATGGTTAAGAACTAGTATCCATTTCAATATATATATGAACTATTTGATTAGATCTAAGTAGCTCATGTGTCCTTGATAATTGATTTGAGGATGGGATATCCCCTAGTACGTGTTCAACGAGAAGACATACCGCACAAATAGTTTCATATAAGGAATAGTCTATATGAGTATCTAGTTATTCATTATAGTCTCATGAATACCCAAATATATTTCATGGATCAAATGAACCATTTTTCCATTCTTATCTAGATTCATTTATAGTGGTTTTCATGGATGATATCTTGGTATATTACCAAGGTCAACACAACCATGACAACCATCGTGAGATCAATTTGGATACACATCGAGAGGATCAATTATATGATAATATTAACAAATGATGCTTACAGATGGATAATATTCACTTCATGGGGCATATTATCTCAGATTCAGGAGTATCAGTTGACCCAGAGAAGGTGAGAGATGTAGTTTCCTAGGAGAATCCTAAGAACATCTTTAATACACAATATTTCTTGGGACTATATTAATATTAAAGGTGATTTATATAGGACCTATCATGCTAGGTAGCTCTGTTGATGATCTTGAATAAGAAGTGTGTGAAGTTTTCATTATCAGATACCTATGAGACAAACATTCATGAGCTAAAAGGGATGTTTTATACAACACTTGTCCTAATTCTATCAAAGAAGGAAAAAATATAAATGGTGTATTGCGATGCATTAGGCATTAGGATAGGAGTAGTACTAATGTATGGAGATAGATTCATAGTGTATGGGTTTAGGTAACTGAGGCCACATGAGAAGAATTACTTGATGCATTATCTAGAGTTAGATACAGTTGTTCATGTTTTGAGATGTTGGATACATTACTTTATAGGAAAACATTTTTTTTGTGCACAGACCACACAAGTATTAAGTACATATTTAGATAGTGTGATCTGAATCTATGGTTGTTAAGGTTGGTTGAATACCAACAATATTTGGACTTTGAGCTTGCCTATATTCTTGGAATGGGAAATGCAGTGGCTGATACACTAAGAAGGAGGACTTAAATACAGGCAGTTCTAGAGGATAATAATGATTGGAAGCTTATGGTTTTGTTATTTGAGATGAATTTGGAGGTGAATGATAGTCATGGATAGACTTATCTGTCAAACTTAGCTCTGAAATCTATCCTACTAGAGAGTGGGAGGATGAGGTAGCTATCAGATTCTAAGGGCCAAGTCCTACGAGACCATTTAAAAGGTGTGGACCAACCTCCTTATTGGACCATAAGTGAGGACGAGATCTTGCATATTCATGATCTCAATTGGGTTATAGTGGACATACACGAGGAGTTGATGTTGGAGTTTAATGCCTTAGTTTAGGTGGTGCATCCTAACATTACAAAAATGATTCATGACTTTCACCGTCAATACTGATGGTATGGTATAAAATGTGAGGTAGTTGGTTTAGTTTTGAGGTGTTCCTCCTATCATTAGGTGAAGGCATAACAACAATGACAAACTAGACATTTATTAAAGTTCTATATTGTTGAGTGGAAATGGGATGACATCACAATTGATTTCATGACAGTTTTTCATGGTCTCCTTGAGGTAGTGATTCTATGTGGGATTTTGTTGATAGGATCACGAATTGGATCATTTACTACCAATTAGGGAATCATTTAGTGTGGATGAGTTTGATAGGTTGTATATCCATGAGATAATATGACTCAATGGGGTCCCACACACTATATTTTTAGATATATACACTTGGTTTACATCTTATTTCTTGTAGAGTTATCAGAGGGTGCTTAGTACATAGGTGATTCAAAGCACGACATACCACCCTTAGGTTGGTGTCTAGTCAAAGCGTATGATACAGGTCCTTGAGGATATGCTATGAACATGATTCATAAATTGTGGGGGATCTTGGGAGAGGAACATTCCCTTGGTTTAGTTCAACTACAATAATTTTTATCATCAGATTATATAGATGACACCTTATGAGGATTTATATGGTAGGAAATACTGATAACCCCTATATTGGTTTGAGGTTGGGGAGATAGCTTTACTGGGACTGTGTCTCATGAAGTAGGCTTCTAAACAGGTCTGGTTAATCAGGAAGAAAATGGATACTACAAACCTTTATTGAAATATTAGGAGGATCCACAAATACAACCTATAGATTTCAGGGTTTATTATCTAGTTTTTTATATGTTCCACCATGTTTTGGACATATACTGATCTGGAGAAAGGCTATTCTTTCACCATGATATTTTTGGACATTGGAATTCTAGAGAGAGGCATGCATGTATCCAATCAGTTGTAGTTAACTCAATGTTACCAGTCCATGAATGAAGTCTTCCACATATATCAGTTTATCCATTATCATTCAGACCCATCCCATTATTTTCATCCTGAGGAGGTTGAGTTACAGGTAGATTTTTCGTTTGAGGAGCATCTGATTTGTATCTCTTACTTGAGCACAAAGGTTCTCCAAGATTGGTCGGTAACTCCAGTATAGGTGTTATGGAAGAAATTCCATTTACATGATAGGACTTGGGAGTGGGTGGATAACTTACATGATCAGTGCCTAGAGTTATTCATTGATGAATATTGACCACCCTTTAGAGGGAAATTTGAGGATGAATTTATTTATGGGGGAATATTATAGGACTCTGGGTTTTTATACGAGGTTTGAATCTTCTTTTTTTTTAGTTTAAATACTTTTTTACAGCCTAATGTGAATGCCATTTTAGGTAATGGGGGTGTTAGGGGTGTCTAGGGATTATTTGGATCCCAAAACACAACTTTTTGGGAGAAGTAGACAGGTCGTACGATTAGAAGAAACCATGCGGGGAAGGTCACATGGTCACTACTAACAGTGAGAGGCTAGATAGTGGGGAGATACAAGCTACACAGTTTTTAAAAATGTTTGGATGGATGTTCACCCTTATATTGGAGTTTCTAGAGTTTATGACAATGTTTTTTGTATGATTTGTGCACAGTTAGGAAAACCATGCATTCAAACAATGCAAGGCACCCCTCTTTACAGTAGTGGGAACACAGTTGGTGCATTGTTTGGCCAACCATGTGGAAAAACTGTGCGGCCCATTATTTTGGGGAAAATTACAAAATCACCCTTAATGAGTTTATAACATTAAACTAATTTTTCTATTTATCTCACATTGGACAGTCATGAGGGTGAGAAAGCTCCTTTGAAGCTCAAAGGACACATTTTTCTGCTGATCATCCGTCCGAACTCGAAATTGAGTGTCGATTGACTCGTTGGATCCACATCGATGAGTACTCAATGTTTTACTATTATTAATTCTTATCGGTATCGATGGATTTATCTAGGTGCAAGATAATATGACCTATTTTTAGGTTATTCTATATTTATTTATTTTTCTTCTGATTTGAGCCAAATCATAAGCTGACACAGGAGGAGAACTATACTATGGACCTACTGTAGGTGGTATATACATTACCAAAGTGGTTTTATGTTATATTAATCTATATTTAGTTGTCTTTCCTACCAAAATTTCCGACACGACACCAAAATTGAATGGAATAATTGATTTAAATAAAATAGAACCTTTTAGGGATGCACTTAGTTCCATTGAGATGTGTTGGTGTTTGTTTCCACAAACCAAGCCACCAATGTGGCATGACCTTTTCCTTTGACTTTGTTAAACCACCCATGGGGTGAGGGTTGTGGTTTAATAGATACATGAAGCCCATATATAAATTTTTTGAATTAAATTTCATCATTAGAAGATGTTAAGGCTTCTTTTCTATGTGATACATGATATTTATTTTTGAATTGTGATTTTTTATATGAGTGGATAAACTTATTGAATGTGACTGAATGTGAATTTCTATATGAGTGGGTAAAGTAATGGGACTTTAATTCTTGTAATCTATGAATAAATGACATTAATTGATATGGGTATACCTTGGATCCTAAATCCACCAGATGCCTTAAATTTTATTCCTTGAATCTTGATAGCGGTAGTGGATGCCTTGGATGAGATTTATCCTTGGGTATTGATTCCACAGGATTACTTGGGCCTTTCTACCCCTTAGATTCAGTTTTATTGGGCTCACAGTGTGCATGGTCATAGACACAATCCATGGATCCGATTAAAGCCTAACCGAGTTTCTATCGAGATGTTCCCAGGACTCAATGATGATGCCTTGGTCTACTATACATTGCATCTTGACTTGTAGGGCTTGACACTGTGATTATATAGCACGGTTGTGGTAAATTTTATATATTCGATTACACGACATGACCATGTTAAATGTGATATTTTTGATTATACAACTCGTCATGGTTGTTCTGACACTTTTGATAATATAGCTTAGTCATGGTTGATTCATTTTATAGATTATATGGCAGGGAAGTGGTTGGAATGATATGCATAGATGTATGATAAGGCAATTTTAATTATTTATGTATTGTTAGTATCTTCCTTGTTATAGGATCTTGACACATGTTTTTTATGGAACCCTCTTGGGCTATACAATATCACTTTTTTTAGTATATAATCCATGGGTACCTTGCATTTATTTCTTCTTACATGTGATATATATTGCACTCTTCTTAGATTATATTGAAAACCCATGATTTTTTATAGACCGTTTGGTGATTATCCACTAGGATTATATCTCACAACCTGTTTGGGCCACCATTGAGTACACAAATAGACTTTATGGATACATGTAGGGATCAAGGAAAACATCCATTGTATGATGCTTGACTTTTTTCAATGTCTAGTAGTAGGGGAGAATGGGACCAAGCTTAGGCTCATTATTATATAAGGAGAGAGTTCATTTTGGTCTTTTTGATATATTTTTACATGTATTGTGTCGATCCCATGTATACCTATTTTTTGTAACAAACCAAATTTCTATCAATGTGAATCCCATTATTATAATTATGTCATATAGTATAATAACAAAAAAAACATTAAGAACACAATAAAAACATTATAAATTAAGAATGAATGAAATAAGAGGTATTTATAGAAGTTAAAGAATGTATACCGATAAAATAGTAACTTGACCTTAGGAATAGTTATATGACCCTTATGAATAGTAGCCTAGAAAAATGAATAGTAAAATCACATATGGAAGTATAAAAAAATTTAGGAATATTATAAATTAATTTATGATATATTTGAATCATAGTATAAGTAAATAAATGTTTTAAAAATTATTAATTAATTGTTGGTATTTTTGTAAGTTATAAATATTTAATTACAATTTTATAATTAATATAATGATTTAAAATAAAATTTATTTTCTTAAAAATCATTCATAAATAAATATTTTGTTTTATTTGATTTTAATATAATCTTATGAGACCTTATTTAATTTTTTAATGTGTTATAAAATTAGTTATACTTTTAAATCAGTATTTTTCATGTAAATGATGAATTTAATTAAAAATTAAAATTTTCATATTCATAAAATTATTTTAATTAAATCTAGTTCATTTTTGATTTCTAGACATTAAAAAATGGCTATGGTTAAATTTTGGGATTTTTCTGAAAAACATAAATTATTGGTGAATAGTAAGATATAATAATTTACGGTATAAGATAAACACTTGATTTATTGTTCATATATGACAAATTGTTTATGTAAGCCCAAAATATTGAACTATACTTCATTATTTTAACATTTTTTATGATAATTATCATAATAGTCATAGTTTGAAGGAAAAAATAATAAAATATTGAGTAAAATAATAAGAAAACACCCCTCTCCTCCACTATAAATACCACCTCTCACCACGTCTTCTCATCAAAACTCTCAAGATTTATGACTTGTCAAAATTATACTCAAATATATTCCCAAATATATCACCCACATGAATTATATATTGTTCTCATGAATAGAATAAAACCATTTCCCTATGGAGGCTCTCAAGGAGGGGAAGCTCAAGAGGTAATTTCCTCATACATTTTATTTTATTTTCTTTTCAAGATCTTTCTTTTCATATTCTATACTCACCTCACATAATACAAATGTAATGATAAATAATGAATTCTTACATATAATGTAATTTTATTATTTATATTTAATTATCCATCATAGATTCTTTACCCTCTACTTTTGTTCAAAAAAATGAAAACATCATCCATGATGTGTTAATTTATAACATTCAGGGTTGATGGGTTTTAAATTTCTATTACCATCTCCAGGGATTTTCATAAAACCACTTTTATGGTTGAAAAAAAGTATAATATATTTATTATATCTTATTTAATTTTTTGGTACCATTATATATACATTACATTAAATAATAAAAAAACTAGTACGTTGTGATCAAAAAACCGCTAAAACTATAATAAACGATTATCATTAACATGTTATCTAATGATTCATCCCCACAAAAAATATCAAAATGAATTATATAACCATTTAAACTTATATATTTTCATTAATAACTTATAACTTCAACCTTATATTTCTATTTCTATTTTAAAAAAACTTCCATACTCTTATCCAAGCGAACTGATCATAAAAACTAAGAAAACGAGTACTCCCTAATGATGAAATTGAACACTATAACTCATAAAAAATACCATAAATGAACTTAATAAAATTATAATAAATAAATTACATGTATAAAAAGTTATAGAGTTATTAAATAAATAATGTAACATTATTTTCATGACATTAAGATTAGGCTAAGAACCGTTTCAGACATAAGTTAAGGGATTCTACCAGAACCTCCATTTTTTCCTTCAGGTTACTATTTCTCTCTCTTTACTTCAATTTAATGCTTATTTTTTAATACTTATAAATTATGTTTATATGTTTTTAAATAATGTATCTAGATCAGATAATACTTTTTATGGGGAATTATATGTTTTAAAAACGTTCCATTCTAAATTCATCTTGATAGGAAAGCCCAATTAAAGGGAACTTACCGATTTCTTACCCATTTTCAGTTACAATCCATAATCTATTTTATGAAACCATTATTTTTCTAATATCACTCATTTTATAATGAAAAAATATCTTGGTTAAATTCTAGTTTTATAAAAACAATTATTCCTTTTCTATTTTAATGAAACTTGAATGTTTTTTCTTAAACCGTACTAAAATGTTATAATGATAAAGTATCTTAAACAATCATATAGATTCATTGTGAAATAACTTATCATGATCTAATCCTATATTCCCTTATAAATTTCCATGTATCATTTAAATATATCCTTTCATAGACACTATTATGATATTCACTTTGGGTATTCCTTTTGACATAATTATGATACCTAATTCTTTCTATGGTTAACACTTATGTATTTTTTTGATTGCTTATGTATGATTCTTTATGTGGGAAATATATTCATGAAAATATTATGATAGGTGAACCAGAGGGTACTCCAATATAATGTGTAATTTTTAGTCTGATGATACGTCATGTGCAACAATCTTGGTGGTTAGCCTTGACTCGTGCTCCATGTGCAACGGTCTTAGTGGTTATCCTGGACTCATAAACCATGTGAAATGAGCCTTGAATCATGATTAAGTCAGGTTGTATGTTGTTTCCACATTTCTATGATATCATGTTTATATAATTCCATATTAAAAATGTTATTCATCGTTATGTTTATTCATGTTCCATGATTTTTATGCCATCATGTTATGATTTCTAACCCATGTGCCATGGTTTTTTCATATGTCTATTCTATTACTAATTTTTTAGCTCATCCCTTATTTATGTATTCCCCATGGTATCCTATGAAATTTTAATGGCTTAATGAAATTTAGGAGCACCTTATGAAGATTAAAAAATATGTTTTATTTTGGTTTCATGTTGTTTAATTATGTATCCAATCTTCCAAATACACTATTCTTTACGATCCATGGTTTTTATTTAATGGTTATGTATACTTAAAGTCATGTAATAATATGTTTCAAATGCTAGTTTCACTATAGATGAACCATATAATGTTCTAGTTAGTTAAGGAGATTAGGAATAGATCACTTTAGTAAGAACCCTAGAGATAAGACAAGTATGAGAAAACATATCAAAATTTTGGTTAGCATAGAGTAAGTGGTTTATCAATAAAATACATCCATATATGGATAATACAAGTGGTCATGGTTCTGGAATAGATATACCTAGGTGTGACAACTCTAACAAGGTGTTTCATTCCTAACTCATGGTAACCTAGTGACCGATAATGGGCCTTACTACACAGCTAGTTTGACACTCTTAGGGGATATGATTTGATAAATTCATAAGCTCATTACAAACCATTATTAATGGAACAAATTTTTTTAATAATAATATATTTCAGGAATAATATCATGGATAACCTATATTTAAACCTAGGGAATCACAAGTTAGGATATAAATTTCCTTTACAAGTTTATCCTTTTATGTCCAAAGTTTCCTATCGGTATGATTATTAGTTAAGTATTCAAGCCCCCTAATTGTACATTATTTTTAATAATTAGTGGCTGGGAATAAAATAACTCATGAAAACAATCAATGTGATAGTAAATGTATCAATTACCATAATTATATTTCAAATATGATGGGAACGGGTGCTCAAGACTACATGACAATACTCTCCCAACTGTCTCAAGTTATGAATAATAACTTGAATCTCATGGAACTCTATCCTTCACCTAATAGAGAGAAAGTTGTGGTTGAATCCTTAATGCCGAAAAGGAATACCATGTTTATGGGATCTTATATTCCCCTCCTCATAGAACAATGGATTAAATCCATTGAAAAGATATTCTCTTTCTTACAGCACTCAGAAAAATAGAAAGTTGTGATAACAGTCTATCACTTTGATGGGGAAGAAAATCAATGTTGGAAACTGATCAAGAACACAATGTCCAAGGATAAAATTTATTTAGTGGATTATGAGGAATTTGAGAAAATATTTTTCAATAAATATTTTCCCCAAACCCTACATCTAAAGATGGAAAAAAGAGTTCCTCATACTTAATAATAAAGAAGATGAGTCTATTGGGGCGTATGAAGAAAAATTTAAACAGCTTGCAAGATATGACTCTGAATTTATCATGAACACTAGAAGTAAGTTGTATCACTTCTTTAGTAGATGACGTCTATGTCCACAAAAAGTGTTCGTGACTTGAGACTTTGATAGCTACAAATATATTTTTCATTGTGACCTTAAGGTTGAAATGGAGATCAAAGAATCTTAGTGGTATCATGGGAGTAGTGAAAAAAAGAGGAAAATGGAGTTTAATAAGGGTGGATAAAAAGATAAATCCCATGATGGAAGGAATACCCAGTATCCCACATGTCAAAATTGTGGGAATATTCTTCCTAGGAACTATATAAAGGGAACCGATAAATGAATAAAATATATAAGAATGGGGAATCTAGATGATAAATGTGAAAGGGATATGAAGAGTCCCACTAATTTGGAAGAAGAAGGGAAGGTTAAGATCCACACTAAGACTGTAGTGTAGTGTTACAACTAAAAGGAACATGAAAATTATGAAAACCATTACTCTAAGCTAAGGGTTGTTGGAGGAAATAAAAAACAACCACCTACAAGAAATAAAAGAAGGGAATATGATATCACTACTACTGAAGTGGAGCCCAAAAATGATGCAGTGATAGGTATGATGATTATTTATTCAATAATAGAGAATTTACTATTTGATTATGGTACTACACATTCTTTTATATCTGTCAAGTTTAGCAGAACTATTCAAACACCACCTCAAAATTTGAAAGTTGAGTTATCTATGAGAATAGAAAATGAGGAAATTAATTCATCCAAAATATATAACTTCTCCTAGGTTAATGTTTGTAGTCTGAACCTCCCAAAAAATCTTATCATACCCCCTTTTGTAGAGTTTAATTTTTTTTGGGCTTGAATTGGTTATCTTTATATAAAGCCAATATCAACTATTGGGAATGAGATATTACAATTCACATCCTGAAGAATCCTCCAATTATACACAAGTGTAAGTAGGATAATGAATCTCATTTATAATTATTGTCTTAAGTGTGGATATTACTACCTTATAGGAAAACATATCTCTCTCAAATTATTGAGAAAAAGAACAGAATCATTCTCGAAGATATGCCCATTATGAGGAGCTACGCTAATGTGTTCCCTAAAGAGTTTCCTGGTCTTCTTATTGAATGATAGGTTTATTTCTTAATTGAAATTATTTTTGGATCTCTTCCAATATCAAAGAAACCTTATAGGTTGTCTCCCAATAATATATAATAACTAAATAAGTAGTTACACCAAAATATGGATAAGGGTTTTATAGGATCGAGTGATTCACTTGGGGTGAACCAGTCCTCTTTTTCAAGAAGAAGGATATATCATTGCGCCTATGCATTGATTATCATGAGCCTAACAAAATCATGATAACAAACAAGTATCCCTTGTCTCATATAGAATACTTGTTCTATCAAATATGTGGGGAAAGTTATTTCTAAAAGGTGGACCTTCGATTAGGATATAACCAATTAAAGGTGGGTAATGAAGATATTCCAAAGACATCATTTCAAATGAGGTATAGACAATATGAGTTCATAGTTATTCTCTTAAAAACCACTAATTCTCCATAAATATTCATGAATTTAATGAATAGAGTTTTTAGAGATTACCTTGAAAAATTTGTGGTAGTCATTATTGATGATATTTTGATATACTCCTAAAGAAAGGAGTAACATGAGGAACATTGAGGAGCATTTGAATAATGTATTTAGGACATTGAAAAGGAAGAAAATATATGACAGGTAAATTAAATGTGAGTTATGGATAAAGGAAATATATTTTTTGGGGAATGTTATCACCATAAAAGGGATATCGATGGACCCTTCCAAGAAAAATTCAATCAAAGATTGGTCTAGGAAAACTTCAATAATATAGATCCCAAAGTTTCTTGGTATATTCGGTTACTACCAATGATTTTTGATGAAAATCTCATAGTTTTAAAACCCACTATTCAAGTTGAATCAGATGGGAGTGATGTTTTTATGGACTAGTGAATGTATAGACTAATTTAAAGATATGAATAAGAGGATTATCATTGCACCGGTTCTCACACTACCGATACATGAGGAACTATTTTTGTTGTACAAAGAGGAATCAAATAAGTGATTACACTGTGTACTAATTAAAAATTATAAAGTCATAGTCTATTCAAAAAATTAGTTGAAAATTCATGAGAAAATCTATTCTATGCATTATCTGGAGTTAGAAGTTCTGATCTATGTATTAAAAATCTAGCGACATTATCTCTATGGGGAGAAGTGTGAGTTATATACTGATCACAAGAGTCTCAAATATATATTCACATATAATGAGCTTAATATGATCCAATTTGGATGGTTAAAGAACAACAAGTATTATGAATTCTCAATCCTTTACTATCCTGGTAAGGAAAATAAGGTGGCAAATTCTCTAGGAAGAAAGGATCATGTATCTTTATTAATGATGATAATTGAGTTGGATCTAATATTCTTATATTTTAAAAGTATGGATATGGGTATCATTAAGGAAGGAACATCATAAATCCTTTTTCAAATGATTTCCTAACCATCCCGAATGGAGAAAATAAAGGATGATCAAAATAGTGATGTGGAAATCTAGAAGAAGGTGTAAGCAATGAGAAAGGTGAAATCCTCCATGTTTAAAATTAACAAGGAAGGAGTTGTAAGATTTGGGTCCTGACTATGTGTACCAACTGATACAATGATAAATAAGGAGCTTCTAAAGGATTCACATAGCTCTTCCTTCTTTATTTATCGACAGAGAAAACATATGTATTGAGATATATGATTGAACTATTAGTGGGATAATATGAAGAAGGAGATTATTGAATATATGTTAATGTGCAGGGTATGTCATCAAATGAAGCATGAAAGGAAAAAGTATATGGGGATGATGCAACCACTACCCATACCAAAATGGATGTGGGAGAACATTAATTTGGACTTTGTCTTTGAACATCCAAAGACATCTAGAGGAAACGATGATATATAGGTTGTTATGGATTGTCTCACAAAGATATCTCACTTTATCATAATTCTTGAGGAATTATTATAGGATAAACATGAACAATTATACATTAGAGGAGTGATAAGGCTACATGAAGAACGACTATCAATTATATCTGATCAAGATATGAGATTCACCTCCAAGTTCTTGAAAAGTATCCAACATGCTCTAAGAACTAAAATGAACTTCATTACGACCTATCATCCTCAAACTGATGGTAAATCTGATCTAATTATTAAAACACTAGAAGACATGTTAAGAGAATGTTCTATGGACTTCAAAGGAGGATGGGACCAACACCCACCACTAGTCGAATTCAACTACAACAATAGTTTCCACTCAAGCATCCAAATGACACCATAGGAATCTATTTATGGGAAATTATGTAAAACACCAGTGTTCTAGGAGGAATTTGGTGAATGTTGGTTTCTATGACCTGAAATGGTCAACGAAATGGTTGAGAAGGTAAAAAATATTCAGAAACACATCATGGTGGATTAATTCTGATAGAAGACCTATGAATATAACCGTCGACGTGGCCTTGAGTTTAAGGATGGGACATGGTATTCCTCTGAATATATCCATGGAAGTGGATCATGATATTTCGGAATAAATGAAGGCTAAGTCCCAAGTACATCAACCCCTTAGAGGTCCTTAATCATGTAAGAGATGTGTCCTATCTACCAGCACTTCCACCAACCATATCTCAATTATGTGATGTATTCCACATATTTCTATTGAGGTAGTAAACAAAAAATCCATCACATGTACTAAATGAAGAGGCCGTACAATTGGAGAATGATCTCTTTTATGAGGAGCATGACCTAAATATCTTGGACCGTATAGATAATGTTCTAAAAACAAGATTTATGACCTGTTAAAATTACTATGATGAAACCATAAGTACAAAGGGGAAACATTGGAACCATAAGAAGCGATGAAGGATAAGTATCCTCACATTTTTCCCTATATCATGTAAAACAAAATTTCAAGGGTGAAATTTCATATGGGGAAAGAATGTAACAAACCAACGTTGTATCAACGAAAATGCCATTCTTATAATTATGTAATACATTATAATCACAAAAAATCGAATTAAGAAAATAATAAAAACAATATAAATGAATAATGAATGAAATAATAGGGATTTCTAAAAGTAAGGGAACCTTTACCGATGAAATAATAACTTGACCTTGGGATTAGTAATATGACCCTTATTAATAGTAAACAGACCAAATGAATAATATCCTCACCTTTTAATGTATATATAAAATTTAGGAATCTTATAAATGAATGTATTATATAATTTTATCATAGTATAAGTAGAAAAATGTTTTAAAAAATATTAATTATGTGTTCGTGTTTTTATTAGTTATCAATATTTAATTACAATTTTATAATTAATAGAAGGATTTAAAAGAAAATTTATTTTCATAAAAAATATTTAAAAATTAACTTTTTTGTCTTATGATTTTAATATAATATTATGAGACCTTATTTAATTATTAAAAGTGATATAAAATTTGTTATAATTTTATTTTTTTTATTTTTTGAGTAAATGATGATTTTAATTAAAAATTAAATTTCCCATATTTATAATATTATTTTCATAAAATTGAGTTTATTTTTTAATTATACACATTTGAAAATGGTTAAGGGTAATTTATATAATTTTTCTGAAAGACATGAATTTTTGCTGAATAGTAAAATATGGTAATTTACAGTTTAAGCTAAATACTTGATTTATTGAGGCATAGATGATGTATGGATAATTTAAGCCCAAAATCTCAAAATATCCTTAATTTTTTTATTATTTTTGATGATAATTCACAAAATATTAATAATCTTTAGGGAAAATAATAAACCAATGAGTAAAATAATAAGAAATCACCCATCTCCTCCACTATAAATACCACCCCTCACCACCTCTTCTCCTCACACATCTCAAGCTTGGAAACTTGTGAAAATTATGCTCAAATATATTCCCAAACATCTCCCCATGTATATAAGCTATTGGTCTCATCTAAGGACTAAAACCATTTCTCTAAGGAGGCTCTCAAGGAGGAGAAATTCAAGAGGTAAATTCCTCCTTCGTTTTTTTATTTTCTTTTCAAGTTCTTTATTTTCTTCTTCTATCCTCACATAACCTCTTCCAAATAGAATTATAAATCCAATAAAATTAATATAATATAATATTATTATTTATTTGGAATAATCCATCATAAATGTTTTCCCCTATACTTTTGTTCAGAAAAAAATGAAAACATCATTCATGATGTGTTAATTAATCACAATCAAGGACAATGTGTTTTCAATTTCTATGACAATATTCAAGGATGGTCATGAAAATATTTTTATGGTTGAACTAGAATATAATATATGTATTGTATCTTATGTAATTTTATTAAACCATTACTTATACAAGATATTAAAAAATCGTACAAAACTAGTTTACTGTGATAAAAAAATCGCTAAAATTAATCTAAACAATTATCATTAACATGTTATCTAATGATTTATCCACACAAAAAATAACCAAATGAATTATATAAAAATTTAAACTTCTATAATTTAATTAATAACTTATAATTTCAATTTTTTATTTCTATTTCCATTTTACGTAAATTTACTTAAACTTATACTATTGAACTGATCGTGAAAACTAAGAAAATGAGCACTCTTGAACGATGAAACTGAACACTATAACTCCTCAAAAAGACATAAATTAACATTAATAAAATCCTGATAAATAAATTAAATTTAAAATGGTGTTTTAATAATTAATTAATCAATTTAATTTTATTATTTAGTATATTATGATCAAGTGTAGAACTGTTTCAGACATATGGTAAGGGATTCTACCCAAACCTCCATTTTTACTTAGGGTTACTCTTTCTCTCTCTTTACTAAAAAATAATGATTCTTTATATTTATTTAATTATTATAAATTCATTTTACATTTTCTTAAATAAAGTATCTATATCATATCATCCTTTTTATGGGGAAATATATGTTTTAAAAATGTTCCCTTCTCAATTATTTCCTATAGGAAATCCCAATTAAAGGGAACTTCCAGATTTCCTACCGATTTTCAAGTTCACTCCATAGTATGTTTTAATCCACCATTATTTTTAAAAAATAACTTATTTTATCATGGAAAACTATCTTTTTTTTCAACTATGGTTTTATAAAAACAATTATTCATTTTCCATTTTAAAGAATCTCGAAGGTTTTCCCTCAAATCCTACCAAAATGTTTTATTTATAAAGTTCCTTAAACACAATTATCACTTCCAATTGACATAAATTATTATGATATGTTCTTATATTATCTTATTAATGTACATTTATTATTTAAATCATTTATTTAATGGAAATTAATATGATATTCTATTTTTATATGCCTTTTGACATTATTATGATATCCAATTCATTCCAGGAGTAACCCTAATGTTTATGTTTGATTGCTTATGTATGATTCTTTATGTGAAAATAATACTCATGAACATGTTATGATGGGTGCACCCAGATAGAGCTCATATTCATTGGGAAACTTTTTGTCTCCTGAGATGTCATGTGCAACAATCTTAGTGGTTAGCCTTGACTCACGCTCCATGGGGAACAGTCTTGGTAGTTAACTATGACTAATGTTCCATGTGCAATGTGCCTTGACTCATGATTAAGTAATGTTGTATGTTGTTTCCAAATTTCTATGATACCATGTTTATATGATTCCATGTAATACATGTTATGCATCCTTATGTCTTTTCATGATCCATGTATTTTTATGTCACCATGTTATGATTTCTAACCCATGTGCTATACTTTATTAATATGTCTATAACCTTACTGGGATTTTTAGATCATCCTATTGTTCATGTATTTCACATGGTATCCTTTGAAAATTTAAGTTCTCAAAGTAATTTAGGATCTCTTAATGAATATTAAATAAAATATGATTTATTTTGGTTTTATTTTGTTTAATTATGTGTCTAATCTTCCAAAGACACTAAAATTTATGATCTTTGGTTTGTATTTAATGTTTAAGTATGATTAAATTCAAGTAATAATATGTGTAAAAGTATAGGGTCTCTATGGTTGGTTTCAAATAACGTTCTAGTTATCTTCGTATATTTGGAATAGATAACTTATATAATTACCCTAGGGATACGACTTAGTATGGGAAAACATCCCTAGTTTTTTGTTAGTACAAAGTAATTCACTTACCAAGAAAATAAATTCCTGTCTGGATACTATAGGTGACATGGTACCAGATTAGATATGCCTAGGTGTAGTAACTCAGAAAAGGTGTTCTGGACCTGACTCGGGGTAAACTGGTACATGAAAATTGGCCATACTGCACTCCTAGTTTGACGTTCCAAAGGGATATGATTTGGTAAATTTATAGGCTCATTAAAAAAAATTATTAAGGAAAAAAATTCCCATTATAATATATTTTATGAAACACATCATGAATAACATAGATTGAAACCTAGGGAATCAAAAGTTTAGAAATACTTTTCATTTACATGTTTATCCTTTTATGTTAAAATTTACCTATTACTATGTTTATTAGGTATGTTTTCATTCCCCCAAATTATAGGTTCTTTTTATTAGTTAGTAGCTTGGAATAGAAGAACTAGTTCCAACAATCAATCTGATAGGATATGTGATGATTGCTCTAATGATATGCCAAATATGATGGGAACAGGTGCTCAAAACTTCATGACAGTACTTGATCAATTGGATAAAGTTATGAATAATAACTTAAATCAGCTGTAATACCATCATTATCATAAGATATTTCAAGTTTTAGTTGAATCCTTTATATGAAAAAGGTATCCCATGTTTTTTGGATCTTCTGATCCCCTCCTGGCCGAATAGTGGATTAAATCCATTGAAATGATAGTCTTTATCCTATTGTGCTCAAAAGAAGATAAGTTTGTGCTGGAGGTCTATCACTTTGATGGGGAAGTAGATAAGTGGTGGAAAATGATCAAGAACATAATTTTCAAGGAATAAATTAATTCCATGGATTTGGAGGAATTCAAGGAAATTTTTCTCAATAAATAGTTTCCCCAAACCATCTATCTCAAGATGGAAAGATAGTTCCTCAAATTTATGTATAAGAAAGATGAGTCTATAAGGGCCTATGAAGGAAAATTTACAAGGCCTGTAAGATAAAACTCCAGCTTTGTCATGAACATTCAAATTAAGGTGGATCCCTTCTTTAGTGCACTAAAGTCGAGTCTATGAAAAGTTTTGTGGAATAGAGACATTGATATCTATGAATATATTTTCCGTTGTGACCTTAAGGTTGAAATAGAGATTAGAGACTCCTAGTGGTTTCGTGGGGCTAGTACAAAAAAGAAGAAATTGGAGTTTAATATGGATGGATAAAAATATAAATCCCATGATGGAAAGAACACCCAACATCTCACGTGTCAAAAATGTGCAAAGAATCATATTGGATATGCCTAAAGGGAACATAGAAATGCATCAAATATGGAAGAATGAGGCATCTGGATAATAACTGCTAAAGAAATATGAAGATTCCCACTAATCTAGAAGAATAAATGGAGGTTCAGATCAATACCCAGCCTATAGTTTTGTGTTAAAACTACATGGAACATGGGCATCATGTAAACCATTTCTCTAATCAAAGGGTTGTTGGAGGCAATCAACAACAACAACCTCCAAGGAATAAAGGAAGGGAATATGCTATAAATACTACTAAAGTGGATCCCAAAACTGATGTAGTGACATGTATAATGATTATTCATTCAATAATAGAAATATGCTATTTTATTATTATTCTATAAATTATTTCATATTTTTTAAGTTTAGTATAACTATTTAAACACCACCTCAAAATATGGAGGTTGAGTTATCTTTGAGAATAGAAAATGGTTAAATTAATGCATCCAAAGTATATAACTCCTCCCTGGTTAATGTTTGTTGAACGAAAATCCCATCAAATATTTTTATAATCGCTTTGGTAGAGTTTGATGTTATTTTGGGCATGAATTTACTATCTTTATATAAAGGCAATATAAAATTTTAGGAAAGGTAGATTACACTTCACATCCCAAATCATAATTTAATTAAATACATGTATATGGAAGAGGATGAGTCTTATTTAGAATCATTTTCTTAAATCTAGATATTACATCCTTATGAGAAAGTGTATCTCACTAAAATTATTGAGACAAAGGGGAGAATCTTTCTCAAAGGCATGCCCATTTTAATGGACTACACTGATTTGTTCCATGAATATATTACTCATATTCCTATTGAATGAGAGGTTGAGTTATAAATTTAACACATTCCTAGATATCAAACTATATCAAAGACACCTTATATAATGTCCACTATTATGATGGAAGAACTAAAGGATAAGTTACAGGAAAATATTGACAAGGGTTTTATATGCCTGAGAGCTTCACCATGGAGTCCACTAATCCTATTTTTCAAGAATAAGGATAGATCAATGGACCTCTACGTTGATTATTGTGAGATCAATAAAATCAAAAAATAAAAATAAAAATTATATCCTTCCTCAGATGGATGACTTGTTCAATCAGCTATGTGAGGACAATTATTTCTCTAAGTTGGACCTTCGATTGGGATATCCAAAATTAAAGGCGGGGAAGGAAGAAATTAACAAGACCAACTTTAGAACAAGGTATAGACACTATGAGTTCATAGTGATTCACTTAAAACACACTAATTATCTATTAATATTCATGGTATTAATGAATATAGTCTTAAAAGATTATCGCAATAAATATGTTATAGTATTTATTGATGATAGTATAATATACTCCAAGAGAAAGGAGGAAAATCAAGAGCATTTGAATATTGTTTTGAGGACTTTGTGAAGGTAGAAACTATATGTAATATACAATCAATGTTATTTCTAGATAAAGTATCTTTTTTGGGAAATTATTTCACCAAAAATGGATATATGTGGAACCTTCTAAGAAAAGGGAATCAAAGAGTGGCATAGACCACCATCTTTAATAGAGATCCACAACTTTCTTGGTCTAGCTAGGCACTACTGATGATTTTTGAGGAACTTATCATAGTTTCCAAACCCACTAACCAAGGTGACTCAGAAGGGGGTGATTTTTAGACTATTGAATGTGAAGACTACTTTAAAGAGTTGAAGAATAGGCTTATCACTACAACGATTGTCACACAACCAATAAGGGGAGAAATATTTGTGGTGTACAATGATGATTCAAAGAAGTTATTAGACTTTGTACTAAGGAAAAATGACAATGCGATAGCCATTGAATTAATTCAGTTGAAAATTAATGAGAAAAAATACCCTATGAATGATATGAAGTTAGTAGTTGTGATCTTTGAGTTAAAAATCTGGTGACATTTTCTCTAGGGGGAAAAGTGTGAGATATATATTGATCAAAAGAGTCCAAAATATATATTAAAATAGAATCTAATTAATATTCACCAGTAATGATGGTTAATTATCATCAGTTATTATAACTTTTCAATCCTTTACCATCATGGTAAGGAAAATAAGTTGGAAGATGATCTAATTAAAAAGTATCCCACTTCTTTATCAATGATGAGAATTGAGAAGGATACAATCTTCATAGATTTGAAAAATATGGACATGGGAATCATTAATAAATGAATATTATCAATAATTTCTCAAATGATTAATCAACTATCCATTATGGGGAAAATAATGTATTCTAAAAGGATTGTTGTGGAAATCCTGAAGAAGGTGGAGGTATGAGAAAGGTAAAATCCTTAGAGTTTAAAATTGACGAGGAAGGAGTTATAAGGTTTGGGTCATGAATATAAGAACACGATTCTTATTTTTGAGGTACGGGTTTCTTCTTTTCTCTTTTCCTTAGGTGTTTTTGAGAAAATAAGGAAAGTGGGTAAACATCCTGAATTTTGGGACTACACACCTTGTACTTCTCCAAACGCCATGTATTTTGGCCGTGTGGGATGAGTACACAAGGCGAGTAGCACCGTCGGTGATGAAAGGTGTAAAAACCCGACTACAAACCGTGTAGTGGGTATTTACTCGCCGTGTAGTTAGTCAGTAGGTGAATAGTAAGGTAGTGGAGGTAGCTGCCAGCTGAGCGACAGTACACGCCACGTAATCCGGAAAAACACATCGTGTACTCATGTCAATAGATGAACAGTGCCACACTGGCGAGAAGCCTCCATAGGAATAGTTTAAAAATGAAAAGTACACGCCGTGTACTTAATAAGTACACGCCATGTAGTTTGTATTTTTTTTCTTAAATTGGTAGTAGCCTCCCTATTCATAGAAAAGGCTTAGAACCGGAGGAAGGAGTTAGGAGGGAGGGACAGACCTCCGAGGAGCTCCAGATCGTGTACCGGGAATCCGTTTTCTGCACCGTCGATCTCCCTGGAACCGCACGGGTGAGCTCTTCATCCTCTTTGTGTAGTTCTTGCCAATTATTTCTATAAGGGAATTTATTTGAGTTTGAAATAGGTTTCATTTCACATTAGATATATGTCGTTTTTGGAAGATTGGAGGATTATCGTTCGCGTATACCGTTTAGGGGCATTAGAGGTAGGTGGCTTGGTGTTTAAATTCCAACTATTGTGCGTTTTTGTGTACCGTTGTGCTACAGACCCATGTTGGGGTATCGTATGGCTGAGGCTATGGCTATTTTGAATACCTATAATTGTAAATGTAATTAAATGTGATAAAAAAATGTTTTTTGGGATCCCTGCATAGATCCAGGACCACCCCTGGGGTGCATTCCTCTGTTTAGCCATTTGGCTAGGATAACCAAGGGTATGCCATGTTTATTTTATGCATTACTTTTTCCTTGAGAGGAATTGTAAACAATTGCATGTTTAAATTTTGGGCATGTCCTGGTTACTTGTTTGGCCTAAGGGCGTGGAAATATATATATATATATATATATATATATATTGTATTATCCTGAGGGCGTGGATATATATATATATATATATTATATAGACTGAGGGCGTGGATATTATATAGCCTGAGGGCGAGGCCTGATGGTGAGATATTATATAGCCTGAGGGGGAGTCCTGAGGGAGAGATATTATATAGCCTGAGGGCGAAGCCCGAGGGTGAGATATTATATAGCCTAAGGGCATGGATATTATAAAGCATGAGGGTGTGGTTTTACTATATTAGCATGAGGGTGAGATTATGTTTGGCCTGAGGGATTGGCTCTTTTGAGCACATAATGTTATTGAATTAAATGGTTAAATGAATAATAAAATAGAAATATAACTGGTAAAGTTAGTTACTTTTGAGTACTGCTTAGTTTATTGCATTTTACTACTGCACACTATTGTTGCATATTTTCACACAGTTGGACACGAGCCTTTGGTGGGTGCCTACTGGGATTTATTTCTCACACCCTATTTGGGGTCATGTCTTCAGACCCAAAAAGATTACATTTCTGCAGGTATGGATAAGGGAAAGGGTCTTTATACAAGAGCATGATTGTTGCTGAGGAGTAGGGGAGCATGGGACTGAGCTTAGGCTCGTGATGCTGTTGGATGTTATGTTTTATTTTGCTGTACTCTGTATTTTACTATACTGTATTGTTGTGTAACATGTTCTGGATGTTTTATTATAACTTGAGACATTTTGCATCATTATCTATATAACTGTTCGTTATCTTTTACTTAAGCTGTTTATTTTAGGTGTTTACAATTTATTACTTCCACTGTTGTTATATGATGTACATTTTATTCCACTACGCCACACTTTGAAAAATGAAGGAATAGTTTCCCAACTATCAGACCTGTGCCCTTGCTGCTAGTTGGCAGCCTCTGGTGTTTGGGGAAATGCGCTTGAGGTCATGTGACCAACCGGGTTCAGGGCACCCATGGAGTGGCACCCGGATCCGGGACATTACAAAGTAGGATCGAAGGTGTTTATTTTCTTTGAATTACTATTTGGAGCCTTGGTCAGGGATTTGACTGGAATGATAGTTGGTAATAAGCTGTGTGCGGGCGTAGCTAAATCGTGTACAGGGAAAATCCAGTCTACCTCATATTTTTTCAATTCTTCTGAATTTTCAAATTTTACAGTTGATTTGATTTCACTGTTTTGTGACGCACTTGTGATTGTTATGTTTATAAATTATCCATGGGTTCTATTTTAGTTTCAACCCAATGAGATGAGGGTATGAAATCTCTTGCATCATTTAGGCACATGCTAGTAATCACATTCCATGCATAGTTCCATGCCATGTAGGTGCATTAGAAATTGGATGTTGTTGTGATAGTTATTGTACTAGAAAAGCATGATGTTGTGATAACTGCTTGATAAATACCTACTATGTGATAGGGTGTTTTCTTTTGAGAATGTTTATAGAATGGACGCCGAACTTTGGTTTTTGGGGAGTATGGGACCTCATTGACCAAAATTTGGTGGATCATTAATTGTTTATCTTGTTATAAAACATATAAGATGTAAAATATTGATTCGTAGGGAGTATGGGCCCTCAAGGATAGGAATTTGGCACTTAGGTGTTGTTTTTAGTATTTTCTAGGTTCCGGGGTAGTTTTAGAGGTGTACTATCCGGAAAACCCAATATACACGCTGTGTAGTTCCGTGGACACACACCGTGTGTTCTTCTGGTCGGGAAGAAAAGAAAACTTTTTGAGTACACCCCGTGTACCCTAAGTACACATCATGTAGTCACTTTCCATGTCAAGGACCTTGTTGGCGGAGACACAGGGAAGGGAAATGATTGGGAAAAACACGCCGTGTACCGGATGTACACGCCATGTAGTGTTGACCCAGAGTCCGGCCATGTAACTAACAAAGACGGACGGAGGGGACCTTAAGACATACACGCCATGTCCACTGTAGAACATGCCATGTAGTCTGACCTGGGATCTGGATGGGTAACTAACAACACGGGTCAGCGTAATCTTTTCGTGTACACATCATGTCCATATGGAACACGCCGTGTAGTGTGAGCCATGTATCCAACCATGTAACTAACAACACGGGTCAACAAAGCTTGTCTAGTACACGCCGTGTACCTGTGGGACACGCCGTGTAGTCTTGTCTGAAAACATACCATGTGGATTTAGCCGTGTGGCTGGGGAAACGGTGTAGTGTACACGCCATGTTCGGGTGTAACACGCTGTGTAGTTTAAGCTGAGTAGTCGGCCGTGTCATGAATGACACGGGCAGTTGGAATTTACACCACACATGCCATGTAGATGTTATAAACGCCGTGTATTCTTGTTCAACGTGAGCCCTATGACTTAGCCGTGTTAGAGGACCCAGGCTGTAATGCCCCGACCCCAGTTACCCAGAGTCAGTGCATTATTTTAATACATTGGCATGATTACAAGGAATCAAGTCCCGAAGGACCGATCAATTTAACAGTCTTTGAAAAATAGATCACATACATGAATGTTACATTTTCACTTTACGACGTACACAAAAACATAAATAATCTTTATGAACACCATTATTCCCTTAGCTTAACCCTACATATCAATCACATTACACTTCTGGGAATCCTGGGAAAAATAAAACATAGAAAGGGGTGAGCTCAAATGCTCAGTAAGGGTAAGAAATAAAACAGAAACTTTCAAAAATAAGCATAAACATTTAAGGAAATGTATAAAACTAAAACAAAAGCCTTTTAAACTTGTGCTTCATCATAACATGATGGAAATAAAATGAAATAATTCCATTTACTTATTCGCATGGATATTCTACTAATCGAATAATTACATGCAATATCACTAACCACTTTTATAATGATGGAATGCATAATGCCAGACAATCATAACCACATAGCCAAGGCCTCATGCCAAGACTACAAATAAGATTTTGTCAAGGCCTTGTGCCAAGACACTAGTTTGTCTCATGAGACCTACCGATGCATCGAGGAGCTATAGTAGGCTCCACCTGTGACATATTAAGTCCAATGCATTCCCATATGAAAAGGTTTAATCATAACGTAAACATTTGTATTAAAACTAGCATACGAAATGTAAATACATTCTCCATAAACCATGAATGGTATAAAAATAACACATCCACAGTCAAACATATCACAAAACCTTCAATAGAAGTTTTTTATAAAAAATCAACATCAAATGAGCTTAAAATCCATCAAATGATGAGTAAATTTTTTTGAGAGAAATATCCTTTTTGTAAAATCATTTAAAAGTCACACATTTATAAATGAAGTAATTTTAAAAGAGATTTTTGAATCAAAGTGTCCCATACCATTTTGAAACTTTTGAAAAGAATTATCATTTCAAAACATTCATGTCCATATAAACAAATCCTTATAATCATTTTGAAAACATGAACATTAATTGAAAAGATTTAGAAAGATAAATCTTTAAAACATTTGAAATTTTGATCATGATAAAGAGTACCTTCCAAAATCCTTAAAATCATAATTTTGAAATCATTTTTATGAAAAATGGACATGGATGATAAAAATTTCCCAATAAATACTTACACATAAACAATCTCGGATAATAATGAGATTGAGGAATTAACCCTTACCAATTTGGTAACTTACGAAACATCCAACCCATGAAAGAGTTATCATACAATGAATATGTAAATACTCATAAATTAATGTTTATTACACAAATAATACAATTATGGGCAGTACATACACCACACAAAATGTAATAGTGGAAATATGGCATGAATCTCACGGGAATAAGGAGTGAGATGAAAACTCCTTACCTTGCACTTTCCTTTAGTCGAGGGTACGTTTAACCTCCTGTACGAAGATCGTAGTATGTTATTAAATTATACCAGAACCATATTAATATTTATGAAATCATACATGATTCATTTATGACTTTATATTACCCATTTAATAATAATTTCCATGTTAAGTTATCATTTCATGTAATAATCACTTTCTTTATCGTACATGTTTTAACTTTTCACTCTTGGTTGTATCACTTAGATCATGATTTAAATAATTCCAGAATATAAAACATGATAAATATATCATATATATTTAGAATAAAAATATGTATAATATACATATATATGAAATGGAAAACACCGTTGATGGAGACAGTAGTCCGTACGTGCGCATAAATGCTGTTTCTGTTTTCATATAGTATTGAACGAAAGTAAGTGAATAATATATATGTAAGTACATAAATCCTTATATATATATATATATCTCTAGTAGCATTATTATGTCATATATTACATAATTATTAGTAATATATATTTTTATAATCGTTGATGAATGGTGAACTTGGAAAAGAATCTCATCGCGTCGTGGAGACGGTAATCCGTACGTACGCACGAGCGAAAATATCATACTTTTGCTGTTAAAATAATATATAATTGGATGGTATATCATATATAAAGAATCATTATCATGTTATATTTATTATTTACATGAATTACAAATCATTATTATTCCCATCCAAATAATAATATATCAAATAACAATTACACCACGACTTGGAGACGGTAATCCGTACGTACGCACGTATGGTGACATGTCATTCAAAGGATGGATAGAATACTGAAAATGGTTATACCATATTTATAATAATATTACAGTATATTGGAGATACTAGATTCATTATTTTAGAATCATAATAACAAAGAAAGAAGAAGTGGAAGAAGAAAAGAACTCGAAAAAGGGTGGTGAAATCTTTACCTCTTCTTCGGGTTCTTCATTTTTATTTGATCAAAAGGGAACCTTAGGATGGATTTCTGACTAAAGGAAGGCCTCTAGGATAAAGTGAGGGAAGTTTAGAGAGTATTTGTCCAGGGTTTGGCCGAACCAAAAGGCTTTGAAGGTGTGAATTAATGAGAACGGGGAGTGTCTTTTTATAAGAGGGGTGATGGGCACCTTTGGAAAAGTTAGAAATATTATTTTATAATAAATTCATATTTGGTTTCTAATGGCTTAAAAGTGGATTATTTAAAGGTTAAGGTGGGGATGGGTCGAAAACCACTCAACCAATATAATTTAGACAGGTTTGGGTCATTATATTAACCTTATATTTTAGTTTTAACTCTTAGTTAATTAGTTTGACACTTACCATGTCACTTTGTATTTTTGTATTTTATAGTTAATAAACATACTATATACATCCAAGTGACCCCCCAAGTGGTCCATAAATGATACAACTATCATGATATAAGTCTCTTGGACGAACCTTTGATTTTTATGAATTTAATATCAATTAATAATATAATATTTGTTTTAAAAACTCTTTTATGTCAATTTTGACACTATTCAATAATTGACTTTTGAAAAAATCATAACAGAATGATTACTTCGAAAAAAGTTAATTAAATCAATTATAATATGTCATATTATCCTATAAAATTAGTTTAATTTATTAAAAGTCTCAAATTATATTTATTTGGGTATTTATAATATCAATTATTTTAATTTTTCACTATTATGGTAATTACTGTATCATCATTGTGTCATAAATAAATTAACTTATTTAATGTCAAAAAATTATAAATAAAATATCATTAAGTTGGATATATTTTTATATTTATAATGAATATTTATAGTTGAAAATTTAACATATATAACCTTATGTAAAAATTGGTTTTCTAAAAGATATATGCTTATGTCATTTTTGTATTTATTTTAACATAATAAAATAAAGTGTCCCTATCACCTACAAGTGGATCCATGGGGTCATAAAATCAACCCAAAGTTCCCATGGTCGGACATGTATCCAAAAATAAGGTTAGGACACGTTTTAGGATAATTTTTTAGTATTATAATATTATTTTTTAACCCTTATTTACCAGATTTACCCTTTAACCATGGAAAATAAAATATTTACCGAAGTAATTATTCAAAATGTATAAAAATAAAAGTTACCTATTTACACAATTTGTACATTATGATTCCAAATATGGAATCTATTTTTCCAAATTCAAAACATAGAAGTGGCAGAAAATAATTTAAAATTAATTCCCGCTGTCAAAACAAAAAGCGTGTTTTCAAGATATAATAACTATCAAAAGATAGATACTTGTTTATGTCCGGTTTAGTTGTGAAATTATGTCCAATGACCAAAATTGTATTAAATGGTAAAAATATATTCTAAATATACTTTAAAAACACTAAAATTCATTATTTATCACTATTAATTATTTTGATTAAAAAAGTTGTTTTTAATTAAAATTTAGTAATTTTCACTATTCATCAAAATATTAAAGTTATCCGAAAAGTACCAAAATTTCACCTTAGGAAAAATTCGATACTACGAATCCAAAAATGAAGTCCATATATAGAGATAAAATTTCTAAAATTTTAAAAATTAGGTATTACTATTCATAACAGCTACTTTGATTGCTCGTGGTGAGTGTTAGAACATGAAGTTGCGTACAATACACGCTACTGTATTATTCAAAGAGAAGCGTATCGTGGAAGATTGGGGTGTTACATTATCCCCACCTTCAATAAATTTCATCCTCGAAATTTGATATTGTTATTTGAAAATAAAGGTTGAAAATAGAAAATATCTTCGTGGAAAAACCCACATCGGAAATTTGGTTAATAATATTTAGTCTTAACAAGATGAAAAGAGAAATGAAATGGTCCCCAAAAATTTTTGATCTTGATTATGAGGACATTTTTGGAAATTATAGACATATAATTTGAGGAAAAACGTAAATATTTATAGGTAGTGATTGATGTCATCAATCACAAATAAGTTTAAAATTGAGGTCCTTAAATTCATCAATCTATGATGAATTAAAATACCATCAGTTCAACAAAACATAAGGTCTTAGGATAACACATTTTTGACATTTCAAAATATCTTAGTTGAAATCCCACATAGAAAAATGAATTAATGAGGCCTCTATTTAAAATAAAGAGTGGAAAGTATGAAGATTACCAAAAATAACACATACTAGGGTTCCATGTAGGAAAATATGGATATGGAAGAGAAATATAACCATCAATTATCTGATGAAGAGTGGTAGAGAAAATGGATATAAAAAGGCCAACAATCCCAAAGCCATAAATTAGTGATGATCTAAGGTTCCTTTTAGGACAACATTTTTGTTCTAAGTTTCATTTCTTAATGTTGAGGAATTTATTTATGGGATTGGCTAAGATCATAAGGAGATATACTTACTTTATAATTAGAGTTTTATCCATTAATAAATTTCTAACACAAATTCATCTTTCACCCCAAAACATAATACAAATCAAAAATACTCTATTTATTCTAATCGTATAGGGTTCTAAATATAATGAATTTATAATTCACATATCAGACCCTTTATGTAAAGAAACTACATTATACCATCTAGGAACTTTATGTAGCACAATGGTAGGTGATGAATCCCAATTGCACTATGGTTGTGGGTTCGATTCCCGCAGCTTTTTCTGATACGATGGGTGGTCACACGGTCTGCATGTTGTCATTTTATAAAAATCCAAAAAAATAACCTTTCAAACTTAATCCATTCCAACCATTAGACTTATCCAAAATACTATTATCCAAACTCACAGTAAAAAATTTACAAGGAAGTTAAACATAATGAGGATTCTTTTTCCCAGGTAATAACATGTGAACGCCTTCCTCATAAATTCTTTTACAACATCGCAACATCCTGAATTACCAAAATCAACCATCTCTTATTCCAAAATCACTACCTCAATATTAGGACCACATTAAGGTTTATCTTTCCTTAAACCATTTTATTTCCAAAAAAAATTAACTCGCTGTAGATTCACTTTTCATAGTACCATAAAATCTAAAATCCTTAATTAAATAGTACTACAGTACAATCCTTATTTATTTCCAGAACATCATTGATACAACACTTAAATAAAATAATTCTAAAATAACAACATAGGAACACCAGTCATTCCTCTTAATCTATAGTAGTATCATAACATGATTATTATCCAAATATCATCATTTGCGGCATAGTCTGATGACTGGGACATTGGTTCGCGTAGTGTCCACACTCCTTGAAAATGAAGAATTTTACATTTGAAACCATTTTCCTACCCTTGCAGTCACGTACTTTGTGCCATTTCCCTCAACACTTATAACAAACTCCCATTCCTTTCAGGCAAGATCCAGGGTGTTTCTTTCCACAATTATCACATATGGGAAAATTCTTCTTTTCCCTTTTCCCTTTATCCATCTTTCTCTCTTCCATCCTTTTCTTCTCTTGCTTCCCTTCAAAGCCATAGGACTCCAAGAATTTTTTACTCATCTTATCAACACATGATAGTATTTCTTTATATGATGATAATACGTGGGAAACTATTTCCCTTCTAAATTATGTCTTAGGACCACAAAAGATATGATCCTTCTTACTCTTTGGATCATAAGTTTTACGGGAGTTCACATTCCTTCTACTGGGTGCCATTTCTATACAATATCATAAACTAGTTCAGTTTATGAATTGCAATGAATAATTACCAAACTTGTAAAATATCGAAAACAAATTGAACAGTTTATGGATATAATCCATAATCATAAAAATGTTTTCTTTGAGTAAGTATATACTCATAACCCCTTCATAATGGTTTGTAAATAAAATGAGAATTTTCCTAAGCATATCCCCCGGGAGTGTCGTAACCAAGAGTGCAGCAAGGCCCGTTGTCGTGCACCAGTTCCCGTTCGAGTCTATCTCAAAGAGGTGTTTTCCGGTTTTACCCCTAGGTATATCTGTACCAGAGCCGCCTCTACCTTCTCATATCCAGATAGTGATGTATTGCTTGGAAAACTCACAAAATCACTACAATACCAAAATTCTAGGAAGTTATTCTATACTAATTCTCAAAGTCTATCTTGGAGCTATGTGCTCTAATCAGAGTTTATCTAAATCAAGTTTCTAAGGTTATTGCTAAACTTCCTCTAATACCAACTGTAATGCCCCGACCCCAGTTACCCAGAGTCGGTGCATTATTTTAATACATTGACATGAATACAAGGAATCAAGTACTGAAGGACCGATCAGTTTAGCAGTCTTGGAAAAATAGATCACATGCATGAATGTTACATTTTCACATTAAGACGTACAAAACAAAATAAATAATCTTTATGAACGCCAGTATTCCCTTGGATTAACCCTGCATATCAATCACATTACACTTCTTGGAATCCTGGAAAAAATAAAACATAGAAAGGGGTGAGCTCAAATGCTCAGTAAGGGTAAGCAATACGGCGGAAACATTTAAAAATAAGAATAAACATTTAAGGCAATGTATAAAACTATAACAAAAGCCTTTTAAACTTGAACTTCATCATAATATGGAAGAAATAAAATGAAATAATGCCATTGACTTATTCACATGTATATTCTACTAATTGAATAATCACATGCAATATCACTAACCACTTTCATAATGATGGAATGCATAATGCCAGACTATCATAACCACATAGCCAAGGGCTCGTGCCAAGACTTCAAATAAGATTTCTTCAAGGCCTTGTGCCAAGACACTAGTTTGTCTCATGATACCTACCGAAGCATCGAGGAGCTATAGCGGGCTCCACCCGTCACATATTAAGTCCAATGAATTATCATATGAAAAGGTTTGAACATAACATAAACACTCGTATTAAAACTAAAATACGAAATGTCAATACTTTCTCCATAAACCATGGATGGTATAAAAATAACACATCCACGGTCAAACATATCACAAAACCTTCAAAAGAAGTTTTTTATAATAAATCAACTTCAAATGAGCTTAAAATCCATCAAATGATGAGTAAAATTTTATGAGAGAAATATCCTTTTTGTAAAATCATTTAAAAGTCACACATTTATAAAGGAAGTAATTTTAAAAGAGATTTTTGAATCAAAGTGTCCCATACCATTTTGAAACTTTTGAAAAGAATTATCATTTCAAAACATTCATGTCGATATAAATAAATCCTTAAAATCATTTTGAAAACATTGACATTAATTGAAAAGATTTAGAAAGATAAATCATTAAAACATTTGAAATTTTGATCCTGATAAAGGGTACCTTTAAAAATCCATAAAATCTTCATTTTGAAATCATTTTTATGAAAAATGGACATGGATGATAAAAATGTCCCAGTAAATACTTACACATAAATAATCTCGGATAATGAGGAGATTGAGGAATTAACCCATACCAATTTGGTAACTTAAGAAACATACAACCCATGAAAGAGGTATCATACAATGAATATGTAAATACACAAAAATTAAAGTGTATTACACAAAGAATACAATTATGGGCAGTACATACACCACACAAAAGGTAATATTGGCAATATGGCATGAATCTCACGGGAATAAGGAGTGAGATGAAAACCCCTTACCTTGCACTTTCCTTTAGTCGAGGGTACGTTTAACCTCATGTACGAAGATCTTAGTATGTTATTAAATTTTAACAGAACCATATTAATATTTATGATATCATACATGATTCATTTATGAATTTATATTACCCATTTAATAATAATTTCCATGTTAAGTTAACATTTTGGGTAATAATCACTTTCTTTATCGTACGTGATTTAACTTGTCACTCTTGGTTGTATCACATAGATCATGATTTAATTACTTCTAGAATATAAAACATGATAAATATATCATATATATTTAGAATATAAATATGTATAATAGACATATATATGAAATGGAAAATACCATTTATGGAGACGGTAGTCCGTACGTACGCATAAACGATGTTTCAGTTTTCATATAGTATTGAATGGAAGTAAGTGAATAAGATATATGTAAGTACATAAATACTTATATATATATATATATCCAGTAGCATTATTATGTCATATATTACATACTTATTAGTAATATATATTTTTATAATCTTCGATGAATGGTGAACTTGGAAATGAATCTCATCGCGTCGTGGAGACGGTAATCCGTACGTACACACGAGCGAAAATATCATTCTTTTGATATTAAAATAATATATAATTGGATAGTATATCATATATACAGATTAATTATCATGTTATATTTATTATTTACATGAATTACAAATCATTATTATACCCATCAAATTAATAATATATTGAATAACAATTACACCACAACGTGGAGACGGTAATTCGTACGTACGCACGTATGGTGACATGTCATTGAAAGGATGGATAGAATACTGAATATGGTTGTACCATATTTATAATAATATTACAGTATATTGGAGATACTGGATTCATTATTTTATAATTTAATAACAAATAAAATATAAGTGGAAGAAGAAAGGAACTTGAAAATGGGTGGTGAAATCATTACCTCTTCTTCGAGTTATTCCTTTTGATTTGATCAAAAGGGCTCCTTGGGATGGATTTCTGACTAAATTAATCCCTATAGGATGAAGTGAGAGAAGTTGAGAGAGTATTTGGGTAGGGTTTGGACGAACCAAAAGGCTTTGAAGGTGTGGATTAATGAGAAGGGGGAGTGTCCTTTTATAAGAGGGGTGAGGGGCACCTTTGGAAAAGATAGAAATATTATTTTATAATAAGTTAATATTCAGTTTATAATGGCTCCAAAGTGGATTATTTAAAGGTTAAGATGGGGAGGGGTCGCAAACCACTCAACCAATAGAATTTAGATAGCTTTGAGTCATTATATTAACCTTATCTTTTAGTTTTAACTATTAGTGAATTAGTTTGACACTTACCATGTCACTTTGTAGTTTTATATTTTATAGTTAATAAAATTACTATATACATCCAAGATACCCCAAGTGGAACATTAATGATAAAAATATCATGATATAAGTCTCTTGGCCGAACCTTATTTTTTTAGGAATTTAATATCAATTAATAATATAATATTTGTTTTAAAAAATCTTTTATGTCAATTTTGACACTATTCAATAATTGACTTTTGAAAAATCATAACAGAATGATTACTTCGAAAACATTTAATTAAATCAATCCTAATATGTCATATTATCCGAAAAAAGTATTTTAATTCATTAAAATTCTCAAATTATATTTATTTGGATATTTATAATATCAATTATTTTAATTTTTCACTATTATGGTAATTACTGCATCATCATTGTGTCATAAATAAATTAAATTATTTAATGTCTCAAAATTATAAATAAAATATAATTATGTAGGATGTCTTTTTAGATTATTAATTAATATTTATAGTCGAAAATCCAACATATATAACCCTATGTAAAAATTGTTTTGCTAAAAGATATATGCTTATGTCATTTTTGTATTTATTTTAACTTAATAAAAATAAAGTGTCCCTATCACCTACAAGTGGCTCAATGGGGTCCCAAAATCGACCCAAATATTCCCATGATCGGATGTATCCACCAATAAGGTTAGGACACGTTTTAGGGTAATTTAGTATTATTATAATATTATTTTTTAACCCTTATTTACCAGATTTACCCTTTAACCATGGTAAATAAAATATTTACCGAATTAATTATTCAAAATGTATAAAAATAAAAGTTACCTATTTACAAAATTTGGACATCCTGATTCCAAATATGGAATCAATTTTTTCAAATTCAAAACCCATAAGTGGCAGAAATTAATTTAAAATTAATTCCCGCTGTTAAAACAAAAAGCGTGTTTTTAAGATATAATAACTATCCAAAGATTGATACTTGTTTATGTCCGGTTTAATTGTGAAATTATGTCCAATGACCAACATTGTATTAAATGGTGAAAATATATTCTAAATATAATCTAAAACCACTCAAATTCATAATTTATCACTATTAATTATTTTGATTAAAAAAGTTGTTTTTAATTAAAATTTTGTAATTTTCACTATTCATCAAAATATTAAAGTTATCGGAAAAGTACCAAAATTTCACCTTTGGCTAAATTAGATATTCCGAATCCAAAAATGATTTCCATTTTGAGAGTTAAAATTTCTATAATTTTAAAAAGTATGTATTACTATTCATAACGGCTACTTTGATTGGTCGTGGTGTGTGTTAGAACTTGAAGTTGCATACAACACACGCTACTGTATTATTCAAAGAGAAGAGTACCTTGGAAGCTCGGGGTGTTACATTCTCCCCTCCTTCAATAAATTGCATCCTCGCAATTTTATATTGTTCTTTGAAAATAAAGGTTGAAAATAAAAAATATCTTTGTGGAAAAACCCACATCGGAAATTTGGTTAATAAAATATAGTCTTAACAAGATGAAAAGAGAAATGAAAGGGTCACCAATAAATTATGATCTCGATTAGGAGGACATTGGTGGTAATTATAAACATATAATTGGAGGAAAAACGTAAATACTTATTGGTAGTGATTGAGGTCATCAATCACAAACATGTTTAAAATTGAGGTCCTTCAATTCATCAATCTATGATGATTTAAAATACCATCGGTTCAACGAAACATAAGGTTTTAGGATAACACATTTTTGACGTTTCAAAATATCTTAGTTGAAATCCCACATCGAAAAAGGAATTAACGAGGGCTCTATTTAAAATAAAGAGTGGAAAGTATGAATATTACCGAAAATAACACATACTAGCGTTCCATGTATGAAAATATGGATATGGAAGAGAAATATAACCATCAATTATTTGATGGATAGTGGTAGAGAAAATGGATATGAAAAGGCCAATAATCCCAAAGACAAAAATTAGTGATGATCTAAGGTACCATCAAGGATAAAATTTTTGTTCTATGTTCCTTTTCTTAATGTTGAGGAATTTATTTATGAGATTGTCTGAGATCATAAGGAGATATACTTACTTTATAATTAGAGTTTTATCCATTAATAAATTTCTACCTCAAACTCAACTTTCACCCCAAAACATAATACAACTCAAAAATACTCTATTTATCCTAATTGTATAGGGCTCCAAATATAATGAATTTATAATTCACATACCAGACCCTTTATGTAAAGAAACTACATTATACCATCCAGGAACATCATGTAGCACAATGGTAGGTGATAAATCCCAATTGCACTATGGTTGTGGGTTCGATTCCCGCAGCTTTGTCCGACACGATGGGTTGTCACACGGTCTGTGTGTTGTCCTTTTATAAAAATTCAAAAAAATAATCTTTCAACCTTAATCCATTCCAACCATTAGACTTATCCAAAATACTATTATCCAAACTCATAGTGAAAAATTTACAAGAAAGTTAAATATAATGAGGATCCTTTTTTCCAGGTAATAACATGTGAACTCCTTCCTCATATATTCTTTTACAACACCGCGACATCCTAAATTACCAAAATCCACTATCTCTTATTCCAAAATCACTACTTCAATATTAGGACCATATTAAGGTTTATCTTACCTTCAACCATGTAATTTCCAGAAAAAATTTAACTCGATGTAGAGTCACATTTCTTAGTACCATAAATCTCAAATCCTTAAATAAATAGTACTTCAGTACAATCATTATTTATTTACAGAAAATAATTGATACAACACTTATATGAAATAATTATAAAATTACAACATAGGAACACTAGTCATTCCTCTTCATCTGTTGTAGTATCATAACTTGATTATTATCCAATAGCATCATTTTTGGCATAGTCTGATGACTGGGACACTGGTTCGCGTAGTGTCCAAACTCCTTGAAAATGAAGCATTGTACATTTGAAACCATTTTCTTACCCTTGCAGTCACGTACTTTGTTCCCTTTTCATCCACACATATAACAAACTCCAATTCCTTTCAGGCAAGTTCCAGGGTGTTTCTTCCCATAATTATCACATATGGGAAAATTATTCTTTTCCCTCTTCCCTTTATCCATCTTTCTCTCTTCCATCCTTTTCTTCTCTTACTTCCCTTCAAAGCCATAGGACTCCGAGAATTCATTACTCATCTTATCAACACATGATACTATTTATTCATATGATGATAATACGTGGGAAACTATTTCCCTTCTAAATTCTGGCTTAGGACCACAAAAGTTATGATCCTTCTTACTCTTTGGATCATACGTATTACAGGAGTTCACATTACTTCTACTGGGTGCAATTTCTATACAATAACATAAACTAGTTCAGTTTATGAATTGCAATTAATAATTACCAAACTTGTAAAATACCTAACAAAAATTGAACAGTTTATGGATATAATCTATAATCATAAAAATGTTTTCTTTGAGTAATTATATACTCATAATCCCTTCATAATGGTTTGTAAGGACAATGAGAATTATCCTAAGTATATCCCCCGGGAGTGTCGTAACCAAGAGTGCAGCAAGGCCCATTGTCGTGCACCAGTTCTCATTTGAGTCTAGCTCAAAGGAGTGTTTTCGGGTTTAACCCCTAGGTATATCTATTCCAGAGCCGCCTCTACCTGCTCGTATCCAAACAGGGATGTATTGCTCGGAAAACTCAAAAAATTTCTACAATACCAAAATTCTAGGAAGTTCTTCTATACTAATCCTCAAAGTCTATCTTAGGGCTATGTGCTCTAATCAGAGTTTTTTTAAATCTAGTTTCCAAGGTTATTGCTATACTTCCTCTGATACCAACTGTAACGCCCCGAACCTAGTTACCCAAACTCGGTGCATTATTTTAATACATAGGCATGATTACAAGGAATCAAGTCCCGAAGGACCGATCAGTTTAGCAGTCTGGGAAAAATAGATCACATACATGAATGTTACATTTTCACGTTAAGACATACAAAACAACATAAATAATCTTTATGAACGCCATTATTATCTTAGATTAACCCTGCATATCAATCACATTACACTTCTTGGAATCCTGGGAAAAATAAAACATAGAAAGGGGTGAGCTCAAATGCTCAGTAAGGGTAAGCAATACGGTGGAAACATTCAAAAATAATCATAAACATTTAAGCCAATGTATAAAACTAAAACAAAAGCCTTTTAAACATGAACTTCAGCATAATATGGCAGAAATAAAATGAAATAATTCCATTTACTTATTCACATGGATATTCTACTAATTGAACAATCACATCCAATATCATAAACCACTTTCATAATGATGGAATACATAATGCCAGACTATCATAAGCACATAGCCAAGGCCTCATGCCAAGACTAAAAATAAGATTTTGTCAAGGCCTTGTGCCAGGACACTAGTTTTTCTCATGAGACCTACCGATGCATCGAGGAGCTATGGCGGGCTCCACCCGTCACATATTAAGTCCAATGCATTCCTATATGAAATGGTTAAAACATAACATAAAAATTCGTATTAAAACTAGCATACAAAATGTCAATACTTTCTCCATAAACCATGAATGGTATAAAAATAACACATCCACAGTCAAACATATCACAAAACCTTCAACAGAAGTTTTGTATAATAAATCAACTTCAAATGATCTTAAAATCCATCAAATGATGAGTAATTTTTTTTGATAGAAATATCCTTTTTGTAAAATTATTTAAAAGTCACACATTTACAAAGGAAGTAATTTTAAAAGATATTTTTGAATCAAAGTTTCCCATACCATTTTGAATCTTTTGAAAAGAATTATCATTTCAAAACATTCATGTTCATATAAATAAATCCTTAAAATCATTTTGAAAACATGGACATTAATTGAAAAGATTTAGAAAGATAAATATTTAAAACATTTGAAATTTTGATCTTGATAAAGAGTACCATTAAAAATCCTTAAAATCATCATTTTGAAATCATTTTTATGAAAAATGGACAAGGATGATAAAAATGTCCTAGTAAATACTTACACATAAACAATCTCAGATAATGATGAGATTGAGGAATTAACCCTTTCCAATTTAGTAACTTACGAAACATACAACCCATGAAAGAGGTATCATACAATAAATATGTAAATACACATAAATTAAAGTCTATTACAAAAATAATACAATTATGGGAAGTACATACACCAGACAAAAGGTAATATTGGCAATATGGCATGAATCTCACGGGAATAAGGAGTGAGATGAAAACCCCTTACCTTGCACTTTCCTTTAGTCGAGGGTACGTATAACCTCCTGTACGAAGATCATAGTATGTTATTAAATTATACCAGAACCATATTAATATTTATGATATCATACATGATTCACTTATGACTTTATATTACCCATTTAATAATAATTTCCATGTTAAGTTAACATTTCAGGTAATAATCACTTTCTTTATCATTCGTGTTTTAAATTGTCACTCTTGGTTGTATCACATAGATCATGATTTAAATACTTCCAGAATATAGAACATGATAAATGTATCATATATATTTAGAATATAAATATGTATAATATACATATATATGAAATAGAAAACACTGTTTATGGAGATGGTAGTCCGTACATACGCATAAACTCTGTTTCTGTTTTCATATAGTATTGAACGGAAGTAAGTGAATAAGATATATGTAAGTAAATAAATCCTTATATATATATATATCTAGTAGAATTATTATTTCACATATTACATACTTATTAGTAATATATATTTTTATAATGGTCGATGAATGGTGAACTTGGAAATAAATCTCATCGCGTCGTGGAGACGGTAGTCCGTACGTACGCACGAGCGAAAATATCATTCTTTTGATATTAAAATAATATATAATTGGATGGTATATCATATATACAGAATCATTATCATGTTATATTTATTATTTACATGAATTAAAAATAATTATTATACCCATCAAAATAATAATATATTGAATAACAATTACACCACGACGTGGAGACGGTAATCCGTACGTACGCACGTATGATGACATGTCATTCAAAGGATGGATAGAATACTGAATATGGTTGTACCACATTTATAATAATATTATAGTATATAGGAGATACTGGATTCATTATTTTATAATGGTAATAACAAAGAAAGAATAAGTGGAAGAAGAAAGGAACTTGAAAAAAGGTGGTGAAATCATTACCTCTTCTTCAGGTTCTTCCTTTTGATTTGATCAAAAGGGATCCTTAAGACGGCTTTCTGAATAAAGGAAGGACTCTATGATGAAGTTAGGGAAGTTTAGAGAGTATTTTCGTAGGGTTTGGTCGAACCAAAAGGATTTTATGGTGTGAATTAATGAGAAGGGGGAGTTTCCTTTTATAAGAGGGGTGAGGGGCTCCTTTGGAAAAACTAGAAATATTATTTTATAATAAATTCATATTCGGTTTAGAATGGCTCCAAAGTGTATTATTTATAGTTTAAGGTGGGGATGGGTCACAGAACACTCGAACAATCGAATTTAGATAGGATTGGGTCATTACTTTAACCTTATCTTTTACTTTTAACTCTTAGTTAATTAGTTTGACACTTACCATGTCACTTTGTATTTTTATATTTTATAGTTAATAAACATACTATATACATCCAAGAGACCCACAAGTGGTCCATTAATGATACAACTATCATTATGTAAGTCTCTTGGATGAACCGTAGATTTTTAGGAATTTAATATCAATTAATAATTTAATATTTATTTTAAAAACTCTTTTATGTCAATTTTGACACTATTCAATAATTGACTTTTGAAAATTCATACCAAAATTATTACTTAGAAAAAAATTAATTAAATCAATCCTAATATGTCATATATTCCTAAAATATTAGTTTAAATCATTAAAAGTCTCATATTATATTTATTTGGGTATTTATAATGTCAATATTTTAATTTTTCACTATTATGGTAATTACAGCATCATAATTGTGTCAAAGATAAATTACCTATTTAATGTCTAAAAATTATAAATAAAATATAATTATGTAGGAAATCTTTTTATATTTCTAATGAATATTTATAGTCTAAAATCCAACATATATAACCCTATGTAAAAATTGTTTTTCTAAAAGATATATTCTTTTGTCATTTTTGTATTTATTTTATCTTAATAAAAATAAAGTGTCCCTATCACATAAAAGTGGCTCCATGGGGTCGAAAAATCGACCCAATGATGACCATGGTCAGAAATGTATCCACCAATAATATTTGGACATGATTTATGGTAATTTAGTATTATTATAATATTATTGTTTAACACTTATTTACCAGATTTACCCTTTAACCATGGTAAATAAAATATTTACCGAAGTAATTATTCAAAATGAATAAAAATAAAAGTTACCTATTTACAAAATTTCGACATCCTGATTCCAAATATAAAATAAAATTTTCCAAATTCAAAACATAGAAGTGGTAGAAATTAATTTAAAATTAATTCCCGTTGTCAAAACAAGAAGCGTGTTTTTAGGATATAATAACTATCAAAAGATTGATACTTATTTATGTACGGTTTAATTGTGAAATTATGTCCAATGACCAACATTGTATTAAATGTTAAAAATATATTCTAAATATACTTTAAAACCACTAAAATTCATAATTTATCACTGTTAATTATTTTGATTAAAAAAGTTGTTTTTAATTAAAATTTAGTACTTTTCACTATTCATCAAAATATTAATGTTATTCAAAAAGTACAAAAATATCACCTTAACCTAAATTAGATACTCCGAATCCAAAAATGAATTCCATTTTGAGAGATAAAATTTCTAAAATTTTAAAAAGTAGGTATTACGATTCATAACGGTTACTTTGATTGGTCGTGGTGTGTGTTAGAACTCGAAGTTGAGTACAACACACGCTAATATATTATTCAAAGAGAAGCGTACCATGGAAGATCGGGGTTTTACATTCTCCCCTCCTTCAATAAATTTCTTTCTCTCAATTTGATATTGTTATTTAAAAATAAAGGTTGAAAATAGAAAACATCTTTGTGGAAAAACCCACATCGGAAATTTGGTTAATAAAATTTAGTCTTAACAAGATGAAAAAAGAAATGAAAGGGTCACCACAAAATTATGATATCGATTAGAATGACATTGGTGGAAATTATAGACATATAATTGGAGGGAAAACGTAAATATTTATTGGTAGTGATTGAGGTCATCAATCACAAACAATTTTAAAATTGAGGTCCTTAAATTCATCAATCTATGATGATTTAAAATACCATCAGTTCAACAAAACATAAGGTATTAGGATAACACATTTTTGGCGTTTCAAAATATCATAGTTGAAATCCCACATTGAAAAATGAATTAATGAGGCCTCTATTTAAAATAAATAGTTGAAAGTATGAAGATTACAGAAAATAACACATACTAGGGTTCCATGTAGGAAAATATGGATATGGAAGAGAAATATAACCATCAATTATATGATGGAGAGTGGTAGAGAACATGGCTATGAAAAGGTCAACAATCCCAAAGCCATAAATTAGTGATGATCTAAGGTACCATCTAGGACAAAATTTTTGTTCTAAGTTCCTTCTCTTAATGTTGAGGAATTTATTTATGAGATTGGCTAAGATCATAAAGAGATATACTTACTTTATAATTATAGTTTTATCCATTAAAAAAATTCTACCTAAAACTCATCTTTCACCCCAAAACACAATACAACTCAAAAATAATCTATTTATCCTAATCGTAGAGGGTTCCAAATATAATGAATAATTAATTCACATATCAGACCCTTTATGTAAAGAAACTACATTATACCATCCAGGAACTTCATGTAGAACAATGGTAGGAGATAAATACCAATTGCACTACGGTTGTGGGTTCGATTCCGCAAGCTTTTTTCGACACGATGGGTCGTGACATGGTATGCGTGTTGTGCTTTTATAAAAATCCAAAAAAAATAACCTTTAAAACTTAATCCATTCCAACCATTAGAATTATCCAAAATACTATTATCCAAACTCACAATACAAAATTTACAAGGATGTTAAAAATAATGAGGACCCTTTTTTCCAGGTAATAACATGTGAACACCTTCCTCATATATTCTCTTACAACAACGCAAAATCCTGAATTACCAAAATCAACCATCTCTTATTCCAAAATCACTACCTCAATATTAGGACCATATTAAGGTTTATCTTTCCTTCAACCATGTAATTTCCAAAAAACTTTTAACTCACCGTAGAGTCACTTTTCTTAGAACCATAAAATCTCAAATCCTTAATTAAATAGTACAGTAGTACAATCCTTATTTATTTCCAGAACATCATTGATACAACACTTAAATGAAATAATTCTAAAATAACAACATAGGAACACTAGTCATTCCTCTTCATCTGTGGTAGTATCATAACTTGATTATTATACAATAGCATCATTTGTGGCATAGTCTGATGACTGGGAAATTGGTTCGCGTAGTGTCCAAACTCCTTGAAAATGAAGCATTGTACATTTGAAACCATTTTCTTACCCTTGCAGTCACGTACTTTGTGCCCTTTTCCTCCACACTTATATCAAACTCCCATTCCTTTCAGGAAAGTTCCAGGGTGTTTCTTCCCATAGTTATCACATGTGGGAAAATTCTTCTTTTCCCTCTTCCCTTTATCCATCTTTCTCTCTTCCATAATTTTCTTCTCTTGCTTCCCTTCAAAGCCATAGGACTCCGAGAATTCTTTACTCATCTTATCAACATATGATACTATTTCTTCATTTTATGATAATACGTGGGAAACTATTTACCTTCTAAATTATGCCTTTGGACCACAAAAGATATGATCCTTATTACTCTTTGGATCATACGTATTGCGGGAGTTCACATTCCTTCTACTGGGCGCCATTTCTATAAAATAGCATAAACTAGTTCAATTTGTGAATTGCATTGAATAATTACCAAACATGTGAAATACCTAACACAAATTGAATAGTTTATGGATATAATCCATAATCATAAAAATGTTTTCTTTGAGTAAGTATATACTCATAATCCCTTTATAATGGTTTTTAAAGAAAACGAGAATTATCCTAAGCATATCCCCCGGGAGTGTCGTAACCAAGAGTGCAGCAGGGCCCGTTGTCATGCACCAGTTCCCGTTTGAGTCTAGCTCAAAGTAGTGTTTTAGGACTTTACCCCTAGGTAAATCTGTGCCAGAGCCGACTCTACCTGCTCGTATCCAAACAGGGATGTATTTCTCGGAAAAATCACAAAATCTCTACAATACCAAAATTCTAGGAAGTTATTCTATACTAATCCTCAAAGTCTATCTTAGGGCTATGCACTCTAATAAGAGTTTATCTAAATCTAGTTTCCAAGGTTATTGCTAATCTTCCTCTAATACCAACTGTAACGCCCTGACCCCAGTTACCCAAAGTCGGTGCATTATTTTAAAACATTGGCATGATTACAAGGAATCAAGTCCTGAAGGACCGATCAGTTTAGCAGTCTTGGAAAAATAGATCACATACATGAATGTTACATTTACACTTTAAGATGTAAAAAACAACATAAATAATCTTTATTAATGCCATTATTCCCTTGGATTATCCCTGCATATCAATCACATTACACTTCTTGGAATCCTAGGAAAATTAAAACATAGAAAGGGGTGAGCTCAAATGCTCAGTAAGAGTAATCAATACAGTGGAAACATTCAAAAATAAGCATAAACATTTATGGAAATGTATAAAACTAAAACAAAAGCCTTTTAAACTTGAACTTCAACATAATATGGAAGCAATAAAATGCAATAATTCCATTTAATTATTCACATGGTTATTCTACTAATCGAATAATCACATCCAATATCACTAACCACTTTCATAATGATGGAATGCATAATGCCAGACTATCATAAGCACACAGCCAAGTCCTCATGCCAAGACTACAAATAAGATTTTGTAAAGGCCTTGTTCCAAGACAATAGTTTGTCTCATGAGACCTACCGATGCATCGAGGAGATTTAATGAGCTCCACCCATCACATATTAAGTCCAATGTTTTCCCATATGAAAAGGTTTAAACATAACAGAAACATTCGTATTAAAACCAGCATACAAAATGTCAATACTTTCTCCATAAACCATGAATGGTATAAAAATAACACATCCATAGTCAAACATATCATAAAACCTTCAATATAAGTTTTGTATAATAAATCAACTTCAAATGATCTTAAAATCCATCAAATGATGAGTATAAATTTTTGAGAGAAATATCCTTTTTGTAAAATCATTTAAAAGTCACACATTTATAAAGGAAGTAATTTTAAAAGATATTTTTGAATCAAAGTGTACCATACCATTTTGATACTTTTGAAAAGAATTATCATTTCCAAACATTCACGTCCATATAAATAAATCCTTAAAATCATTTTGAAAACATGGACATTAATTGAAAAGATTTAGAAAGATAAATCTATACAACATTTGAAATTTTGATCTTGATAAATAGTACCTTTAAAAATCCTTAAAATATTTATTTTGAATTCATTTTTATGAAAAATGGACATGGATGATAAAAATGTCCCAGTAAATACTTACACATAAACAATCTCAGATAATGATGAGATTGAGGAATTAACCCTTACCAATTTGGTAACTTACGAAACATACAACCCATGAAAGAGGTATCATACAATGAATATGTAAATAAATATAAATTAAAGTGTATTACACAAATAATACAATTATGTTCAGTACATAAACCACAAAAATGTAATAGTGGCAATATGGCATGAATCTCACGGGAATAAGGAGTGAGATGAAAACCCCTTACCTTGCAATTTCCTTTAGTCGAGGGTACGTTTAACCTCATGTACAAAGATCGTATTATGTTATTAAATTATACCAGAACCATATTAATATTTATGATATCATACATGATTCACTTATGACTTTATATTACCCATTTAATAATAATTTCCATGTTAAGTTAACATTTCAGGTAATAATCACTTTCTTTATCATACGTGTTTTAAATTGTCACTCTTGGTTGTATCACATGGATCACGATTTAAATACATCCAGAATATAGAATATGATAAATATATCATATATATTTAGAATATAAATATTTATAATATACATATATATGAAATAGAAAACACTGTTTATGGAGACAGTAGTCCGTATGTACGCATAAACGCTGTTTCTGTTTTCATATAGTATTGAACGGAAGTAAGTGAATAAGATATATGTAAGTACATAAATCCTTATATATATATATATATCTAGTAGAATTATTATTTCACATATTACATACTTATTAGTAATATATATTTTTATAATGGTCGACGAATGGTGAACTTGGAAATAAATCTCATCGCGTCGTGGAGAAGGTAGTCCGTACGTACGCACGAGCGAAAATATCATTCTTTTGATATTAAAATAATATATAATTGGATGGTATATCATATATAAAGAATCATTATCAAGTTATATTTATTATTTACAAGAATTAAAAATCATTATTATACCCATCAAAATAATAATATATTGAATAACAATTACCCCACGACGTGGAGACGGTAATCCGTACGTACGCACGTATGATGAAATGTCATTAAAAGGATGGATAGAATACTGAATATGGTTGTACCATTATTATAATAATATTAGAGTATATAGGAGATACTGGATTCATTATTTTATAATGGTAATAACAAAGAAAGAATAAGTGGAAGAAGAAAGGAACTTGAAAAAGGGTGGTGAAATCATTACCTCTTCTTCGGGTTCTTCCTTTTGATTTGATCAGAAGGGATCCTTAAGATGGCTTTCTAAATAAAGGAAGGACTCTATGATGAAGTTAGGGAAGTTTAGAGAGTATTTTCGTTGGGGTTGGCCGAACCAAAAGGCTTTTATTGTGTGAATTAACGAGAAGGGGGAGTGTCCTTTTATAAGAGGGGTGAGGGGCACCTTTGGAAAAGCTAGAAATATTATTTTATAATAAATTCATATTCGGTTTTGAATGGCTCCTAAGTGTATTATTTAAATTTTAAGGTGGGTATGGGTCAAAAAACACTCAAAAAAATAGAATTTAGACAGGTTTGGGTCATTATATTAACCTTATATTTTACTTTTAACTCTTAGTTAATTAGTTTGACACTTACCATGTCACTTTGTATTTTTATATTTTATAGTTAATAAACATACTATATACATCCAAGAGACCCACAAGTGGTCCATTAATGATACAAATATCATTATATAAGTCTCTTGGATGAACAGTAGATTTTTAGGAATTTAATATCAATTAATAATATAATATTTGTTTTAAAAACTCTTTTATGTCAATTTTGACACTATTAAATAATTGACTTTTGAAAAAATCATAACAGAATGATTAATTCAAAAAAAGTTAATTAAATCAATAATAATATGTCTTATTATCCAATAAAATAAGTGTAATTCATTAAAAGTCTCAAGTTATATTTATTTGGGTATTTAAAAAGATAATTATTTTAATTTTTCACTATTATGGTAATTACTATATCATCATTGTGTCAAAAATAAATTAAATTATTTAATGTCTCAACTTTATAAAAAAAATATAATTATGTAGGAAATATTTTTATATTTCTAATGAATATTTATAGTCTAAAATCCAAAATATATAACCCTATGTAAAAATTGTTTTTCTAAAAGATATATGCTTATGTCATTTTTGTATTTATTTTAACTTAATAAAAATAAAGTGTCCCTATCACCTACAAGTGGCTCCATGAGGTCCCAAAATCGACCTAAAGATGCCCATGGTCGGAAATGTATCCACCAATAAGGTTAGGACACGTTTTAGGGTAATTTAGTATTATTATAATATTATATTTTAACCATTATTTACCAGTTTTACCCTTTAACCATGGTAAATAAAATATTTACCGAAGTAATTATTCAAAATGTATAAAAATAAAAGTTACCTATTTACACAATTTGGACATCTTGATTCCAAATATGGAATCCATTTTTCCAAATTCAAAACATAGAAGTGGCAGAAATTAATTTAAAATTAATTCCCGCTTTCAAAACACAAAGTGTGTTTTTAAGATATAATAACTATCAAAAGATTGATACTTGTTTATGTTCGTTTTAATTGTGAAATTATGTCTAATGACCAACATTGTATTAAATGGTACAAATATTTTCCAAATATACTTTAAAACCACTCAAATTCATAATTTATCACTATTAATTATTTTTATTAAAAAGGTGTTTTTAATTAAAATTTAGTAATTTTCACTATTCATCAACATATTAAAGTTATCTGAAAAGTACCAAAATTTCACCTTAGGCTAAATTAGATACTACGAATCCAAAAATGAAGTCGATTTTGATAGATAAAATTTCTAAAATTTTAAAAAGTAGGTATTACTATTCATTAAGGCTACTTTGATTGTTCGTGGTGTGTGTTAGAACTCGAAGTTGCGTACAACACAAGCTACTGTATTATTCAATGAGAAGCGTACCGTGGAATATCGGGGTGTTACACAGGAAGGGGAAGAAAATTCAAGTACATGATGTGTAGTCAGTATACACGCCATGTATACATGTTTTGCAAATCTTGAAATGCCTTTGTCCTCCTGTTCCCCTTTTGGTCCCTTTGTTTTCAGTCTTTGATAATTTTGATCTAAGGTGCGCGATTGACTTTGTAGAGTCATGCCGCTGAGACGACCATGGGTTGTTCACCAAGAGAGCAACAACGATTATACTCTAGAGATGGTGGGCCATGGGCTACCAGTGGACCCTACAATAGATCCAGATGCGGCACTAGCTGTTATACTAGACATAGGCACAGATGCACAGTTCCATGAAGGCTTCATGCGGTTCATGCATACCTTTCAGGGAGCACCACCGGTGGCCACATATATGGCGCAGCTGACTCGTATATTCTAGCATCAACATTACCTTATGTTTTCAGGGGATGGAGGACCATAGGCTGCGGAGTATTGGCTGGATTCTTTGCTGACTAATTTCGAGAATCTTAAGACGCCTCCAGGGCAGAGAGTCAAGCTCGCTACTTATATGCTGCGTGATTCCACCAAGAGGTGGTGGGATGTTACCACTCAGACCGAGCATCATAAAGACATGGCATGGGAATATTTTCAGACAGTATTCTATGAGTTCTTATTCCCAGAGATGCTGAGGGTAGATAGAGCTCGAGAGTTCATGAATCTGTAGTAGGGTGCTATTTTGGTGAAAGATTATTCTGCTCACTTCACCAAGTTTCAGAGTTTTGCACCCGTTCTGGTGGGTGATGAGACGTTGAGGGCCAGATGATTTGAGGATGGTCTTCGATATGACATCCAGTCACTGGTGAATGTTTTCAGGTTGCCTACTGTACATGATATTGTGAACCAGGCACTGATTACAGAGAGGAACCTGTGGGAAGCTAGTGGTGTGGGCCTGGGTGGTTCAACACCAGTTTATGGTACCATTTATACTGGGAAGAGGAAGTGACATATGATTTTCTCTCATTGTGGCATTACTAGGCAGGCGATTACTTCAGGTGGCCCGATCAGGTGCTACCAGTGTGATAAATAGGGGTACAAGAGACCACAGTGTCCACAAGAACCAGTGGAGTGCCCAGATTCCGGAAAGATGGGTCATCTGCAGTGCTTTTTCAGGGCGTTAACACTAGTGTCTAGTGAGAGGGGTTTTGTACAAACACTGCATGTGGGAGTAGGACTAGAAGCCTCTTACTATTCGAGAAACTGGGATACATCAGTATGTACAAGAAGAGGTGGTGGTCGTGGCCATGGTAGCCAGACACCAGGATCTCAGAGGCAGTGGGGCGGGAAAACTCAGGGTACCCAGGCTATATCGCAGGGCCGCAGCACTTGGCAGGAATATGCAGTGCAATAGACCCAACAAGAGAAGGATCCCAGACCTTCTACTGTCAGAGGTACTATTCTAGTATCTTCTGTATTATCTTCAGTACTTTTCGATATGGGTGCTATGTATAGTTTCATATCTATGCACGTTGTGGAGAGACTTGGGCTCTGTGTTTCTTCTTATGCTACTGTTATGATGCTAGACACTCTGTTGGGAGCTAGAACGACATGTGTGTGTCATTGCAAGGAGTTCTCCCTTGAGGTAGGTGGATGTCACTTTCTATGGGACCTCTATGTCTTAGAGATGACTATCTATGATGTCATTCTCAGGACGGACTGGTTTGTTCCCTTTCAAGACATTGTGGATTGCTATTGTCGTAGGGGGAGTTTCACGTCACCAGAGGGAGGAGAGTTTCTATACAAAGGTGAATGGGATGTTTAGGCAATTTGAGCTAGAATAGAACATTGTGGGCGAGGTGGTGTGACAGACCAGATTTCGAGTTTATATCTGGATGATCAGGGAACTTGTGAGAAGGATTTCCCTCCAGTGGTTTATCGTTTCAGGGATGTCTTCCTGGACGACTTTTCGGTTCTACCTCCGGAGCATGAGGTGAAATTCTCTATTGATCTTGTGCCAGGAGAAACACCGGTGTCCATTCCTCCATATAGGATGGCTACACCAGAGGTGCAAGTGCTCAAGAGATAGTTTGAGGAGTTATAGTCAAGGGGTTTTATCTGACCCAGTACTTCTCCTTGGGGTTCACATGTTGTGTTTGCTAAGAAGGTGAACGGTACCCTCAGACTCTGTGTGGATTATCGGAAGTTGAACCAGTTGATGGTCAGGAACTGATATCCCTTGCCAAGGTTTGATAATATTTTTGATCAAATTCATGGAGCACGAGTGTTCTTGAAGATTGACTTCAGATCAGGATATCATCAGCTGCGCGTGAAACCATCGGATATACCTCTTACAGCTTTTTGGAGAAGATACGGTTTATACGAGTACTTTGTTATGCCGTACGGACTCACGAACGTGCCATCAGTTTTCATGGCTTTGATGAATCGTGTGTTCCATCCGTATCTGGATTCTTTTGTGGTAGTATTCGTGGATGATATCTCAGTGTACTCTCACACTCGAAATGACCATGCCACCCATATTGAGATCATATTGAGTACACTGAGAGAGCATAAGATATATTCTATGCTCTCAAAGTGCAACTTTTGGATAAACCAGATTCACTTCCTGGGTCATATCATCTCAGAGGAAGAAGTTTCCGTGGACCCTGAGAAGGTGAGAGCAGTAGTTCCCTGAGAGTATCCTAAAAATATGTTTGAGATACGAAGTTTCTTAGGGATGAATGGTTACTACAAGCGCTTTATCTATGACTTCTCCCACTTGGCAGCACCATTGACGGGTTTGACTAAGAAGGGTGTGACTTTCGTTTGGTTAGAAGCATGTGAGATAGAATTTCAGGAGATGAAGGGGAAGTTGACATCAACACCAATCTTGATACTCTCAGGGCAGGAAAAGAGATATATAGTTTATTGTGAAGGATTAGGTTTTGGGCTGGGAGCTATGTTGATGCAGGGTGATTGAGTTGTTGCATACGGGTGTCGACAGTTGAGGCCACATGAAAGGAATTAACCGACACATAACCTCGAGTTGGCTACAGTTGTTCATGTGTTGCGATGTTAGAGACATTATCTGTTGGGATAGCATTTTGTGGTTTTCTCTAACCAAAAAACTATCATGTATATCTTTACTCAGTGTGACTTGAATTTGAGACAACAATGGTGGGTTAAATACCTTCAGTCCTTTGATTTTGAGCTTGCCTATACAACTGGTGAAGGTAATGCGGTAGTTGATACACTGAGCAGGAGGACTCAGATACAGGCAGTGCAGGAGACCATTGGTGAGTGGCATCTCATGGATTGGTTTTCTGAGATGCATTTATAGGTGCACGACAGTCAGGGGTATACCTATCTTTCATCTTTAGCGGTCACCTATACCCACCCAGATAGAGTGAGGATGAGACAATATCTGATTCAGAAGGCCTAGTTCTATGGGAGTCAGTGGCAAGTGAAGACCCTATTCCTGGGTGGATGATAGGCAATGATGAGGTACTGCATTTCCATAAACAAGTATGGGTTCCAAGGGATATATGCGAGGAGCTGATGCGGGAGTTTCATGCTTCAGCTTGGGCAGTTTATCATGGAGTTACCAATATGTACCGTGACTTGCGATGTTAGTACTGGTGGCTGGGTATGAAGAAAGAACTAGCTGGTTTTGTTATGAGAGGTTCCACCTGTCAGCAGGTGAAGGCAGAGCATCAGAGTATAACCAGACTGTTATAGCAGTTACCCATACCAGAGTGGAAATGGGATGATGTCATGATGGATTTTGTGATTGGGTTGCCGAGGTCACCTCGAGGCAATGATGTCATGTGGGTTGTTGTGGACAGACTCACAAAAGTATCTCACCTTTTACCTATCAAGGAGACCTTCGGTGTTGACAAGCCCGGGAAGATGTATATCCGAGAGGTCTTACATCTTCATGGGATTCCTCGTTCTATCGTTTCAGATAGGGATGCCCATTTTACGTCTCGTTTCTGGTAGAGTTTTTAGAGGGAACAGGGTACACAAGTGCTTCTGAGTACAACCTACCACCCTCAGACCGATGACCAATCAGAGCGTACGATACAGGTGCTTAAGGACATGCTGAGTTCATGCATCTTAGACTTTGGGGGATCTTGGGAGAAGCATATACCCCTAGTCGAGTTTTCCTATAATAACAATTTTCAGAAAAATATTGTGATGGAACCTTACGAGGATTTATATGGTAGGCCATGACGATCACATTTGTGCTCGACAAAGGCAGGTGAGGTAGCTTTACTGGGACCACAAGTTGTTCAGGAGACTTCTGAGCAGGTCTAGTTGATTCATCAGAAGATGGCTACCGCACAGTCTCGTCAGAAATCTTATGCTGATCGCCGCAGATGACCCTTGGAGTTCTTTGTCGGGGATCAGGTTTTCTTGTGTGTTTCGCCGAGGTTGGGGCACAGATATATCCGGAGACAGGGTAAACTTTCACCAAGGTATGTGGGGCCATTTGAGATTCTAGAGAGAGACGGGCTGGTTGCATACCGGTTATAGTTACCACAGAGGTACCGGGCCATACACGACGTCTTCCATGTATCTCAGTTGTGCAGCTATCATTCAGAACCGTCTCACGTCTTTTAGCCCGAGGAGGTTGAGCTTCAAATCGATGTGTCCTTTTTGTATAATCCAATTCATATCGTGGATAAGATCATGAAGGTTCTCTAAGGCCGTTTAGTTCATCTCGTACATGTGCTATGGCAGCATAGCTGAGTGCAGGATGAAACCTGGGAGCCGGAGAGCGACGTGCGTGCTCAGTGGCCAAAGTTGTTCTGAGCTTTATCTTTTCCACCCTTGTAAGGGAAATTCATGGACGAATTTTTTTAATGGGGGATGTATTCAAGAACCTGGTTCTTATTTTTGAGGTACGGGTTTCTTCTTTTCTCTTTTCCTTAAGTATTTTTGAAAAAATAAGGAAAGTGGGGAAAAATCCTAAATTTTGGGACTACATGACGTGAACTTCTACACACGCCATGTATTTTGGCCGTGTGGGATGAGTATACAGGGCGTGCAGCACCGTCGGTGACGAAAGGTGTAAAAATCGACTATACACCATGTAGTGGGTATTTACACGCCGTGAAGTCAGTCAGCAGGTGAATAGTAAGGCAGTGGATGTAGCCACCAGATAAGCGACAGTACAAATCGTGTAATCAGAAAACACATGTCGTGTACTCATGTTGACAGATGAATAGTGCCACACTGGCGAGAAGCCGCAGTAGGAATAGTTTAAAAATGAAAAGTACACGCTGTGTACTAAAGAAGTACATTCCGTGTAGTTTGTTTTTTTTCTTAAATGGGAAGTAGCCTCCCCTATTCACATGGAAGGATTAGAACTAGAGGACGAAGTCAAGAGAGAGGGATGAACCTCCAAGGAGCTCCAGATCGTGTACTAGGAATCCGTTTTCTACACTGTCGATCTCCATGGAACCGCACGGGTGAGTTCTTCCTCCTCCTTGTGTAGTTCTTTCAAATTCTTCCTCTAAGGAAAGTTATTTGTGTTTGAACAAGGTTTTCTTTCGCGTATTATCTAAATCATTCTTTGAAGATTCCAGGATAATCATTCGCATATACTGTTTAGGGGAATTAGAGGTAGATGTCTTGGTGTTTAAATTCCAACTGTTGTGCATTTTGGTGTACCGTTGTGCTATGAACCCATGTTGGGGTATCATATGGCTAAGGTCGGGGATGTTTTGAATACCTATAATTGTAAAGATAATTAAATGTGATAATAAAATACTGTTTGGGATCGCTACATGGATCTAGGACCACCCTTGGGGTGCGTTCCTCTGTTTAGCCATTTGGCCAGGATACCCGAGGGTATGCCATGTTTACTTTATGCATTACTTTTTTTTGAGAGGAATTGTAAACAATTACATGTTTATATGTTGGGAATGGCCCGACTACTTGTTTGTCCTAAGGGCGTGGAAATATATATATATTATTTTAGCCTGAGGGCATGGATATATGTATATATTATATAGCATGAGGGCGTGGATATTATATAGCCTGAGCACGAGGCTTGAGGGAGAGATATTATATAGCCTGAGGGAGGGGCCAAAGGGCAAGATATTATATCTCCTGAGGGTGAGTCCTAAGGGTGAGATATTATATAGCCCGAGGGCGTGGATATTATAAAGACCGAGGGTGTGGTTTTACTATATTAGCCTGAGGGAGAGATTCTGTTTGGCCTGAGGGCTTGGCTCTATTGAGCACAAAATGTTATTAAATTAATTGGTTAAATGAATACTAAAATGGAAATATAAATGGTAAAGTTGGTTACTTTTGAGTACTGCTTACTTTATTTCATTTTACTACTGCACACTGTTGTTGCATATTTTCACACAGTTGGACACGGGCCTTTGGTGGGTGCCTACTAGGATTTATTTCTCACACCCTGTTTGGGGTCATGTCTTCGGCCCCAAAAAGATTACTTTTCTGCAGGTATGGATAAGGGAAAGGGTCCCTATATAGGTACAAGATTTTTGCTAAGGAGTAGGGGAGCATGGGACTGATCTTAGGCTCACGGTGCTGCTGGTTGTTCTATTGTGTTTTTTTGTACTCTGTATTGTACTGTACTGTATTGTTGTGTAACATGTTCTGGATATTTTCTTAGAACTTGAGACATATTGCATCATTATCTATATAACTGTTTGTTATCTTTTACTGCAGTTGTTTATTTTAAGTGTGAATGGTTTATTTCTTCTGCTTTTGTTATATGTTGTACATTTTATTCCGCTACGCTACACTTTGACAAATGAAGGCATAATTTCCTCACTATCAGACCTGGGCCCTCGCTGCGAGTCGGAAGCCTCTGACATTTGGGGAAATGATCTTGAGGTCATGTGACCTACCGGGTTCGGGGCACCCATGGATTGGCACACGGATCCAGGACGTTACAATGAATATGTGTACCATCTGATCCTGAGATAAAGAAGGAACTTCTAAATGAAGCACATAGCTCAAACTTCTCTATTCACCAAGGGAGCATAAAGGTATATCGATATCTCTGAGATAACTATTGGTGGAACAGTATGAAGAAGGAGTCCATTGAATATATGTCAGAGTGCCTGGTATATTGGAAAGTGATGGTTGAAAGACCAAAGTCTAAGGGGATGATGGGAACACTACCCTACAAACATGGAAGTGGGAGAACATTACCATGGAATTTATCACTATAATTCTAATGAAATCTATAGGAAACAATGATATATGGGTTGTTGTGGATCGTCTCACAAAGACAACTCACTTTATCACAATTATAGAGGACTTATAATTAGATTAACATGCATGGATATACATTAGAGAAGTTTTAAGGATGCATGTAGAACCACTATTGATTACATATGATCGATATCTAAGATTCACCTACACGTTCTCGAGAAGTCTCCAACATTATCTAAGAATGGAGCTGAACTTCTGTATGACCTATGATCCTCAAACTCATGGACAATATCAGTGTACTATTAAGACACTTGAATACATGTTCAAGAATCTTCTATGAATATCAAAAGAGGATGCGACCAAAATCTACCACTAGTTTAATTATCCAACAACAATAATTTTTACTCAAGCATCAAAATGGAACCATAGGAATTAATTCATGGGAAATATGAAGAACACTGGTCTGTTGGTATGAAGTCGGTGAACGTAATCCACTAGGACCAAGAAATTGTTAAAGAAATGTTAGAGAAGGTGAAAAACATACAACAACACATCAAAGCAGCCCAACGTTGATAGAAGATATATGGAGAAAATATTCAATGAGACCTTGAGTTTCAGGTTGGAGACATGGTATTCCTTCACATATCTCTATGGAAGAGGATCATGAGATTTGGGAAGAAAGGAAAGCTAAGTCCCAGGTACATCAACCCCTTAAATATCCTTGATCATGCGGAGCCATGGCCTATCGACTAGCACATCCACCTACCATGCCTCAAGTACATGATGTATTCCAAATATCACTCTTGAGGGAGTACATACCAGATACATCACATGTACTAAATTTAGAGGAGGTATAATTGCAGAATGATATCCCTTATAAGGAGAAGCCGGTGAAGATCTTGGACCATTGAGATAAGGATCTATGATAAAAGACTACTGACCTAGTCAAAGTAAAATTATGGAACCATAAGTATGAAGAGACAACATGGGAACCATATGAAGTGATGAATGATAAGTATCATCACCTATTTTCTTCATAACAAATGAAATGAAATTTCGAGGGTAAAGTTTCATGGGGGGGGGGAGAATGTAATAATCCCAAATTTTATTAATGGAAATCAAATTCTTATAATAATTTTATATATTAAAACCAAAAAAATAAAAATAATAACAAAATAAAATCATTATAAATGATTAATGAATGAAATAAGTGGTATTTCTAGAAGTTAAGGAAGATATATCGATGAAATAGTAATTTGGCTGTAGGAATAGTAATATGGCCCTTATAAATAGTTAATTGACCAAATGAATAGTAACCACACCTATGAAAGTATATATAAAATTTATTCATCTTATAAATGAAATTATGATATAATTATATCATAGTATAAGTAAATAAAAACCTTAAAAATTATTAATTAAGTGTTGGTGTTTTTGTAATTTATAAATATTCAATTACAATATTTTAATTAATATAAGAATTTAAAAGAAATTTTATTTTCATAATTTTTTTTATAAATTAATATTATTTGTCTTATGTTTTTATTATAATTTTATGAGACCTTATTTGATTTGTCAATGTATTATAAAAATAATAATAATTTTAAAAACTTTATTTATCGAGTAAATAAAAATTTCAATTAAAAATTAAATTTAACATACTTATAAAATTATATTCATAAAATGGAGTTAATTTTTTAATTCCACACATAGAAAAATTATTAGGATTAATTTTTTTGGAATTTTTTAAAAAACATATTTTTTTAGTGAAATCTAAAATATTGAAATTTACAGTATAAGCTAAATACTTGATTTATTAAGTCGTATATAATTTATGGACAATTTCATCCCAAAATATAGAAATATAATTCAATAGTTTAATATTTTTTAATGATAATTATCAAAAAATTTATAGTCTTTCAAAAAAATAATAATCTAATGAGAAAAATAATGGGAATACTCTGCTCTCCTCCTCTATAAAAACCACACCTTGCCACCTCTTCCCATCACACCTGTCAAGAATTGAGGCTTGAAAAAATTATGGTCAAATATCTTCACAACCCCCTATCCCATTTCAAATACATATTGAACTCATAGAAACAGTAAAACCATTTCCGTATGAAGGCTCTAAAGGAGGAGAAATTCAAGAGGCAAATTCCTCTTTCCTTTTATTTTATTTTATTTTTATGTTCTTAATTTTCTTATTATATTCTAAGCTCCCCAAATCCAAGTGGAATGATAAGTCTATTACCTTAAATATTTTGTAATATTATTATGTTTATGGAATAATCCATCATCAATTATTTCTCCTCTCATTTTTTTTTCAAAAAAAATGAAAATATCATCTGTGATGTGTAAAGTTATCACATTTAAGGGAACCAGGTTTTCGATTTCTATTACCGTCTTTATGGCTGGTCATGAAACCATTTTTATGGTTGAAAATGATTATATTATATTAATTTTATATTATTTAATTTCATATAACAATTATATATAGATGATATTAAATAATAAAACAAAACTAGTTCATTGTGATGGAAAAACCATGAAAATTAATCTAAAAGATTATCATTAACATGTTGTATAATTATTCATACTCAATGAAAATAACCAAATGAATTATATAAAATTTGAACATTATATATTTGAATTAATAACTTATAACATGAATTATTTATTTCTATTTCCATTTTACATTAGCTTCAATATTCTTATACAGGCGAATTGATCTAAAAAACTAAGAAAGCAAGCACTCCAAAACGATGAAATTGAACACTATAACTCATAAAAAAGGCCATAAATGAAATTAATAAAATTTTAATAAATAAATTAAATGTATAAATGGATATTTTAATGAATATAATTTTATTATTTAGGACATTAAGATCAAGTGGAGGACCGTTTCAGACATATGGTAATGGATTCAACACGAACCTTCATTTTTTATTCGGGTTACTCTTTCTCTCTCTTTACTCCAATTTAATGCTTCGTTATTTTTTTAATTATTATAAGTTCATTTTATAATTTTCTAACTAAAGTATCCATATCATATCATCATTATTTGATGGGAAATATATTTTTTAAAAAGGTACCCTTCTCGATTTTTCTTGAAAGGAATGCCCAATTAAAGGGAACTTCTCAATTTCTTACGAATATTCAAGAACACTAACTAATCTATTTTAATCAACCATTATTTTTATAAAACCACTAATTTTATAATAAATAAATATATCTTTTCACCTCTTGTTTTATAAAAACAGTTATGCCTTTTCCAATTTAAATAATCTTGAATGTTTCCCTTTAACCGCACTAAAATATTTTATTTCTAATGTTTATTAAACACTTTTATCAATTCAGTTTGAAATAAATTATCCTTATATGTGCCTATATTGCCTAAAAAATTACATATATTATTTTAATCCATCATTTCATTGACACTATTATGATATCACCTTTTGATATTCTTTTTTACATGATTATGACACCCAATTCTTTCCATGGGTAACCATTATGTTTTTGTTTGATTTATTATGTACGATTATTTATGTGGAAAAAATATTAATGAACATGTTATGATGTGTGAATATAAATAATTATAGAATTTATTGGGTAATGTTTAGTCTCATGATAATACATGTGCAATGATCTTGGTGGTTATCATTGACTCGTACTCTACGTGCAACGGTCTCGGTGGTTAGCCCTGACTCGTGCTCCATGAGCAATGAGACTTGATTCATGCTTAAGTAATTTTGTATATTGTTGATAGATAAATATGATACCTTGTTTCTATGATTCAAAATTATTTATTTTACGAATCCTTATTTTTATTCATGTTTAATTCTTTTCATGTCATCATGTTATGCTTTCAAACCAATGTGCTATAATTTATTCATATGTCTATTCCCTTACAAGGATTTTTAGATCATCCATTTGATCATGTATGCACCAGAGTATAATTTTTAGATATAAGGTCTGAAATAAAATTATGATATCCTTATGAATATTAAATACAATATGTTTTATTTTGGATTCATGTTGTTTAATTATGTATCTAATCTTCCAAAGATACTATCCTTTACGATCCTCAGTTTGTATTTAATGGTTAAGTATGATTATAATAATGTAATAATATGTGTAAAAGACAGGGTAACTATATTTTTGATTCATTATAGACACATGACAATATCATTATTGCCTTTGACATTACTTGTATCATTGTTTATTTATTCATGTCTCTCTATTTATTTATTGTATGAATGTTATACTGCTTCCACTACTTGATTCGTATGATTGGTACCACTATGTTACACTCTTATAAGAGGTAATAATATACCTATAGACACACCCCAATCCCTTTCTTATATTCATAATCCTTTATAATATGGGGAGATTCACTTGAGGCCATTTGTCCGACCAGGTTTGGGGCACTATTGAGTGACATGCAGGTCTGAGACGTTTAATGTTTCACATTCCAAAAGGATAAAAATAGATAATTTTGGAACCATATAGGTCATAAGATCAATATATGGCCTATAAATGGGTTATATAAAAGTTTATATGTCATTTTAACCCTAATTGGGGTTTTAACCCCCAGTAAACCTGTTTTAATGTTACCCAAAATAATTAATTTTTACTATTTTTAATATTCATTATGGTCAAAAATTAAGTTGTTATTATTATATTATATTAATTATGATGATTATAAATATGGAATCCATTTTTCTAAACACTAATCATTGAATTAAAAAATTAATTTATAAGTAAACCCATAGATGCAATGAAAAGCAGTTTCCAAAAAATAAAATATCCAAAAGATTATAAGATTTTCATATCAAAATTCAATTTGAATTTTACTAAAATAGACTAAATTTGATTAATTATAATATAATTGATCTAATTAGACTTTTAAATTCAATTTAAAATAAATTTAACCTTATAAAATCTTTAAACAAAAATGTAGTTTTTGAAAAAAACTAGTATTTTCCACTGTTAATTGAAAAATTATTCTTTTTGGCAAATTTACAAAAATTAAACCGAGGATAATTTTGAAATGTAGATTTAAAAAATAAATTATATTCCCTAAAATACATTTTATATAATTGGAATTAATTAATTTTAATACTTTTTCACAAAAATCAATACAATCATTTTTTTAAGATAATATTTTCAAAACATATAAATACTTTAAAAAAAATTAAGTATTTATTTATCAATATGTTTTAATTATATAGAACCATTATACATAGTATTTAAAAAATGTGATTATTCCTATTCATACTAACAATTTTAATTGTTAGGTTATGACACTCATGTTAAAATAAAAATAAAAATAAAATATTATGGTTTGTTAAAACTTGATGTCATGTATAACACAAGATATAGATGAAATTAAATCACAAAAAACCATATTTGATAAAAACTAAGGGTGTTACAAACCCCTTATTTAATTAATCTTGTTATCCCTAAATTCTTTCTTTGGGTTCCCCTTCTTATTTCAGGATTAGGTTCGATTCAGAGGAAGACCTCATTCGAGCTTGGTCGAGGGCTCCTCGCCGCTTCAATGGATCTCGTTTTCTGATTTTGCTTTGGTCTTTCGATCTTCATATAAACCGCGATGCGCCTTCCATTGAAGTTTGGGTAAGTTTCCATTCCCTTCCTTTACTATTTCAAAATAATTCGATTATCTACATGTTGGGCTATATGATTGGTAGATACCTTTGCTCGGATAGTCGTACTGAGGTGGTTTTCCATCCGGTGAACCCCCAGGTGTGTGTTGAAATGGATGCATCCCGCATCCCTTTGATTATATTTAGATCACTATTGGTGAGGAATATTGATGCAAACAGAAAGTCGTTTATGAGAATTGGACTGAGTTTTGTGGATCTTGCAAGAGGGTGGGCCATTCAGTTGAGGTTTGACGAAGTGAACGTCAGTCACAGTTAATGCAGGCTCGTGGTAATGGTCATTATGCTTCTGTGAGCACTGAGGATGGTGCTAGTAATGGCATTAAGGTGGGTCTAGTTTCAAGAGATGTGGAATAGGTTGACAAAGGAAGGGGTCCCTGTTGTTCTGTTGCTGATGGGGCTGTGAATCCTTGGAGACCTCGTAGGGTGTCTTTTGAGGAAGACCCGGCCCCTGAAGCTTCAGGTGTTAAGACGATACATGATAATCCATTGGCGTCTTAGGTTTTCCAAAGGTTAAGGAGGGACTTGGGAGTACCGGCTACTTCCATGGCTGGTCTAGGTTTAGAGTAGTGTGAGGAAGGAACAAAGGTCAGTGCTACGGAGGATTTCACCACGAGTGCTAAGACTTCTAAAATCCTTGATCCTATGGAAAATCCTTTTATAACATTGAGTAATAGGATTGAATAGATTTCTAAAGACTTTTTGGATGCCAGTTTGGAGGAAGTTGTTATTGTTGGAGGTGATGTTGGTCCAGAGACCTTGGATGACTAGCAGGTTGAACGTAGGGTACACAATCAAGCTTCGGTTGGTGAAGAGGTCAGAGAGGATCAATAGGTTGAAAGTTTGGGTCAGGAAGCAGGTGTCATGAACGTGGATAACAATAATAATGGGGAATGGAGCGGCCCTTTGGTGGAGACCATGGAATAGAGGCTGGGGGATAATTTCAAACAACTTGTGGAAAATGCTACCACTGAGGATTGGCGCCCCCCTTTGATGGAGTGTAGTACTCCAGTCCAGAATCTGGGGAACAACTCAGAGTTTGCTGCTACTGATTTAAGGGAGTGAGATGGAATTGGAAGGGATGATTTTGGGGGAGGGAAAGATAATGTGAGTGGTCATTTTGGTTGCTCATTTAGTGATGTGGTTAAAAGTGGGAATCAGATGATGGCTACAGCTAACGAACCATTGTCTGCTACACCAAGAAGAATATCAAGAAAGGACTACTCATTTATTCTGAGGCCGATGCAGACTAGATATTCATCAATTCAGAATAACGAGGTGACTTTGGCTTTTAAAAAGGGTAGCATGATCAAGAAGGCATACCCAGATCAATCTGTTCTTGAATAACTTAGGATTCGGGTTCAATGTGGAAGTTTTTGGAGGCATCCGGAATGGGAATCGACTACCGGTGAAGAGGACTCCTGCTTGGAATACGGAGATGAATCTGGTTATTATGATGTGTAAGTATGTTTTGTTTTATGTTAACTTATCTGTGGTTGTAAGTTTGGGTACTGAGAACCCATAAACGAGCTTCTAGAAATGAAAAAAATGAATTTCAGTCATACATATCTAAGGGGCCATCATCAACTCCACTATAGTATTAACTTACCTTATGTTATTGGAAATATTCTATTTTAGTGACATTTATATCACTCCAAGTGACTTCTTATATATCCTTTCCTAATCAAAGTTTTCCATTTCTTCTAGTTTAACACTTTTCAATGGAATCTCAAGATACTTCTAGAATAGATAATCCTCCATTTGTATCTTCTACAAACATAATTCCATAATATCAAAATTTTATATTTATACCTTTTTTTTATTCCGATTCCATTACTTATAAAATAGTTAACTCCCATTTAAATTAAAAGTAATTGATATAAGAACATTACCTAAAGAGTATATTTCTGTTTTTATTGAGATTTGTTGAAGAATATGCTCTGATACCACTTATTGGAATTCAAAACCACCACAAAAATAAGCAATCCTTCAGAAATTCAACTGAAGAACAATAAAAACATAAAAAAGAAGATGAATACATAAAAATAAATATATCCAAATTGAGAGGAAAAATTAAACCTAGTCCTAACACAAAAACACCAACCTCTCACACTCAATAAAACCCAACTCTAAAAAAATTACACAAGTGGAAATAAAATAAACAAGGAAAGAGAAAATTGATTTTATACAGTTTAAAATTTAGTCCTATATCCATGAGATACCAATAGTGCTTTCTTTCATTTAATAGAGGAAGAAATATTAAAACTATGTTTCTCAATTTTTTTTATAGTTACCTATTTTGATCACACCATACACATCATGTATAAGTGGTCCTACCCAACATATTTAACGTTTGGACCAGTTGGTTACTCACTTCCATCACCTTTTGAAATTTATAGGGGACTCACTGTTGATCTTGGATACCTCTGATTACCTGTAGGCTACAATTAATGACCACTAAGTTCCAATGAACTATGGATGTCATTCTCACATAGCTATATAATAATTAATATATATACCTATGAAAAACATTCAATAAAACCTTATATAAACTCAATACAAGTGATTTTTATGTGATCCAAATGTTACACACATCCATCATTTGTACCCATCCACTTGAACTCATGGTTTTCAAACATGTCATCTAAACCAACTTATATAATTCCGTTCTCTTTATTTTGTGATCCATTATAAGTCATAGTCATTTATTCTGGAGTCACACTGTCAAAAAATAATAAATTAATATTTAAATCATACTTTATAAATCCTAACTTATTTTTCATAAACATGTGAATATATGTGTTAGTGTTTATGAAATAAAGTCAGTCAAATGTTTTATATTAAGTACATTTTCTACAATTCAATGTATATTAATTAAAATACATTACAATTAATTTATATTTATTTTATAAGAAATGAGTTTTGATATAATAATAACCCCTTAGAATATATGTATTACTAAGTTACCCTAGATTGATGACCATCATGATGGGGTGTGGTGATATGTTAAGATAAACAAAATAATGAGAAAATTTATGGATATATAACTAGCCACTCAATAGATATAATTATTTTAACATGTATATATATCAATGCACTTAAATTACACACCATAAATATTCATGTGTCATTGGTGTTACTCATGTGAACATTGACTAAGGATCCTTTGACTTGGGCTATGAAATGGTTCCTTACTTTTGAGGTATCATATTTTGATGCCTATATAATATTATTTGTGATATATTCTTACCAGATGGAATTTTTTTATGTAACTAATCCTGTAGCGAGTATTAATAAACCATTATGGGATATGTTATCTCATATTCTAGGTTTTAACATTATGACACTTAAATGCATTTTGAATAAGTAAATGACTATGATAAGATAACTAAAAGTGATGAATGTATATATATTTTTTAATCACATAATTAATTAATATAAATATATAAGATATACATGGTTGATACTATCAATATCACCTGATTGATTTCAATATCATGGAAAAAAATTAATAATGAATATGTGATGGATTATATTACACTAAATCACATTTTAATTTTGGTAACTAATAGATACAAATATTAGATTATTATTATGGATGATATTCATAATCCTTTCCAACTTTTTAATGGGACCTCGAAGTTCCATATTATATAATGCAATGTGGAATTATTTTGGAAAATGTGGTTGTCTCATATATCAAAATTTTTATGTATATTTCATGCCTAAATGATATGTATATTTAAAATAATAAGCATCTTTAATTAAGTGAATATTATCAAATTAAATAATTATTTTTTAATTAAAGAAATATAACGTGTCATTATATTATAAATAATAAGTATTTATTTTATTAATAAAAAAATATGAGTAAATAATTATACCTAAATAGAATTTTTGATTATTCTTTATGTAGTAGGATTTTATGATCAAATATTCTGAATATTTTATCTTCCACCAAGGAAATGATTATAGATATTATTAGTGTATACTAGTGGAGGATAAAATTTCACTATTTATATTTGACCAAATATTCTAATCATTTTCATGAAATTAATGTAAGTAATATTTATTTTCTATCTATATTTTTTATATTATCATTTATTCATAGTGAAGTTGGATGGGTGTTTATTTTTATTCTACTATATTCTAAGTGTCAGTATTACTTTAAAATCTTATAAATGGTATCATATAGATGTTTAAAGGTTAAATGACAGAGAATTATCACACATGAACACTTGAAGAATTAAAACTTCTAACCAATGAAATCTATTATTAATATAAAGAGAGACACAACTAAAGGAGTTAGTAAATAAAGTGATCTGATTGGTTCATATATATTATATGTTCATTTTTTTCATATTATGGGTGAAATCTAACTATCCTAGTAGTCGTAGGGATCCATTATAGAAAAATGAAAATGCAATATTATAGTTCCTTTAATATGTTTTAAAGAATAATCATCTATAAAATTTACTAAAATAATGTTCGAGAATCATGTTGACTTTATAAGTTATTAAACATACATATAATTTATTTAAGTCTCATATATGAAATTTATGGAATTTTTTAGGATAATTGTTCCTCTATAAAGAGTAATTTTGTCTATGTAGAGGATTTTTTGGCCTTTTTGGCTTTTTTAGACCATATTACACATCCCATTTATAATTAAATATAGTTCATTTTATCTTATTAAACTCTTATTCTTATATAATTTTTTTTTCTATACATTAAATTTCTTTAAATTTTATGGGATTAGATATAAATAATTTGTTTCAGAAAAAAAGTAATAAATTAAATTCATAAGTATCTAATATACATTATATTTATCAATAGGTTATATGATACATAATTTTAAGTTACATTGAATATAAAAAACGAGTTAATTATTTAATTAAGATATGTATATATTGAATATAATTTTATAGAAGATAATATATAAAACCAATTGTAAAATATTGAAGTATTAGATTCATTACCATTAGAAACACACTCATCAAAACCATAATTGATCAATGAGGTGTGTTGTTCTTTACAGAGAATCATTAGCTTTTGTTATATTTGAAAACAAGGGTCAAATTTATCTTATTTTGAATGTTTGGAGACAATTAACTAAGAAACCTAATTAGATTGGATCATAGAGACATTTTGTTGAGTAAATTTATGACATAAATTAGGAATTAGGTTTTACAATCCAAAATAAAAGAGTATTATCTGATATAATTGAAAACAAAATTTCTACCTAAATATATATGAATTAAGTGTCTAGATTTGTTTAGTTAATATGGATCATAAATTACAAAAATTTTAAATTCTATTAATAACATATTTTTTTTGTGGGGGTATATTCGAAGAATGATCTTATTGAATAAAAACATATATGAATGTTATACCAACATATTATCGATAAATATTCATGGAATTGAATAAATATTCATTTTTTTATTTGAGATCAGTCTTTGATATGGAAAAATAAAATGTAAATAACTTCATTGACTAGTATCATTGTATGAGAATGATTATAATACATAAAGATAAGTTATATGTTAAATATAAACCCATACTATATATGATATTTTTGTCTACTTGACAAGATAAAAAATTCTTATAAAAAGTATCCAAATAATGAAAATTATGTAATAGGTATTTTAATATCAACCATGGTTTCAAATTTTTAGAGTAAATATAAAAAAATAAAATCATTCAATGTTATTAAATGGTTTTAGAAGTTTTAAAATATTCACTATTGTAAGGAACTATATGTTATATATATATATATATTAATATCTCAAAATTTGAATCACTTGTATTGGATACTATAATCCCATGAAAAATGTATTGTAATTTTAAATATCTCAATGGGTGAATAAAAATGAATTAGGCAATGTTATAGCCACTAGATGGGAATGGGGAAATAGTTTCTACATTATACACAAGGATGATGAATTTTCTTATTCAAAATGGATTGAAATTATTTCTTAAAAATTCTATCATTTTCCATCAATAAAATGAAATGAAATTTATATATTCTTACTAGATAGAAAAAAGTTAATTTTTAATAACGATTAATATTTTTTTATTTATATAAATGAAATTCTTTATGGTCATGATATAATGTTTAATGTATTATATACATGTTATCTTTAATATCATATCTATAATATAAATATTACTATTGAAGGAAAGTAATCCCAATTATAAATAAATTTTTCCTATAATACATATAAATAATAATCATATAAAATGATTATATAATGATTTATTATTCATTTAAATTGATTATATATAATTCAACATTTTTTTATCTTTTTTAATTGGTAAAATGAACAAATTATTTTTTAAGGAAAAAAGGAAAATGGTAATAATTTATTATAACTCATACACACGGATACACATGGGCTAAAAAGAAAAGTTTATCAAGGTGGATTTCATCACTTTGTTACCTTTACTGATGACTTTTGTACGTTTGGATATGAATATCTTATAAAACAAAAATCTGAATCCAAAATGTTTTGAGTGTCGAAAAATCAAGTAACAAAAATCTTCATAAATTTATTAAAAAAATTTGATCTGATTAAATTGAAGAATGATTGATCCAAGAATTACTTGACTACCTAGTATATAGTAGTATTATATCACAACACAATTCATATAGCACAACATAATTTAATTATAGATCCAAAAGGAGGAACTGAACATTGTTAGACAAGGTTCAATTAATAACGAGTCACATAAACTTCCCAATTTTTCAATGGGATTATACTCTAAATAATTATTTATTAACACTAAACTATATTAATACATTAATATTTAAAATTCAATACATTTCATGTGGACTGAGAAGTATCTTAATTTTTATTTCGTAATTATTTGGGGTTTCGAGGCATATGTATGAAATATTACCTCATATAAACATGAACTAATTTTAGATAAACCATTATTTATTGTTCATCCTAATGATAAAATGTTTTGTAATTTTTATAATCCATTAAATATAAAATAATTTGTATCAGAACATGATATCAGTTTAGAAAGAGACATTATTTCTAAAATATTTAGTGGGAGAAAACATAAACTTGTTAAAGTTAGATATCAATAAGAAGACGTTAATACTAATATTATTGTCTAAAATAGTACAATTTTTTGGAAAATTAAACAAATCAATATACATAATTAATATAGAGTACTAGTAGAATTAATCGAGAACAATTGAATTATAGATTTATTTATTTCTAATAAAGGTGATTAAATGGTCATAAAATATTAATCAATATCTTACCAAGATTCCATTATGATTTATGACTTCACAAAATGGTTATAAGAAATGGAATATAAAAAGAAATACATGTATAATAATTAATATTAAAACCTAATAGATACATGAGAAAATTTTATACCTATCTAGATAAAATTTTCCTTTTAAAATAAATCTAAAATGGATGGTAGGGTGCCTACCTACAAATATCATTTGGTTGATATATGTTTATCACAAAATCATGGTACAAACTATGTATAAGCCTTTAATAAAATTTATGCAATCAAATATATTCCAACAATTTAATCTATAACAATATATTATGATTATGAGATATATAAGATATATATAAAAAACTCATTCCTTTATTTTATTTCTTAGGGATTTATATATGGTATAAATCCAAGGTTTTATAGATTCTTACAATGTTTCAATGTTTTATAAGTTATAACGATTAATTTATGGGTTAAAATAATGTTCTTGATGGTAGAATATTCATTTTAATAATGTTATCCAAGATTTTGAATTTTTTAAAAATTTGGATGAACCTATAGTATAAAAATGTGTTAGTGAGAGTATAGTGGTCTTTGTGGTGCTATATATCCCTAACATAGTTCTCATTAGAAATTAATTATTATCCTTGCAATCGGTAAAAATATGGTTAGGTAATTTAATCCTTATGAAAGATATAGGTGAAGATATAATGTTCTATAGAGATATAAATCAATGAATTCTTGTCCATGATCATGAAATATATATGAGTAAAGTGCTAAAATCATATAGCATGTAAAAATATTGATGGTTTCTTTATCAATGTTTCATGGTGAGTTTATTTCAAAACTATAATACCATTCAACCATTAAAGAGATTCGATCTATGAGTAAGAGTATATAAACTTTTATAACTGAATAAACCATTTATTTGATGCTATGTTCTCATCTAGATGTATCTCAAGAATTTAATATGTTAATTTGTTACTAATCAAATACTAGTGATTATAAACAAGTATTTATAAAAAACAACCTTAAGTACATGATATGAAATAAGGATATGATATTAGATTTTTTTTGTTATAAATATCTCATTATAAAGTTTCACACTAATTTTATTTTCAAAACATAAAAAAATATGAATTTAAATTTCATTATTTTATTTTTCAAGAGTAGCTGAGTGATAAGATGGAAAAATTACAATTATCCAATAGTTTTTTATTTTACTATAGAAGATAAATTTATTGAAACATCTTATATAGATAAATATTCCACATAGATAATAATTTTTTTCATAAAATGTGTAGTGGTCTAAATTATGCATTCAGGGCCTCCCATGAGCCACCAGGTGGTTGGTAGCTCTCCAGGTCCTCCAACTCTCTAATTATATCCCATGTTACCTAGTCCTAGGACACTAAGTACTTGATTCCATTTTTTATCACTTGAATTTTTTTTCACTAAGTCCATCTCCTTTAATTCTATCCCATGACTTCAATAAACTCTCTTAAAGGACTAAAACCATAAAAATATACATGGTATTAGTTTTTTTTAAAATAGTTTAAATTGGAATACATTATTTGTTATAATAACCCCATGATACAATAACTCATCCTTGATATATATCACCAATAATCATCAGTGGAAAGTGATGTAAATTGTACTCACATGTCTACCTATCACTTCCATGTATCCTCTTGAATATTAATGTGCTGTCGTGACATTCATATTAAGGATACATTATTCTTGAGAAGAATATTCTAACTTCTCCCCATTTTAAAAACCAATATTTCATCAAATGACAAATTTAACTCCACTATGTAATTATTAACATTGAACACCAGATAAGGGCTATTACAATGTCCCCAAATCATTGATATATGAAAAAAAATCATGCATCACATGGAATCTGTAAGCACTTTTTAAAAATAAATATTTAATAGTAGTTTTAAAAAATATAACAGAATGTATATGAAAAAACCTTGTAATGGGGTGCGAAAAATCAATTATTTCATAGGTTAAATATTGTTAAAGTGGAAAATTTTGTGTTCTCCGTGAGAGTAGTGCACAACAAAATTAGTTGTCACTTTTAGATTGGTTAATGAAAAGATATTTTCTCTTTCATTTATGATTTTGAAAAAAATGTAATTAAAATAGGGATATGAAACTAATTGATTAAAATGTAATCAATTCAAGGTCAACTTTATAATTATAATGTAATCAGAACATAAAATTTCCAATCTCTTTTTCTTATTAAATGGCGAATGAGAGGTTATAAAACCGATTCACCTCTCACATTTGGTTAAATTATTATTGTGAGAATAGTCAAAAAAAATTTAATTTTCTATACCATTCATTCATTATCAAAAAATGATATGAAAAATAAATCTTAATTTAATCATGTAACCACAAACTAGGTCTTGTGATTTCCAAGGAATATAATACTAAGTATCATACTTTCCTTATGTTGTATAAACCACCCCACACTTCACCACCAATCCCAAAACATTTCACTATATATAGTCTAAAACTAAGTGGAGGGATATGATGGATCATAAAATAAATAAATAATCAAAAAATATAATTAAACCAAACAAAAATTAATTTTGAAATTATGATATTTTATTATCTATAGAAAACACTAATATGGAAATAATTTTTTTATTTATAATTACTCAATCATTAAAAAACTTTTACCTTCTCTTCCCTAATCACTCAATAATTACCCCTCCATTTTAAGGTCAAAAAAGAAGAAGAGGAAAGGATAAAATATTAAAATAATTAATATAAATAAAAATAGGAAATAAAAATACAATTAACTATCAACATTTCTTGTGACTAATTTTCTATATATAAAATTGAGGATGAATTCCCTGAGATTTAATTCTTAAAGTATCCATTCTGTTAGATTATAAATTAATAGTATATATATATATATATATATTCTTCAATATATTCCTAATTTTATTTCATGAGAAATACCATAAATATCTCTAAGCACTTTAATAATATGATTGAATAATCTATCAGCATTTTCACTTAAAATCATCTTCAAATCACCAGATTTTTATTGATGAACCCCCAACTTTTCTTAATTTATTTTTCAATCACCCTCATAAATATGGGTAATCCTGTAATAAATATATTTGGTTTTAATGAAATTATTCACATATATGTATATCTAATTAGAAAATTATGTTGACAAGGTATTCTGAGACTTTTCATTATAAATCAAAAAATTTATATATATTTTTATCATTGATAAATATACAGAACCACTTACTTGATATGTAATGGCTACTATGATATGTAATGGTTAGTGCACTCTTGGTTTCTCACTTTCCCCTTAAAAGCGTTTTGGAAATAATAATGAAAAAATAATAATTTAAGGCATGATCTCCTATTGAGTAAAAATAAATCCCAAGAGATTATAAATGAGGTCTCATTATATTATTCCAAAATTTAAAATTTAAAATAGAAATTAAGGACACTCCCCTCGTATTCACTATATTCTCTAGGATTAAATCATTCTCTTATAGATTCAATAAGAAATAAAAAGTGTATTTAATTCCATTTATTGTAACCTTGGACATTATAAGAGTTGGAAGGGGGGATTATGGTGTATTACAATCTTTACTTATTATTTTATAAAAAAAACCTTAGGATCTTATTTCCTTGATATAAAGAACACTAATTAGATATTTTACTAATCTTTTCAAAGCTAGATTGGATCTGATAGAATGATTACACACATACACAACCAAATATAATAATACAAAAAATCATAGACATAATGATTTTACTTGGTTCACCCACACCGGGATACATCCAAGGATTATACACTTAATATTTTTTATGCATAATAAAAATAAACTATACCTCACTATTTTAGTAGATATATGGATTCGGTGAAGTCATTCCTCACCAAGGTACTCAACCTGCACAATTTTTTTGTACAGCCACTTCTCACCATGGATCACTTTCTGTAGAATAATTTTTTGATGGACTCATTTACTCCCAAGGGTCAATCCATTATTCTACTATTCTCACCACTCCAAAAGTAATTTGTTTACAATCTAGAAGGTATCTTCTCAATTTACTGATATGAAGGAAACTCCATGATCAACAATTTGTCTAAAAGGAAACTACATCATAACTCCAAATGTGATGATCCAATGAATACCATGTATTGACCCTAATTTCCATGTCTATATATAACCCGATCATTTTTATTAGAGTCAATTATTTGATCTTCAAAGAATATTTACACAGTATAAAAACTCAAATTAAAATAATTCTAGAGTAATAATTGTCCTCTTTTTGATAATCACAGATATGAACAGTGATTCTACACTTCCAAATCTAATCTTTAATGATCTTGAATCCTATATAAACATAATACTCTTAATTCATATATTTAATAAATCCCATGTTTCTCATATCATCCATCCATATTAGATATTATCGGCTCTGGCTCACTACCACAATAATTTATTTCCCCTAGGTCTCATTGCCCATCACGATAGATGAACTCTTATCAGGTCATAATTCTCATATGATATTTATATCATACCATGAAACTATACCCAAATCTATGTGATACGTGGGGCTCCTAATCATGGTATGTCATGTTGGGGGTCATAGTGTGATGTTTGGAACACATATAAGAGGGTTTTAGTCCCATTCTATGAACCTCATGAAGAAATGAACTAATTTGTCAAAAAAATCTACCCTTCAGTTTTACACGAGTGGTATGTGCTTCTAACCATCTTTGATTCTAATTTTTAGGTTCTTACATACCTTCATGAAAGTTATTTTCCAATTTGTTTCACCTTATCATAGTATTTTTCACATTGGGATCACTTCGCATTGCTAGAAAAGGCCTCTTACAGGGGAATGATTCCCATATGATATTTATATCGGCACATGGAACTCCCATTCACCCCATGTGGAACTCTATACTCATAATTATAGTATAACACATTGAATTCCCAATATTATGCCACACAATCACACAAGAGAGAATTTAGACCAATGTCAAAACATTTGAGTGCATTGAATTACTTTTTTCTAACAGTTTCCTTTAATTATATTTACTCTAATCACCTTTTATAGTTATATTTTAATGTTATTAAATTATTTTTAGTTTATTTAGAGTCCCTATCCTAAATTACCTTTAAATTTTATCAAAATCACATATTTTTTCAATTAAGTTCATATGTGTGTGTTTTTTAGTGAAGGTATTTTCTTATCCCTTTATTTTTTAATTTCATTTTTCTCAATAATTTACATCCCTAAACACCTAATGTTCTAGTTATATGGTTACTTACACATTTTGTTATGAGTGAGGACTAGGTTAGAGCTGATGGATTGATTGAGAGTAGCCATGCTTCATGATTTTTAAAATGACATTCTATGCCTCCATCAAATGTGTCATGGATTGTTGACATATTCGATGGATTTAGGTTTTTAAGAATTATTAGAACTCTTGCTATAAAATTATTCATAGTATATTAAACCATTCATCAATCAGGTGTATACATTGATGAAATATTGAGTCAGGGTTTTGATTACATCTAAAACTATATAAATCTCTAATCATGGACATATATATTTGTGAATGTTAATTTAAAATTATCATTTTCACTTCTCAATGACGGTAATATATTAGTCAAATAACCTTTTTTTTCTCACCCATTTATATAATTAAAAGTTTCATTCAAATTAAATTTCACTGTTCTTGTCAAATATTAGAAAAAATACAACCCCTTTTTCAAAGTTAAACAAATTCAATTATATCCAAAATAATAGTAACATTATTGAGGTTCAAACCCATATACGAGTATACACATTATAATTGAGAATTGGTTATTTGATTGTTGATAGGTTACAACTAACAATACTTTAATCATCATATGGGCATTATAGTTTTGATCCAAACCTAGTGAAATAAAACAAATAATATATCGAAATAGGAGACAAATGCAATGTCACATGTGCCATACATAAGTAAACAAGATTTACATATGTATGCTCATATATAAGAATTATTAAATATAGAACATATTGGATATGAAAGAATAAAAACTAGATCTTAGTCTCCCACCCATTATTTTTTTATTAATCTAGTAATCTATCAAATTCATTTATATATAGTTGGGACCTTTACCTTGTATCATAAAGTTTGTATGAACACCAAGATACCCATTCTAGGTGTGAGTAAAACTTCTTAGGCCCAAACCAATGGTGTACCTAATGAAATACATAATAAATAAGTGCATTTATTATGTTATATGCTAAGAAAACAAATAAAAAACAACAAAAACAATAATCATCACATCAGTGGAACTATGCAAACCACTTGATGAGTTCCGATACATTATTTGGGAAATACCAATAAAAGTATAAATATATAACAACTACAATACTAGGGGTCATCATAATTTCCACCTAGTAACAATATAAAATAATAATTAGGAATTTTACCCCATAACATATCTTAGTTCATGGGTGAATGGAAATAACATCCCACGATACATCAAAACCAATAAAAGGAATAACACCCCATAACGTTACATCATATGGGCATGGAAATATATAACATCACAATATTTATCAATTGGTTAGTATGTATCAATAAAAACATCACATTAGTTGGAATAACATACCATTAGAAACCTCATAATAGTGGTCTTTAAATCTCAGTGGTAACATCACATAAATGGGAATAACATCGCAAACATTTAGTTCCATTTCATGGAAATATCAATATGTAGTTATAACATCCTCATTCCATGGGTACGGAAAAATAATATGGAATAACATCCATAGATATGATTAATATCACATAACAAGGTATAACATCATTATCCCTAATAAATAACAATGTAATTAGGAAATACCAATACCATAATCAAAATCCTTAAAATATGTATTTCATCCTATTCTATAAGAATAATTAAAAATAAATAGATATTTCATACCATACCTAGGGAAATGTTAAGAATGCTGAGTATCTCATACAACATTTTATATGAATTAATAATGATGGGAGATAAAATCCAATAATAATAATCATATCAAAGTAACTCATTCAAAACATCACAATAAATCACAATAAAGTTATCTTAACATTCAACTAAATTTCATAAAAAAGTATGATTAGTTTTCTAACACACACAAAACCCCTTCCCATGTGATAAATATAAGGTAAAATGTACTTGTAACCACTTCAAGTAAAGTGGAAACTATTAATCCTCTTACCAAGCCTCAAGAAAGTCAAAATGGATATAATGTAACTCAAGACATGGTTAAAATGTAATCATTTTTATTAACTCTCTTATAAACACACACACACCTTATTCATAGAAGATTATAAATACCTATCATAGTCCACTAGGCTATAACATAACCAATGGAACCACTATAAGTTCTCATTTATATTATTCCGATAAAATAAAAATTTAGTAACATTTCCATTGATGATAATAAAATAAAAATAATTAGGAATATATGCACTAAAACCATATATGTATATGATATATTTATGAGATGAATTTTATTTCATGAAAATTCTGATTTTCATGAAATAGGGGTATATTATTCTATGAAACTTCCAATCATATGATAATTGATAAACTGTTATCATTTAGTTATTCTTCTATATATGCTATCATTAAATATAGTATTCCATAAGATGAAATGTTTTTGAGGATGTGTATTAATGTATGAAAATCTTGAATATGACTTGGAATTTATTCATGTGTTGAAAGGAATGAGTAAATGGGATAGACCAGGGATTATCCTTATGGATTATAAAAACACTTCCTTATGATTCGAATGGAGGTGTGTGAGTTTTTCATTCATAAATAAAATCCATTGGTACATAAATATATTTCTTATTACATCCTAACATACAAGGTTCTATCACACTATGATCAAAGGAGGAATCCCATCCAAATATTGAATGATTCATGCTAAACCCTTGGATAAATTTTGGAGAGGGTATTTCTTTTGGCTACCCATAGTGATATCTCTCAAGACCATGTGATAGTGATCGAGATGTTGCAGCTACTATTCAATGTATGATGCTCATATTTATAGTATTTTATTCATTTAAGTTTATATTTAGTTTTCATATTTAATTCATGTAAGATCTCTAAAAATAGATTTAAACCATTTCTACTACTTCTGATAATTGTTATTTGACTCGTTTGATTCCCAACAATGGTACTTGAGTCATCCATTGCATTAGATTTATTAAATATTATATGAAATGTGTCATCCCAATTAGGTTAAATAACCTAAGAGGATGGTGAATCAGGTTATGATAGATTAAAACAACTACCCCTTAGGATATTATTTCCATGTTAACCAAAAAATATATTCTCTCCCTTTCCTGTAGTAATGTATGAATAAAAACTAAAGCATGCATGAGACATAATGATTTTACTTAGTTCAACCACACTAGGCTATGTACAAGGACCATACAAAATAAATGCGCCTATGTACCTAATCAACTGAAGCACATTTCTATTACAAAGTATTGAGTGGACTAACTATTCCTTCTAGTTTACACCCAATCTCAGTTTGAATGCTCACTATTCTCTCAACTAAAGATTGATCACTACTACTTTAGATAAATTTTCAATTGTTTTGAAACTCTTATGAATTGTTTCAAACATGAGTGTTCCATTATTTAAATTTTTCACCTTATAGATGAAATACACTTCACCACACGGCGATTTTTGTGAAAATATACTTTCACGATATAGTTTTGTTCTTTCGAGAAATGCTTAAGTTCCTTCGCGAAACCCCAAGCACTGCATAGTGCATATACTTCAAAGAATTTATTTTATTTTTAGAATAACATTTATTTTTGGATGGATAGAACATAAAGATCCCCTTTTCTTTTACAATATATAGTTCCCCACAAACACCTTCCACAAATCAACATTTCTTTGCGGACATCCTCCTTCACAAACTACCTCATTTGCATAATACCTCCCTCAAAAACCACTTTCAGACATAGATAAATTATTCTAGTGAAACCCTATCAATGAAATTATCTCCCTAATAAATATTTTATTATGATTAATTTATGTAGGAAAATAAATATTAGAAAACCCATTAATCACAATCACTATTAACCCCTTTGTGGATTGTCCTTCACTGCGTACTATACTCTCTATGCGGTTCACATATCACATTACTCCATTATGATGATATCTGAATTACCACCTTCACTAAAAAATGATGTGAATCCTTTGTTGTTGGATTTAATTCACCACCTTCAACTGAAAATGGAAATATAACTCATATAATTCCATTATGGTTTGCATATTATAACTGCTATATAGAATGTCAGTTTTTTTGATTTGTGGCGTTGAAAGGTCCTTTGGATGCTTTGTAGTCCACAAACTCCATTAGACACTCTGTGGTCTAAAAAATCTATTAGAATCATTGTGATTCACCAATAATGTTATGTTAAAATATGAACCTTTCTATAAAAAAAATTATTATTTTGAGGCACAAAAATTTGGAAATCCCTCAGAAATTACACCACATTATATATTTAATTTTCTATACTGACTTTATAGAATCCATTCCATTGTCATGGGTATTATTCAAAAAAAAATTTCATGAATCTCTCTAAAAATCAACCACTAACCTTGGAACCCTAATTTTTCAACAAACACAATCAACCTAAAAAAACTACTATGTTACCTTAAGATATTTTTTCCCAACAATCTATCCATTGGGTTTGTTGGGAACTCTTCTCATTTGTATACTATGTTAATGATTTTTCCATATTATACCAAATTTCAATTCTTTTGATTCAATTAGCGATCAAAAAATTTACTTAATAAGCACTCTACACCCACATGATCTATGCTCGGTGTGAGAAACAAGAGTAACATGAAAGTTTCTTCAATGAATCACTTCATTTCCAAAAAAGTCAACTTATTTCACCATGAACACCATCTACCATTATATATAACCTTTCATCAAACATATTTATCATTTTCATATTTAACCCCCCCCCCCCCCCCCCGCCACTTTGTTTCCCCCTATCATATTCTCCCCTATCTTGATCAAGATATTTTCTCCCCTTATTCAATGTACACCAAGGTCACTCCTTTGTGGATGCAACATTATCAAGAGAACAAATAAGCACATTAAGAAAAAACACATCATACCTCAGGGATAGGGGGTCTCACATTCACACTATTTTAAGTGTAGGGAGTCCACTAAACTCCAAGAGGTAGTTTATGTTTCTCAAACACATCTTTTATTAAGGCCTTCATTTGAATTTCTACAACCTTATGTTATGTAGGCACATACTCCAACTTCAACAGCCCATGCTCCACTTTTCTTGATTATAAAATGATACTTGATTTCAATGTTCTTTATCCTACACTAATGAACTATATTTTTACTAATATTTACAACACATGAATTATCTTAATGTATTCCAATCAGAGACTTCACTTCAACTCCCATATCATCAAGCTGCTACTTCACCCACAATAATTGCATGGAATCTTGATTATCCACAATATATTCAGATTCCATGATGATTAATGATATCCAATACTATTTCTTTTTAAACATTAAAAAAATATTCCATGACAGAATTCACCACCTATCATTGATTTTATATCATCAATTGATTTGGCTCAATATTCATATATATATAACAATAACTCTTGTTGATATTTTTCCTTTTACAACAACCCAAAACCCACTATTCCCTTGATATACTGAATTATTATTTTTACTAAAGGTAAGTGAGATTATTTAGGATTGAGTTGATACCATTATTCTTAGCATGTGTAAAAAAAAATATTAGTTTGTGTCATAGTTAAGTAAATCATACTACTAATTATCTTCCTATATTATTTGACATTAACTGCTTTTCTTTCATCATCTAATGCTAGTTTCAACTGAGTGGCCAGCAGAGTTGACATATACTTGAAATTTTTCATTAAAAATCATCTCAGAGCCTCTTCATTATATTTTTATTGAGAAATAAAGGTACCATTATTTCCTTGTATCACCTAAAAACCAAGAAGAAAGGCCAGTTCACTTATCATTAACTTCTCAAACTCATTTTCATGAATTCTACAAACTGTTTGTAGTTATATTAATTTGACCCAAAACAAATTATGTTATAAACATAAAAAGTCACCACAATCCTTTGATTACTAAATTTTTTGACATAGAGATTGTAATTAACTCTACCATGTTGGAAAACAAGATTCTTCAATAACTAATTTATTCATGAATATTATGCTCTTGGAGCGTGCTTTAACCCATATAACATATTTCTTAGCTGAAAATGTTTTTCCTCATCTTCATGAATGAGGAAACCATCTGGATTTTTGATACACAGTTCTTATTCTAGAACCCCATTCATAAACACTGACCTGACATCCATCTGGGTAACATGGAACTTTATTTGCACTTTAATGTCCAAGAACAATCTAATCATTTATATCCTTGCAAGAGGTAAAAATGTATCATAAAAATCACTAACCTATATATTGTAGTACTCGTTTTTACACTATTTGTGATTTATTGTGAATTACAATACTATATTTATTTATCTTATTGTGAGAGACCCATTTGATCTAAATGAAATTCTTATTTTTTAATATCGATACAATATCCCATGTTTGATTCGTCTCAATTTGGTCAAGCTCATCATTAATGTACGAAAACCAATTTTCATCTCATATACTTCTTCAAAACATTTAGGATCTACCTAAGATAGGTTAGATGTATACTATAATGATTTCATTCCCCATGATTTAATTGAAACTTCATGATCACCAATGATTTTTCCCTTCAATTTCTCCCTTACTCTTCAACATCCACACAGATATATATTTGAATCATCCTGATCATCATTTGTGTATTATTCCAAATCATCATTTTCCACTTCTTCTCCCCCTGAGTTACTTACATCCTCATTTTTATCATCAAGGAACTATTCACTATGTTGTTGAAGATTCTATTTATTCTCTACTATAGTGACATAATTTCTTTCAACAACTTTTCCCAGCATCTTGTTAAAGCATTTATGTAATTTTCCTTTTTCTGGAATATCCAAGAAATATCCCATTATCTCCATGTGATTCAAACTTCATGTGTTACTCCTTATTGAAAATAAAACACATGCTTCCAAATATTCATAAATATTTCACTATTGGTTTCATTCAATACCATAGCTTGAACAATGTATTTTCTTTCTTTGGAAAAAACAGAGCCCTGTCGGATATATAGTGATGTTAGAATTTCATCCTTCTATAATTTATATGGTTGATCATTTTCAGTAAGTATTGACCATAATTTTTTATGATCTAATTTCTCTTATCAACAACTCCATTTTATTGAGGAGTTCTCACCGATGAAACTTGAATCCTTACCCCATTTTTCTTGAGAAAATAATCCACTTAGATATTTATAAATTCCATACCATTATTTGTATTAATAATTAAAATCATCTGTCTAAAAATCCTTTAAGATCCCCTTAGATAATTTTTTATATAGTTGAATATGTTTTATTTGTGGAAAATGAAAGATTCCCATTCCATAGAGCTAAACTCATTAATGAAAAAATTTCAATACCTCCTATCATTGATGGATATTTGTGAGATAGGTCCACACACATCTGCATGTACCAATTCAATCACTATGGTTAATTTTTTTCTGTTATGTTGTATTCCTTTTGGATAATGTCCCATTATTGAGATGAATCACATGTGTGAGTATGATTATGTGATAGATTAGGGAGATATTGAGTTGCATCACATTTGTCCAGATCTTCTAGGTATGGTTGGCATAGATGGCCAATCCATTTATGCCAAAAACTATTTTCTTCCTCTCTGTATAGAAAGAAAATATCTTCTTCTCCAGTCACAAGGTAGAGATTCCCCTTCATTCACTTTCCCTGTGAAACTATTGTACCATATTTTCCCTTTAAAATACATAGCCTCTTTGTAAAGAATTTATCATGACCTAAGTCACATAATTTAATAACACTTAGCAAGTTGTGTCTGATACCTTAGAGAACCAATACTGTAACCCATATCATATCATTTCCCACAAATTTTTATTTTCCCAAAACAAAAATCTTCAGGACAACATCATTTCCAAATTTTAAAAAACCATACTTGAAATATTTGATTACTATAACAAGATCCTTATTTATCATAATATAGGATTTTTATCCACTATTAATGAACCATACACCAAGAGATGCTAATTCTTTAAGGGAAATCTCTACAACCACCAATGCCTCATCGCTTTTCTTTTTAATCCATCACGTTGAATTCATACCCATTATAGATAGATAATATTGTTATTCAGCAGTGTACGATAGACTAAAATCATGTTATAGATTTGAAAATTGATTTTTTATTCTCAACAAATTTCGTGATCCATTGAGTTTTTAATTACGACCATTTTCAGTGTACTTCAGAAGATTCCATTGAATTTCTAACAAGAAATATCTAGCCATGCTTAGAATCCTCCACACTAGAAATATTGAATATCAAAATCATTCATGAAATATTTAAATATATGTATAAACATTTATTATTATTATTCACTATGATACCTTTTGGATAAAGAACATACATTTTATAATTTCCTAACTTTCCAAAACAATAACACTTGATATGAGTTGAATTACTATACATTATTATAGGATAGTTTGTTTCATGATTTCTATGTACCTATAATTTTTATTTGTACCCAAATGAATTTTTAACCTCTTAGTGAGTTCCCGTGGTATGAAATAAATCACCACTAATTTCTGCTTACGATGTAGCCCCATATTAGCCTTGTAATTTCAAGATGACTAGTGATTATATTTTACTGGACAAATATGCTCCACTTCCATATTTTATATTACCTAAGTGATCTACTTTCCTAATTTCATACTGAGAGTGAAGAGTCTCTCTTTATCTTTATATTTTTTTCCCAGTTTGGTAACTTTCTCTTTATGCTCTTTGATAAGTTTGATTTGATATTTTCCCAAGATAGTGAAACCATCAATCACTCCTTTCTATTCCTAAACATAGAGTCAATATTCAATAACCTCTTCTATATTATCTATCAATTAAGATATAATCATTTCAATTAATTATTCTACCTCCAACTTCTCTTCTACTTGCTATGATATATACAGTTTCCCACTATTAACCACTCCTTTTTTTTTGGATCTCCAAACAACTATCTCCTCAGGAGAAGATTAAAATTCATCACTGAGTTTAATTCTTCCTTCAATTTATTATTCTTCATTGTGACATTATTCCATTGTCTAGGAGCTACCTACAACTACCACCATATAATTTTGTCCACGATACTTGTATTTCTTTATATCTTCAACCTCAGATTCTTTTTATCTACCATTTTCATATGAAAGAATATTATTGTTTTTAAAGAAATTTATCTTCAAATTTTTGTTAAATTTCACATAGTATGAATACTTATTCATGAAAATTTTGACTTCATCCTAATAATCATCATAAAACTTCTTATGGAACCTTACTACAAGATATCCAACCTTTCCACATTAAAAGAATACAATTTTGAGTTTACCTTTAAACATTACAATTACTCTTCATATCTTTGAGGAGAGGAATGAACTTACCTCATATGTATCTTATTATTCATATACATATTAAATGTAGAGCTTATTCATGTCCTTGAATGCCACCTCTTTGGATATTTATTTTTCCACAGACTCATTATCATCATTTTTCATCTCATATGTGATAAGATTACTATGTAAACTATCCAATGTCAGTTCCTTTCTATCTTTATCTTCTAGTACAGAAACCTTCATATTAAATTGAAGTGGAAATTCATCCCTTGATGGACTTAATGATCTTTAAGAGGTCAATAATTTTCCTTAGACCACACATGTCTTCCATAGGAACAGTCACCCATTCAAAGAATGAATCTATTTACTCGTTATAGTGCATTCTATGATCCACATACATGTTCCATAGAACATAGAGTTTTTATTCTTTGAATTTTGAGTCACTATAATAAATACTTAGAAACTTTTCCCCCATATAATTTGATGAATTTCATGGAATAACATTTGTATAGATTTCACTGTACATGTTTTCACCTAAAGCATTGATTCCTTTGGAGTCAGCATTCAATTCCCTTTAATTAACTTCGGATAAAGTATAACTGTTCATGTTAGATAAAATACGATGAATTAAAACTATAAATACATCCACTTCTAAATATTTTAAGTATTTATACATCATATTCATCTATAATTAAAAATTATTTCCGTCAAATATTAAAATCCATTTAGGATTGAAAATATCCATTAACACCCCTTAGAGAGAAACAATAAAATTAACCATTATCTATAATACCAGTTTTTATCCCAACAAGGTTAAATGGATTAAGAGGGGATGGGTGAATTAGGGTACAAAAGATTAAGACAACTTCCCATTCATATATTGTTTCATAGTTAAAAACCTAAATTATCTCCCTTTCCCATAGAAATGTTTCAATAGAAATTTAAGAATACATGAGACACAAAAATTTTAAATAGTCCACCTAAACTAGGATACATCTAAGTAGAATAAAAATTAAATATTACTATATAACAAATACACTAAATAAAATCAATTCTCTAAAGTTCAGAGTAGACTAACTATCCCTCCCAGTTTACAACCAATCAAAATTTGAAATATCATTCCTCTCTCAACTGAAGTGTGATCAATGCTATTTTAGAGGAATATTCTATTGTTATAAAAAATCTAATAATTATTTCACACATGATTGTGCCATGATTCCCATTTATCTATTGATATACGAAATACAAATCATCATGTCACAATTTCCTTATGGTGATACTTTCATGAACTCTATTTTTATCTCATGAACTCCTTAAAGCTCTTCATGAATCCCCTTATACTATATAGAACAAATTTTTCTCAGAATGTCTTTTCATTTTCGACTGAGTTTTCTTCATTGATGGATAGTGCCTCCTGATCCCCTTTTCCATTGAGAGCTATAGTTCCCTACAAACAACTTCATTAAACTGAGATTTATTTGTTGATGTACTCCTTACTAAACTACCTCCTTTGCAGAATACATCCTTCACAAAATAATTTTTATCTTATCTAAATTATTCCAGAGATAATCCTATCAATGAAATTATATATATATTAATTATGTAATTATAAGTCCTTTAAATATGTAAATAAATCCAGGAAAACCTGTTAATCAAAATTACCATTAACTTCTTTGCGGATTGTCCATCACCACATACTATACTAGTTATGTGGTTCTTATATAATATTACTCCTTTGATATGAGATATAAAAAACATAATTCACATAAAAATGACATGAATACATTATGGTGGCCATCAATTCCCCACCTTCAATAGTAGGCAATGAACTCCCTCATAGAAATAATTTTCATTATTCATAGTGTAGCTGACATGTAGAATGCAATTTTTCTTTACAGTTCCACAAAATAATTTAGATTCTTTGTAGTCTAAAAACTCTTTTAGAGAATTTACAGTCTGAGAACTCTTTTAGAAAAATTTAAATTAACCAATAATTTTATGTGATAGTACATTTTCCATAAAACAAAACTATATTTTGATCCCAAAAAATTTGAGAAACACTAAATGAATAATAAAACTAAAACAAAGCATCATTTGAGGTTTTTAGAAATTATGGAAAAAATTGATTACCTTTATGTAGAAGATTTGTTTGTAAAGGTCATGGTTTTTTAGATTTACATAGAGTGTTCTAGGTAAGGGTCATCCTTAGCTACATTGATGTAGAAAATATCTATATAACAATTTTTTTACCATTATATAGAGGGGCCTATGTAAGGGTCATGGTAGATTGCCATTATTTAGATGGTTCTACATTAAGGTAATCATAATTTACCTTCACACCAAAATTATTGCATCAAGTTCATCATATTTTACCATTATACAGTGTGAGTGTACATAAAGGTAATTTGTTATACCTTTATATAATGGACCTATGTAAAGGTTTGTTCTGTATTACCTTTATGCAGGAGGCAAATACTATTCTACCCTCAAGTTAAGAAGGATAGATAAAGGTAATATATGTGTTACCTTTATGTAGAAGAAAAATATTGTGTTGTATTTACACCAGTGCTCTGCAGAAAGGTAAAGGATTTTATATTTTCATTAGTGGGCTCATTATGTTTAAGGGTAAACCAAAATAATTAAAAAATTGATTTTAATATTTTTAGTTGTTTTAATGGTTTATAAAATGTTTATAAATCATGATAAAAGGAATTTGAAATTATTCAATTTATAAATAATTTATAAATTACTTTATTAATAATAAATTATTTATAATAATTAATTAATTTTTATGAAACATTAATTATTAAATATTCATTAAATATTAAATTTTATTACTTAAAACATCTTTTAACAAATTATATGGAATTTATTATGATCTATAAATAAAATTTTTATTTAGAAACAACAAGGTGTGATTTATAAGGGCATAAATTATTAAATATGGTAAAAAATTTTTTTTTTTTAATTTAAAAATTATTCATAAATTAATTAATTTAAATTGATCAAATTAAAGGGAGTTTTTGGGGTATTATTTAAGCCACATCAAAAGTGTTTTGATGATTGATATGATCATGTTTTAAATAATATTGATTATTTGATATTTTTGATTTTGTAATAGGTTTGCATAATAGAAATTGGAATATAATTTTCTTGAACACATAAAATATTATATAATGAGAAATGAAAAATAATGAATAATAAGAAAGAGTTCATATTGTAATGAATATAATGGTTTTAAATTCAAAATTATTAAATGTATATAATCTTAAATATAAAACTATAAAATGTTTATAATTACATTTTATTTCTATTTTTTCTTAAATTTTTATCAAATGTTTAGATATTTGAATTATCCATTTATTGGAAGATCATTTCCCATTTTGTGAATAGTTTTAAATTATTTATATGCTGAATGTTGTATGATTTAGTCTAAATTTTAAATTTCATCTAGGAAATAAAGACTTGTATTACATGCTAGGTATGAAAAATAGATTTAGTTATTCATCCACTTTGACCTTGTTTTTTGATTGGAGTTATAATATTGAATTTAGTTATTGGGAATAGTTTATGAATATTAGTTTTTAGAGTTATGATGAATTGAATTATCTCTTGAGTAAAGTTTTCTTGGGTAGCAGGACATGTGGTTGGGGTACCTTAAGACTGGGAGGCTTAGGTCTTGGGTAGAAAGGTGATTGATGTTGGACATATGTTGCTCTTGGTTTACTAATGTGGATATTCTCACTGTTATATAACTCTATGTATTTACATAATAGGTTCATTTAACTTATTCATATGATGAATTTCGATATGTTAAAATATACTTGAATTCTATTTTTGGGTAAGTAACACAAACATATGAGTTTTGTAAAAGGTTACACATCAATGTGGTTTGAAAATATTGATTTTGTGGATGGAATAAGATTATAAACTAAATCACTAGAAACATGCATACAGAGGGAATCACATGGGATTAGATAGTGATATTAAACCTCTAAAAATACTAAGTGCGTGATTTCATTTAAAGTGACACTTTACAAGACCTCGATCACCTAATTAGATAGTTTTGTGATTATCTAGGTTCCCATATATTATATTGTGTAAGGAAGACAAGTAATAAGTGACTCTAGATTGTTAGTTGTGTAGTTTTATGATTAACTAGGTTCCCCTAGATTATTCGGTGTTAACTTTTTTTGGAATTTTATTTGGGTTATGTTTAACTGGGAAAACCTAATGGTTAGGATACCATAGGAATAGAGTTGGGTTTATCCATCTGTTGGATTAGATAAAGAGTTAACTACTAAAATATCCAAGAGTCATAAATGATATCATTGGAATTATTAAAAATCTAAACAACTATGTGGTTAGATGAATTCTATAATGGAATATTTTATAGTGAAACATGGATCTTGGTTTACTAAATAGACATGATTTAATGGGTCATCATTTTAGGGGGATACCAAGTAATAAAGGTCCTTATTAAATAGTTAATAAAAATGATACTCATTTGATAAAATAATAATTTGTAGATAATAGCCTCATCATCATCAAACTCAAAATTGAGATTAGTCTTTTGAAAGTAATGTTTATTATAAGATACCCCTAAGTATGGAAACTTTAGAAAAGTTATTTAGATAGATTGGTGACTTTAAAAGTTTTTAATTTATAAGAAATATTGTAGGTGTTAGAGAAATACCTAATACAGTGTAATCAGGTGTTGAAGTAGATACATAGATGAATTTAGTTTCTTATATATGCATACAATGATTCATTTATGGTTTCAAAATCATTAGATAAAAACTATAAAATGTAATATTAGTCTCTATTTATGTACTAAATATTGTTGAGTATGTCAATAATTTATTTAATTTTAGTCTCATATACTCAATATGATTTTATTTTATAAATGTAATTAAATATTGTTTAATAGGTTAATGAATTGGAAAGACTAAAGTTTTTCTTAAAGCTCTATTGGTTATATAATTCAATTATATTATTATGCTAGATACTAGTTATCAATTTTATGACCTACAAGTATTATAAATACGTAGTAGGGAAGAAAGATAAAATAATTGAAGAATGGAGATTTATGTAATGGAGAAAATGACTTGTTGCATTGATAAGTTATATGCTTCAAGCTTGGATGAACATTTCATAAGATGTGTATTATCTCATTTTTCTCCTAATAAGAAAATATAATCAAGTTTTGTTTAATAAAATGGGATTTCTATTTTTAAAACACATAGATTATTATTTTTTTAATTCTATAAACTGCTTTTAAGGGGGACTAAAATGGATTTATCTGGTGAGGGAATTCCACCTATTTTCATTTATGGAAATGTTTTGATAATGTGAATGAGTTCATGAAATGTTTACTTTATATTATCAGAGTGTTAATAATATATGAACTAGTAGTATTATGTCTATGTTCTAAGTGTTATATAGTTAGTAGAAGTGGTAAAATTTTAATCCAAAATAATTTATTTTTTTAAATATTATATAATTTTTCATCTAGAATGAATTTAATGTTATTGAATCTTATAATTGTTAGGGAGAAGGAGTAACAATTCCATTTGATGGATTATCCAAAATATATAAAAGAGTTCAAAAAATACCATGGAAAGTCCATGTTAGTTATAAATGTTATAGAAATTAATTCTTTAATTCTGAATGGAATGTGATACTAAATATATATTTTACATGTGTTACAAATATTCATGATTTAAAAATAAAAAGAAAGAGTTGATAGAGCTTAAATTTTTATTCAGTTTATAAAATAAAAGTTTTACATCAATAATTTGAATGTAAAAGAATGTGAAAATCTTATATTAATCTATCTAAAGGGTTTTATTATTCATATCATGTCTCTTATATTATAGGATAAGTGGATCAATATCAAAAAGGTTTTTTTGAATAGAATTTGAGTTGATTGATAGTATATACATGGTGTAGATTCATCAGGTTTCTATAACATGTATTGATAAGAATAAAAGGATAAAAGTGTTTATCTAAGATATAATATTTATCTAGTTATCCATTAAAATATGATAAAATACAATCCCTACCCATTAGAAGTGATTTTTAATGAAAGAAATCTATTTTTAATGAAATTATTCAAACACATTGAATACAATACATGATTTGGAAAAAATAGTTTATTTGTTAAATTTTCCCACTTAAATTAAATAAAAGTTATTTTATAAATACAAAATGGGTTTTGTATTTCAGTAAGACATTCTAAAAAGAATATAACGACTAAGAGGTTTAATGGGAGTATGATTATTATATGAGAACTTCAATCATAAAAAATAAAGTATTATACTAGTCAAAAACTAATATTTTTTCCCTTAATATCCGAAAATAGTTTTAAGATATATGATGGTAAAGAAAAATATAATTTTTTATATTTAATTACAATTAAAAAAGTGAATATCACTATTTATTAAAGGATTATACTAGTCTAATGACAAAGTATTATTCACTAAATATCTCACAGAGTTTAAGAAATGTGATGCTAATGAAAAATGTAAAGAGTAAAATTTCGTTACTTTGAATAAGTGAATATAATTATATGATTATACCAGTAAAATTAAAAAGTGAATTACTCTTGACAGTTTAAAAGAGTTTAGGGTATGACAACAAAAATAAATGTAAAGAGTTAAATTAGTTACCATAGTAGAGGAAATGTCACTTTATCGTAAATGGGATTAGTATATTCTTGTAATGTAACAATATAAGAGTTATATTATTTGGAAAATTTCAAGGGTTTTTTTGATAAAAGGAGTTACAAGGATGATGATAATGCACTTAAAAAGAGTTACAAGTAGACAACATAAGTTGAAATCATTACATTTGATGTTATGAAGTTAAGAAGTTTGAATATTCTCAAAGAGTTGAATGTCAAAAAATTTTGTTCCTAATCCTCACAATTATTCAAAATTAATTTATTTATAGATGTTACCCACTAATAGATTTTAGTGGCAGGGTTTTATTATATGGTCATATAGAGGTGTGAAATTAATTATATATGATGTAATGATTTAATAGAACCGTAAAAATGCAGCAAACATAAGGCTGAGCTAGAAGTTTATCATATATGATATGATAGATAAGTTCCTATGTTGGGACTATTAAATGTTTTTAAAAGATTTTTAAGGATATAAAATGTATCATATTATAGGAAATATAAAATTTATCATTATTTCTTGTTTTCTGCACAACTTTATATATAGAAATAAATTTCATTAAGTGTAATGATAAATGACCTCTCAAAGTATGACTTTGAGTTATCCCTCACCAAATCTTTCTATGTAGTATTATAGGTTATGATGAAATAAAATGGTTAGAATTAGTAGGATTCTTTTTTATAGATATAAAATATTTTCATGAGGCAAAAATCAATGAATAATTTTTTTTTGCAAAAACATGAACCACTAAGTTTACCACATGGAGTGTTATATATATTTATTTGGAATACTAAGGGTTCATAGATAATATTTTAGTCCCCATTATATTAGGTTGGTGAGATAAATATCATAAGAAAATTCATACTTTGATACCATATATATGCATGTTTGAAAATAACTTATTTAATTCAAGTGTAGTGTGGAATGTTTCCGATCATTTTTTCAGTAGGAGGTCAAACATGATATGATTTTTTTGGTTAGATGATGAGTATGAAATATATTCCAATTATTGGGATAGAATATAGATTGTGAGGCCACATTTAGAAATTTTACATATATACAAACAAGGTACATGTGATGTGGTTATCCATAATGATGAATGGAATTTGATGTATCTGTTGATTAGGTCATTCTATACTTTGTGGATAGAGAAAAGAGAGTCAGATATATGGGATTGACATACAATATGTCCCATATTAACTATATTTATTAGAAAAAGGGGAAATATAATAATTCATGTTTTTATTTGATGCTTACTGGTGGACATAGGTATAAAGATACATGTATTTTTTGAATATTATCATAGACCCCTTTATAGATTGATTTGCATTGGAGTTTTTCTAGATTTCTATTTTCTCATAAATTTATTAATAGAAAGATTCTTATTTTTTATATATTATATAATGTCCCTTAGGGTCATAATTTTTTGTTGAAAAAATGGGGATGAGTTTGGCTTAGAGAACTACTCTAAAAGAGTTTTATAGTTAATAAAAAAGTGTTCTGGGTTCCATTTCGTAGGGTATTACATATTATTTGAAACAATGTAAGGTTAATGATAACTTTAAAAAAAGTGTTTTTAAAGATATATTAATTTTTTTGGATATGATTCCATGAGTTATCATATATGATACAATATAAGGTTGAATAGAACATTTTATTTAAGATTTTTTTCAAGTCAATGATTGAAGGAGATATATCCCAAATCTATATATGTATATGATATATTTATGAGATAAATTATATTTTATACAAGTAATGATTTTCATTAAAAATGGGTATATGATTCCTTATAACTTGTGTTGGTAGGAAAAATGTTAATATGTTTTCATTTAGTAATTCTTCCACATATTCTATCTTTAAAGTTATCATCTCATAAGATGAATCATTTGGGAGGATGTGTATTCATGTATGTGATAGAAGAAGTTTCCATGAAATTTACTCATGAATTGAAACACGTGATTAAATGTGATATTCCATGGAACATACTTGTGGCTTATAAAAACACTATGATGTGATGGCGGTAGAGGTGAGTGAGTTACTCATGATTGGATGAAACTACTTAATGCTCAAAGATATATCCTCTTCCATCCTAGCATATGAGGTTCTAACATAGTAATATAGGAGGAGGAATCACATATGAATATCAGATAATTGAATCTCAACCTATGTATATATCATGAATACAAAATGTCTTTCAGATTTTTTAAGTGGTCTCTCTCAATCCCATGTGATTGTGACCAAGATTCTATAGATTCTATTTGGTGTATGGTAATCTTATGTACAATAGTTTCTTCATTCTTGTTAATATATATATATACTTAATATTTCATGAATGGGATATATTGGATAAAGGATTTAAATCATTTTCACTACTACGAATAATTATTATTAGATTCATTCAATTCCCAAAAAATATAAAACACATTGGACACTCATGGAACTAATAACCATTAAATGTTGTCAAGGTGACAGGGGAAGTAATTAATATTAATTTAGGGTCATGCACACATATTAACCACAAATTACAAACATATGTTACTAAAATATTCATATAAATCAATGAGAGATATTAGGGATCACTTAAATCATATTTTTCAAATTAGAATCACGAAAGATCACTAGATGAATAATATTCAATATAAATATTTCAAAATATCAAACATAGATCCCTATATTATGTATTTTCATTGATAAATGAAGAAATTAAAATTTTGAATAGATGGAATAAGATCATTAGGCTTACCTTGAGATATCCTTTGTGATATATGATGCATAGTTATAGACATAAATGAGAGGTATCTAACATTGAAGAGAAGGATGGTCAAAGGAGATCGCAATGGGGTCATATGGTTGGGATGAACCAAATGAAGTGGGGTGGTATTTTATATAAATTTTTGAAATAAATAAATAAATTTAAATATTAAATAAAAAATATGTTAACCATCAGGTACCCATCCCACTTACACTATCCACCTCACACGCTTTAGGTACCCACCTTAGGTCCATCGGGTGGCTACACTACCACAAATGTGACCATTAACAATGCTAATATCAGATATTAAAAGTGATAAAAAATAATTTTTAATATTATAAAAGATAATGGTGGGGGGGGGGAGGTGTTCCCCTTTATCAGTACTCCAAAAAGTGCTGATAAAGGGGGTCCTTTATTAGTGTTAAAAATATCATTGATGAATGTTTACTTATTCTGTTTATATAACAGCAAACCCAACCACATGAAAAAAATATATCCAAACTAGGAACCACTAAAATATCCAAACTAGAAAAAACCAGAAAAAAATAAATACTCATAGTATATAAAAAAGAACCACACACATGATGAAAATGATGAAAAAACTAGAAAAACACACAAGGGTTTGGTAAATAATGCTATATATATTTAATTAATATCATGTATAAAAAATATCCACTCATAGTATATACAAAAAAACACACTTCTATGTACATTTTTAATCAATAATTTATATAATTACATTTATAATTATTTAAAAAAACATTTAAAAAAATTAATGTTTTCTCTTTTGATGTCTATGATCCCCTCTAAAAAATTTCATCCAAAGGTTTTTGTTGCTGATAAAATCATCTAAACTCAAGAAAAATATTCCACCTATATAAGAAAACAAATATTACGTTATAAATACTATAAAGAAAAAAATTAAACATAAATATGTATAATACATTAATAAAATGTAAATTTTTAAGAAAAAAGATGAATATGGAGTTATACCGGTCACAACTTGTATTGTATTAAGGTGGAGTTGTTTCCTACACCCCAATTGAGAAAAAGATTCCACATATACAAGAAAAATTATTACATTAGTAATACTATGATGAAATAAATTAAACATTAATATGAAGAGTACATTAATAAAATTTCATAGAGGCCACATAGTGTGTCTATTTGATGTGAGACTGCTTCATACCCATCAAAAAGGACTTATGAATTGATGTCCATAATTTTGAAGACAACCAGAGTGTGTTTTCTTGGTTTCCTATGAGTGACATGTTTTGAGTTAAAATGTCAATTTTAAACTCATAACAGACACTTTTAGTCATACAGGTTACACTGTGCGTCATATTGAGTCAAGGTTGAGTCACACACATCAAAACTGACTCATAGATCATTGTCATAAAGTATCAAAGAAAACATAATGTGATTATGTCATTTTATGTATGTTAGTTGTGTTTTTTATTTGAATTAATGTCAATTTAAAATAATAAGACACATTTGGAGTCATAATGATGACAACATGCATCATATTGAGGTGGGGTTGATTCTTACACGTCACAACTGTCTCATGGATAGTTTCTCTAAAGTATCAAATCAATATGAATAGATTTTCTAAGTTTTCAGTATGTCAGTTGTGTTTTTTTACTTTACCTAATGAAAATTTTAAATAATAAGAAACATTTAAAGTCAGACTGGTGACATTGTGCATCAGATTGAGGTGGGTTGATTCTTATTCTTCCCAAATGACTCATGGATCATTTTATTAATGTATCAAATAAATAAAAATGCATTTTATTGGTTTTTAGTATGTTAGTTGTGTTTTTTACATGAATTAATGTGAATTTTAAATAATAAGACACATTTGGAGTCATATCAGTGACACCATACATCAGATTTAGTTATTGTTGATTACTACCCATCTCAACTAACTCATGGATCATTTTCCTAAATTATATAAAAAATAAAAATTTGTTTTATCGATTCTAAGAAGGTCAGTTGTGTTTTTTTACTTGAATTAACGTCAAATTTAAATAATAAGACACATTTGGAGTCATACTGATCACATCGTGCATTAGATTGAGGTGGGGTTGATTCATACATGTCACAACTAACTCACAGATCGTTGTCCTAAAGTATCAATGAAATAAAAGTGTGTTTTCTCAGTTTTCAGTATGTCAGTTGTGTTTTTTACTTGAATTAATGTTAATTTTAAATAAGAAGACACATTTGGAGTCATACTGGTCACACTATTCCTCATATTGACGTGTGGTTGATTCCTACACATCACGATTGTCTCATGTATCATTTTACTAATTTATCAAATAAATACGAATGATTTTTCTCAGTTTTTAGTATGCCAGTTTTGTTTTTTTACTTTGTTAATTTTAAATAATAAGACACATTTGGAGTCATACTAGTGACATCATGGGTCAGATTGGGGGGGGGGGGGGGGTTGATTCCTACATGTCACAACTGACTCATGGATCATTGTCCTAAAGTATTAAATCCATCCAAATATGCTTGTTTGATTTTCAGTATGTCAGTTGTGTTTTTTACTTGAATTAACGACAATTTTATATAAGAAGACACATTTGGAGTCATAATGGTGACACCATGCATAGGATTGAGGTGGGGTTGATTCTTACACATCACAAATTACTCATGGTTCATTGTCTTAAATTATCAAAGCAATCCAAATGTGCTTCCTCTATTTTCTGTATCTGAGTTGTGTTTTTTCACAAAAAATTTCTTTTCAAACTCAAAACACGAAATTTGGGTCATATCATTCACATCATGCATCAATCTGATGTGAGACTACTTCCTAATGTCCCAAAGTACATAAAAATTATTGTCCTTAATTTTAAAGATATTTAGAGTGTGTTTCCTTGGATTTTAGTGAGTGACATGTTTTGAGATAATGGATTAAAGCATGGTAGTTAAAAATACATAAGTAGTAGAAATTCACCATTATGCATTCCTGGACCATTTCCTCATTGACACATGATCATGTTATTTTTGTATATTCCTCCATCAGGTATGATTCCCATTCATTTCTAAGCATTTCTATATAATCTTGTGAATATGAATCTTTTGGAATGTCATACTAGTACTTAAGAAATATAAATACATAAAGGATTAATAAATATTTTAAATGAAATTGAAATTATCTTTTAAAATACCTATTTAGGGATGCTAGTTTTCTTATGAAAGATGATCTCTCTCATAAATTTTCAAATATAATGACCACATTATTTTTCATTTGTTTGTTTTGGACACTATAGAAACATTTAAAAGAATAAGTAATTTGTTTTGATATGAGTTTGGATAGTGAAATATTATTATATATACCCTAATATTTTTCTAGTTTCAGTACTTTTTCATGTTTCTTATCCTTAGATCCTAGCCTCATTCCATGATTTAGATGATATTGATGCACCACTCTATCATAACCAAATCATCATTAAAAGATAATATTAATTATATAAATGGATATTTGGTCCTAAAATGTTGGATGTAGTGTATTAAAAATTGACAAAAATCCATCATCTATATTCAGTTTTTTGGAAATCCATGCATTCATACCTAAAAATAAATCTTTGGAGTATCCAAATTGACAACAATGCATATCCAAAGTTTCCTAAAAACAATAAAAATAAGTAATGAAGGATGATAAATTATATTTTATATGATTAAATTATAGAGTTTTACCCTTACAATGTTGGTATCAAGAAGATTCTATCATCAATAATTTTTATTTCAAATTATTTGAGTGCACTTGCCCCTATTTTACCCTCATTCATGGAATTTATTTTTTTTTGTTATGTAGAGGTGATGCGAGGACTAATGAGTGAAAAATTATATTCATAGGGAAATCCCTTCATTTTTTTTCATATATAAGCGTGCATAAAGTATGAAATGTATTTAGTCAATATTAACATAGTATATCAGCTTTTGGAAAATAAAATCCTAAAAACATTCCTTAGGTTTACATTTACAACTGAGCCACCTAGCCATTCATAGTTGCAGATTTCAGTTGTACTCTAAACACAAATGATATCTGGATATTCCCCTTTGTACATATTTTATTCAAAATTAATTATGTGAGTCCCACAATATTTTATCTTCATATCGACACGATACATCAATGATAACAAATGTGGATATAAAACTGTATTGGGGGGAATTAAGGTGCTTCAGGTAGATCATATTGATTGATTGGTTGATCCTTGGGATGGATTTGAGCTGGTATTTCATTTAAACCCCTTTACTTTTCCCGTCTATAATAAAATCCACTAGTTCAGAACTTTTTTCATTAAATGTAATAGTTTTAGCTTGAAAATTAAACTGGAAATGAATAACTCCTTGTTGACATGTTTTTTACAAGATTTTATGGCCAAGAAATGAATTTTCCAAGAGATTGTTTGGCCGTATGAATATATACATCATCATTTGGAATAGGTAGCTCAGAAACCATCTAATGGGATATAATAATTGACACTATAACATGACCTATCGAATGTGGTATTTTGTGTAGCATGTCATTCTGGATATTGAACACTATATCCCTTACTACAAGGCTATGAGTGGGTGTTGATAAATATAAATCATAGTGATTTTCACCGTGTTGAATATCAATACAATAATGGTATTAGTGTATAGTGTCTATATGATTCACATTTAATAGAAACAATTATTAGAAAATTGACTCTCTTAGTTAAGATAGGTTTATAGGTGAACGTCTCGCCTCAAAACAAGTTGGGGTTGGGGCAGGAAATTCACGCTCTAGTTATTCATGAGTTGTTTCTTCTCTTTCAATCCTCCCCATCAAAGTCTCCATTATCTCTCCTTAAAATTGGAATTCATCTTCAAGCATAGATAATTTTTCACTCATCTTTTTAATTTCCTCAGTTTGATCCTATGAATGTTTTTTCCCAAAATATGTTCGGGGTGTCACCCTAAAACCCGCACCTCTGACGTGGACATAATTTTTTTCCTACTTCAAGGGCACTGAATGTATATCTTCATTTGATGTGGGAGTTTCTGATTCTTGTTACTATTTTAGATAGAAAATATCGGAATATAATTAATCATTGTTATGTAATAGAAAAATAATTCCATTTTTTTTATTTCATACTTACACATGTTTCCAACACTATTTGTGTGTTTTCATCTATTATTTTTCCATCTTTAGTTACACACGCCTCCTTTCATAACAAATAGAGTGGGATGGATATGGATTTGAATTTGGAATCTTCAAGATTCATATAAAAAATGGAACATAGTTATTTTTTGTTCTATGCCACATAAAAGTATTATGATAGATTTAAAATTCGTACGGAAGTTTTTTCAAGTGATATGTACCCCATACTTGCTTTACAGTAGGGGTACACTGGTTTTGATGCTTGTTAATTATTTTCAGCCCTCATTTTCTATTTCATAAATAAAACCTTGTCAATAAAAGCGATTAATACACGTACCATAAAATAATTTATTACTAGACACAATGTACCTAAAAAGACTGCTCTACTCACCGGCCAGTAAACGCATCCCACGATGCTTGGGTTATTATATGTTCATAAATAGGATGTGGGTTACGTTTTATTTTCCCATTAGAATCTTTGAGATGAAATTTCATTTAAATTCTGTGAAATCCCCTATGAATCCATCCTGAAACCCTTAATACATAGTCCTTGTAGAGACCCAAAGCTTGATGTACATGGACATTACATTACTTTTTCTGAATACATAATACATAACAAAAACCAACACTCAAGGATCATAATAGTTTAGTGTATTTGGAAGCTTGGAACAAAATCTTCTAATCCTAGTGCAAGATCATCAAAATCTACCATAAAGATCTTCCCATTTTGTTTTCTTACCTAAAAACATTCTTTATAACATGGGGAAACGAAAAAATATAAAGGGTGAGATCAAATTCTCAGTAAGGGTAAGAATTGATAAAATAAAACAAACCATATACATTTGAAATTAAAAAAAACATGAACATAATGCTTAAACATCAAAATCTTGAGCAATGACATAAAACATGGCAGTACATAAGGCATAGATCATAATGGAACATCAATCAAGATAAAATATCATGGGAAAAAACATGTAATCATGGAAAACCATTAAGCACATGATATGATTTCCATAGTAGCGAAGACATTGCTGCCATGACCATCGTAGTGGACAAAGTCCCTTTCTGAATCGAGTTCACTCCTCGTTCTAGTCCTGTATCACTGAACCAGATTAAATTACAATTCTAGCTAGGTCTATCTCATGAGATATAAATCTTTACCCAATGCATTGGAGGGATATATTTGTCCCACCCATCTCATAATGAAATCATTCTTACGTGTTCCACAACATAAACATACATCATTCATAATAACCCAACGAATAAAATGGGTTTCATAAAAATCATCCCATAATCACATAATCCATATAAAAGGAATGGATATCATTTCATCATAAGAAAAATCAAACCATATAAATAATAGAGACAACATAATGTCATCTTAGATGGAAAATAGTTTTGACAAAACACTTGAAATGAATTCTTGAGGGAAATATGCTTTCTCCTTAAAAATCATTTTATTTTCACAAAATGCCACTCAATTTTAAAAGAAAAGAATTTTACTGAAAATAAACATGAAAACTTGTAGAGGAAGATTCTTTAAAAGTAGTCGATATGAAACCTTAAAAATCTGTTCATGCCGTATAAGATAAAAAACATTCTCCACGTACTTTTGTCAGAAAAGTCAAAAAGTTCCTCGTATGGTAATCAAAATAAATATTCCTTTAATAAAATGTGGTAAAAGTAAAAAATGGGTAAAAATTACATTAAACATACATTAAAACATTTTTAGAAAACATGGACATGGATGATAATAATAACCCCAGTAAATACTTACGAATTAACAATCTCAGATAAGAATGAGATTTGAATAATTATCCCTTACCTTATGTCTGATATGCTTAGTATGTATCCAAACATCCCGTATAATGATTTAAATAATTTCATTAACTTATTACAGAATCATATTCATTTTTATGATAACAAATATAGTTTACTTATGACTTTATATTACCTGTTCTTTTGTAAATTCGATGTAAAAGCAGCGATTTGGGTAAAATCGTTTCATTTATTGTACGTATTTCAACATGTTGTTATTGATATTGTTACTTATATCTTGATTTACATAATTAAATAATGTAAAAAATGATTTATACATAATATATATTCAGAATATATATATATATATATATATGATAGATTGATAGATGGAATGAAATACACCATTCATGGAAACGGTAGGTCGTACGTATGCATGAACGTTGTTTTCGTTTACTTATTGAATTGAATGGAATTAAGTATATTACATATATATATATACATAAATCCAGTATCATTATTATTTTATATATCTCATTATTATTCATTATATATAATTTATAATCATTCATGAATGGTTAACATGGAGAATGAATCTCATCGCGTCGTGGAGACGGTAGTCCGTACGTACGCACTAGCAATGATATCATTCCCATGATCATGGAATTATATTTAAGAGTACATATAATATTTTAGAATCAATATCACTTTAAAATAATCATATATAGTTATTTATTTACACCATTATACCCATTCAAGTAAGGTGGTGTTCGAAAACAGATTACACCACGTCGTGGAGATGGTATTCCGTACGTACGCACGCGCGATGATTTTGTTTTCCATAGGATGGATAGAAGGTGGAATAGAATTGTTTCATATTTATAATAACATATCAGTATATAAGTAATACTGATGTTATTACATTATAATGAGACAACTAAAGAAGAAGAAGTAGTAGAATAAAGAAACATGAGAGAATCAGAAGAATAGATTACCTCTTCTTCGACGCACCTTCTTTAAGCTTCCTCTTAAGGAAGTAGAGTTGGTATTTTGAGAAGACCAGAACCTCCAGAATGTTTCTAGGGAAGTGTAGAAGAGAAATGGGTAGGGTTTGGACAAGCTTCAAGGCTCAAAATGGTGTTAAGAGAAGAGGGAAGGGGTGACCTTTTTATAAGGGAGGAGAGGGGTACCTTTGGAAAAACTTGAAATATTATTTTATAATAAAGTCATATTCGGTTTATAATAGCTAAACATTGATTAATTTCAAAGATAATGTGGGGATGGTTCGAAATACTCTCAACCAATAGGTCTTAGACAAGTTAAGGTTACTATTTTAACCTTATCTTTTAGATTTAACTCTAAGTTAAATAATTTAACTTTTACCGCATCTTCTTGTTTACTTACATTATATTGTTCATAAAATTACTATAACTAGACAAACGAACCCCAAGTGGTTCATTATTAATATATATATCCTTATCTAAGTCATTTGGCCAAACCATAGATTTTTATGAATAAGATAACAATTAATAATATAATATTTGTTTTAAAAACTTTTTTTTGTCATTTTTGACACTATTTGGTAAATGATTTTTTTGAAAATCATAACAGCATTATTAGTTAGAAAAAATTAATTGAATCAATAATAACATGTCATATTAACCTATAAAATTATTCTAATTCATAAAAAGTCTCAAATTACATTTATTCGGGTATATATAACATCAATTATGTTAATGTTTCATTAATAAGGTAATTACTACATCATCATTGTGTCATAAATAAATTAATTTATTTAATATCTAAAAATTATAAATAAATTACCATTATGTAGGGAATCGTTTTAGATTTCTAATGAATATTTATAGTAGAATTTATCTTATGTGTATCTTTATATTAAAAATGTTTTAGTTATTGAACTTTGATTTTAACTATTTTAACTATTCTTTAAATAAAATAATAATAAATGTCCTAATCTAATCCAAGTGGACCTAAAGGGTAATATTTTATTCCTAAAGTTATTTTTGGTCGAGATACACTTGTCCAATTGAATTAGGACATGTTTTAGGGTAATATTAATATCATTTTTACCCTTAATTACCAAATTTACTTTTAACCGTTGTAAATAAAAGTAAAAAGTTACTATTCCCCAAAAATTATTTTCATCTCATTAAACCACATTTTACTCCTTGATATTAACCATGTCTCTCATATTTTTTAAATTCTACTCACAAAAGCGGTAAAATTATGTTTTATGTGAATTTCCAAATTCTCCTAGGAGGTGGGTAAAAGACGGTGAAAAGTTCAATAAAATTTTCATATATCTAAAATTATTATAAAATGACTCCAATGAACTACATTGAACTTATATAGGTATTATGTATCAATTTTGACCTAAAATAAATTTAAATAAAATAAATACTTATTTAAATAAAAAGTCGGTTTTTAAATAGTAATCTAGTGTTTTCACTATTCATAAAAAATTGAATGGTTTCAGAAAAATACCAAAAATTCACCCTAGGCTGATTTCAATATTCCAAATCCAAAAATGAAGTCCATTTCGAATGATAAAATTTATAAAATTTAAAAAAATGGGTATTACTATTTATAACGGCTAGTTCATAATAATATTATAATAATATCTCGTTCAGTGATACTCGGTATTGCGTACTATACACGCTATCGAGGAAGGTCTTGATTGCATGTAATGCAAGCCAAGTCAGGGATGCGTGTAGTGAAAGATCTGTTTGGTGTTACATATTACACAATCAAAACTTATTTCATTTATACATTAAACAAAATTTATACTTAATGTTACATAGAATAATTTCCACAAAATGAACATGAAATTGTGTGTAACACGAGTCAAGAATAGTGTTGCGTATACTGAAAGCTAATACGGTGTTGCGTATAGTACAAGCTAAACTTGGTGTAGTGTATAATAGAAGACATCAATGAAATTAAAAGAATATTTTTCATAAAATCTCAGGGTGTTACAGTCCTTATGCGATTCGTATACTATAAATACACTCTGCAAGGGATAATGAAGAGTAAGTCTATGTTTCATTATTTAATATTTAGTAAATTAAAAAATGATATCATAATGTTATCACAATATCTCCCTACATAAGTGTCTTAGTATCATCCACAAAATAGTGCCACGAAGTTACATCAATCACCACGTGTTGTCGAGTGACGATTCCTATGTAACTACTTAACATGGCCTTGTTGGAGTTAACATGTTGGACCCACATATTCCATCCAATCTCATATTTCATGCCTTTAACTTTTTCCTTAATTATTTTTTCTAATGCCATCAAACTAAGGCACTCCTATTTTTTCTACACCATTGGTGTTTCATCACCTATTATTTCCTTGGATCCACCATCATTAATATGTTCCTCCAGCTCTGGAGTGCTGATATCAGCATGTGAAAATGGTGGTTGTACCTCTACACTGGGAGAAACAATAGGCTGAGAAACATGTTGTTTCTCTGCACTTCTAGTAGTAGCAGTTTGAGAGACCTATTGTTCCTGGAGATTAGGAGCATCATTACAATTAAAATTCATTACCAGAATAATTGGTTTAAGTTTTAATTTTTATAACATAAAAGTAATAGTGAACAAATATTAACATAATAAAATAGGTTTAGAAACCTGTTGTTCATCTTCACTACGAGCAGTATTAGGTTGATAAACTGATTGTGCCTAGGGATTGACTGCATCATCACATGCAAAATAAATTATCTACAGAAGTGGTTAAACATTTAATTTAGATAACATAAAAGATGCAGTGAATAGATCTTAACATAAAGTAACATGATGTATATTAAAAAATATAACCTTATTATTGAACTTTTTTTTAAATGTAGAAGGGATTTTACCCTTCTATATACTATCCAAATCCCTCTATTATGGTCTCCTATAAAAAACACTTTCTACACTAGGAACACTGAGAAATTATTATGACATTGTAATGAAAGGGTCATCCTCCATTAAATTTTCATTTGACTCTTCATTGGTTTTGTTCAATAACAGAATAATTGACCAGTTTTGGTTTTCAGGATCTGAAACATATTGTATTGCATGTGATTCAATATAAACGGTTCATCATTTCACCCTTCCTTTCTGAAATCAAGATTCAAAAATACCAACTCATATATTTTAACAACACTCTTATTATCAACACAACTAGAATGAAAAATTTACACTTGAAATGTCATATAATTCAACTCCCATATTTTTTTGATGATTCCAAAGTATAAAATATTTGAATAAATTGAATTTCTGTCCTTAGCACCAAAAAATTCATTACTTTAGGAGAAAGTGTAACTCCACTGTTATATTTGGTACTATCTTCATCATGTTCATTAGTACAGAATGTATAACCATTAATGAAATAATCATTGTAAGATAATACGTACACACTTGTTCACATGACTAGACATCAAAGTCATTAGGAAATTGAGTCTAGATTTTCAACAGAGTCCTTAAAAATATGGACTTGAAACCATCCTATAAATTTTTTTTATGATTATTTGATATTAATTTTTCAACCCTTGAGGGATTCTAATGAATAAGAATTTATTTATGGGTTTCAACATATGGTTCAACATCCTAAAAGTTATGAAAATCATAAATACGAGCCTGATTCCGATCCGTAATATTGATTGTGACAACCTCCTTTCTTGATGCTCCTTCACCTGCAAGTCACCCAGTGTGAAGATATTTCATTAGACCAATGATTTCACACTTGATAGGTATTCAGTATAGAATTCAATGGCTTCCTCAATAATATATCACTCTACAATAAAACTCTCTAGCTGACTTCAATTATTGACATACCCTTTCAAAATCTTCATATACCATTCAATGGGGTATATCTATATATAGTGCATAAGACCACATAGTCAAATCTCCCTCACCATGTGAAACATCAAATGAACCATCATATCAATGAATGTTGGCAGGACGAACATTTCCAATTCACATAATATAACGAAAATTTCTTTTTCCTTTTTCGGTAATTTCTCCAGGTCTAACTTTCCAACATATAGATTTGAAGAAGAAACATATCTTTGTTAAAGTGTGATAATAATTCTTGGAAAAAATAATATGTAAATCTATAGGAATTATATCTTTCAAAAAAACATGACATCCATGTTATTTCATACATTTTAACTATAAATTACGCATTGAAATGAAGTTCTTGATATTCGATGAATACCATATAGAACCATTATGTCATTCAAGTTGTTGTAAACCCAATATCTCTACTGCCTAGAAAGAGTGTATGTAGAAGCAGGAAGAAATTTTCCCTTTTCACCCTTAACTAGTGTGAAATGTTCTCATATTCCCATGTCAACCATGTTTAGTCTAGCCTTAATTCCATCCTTTGTTTACTGAGTGCATTTAGAAACGTGTGATTCCACTATCACATACATATTTTTAACATACATAACATCAAGAAAATTTATGATGTACAAACAATTACAATATGGTAATTCAAAAAAAACTGGTTTTCTTAAGGTTTTTTTAAAATGGTTTACTAAAAGGAGTGTCCATATCTTTAATGTTCTCAAACAGTTGATCACCTATTAGTGGAGATGGTGTGATACGTTCTTTTAAACATATATTGAATGAAATCATCCAAGATCTTTACTTATGTCATCAGGGTAGAAATCTATGAGGTCCTAGAAACATAGTTTTTGAGTAATATTTCAACCTAGACTGTGTACATTGTTTACAAAAGGGACACCCAATAGATCATCTAATGCCATATCGTGAAAAACTTCCATATGTAAGAAGTCATCTATCCTCACGTACAATATGACCCTTAGCGTGAAATCTAATTTTATTGTAAGCATTGTACATCGTAACACTCAATTCCCACAATAATCTGAAATCCTCTATCAATAGATCCAAATAAACATCAATAGCATTACTTGGTTGTTTTGGTCCTGATATAAGAATTGATACATGATGTATTTTCATTTCATGCATAACCATGGTGGAAAGTTATAATTTACCAACATAACTAACCATGTACTGTGAGTGCTTATTTGAAAAACTAAAGGAATAATTCCATCTATGGATGATGCAAAACATTGGTTTCTTGGCTCGTTAGAAATACTAGGATGCTAATGATCAATTCTCTTCCCCTAAGGAGACTCTATCGGGTGTCATAGTTTTCCATTGGTATTTTTTCTGTCTGCTTGCCACACCAATTGCCCTATAGTCCCCTCACATCCATATAGGCACCTAAACCAAAAAATGATTGGAATGTACCATTAAAATTTCATAGAATATGACTCATATTTCTTGTATACTATTTTCTTGAGAAATAGTATATAATAATTCCGACATGCATGTATTCTTTAAGAGATCATACCCATTGATAAAAACATTTGTTTGGTGTTGTTTTTTTGGATCAAGAGCTTATAGTCTTCTGGGAGCATGTCATCCAAGATGAAATGTAATTTCGTAAAACAGAAGGAACTCCATATGTTGCCTGATTTCAAATCATACATCTTTAGTATGACTGAAAATGTTGTATATTTATTACAACAACTATAAAATGTCATCTTTTTACAACTCTTTAACTGATCAAACAATTTTGGGAAATCACGAAGTTCATATTCAACTTTCCTTGTCATTTTCTTAATGCGATCTTCATCTTCATTCACATATTTAATCACATCCTTGATACAGTCTTCTTCATTGTAAAAACTTATAATCATATCAGATTATCCCTAAAATTTGGTGTTATCCCAACAAATACCTACATTATCTTCTTCCTCATGTTTATTCCAACATTTATAACTTCAATCTATTCCATGACATATCAAGTGTTCTCAAAACTCGTATAGACTAATTTTTATTGAACAAAAACAAAGTAAAAAAAAACAATGGATTTGAGAAGGGTCATATGCATGATCTTTTGCAAACTTTAAGAACTCTTACACTCCATCTTCATACTATTTTTTCATACAATTGGCATCCATCCATTCTTTATTCATATCCATCCTATTTCATTCAGTGATATTAATATTTACAAAAAAAAAACAAAAAATGTTGATATAAAAATTTATCAATGATAAAATAACACTCTTTTTTAAACTATTAATAAAATAAAAAAGAGCTAATTTAGAAAAACTATGAAAAAATTTGAATTCCTATTAAAAAAACTATTTAAAAAAATCACCCACTTTGAAAATAACATTTGAAATCCAATTAAAAAATCACCACTGAAATCCCACTAAAAAACCATTTACATATATTCCTCTTTAAAATAACACTCTTTTTAAAATAAAACAATTAGTTCCAAACATCCTTTCTCAAAATCCCAATTCCTTTTTAATCTATTTTAAGTCTATTTAAAACCAAAAAATGGTATGTTGTAGATAAATAATTTTTTAAGAAACATTTCAAAACAATTGAATCATATTAAAAGATCAACTTAGGCTTTTTCACAAAGACATAAATTCCAAGGGATACACTTTATACATTATATTAAACTATAAATACTTTATTCCTCACTTCACAACCATACATGATAAATTATGTTAGATCCCCCTTTATTGGGTTCTCTCCCCATGCTTGACACTATCATAGTGATCCTCTCTAAAGGTTAAACCCTCACTTATACTGACATGCCACATGATGTTCCTAATTCATGGTGGAATTACTTTTACACTCTTCTTTATTCTATAAGAATTAAAATTCCCTCAGCCTTACCCCCTTATGTAACTATACATACTAGTAAATAAAGTCATTCTTGTGGGGTTTTCCTTAAACAACCTCCAAATTTTTTTAAAATACTTTAATGCTCAATATTTTATTCCAACTCCAACACATTTGATCCTTTTCTTCACTCTTATATGACATAGGTAATGTCTATATGCTACCGATTTCCCACAACGACCACAGATAATATCATCTTAAATATCATTAGTGAATTTTTTATCAATATAATTGAGGAATTACATATTTATGAGATAGTTTCTTCTATAGATCATTCTAATCCATATGTAGACCCTAGGTACCCTTAAAAAGTATACATGGGTACCCAATGATGTCTTAATCAGGGTGTGTGTACAACTCAATAGACCACCATGACCAATATTCTCACTAGGTTGTGGACCACATAGACCAACACAAATATTCATTTCATCAACAAAAACTCATCAGTGTTTAACACACTTAATCGTTTTTACCACAAAAATACATCAAGGTGATAACCTATTCCATTTATCTAAATTCCCATCATCCATCAAATTCTTTACAATTACCCTCAATTTATAACTATCCCATTATACCATTTACTCACAATAAAAACCATTAAACATACTTAATAACAATTTTATAACATGAAAATTCCCCACATAAACCATTTAACACTTTTAATAACATTAAATACATAACTAATTTAAAATATTAAAGGTATTCGAAACACCAAATTATTCCATATTATAATTCTTAACATAATTAAAACTGATCTAATCTTTTAACCCCTTCAATTTGTCATTTCATAATTCAACTATCATGTTCAGGGGAGTGGCTCGCCCATTGGGTGACCATAGCCCTAGTCTACCCATCATCATTAGATCCCACAAGGCCTGTGAAATGTCCAATCGATCCTTTAGACACCATATTTATCATTTCATACCATAATATTAAATGTGAAGAACATCGACATAATTAAACGATCACATACACTATAATTGACAACAAGAATATAAGATATAACTTGTTCAAAACCTACCTCATGTTTGTTGAGAAGTAATGATCCAAGAAATGACACATGATTTTTGACAAAAAAACCCTCAACACTCAAGCGTGGAGTCTGTTGAAAAAATAGGGGTTTAGAGGATTCTAAAAGAGATGAAAAAACACTTACTATCAATGGCGGAAGTGACAGTGGCAGAGGAGGAGGAGAAGGAGGCAATAATGGTGGTGGAAAAGGATCATGAGGTGACAACAACAGTGGAGGATCTGGAGGACAAGTTGGCTATAGCAGTGGTGGAGGAGGAGAAGGAGGAGGAATTGACAACAGAAGAGGAGGAGGATTCAGTGCTTGTGGCAGCGATAGAGGAGGAGGAGGAGGAAGCAATAGAGGAGGAGGAGGGGGTGACACATGGTTAGGCTTCCACGAGAGCTTGAGGGGGAAAATGGAAGTGGAGGCAACTAAGGCTCATTTATTAAATCAGGGGAAGCATTTATCAGTGCTTGTAAAAAGCGCTGAAAAAAGCATGCTTTGTCAGCTCTATATTGAAAAGCACCAGTAAATGTGCCTTTATTAATTTATTAATTTATTTCTTTATTTGTTTATTTCTTTATTCATTTATTCATTCATTCATTTATTCATTTATTTGAATAATTATAAAATTATAACCAATATATTTATTACATATATAATTTTATAAATATATATAATAAATATATTTACTATAATTTAATAATTATTAAAATATATCTCTATTAATTAAATATATATTTTATAATTTCATGATATATTTAAATAAATATATATTTGTATTTGAATAATGATAAAATTATAATAAATATATTAATAATAAATATATTTATTATGTTTATAATTTAAATAATAATTAAATATATATATATTTAAAAACTACTTATATTAAAATAAATAAATATATTAATTATATAGTTTTAATTTCATAAGTATTTAAATATACATATATATCTGTGTGTGTGTGTGTATTCATTAAAGGAATATATTTATAAATAAAGATATTCAAAAGGTATTCATAAATATAATAAATATATTTACCATTTAGAAATATATATTTTTAATTTTATAATTATTTAATCATATATATATATTTAAATAGTTAAATATAATTATAATTATAATTATATTTTAAAAAGCATATAATTATATAAAAAATATTTTTTTAATATAATAGACACATTTATTGTTTATTTAAATATATATAGCATGATTTCAAGTATTTATGAGAACATAAAGCTTTATATATATAAGAACATGAATGAATACACCAAGTATTGTATAAAGGAGACTTTATGTATTTATATGGCCAAAATTAAGGTATAATGTATAAATAAACAATCATGATGAATATTAACATTCATTACACATCAATTAATTGACCATATTCATTGGAAACATTATATATATATATATATATTTAATAAGTATATATACATTGAAGTATTTATATTTAAAAATATAATATAATAAATATAATAAATATAATAAACTAATAAACATAATAAAAACATATAAAACCTAAACATAATTAAACATAATAAACATAATAAAACATAATAAACCTAATAAACATAGTAAACAAAATAACAATAATAATCATAATAAAAATAATAATCATAATAAACATTATAAAGATACTAAAGATAATAAAAATAATAAACATAATAAATATAATAAACATAATAAACATAATAAACATAATAAAAATAATAAACATAATAAACATAATAAACATAATAAACATTATAAAAGTAATAAACATAATTAAAATAATAATCATAATAATTATAATAATTATAATAAATATATTTCTTATTTAATGAAATATATATATATATATTTGAATTATTAGAAAATATATATTAATTATAAACATTTTTTAATATATACAAATAAACATTATTTATAATATAATTTAAATAATTTTATAAAAATTAATTATATTTTCTATTAAAATTTTTTATCAGTACTACTATTAGTGCCGATAAAGTCCCCATTTTATCACTGATTTTTGTTAGCACTGAAAATGGGGAACTTTATCATAGCTAATATTAGAACGGATAATGGGTAGATTTATCAGCACTTTTCAATAATTCTAATAGAAGAAACCCTTTTATCAGCACTTTCTGATTAGCACTGATAATACTCAAGTGCTTCCCTTTCCTGCATTTGTGGTAGTTCTAGTACCCCTTTTGGGCCTTCCCCTCTCTCCCAGTAACCACTAATTACCCTGTATTAGGTCATTGAGCACCCAGTTTCTTCTGTCATCACTTGAAATATTCCACACCAACTCTATCTCTTTGAAAGTTGATCCTCAGACTCTATCAACTCTATTAATAGAAAAAACTATTGAAATACATATTGTAGGGATTTTTTTTTAAAAATTTTGTACCATTCATACATAGGTTGTTATAGTGAGAATAAAAAAATTTCTTTTGCAAAGGTAATTAGTTTAAATTATTATATTATCTTACCATTGACTCCTTTATTCATAAAATAACATTTCAAAAATATATATTTACTTATAAATAATCAGTTTACATCTAAAAAAATATTTTATATAAATAATGTTTTACAATTCATTGATGTATTTTACTATTTATAAAAATACCAAAAATTTAACCCTACATAATTTTAATATTATGATTCTAAATATGTAATATATTTTATCTAATTATTCATCTAATTATATGAATTTTAATTTTTAAATAAGGATTCACAATTGATAAATAATTTATTATTAGAGTAAATTCTATTTTGTTATTAAAATAATTTACACAAAAATAACACCTTAATTCATAAATAAATAACCACTTATTACCTTGGGATAACTCCTAAGGGTGAGGTGTTTTAAATTATTGTACTTTCATGTGGTGGATCAACCAATATAATATGCATAGTTATTTCTATTATCTTGAATTTCTATTGAAGATGATTTTGTTTAAACCAAAACTTTTTAAGTGCATAAACTTCCCAGTCAAGAGAAAACTTTGGTGATTCTACATCCTTCATAAGAATTGATAAATAAAAATCATATGTGGTGTTCCTATAAGTATAATACATGGTTCCTCTCTTTGACCAAAAATATCTTCTTCCATTATTCATAATAATATGCAACAATTGTAACTGTTATTTTATAATGACTATATTATAAATGGTTATAATATCCAATAATCAAAATGATTTCTATTTATATAAATAATTCCTATAAATTCATTTATTTAAATTAAAGTTCTCATTCTCTTTAGTTGTACCATAATGTTTATTTTGTTTTAGGTATTATTTTACTTTTATATTGTACATGTTGGAATCATGATGTTTATTAGAGAATCCATTTCAGAAGAGTTCTACATCATATAAATATTATTTATATATTTTTTATTTTCCAATATTAAATATATTAATTTAAGTAAACTTGTATCATGGATTTGTAATATACCCTTATATATTAATGAAATATCATTTTTTTACCAGAACATCTCGGGTATTAAATTTGATGACCAAGATAAGATACACTGTGCATATCCCCATGCATAATCTTTAAATTTCAACCAATCCCCCCATTTTCTTATTTTATGGTGATTGAGAACCACTTTCCAATTACCAAACCCCATTCCCCTTTACTACAAATGAAATTCATCAACTTTTAATGAATAATATCAATACCTACTGAAGATTATATGTAATTAACTTTAATAATTTTGATATATTTATCTTTTTTGAGTGAGTGATGAATTATTTTGATTTATATTTATTTAGAATTAGTAATTAATTATTATATATTAATTAATAATTCATTATATTAATTTAATTTGATTATAATAATTTTATTTTAATTAAATATTTATATGGTTTTAATTTCTACAGGTATGTTTCAATAAAAAAGTTTTTTATGAATAAAATGGAAAATAATTTGTTTAAAATTTTCTTTAAAAGTTAATATATGTGTATTTTAATTAATTAATTAATCATGGTATAATAATTAATATGATTTCATTCTAATTATGTCATAATTTGATAAAAAATATTATATCAAATAATCATTATGTTTTAACTTTGGTATTTATATTTGAATAAATTAATACAATTAAAAAATAATTTGAATGAAATGAAATATAGTTGATTTCAATTTTTCTTTAAATATAAATTTATGTTTTTATTGAATAATTAATTTTTATTGAGTAATTAATTTTAATTATAATATGTTTAAATCTCATTTTATAATAAAATATTATATGAAATCATATTATCTATGTTTTTAATTTCTCATGTCAGGTCTAATGAAGTAAAATAATTATAAATAAACTATGATTAAATAAATAAACTAATTTAAACCTATTATTAGAGGTTAATCAATTCATTTAATAAAATAGAAATTAAATTGATGATTCAATTTAATAATAAAAAATTATTATTTTTGTATAGAAATATGATTAATTTTCATTTAATATGAAAATAATAAATTAATTAAATTAACTATCAATTTTTTAATCTTACTTTTTAGTTTAAGATGGAATAAAATGATTGTTAATAAATCTAAATAAATATAAATAAAACCGAATTACTTTTTTATAATTTTTTTTATAATTTTAAGGTACAATAGTCTAGAAATTGTCTTATAAATGGACATGGTGGGTATCCATTCATATATCAAGATGGATGCTTCATGAGATTCATTATTGGATGAAAATACCATTAAAGAGATATCAGTCATTAGTATAAAAATAATTTAAGGAATCTTTAAATGATATATTGTATTTATTTAAATTATTTTGAAACCTCCTTGTAAAGGTTGGGTCAAATCCATAGTGGTGGAGCATCTAAAGGCTGTCTAAGACCAGTAATTTGTGGCATGATCTTTAGATGATTTAAATAAAGAACCCTATCATGCTTTTACAAATATTGTGTTTGGGATTTTCATTTTGAAGTTGATATGGAGGAGGTCATCCTAACGATATTTATTTCAAGGTAAAATAAATAGAGAAAACACTAGATGGTGGAAGATTATACATTCATTATGTATTCTATCAATTTTACCATTGTATTTTTTCTCTTGGAGGTTAGTAGTGGTTTGGGAGAATGCATGGAACATTGTAAGAAAATCATGTATGTATTGTCGCATACTTATGGGGAAGGTAATAGTTTCATTGATATCCTAGAAGTCATGGGAGTTGTCTTTCAAGGGTATATTGGGTTGTATCATTTTACTAATTCAATTTATGAGGCTTTATTATTTAATATCTATAAATCACCATATTAAAATTTTTATAATGTTTCTCAGGCCCAGAGTTATGCACTAGGGAGATCCTTTTTCAATAATTTTAGTTACATTTGAAAATTCTTTTTAGTAATTTGTCTCTAATATTTTTGAAGATATATTTTAAATTTTATTAGTACGTACTTTTAATAAGAGTTTTATCATCATTTTTAGTTATTTGTGTCATATTTAGAATAACTGCTTTATAAGAATAGGTTTTTACTTGCTTTGAAAAGTTATTAATAATAATAACCATAATAATGATCCCTATTATTATTTGGGGGGTGGGTACAAGAAAATAAAACCACACATACACATACACAAATTCCAATTGGGTCAAGTCACAACCCCCAAATAGATGACTCACCCATATTTAGACTAAATATAGATATATGGACAAAAGGTTTTAAAATATACAAGGATGACCAAATGAACCTTAGAAACCAAAGCTCCATGAATATTCCCCTTCATGATAATATTTAAAAAAATTACACAATAACCCTACAATAATATTTTCTATAATATTTTCTATAGTTTCTAAACTATAATACCCACTACAATACCAGTTATACTAATTTTATAATTTTGTGTCCATCGAAATTTTAACCATAGTTTTTCAAATATGGGAACTCAATCCTAACCACTAGACAAAGTTTCTTTCTCATTGATAATGATGATGATGATGATGAGGATTATAGTGATTACATGTATTATATATTAGATTATTTTTAAAAGAAAACATATGATCCTATATATTGGTGATGGATGAAAAATGAAATCATGACAGAATCAATGTGTTGATAAACAAGAAGGAGTGTAAATAATTCATTAGAAGATGATCTAATGTTATGTAAATACATGTAAGATTCATTATAAATGTTAAAAAATAGATCCAAGATATTGATAAAGGTTTAATGATAGATTTGGAAGACTCCATGGAAAAAATCTATGGATACATATTAAATAATAACATTACGCATGGGATGAACATTGAAAAGTGAATAATCCAAGATATCTATGAATCAAGGGAGATTCCGGAGTTGATCACATGGCTAACTCATTAAAATGAAGATTCCATATATTAGAGTTCATGATTTTTTATATAGTGAAATAATATCATGTTAAATCTGATGGCTTCATGTTAGTGTGAAATAAGTGTTTATTAAAAACAAGATTTTTTCTCACAAAGAAGTGGAGATTAATAAAAACATCACCTAATCTGGTGGTTTGATTGCAAGGAATCTCACAAGGGAGTTTTATATAGACTATTTCTATAGTATATAGTACATGACGCACTAAAATTTACTACATGCATACATACATACATACATACATACATACATACATACATACATACATACATACATACATACATACATACATACATACATATATAGATACATACATACATACATACATACATACATACATACATACATACATACATACATACATATAATGCTTGTTTTTATAAGTAACCACATGGGACGTGTTAGTGGTTTAATACAAATATGGATATGTCATATAAAAGTTCTACATGGATGATAATGAATAATAGATATCCTTATAAATCCTGAAAATGAGTTCATTCAATTACCCCCCTAAACACCCTGGGGGGGTGGTTAATCAGGGTGCTACATGATTAATCACTTTTATCAGTCCTTTCTTATTTTTCTTTATATATCTAGATCCCGCATGGGTTGGAACTATGTTAAACCAATTTATTTTATCCAGAACTCACCAAATTATCAAGTAAATATAGGAAATTAATGAAATTAGAAACATAATGTTTTTTACGTGTGAAATTTCCTTTAGGATTAGTGTAGACACTGGGGGGGGGGGTGAGTTAGGTGTTGATTAGTTTTTACCAATTTCCAATTTTTCAATAAATATTAAACCACATTTGGTTATGAACCCTTATTTTTATTAAATATAGTTGAAAATATTTTAATTTTAACCAATCAATCATAACACATGAAATTAATTTAACGAAAATAAGTAGTGCATTCATTATTTACATGGCTCAGCACTAAGACCAACTCCTTTCCTTCCTTAGTTGTTCGCCCTAATCAAGGATTATACAATAGTAAGTTATTTACTATAATGGTAGGTTCATCCAAAAGAATAAAAGTATAGACCATGCATAATATTTCTATATTATTAGTGTACTTATCTTCCCAAATTTACAATGAACTTCATCAAAAGATTATTACTGTATGTTGCATCTAGATCTGAGAGCCTCTAAAATAGTCACCCGAGTTAGTGGACCACTGGGCCTCAGGCGTGACCTCCATATTCCAGAGGATTCTGATAGAAATGAGGGTGTACGAAAAGTATAATGAGGAGACTATAACCTCTATATTAGTAAGAAATATAGGTGAAGAAATAATAAATTAGTGAAACATAATATAGGAACAACTAAGAATGAATAATAAATAGGTGAGGATCATGCATGAACGTGATCTGAAATAAAATATAAAAAATATACATAGTATGTAAAAAATCATAAAATATAAATAAATAAATAAATAAAATAAACTGAATATATCTCAAATAGAATTGAAATCACTAGCTCATTCATATGATCCATACTCTATCTTTTCCATGAAGGGTAACAATAATCAATCGCAATCTAAGAATCTAATCTTCCAACCATGAGATCTGTTTAGGTACCCCGATGTAATGGAGGCACAAAAAAGGTGTTTGATATACTAATTAGAACACAACCAATGGTTTCTAATTCATAATATAGTTTTTGAATACAAAATAAAGTAGTGTGAATATAAATTAAAAGTAAAGCAGTTCTGAAATAAAAAATAGAAACTGATCAGGCTCAGCTTCCTTAAGGGAACCTGATCCACTATACCTACTTTGTCTTAAGTCCGGACATATTTTCACATGTCACCCTTTTAATAAATAAATATATAAATATATATAAGTGTGTATTAATATATATTTAATATATATATATATATATGATTATATAGATATATAAATATATAAATATATAAATATGTTATATTAGTCATGAACCCAGGCATAACTCATGCATCATTATAAAGTCATGTAGTTCCATACTCTGTAAGGGAAGTCATGCTCGTAATATCTCACTGAATGTTTAAGGAAATCCCATAAAATAGTCTCAGAGAGAAAATTAATAATCATAAAATAGGTTCTTGTAATAAGTGGTTCAAAATCCCAAAATTTGAAATCGGATATAAAAATCACGTTTGTTATCCTGCTCATTGATGTGAAAGCTATGCTCAACATCCAAAATGAGGGGGCATGAGATTACATAACCAAAAACCTAAGAAATATTAGATTCCATTACCATAATAATTGAACAGGGGTTTTGATATTTCATTCACAACAACCCTAACCATGTCACCTCTTGTCATAATAATAATTATGTAAGGTAATCCCACTTTCCCTATTTGCCCTTATCCAGACGTTCTGTAAAGAGGAAACTCACACCACTCAAGGGGAAGTGAATAATTTTTACTATAATCCACTTTAACATTTCAAATACATCTCATAAGTACATCCATGAAATAATCAATTCAATTTTTTCTCTAAGACATTTTATTTATATGTCATGAGAGTTATATTATATTTAATAGTAACTAAAGGGCCATGGGAGTACCCATGACAATGATATGAAACACTATGCAAATAATAATTAAATTCAACTTTTGATTTATAAGACAACATACCTAATAAGGGGATTTCATTATAAAATAATTTACATCCATCAAACAATTCATTTAATTTTATTCAAATGAATACACCAAAACATGTGATTTTGAATGCAAGAAAAGAATGAGCAATTGAATATAAGAATAACCATTTTTGTCAACACACCCCAAAGGTGGTTTATTCATAGTGTAGATAATTATAATTAGGAAATTTAGTAAATCGACCCTAATGGGGTGGTTTAGTGTGATTTCATAACCTCCAACCATATCAAAGGGGTTTTAAAAACACTATTCAAGGTAGTCTAAAAATTTATTTTAAGGTATATATGAATTTAAAAGTGAAACCTAGAAATTAAGACCCAAATAACATGGAATATATCATATAAGAAATGTGACTTTAATGGTAAAGAATATAGATCACATACCTTATTCTTATGAAAGGCCATACATCCGGTATCAAGCCTTGAATCAAGCTGAAATGGAGGATATTGGAATTATCATCAAATTTCTTGAAAATAGTGACAAAAAGATCAAATGGATTTATAATTACATATGGAGAGGTAAAAGAAGAAAATAAACACATGGAGTCGAGATATTACCGATACAGTTCTAACACAACTAATAACACTAGATTCAGAAAAGAAACTAAGGAGGTCCACCAAGGAGGAGGAGGTGGAGAGCTTGGAATTTGGGGGACCTACTAGGCATAAAATTGAGGAAAAATGGGGTAAAATATATTTAAGGGAGGAGAGCAGAAAAATTATTTTATTCCCTTTAAATTAGGTGCATGTTTATGCCGCATGGTTATGAGAACTATGTTCCACTCATACTACACTCACTATCCACGAGCTTCACCACACATGGTTTGGATTCACGGTAAAAAAACTATACACTAATCAAGTCCTTGTAACTTTAAAACTCTTCACCCCACACAGTCTAGATACAAGGTTATAAAAACTATGCACAAGATGTGAATTTCACCTATATAGTAAATTGTAGAGATTTCTCATGGTTGTGTGCCCTACCTCACATGGTTTTATCAAATCACGTGACACATCCTCCGCTACTGGACTTAACCATATTATTAATCATAGTGGTTTCACAATTCTAAAAAACCATAACCTAGGGAAAATGGGCCTCATATTTGGTATGTATGGTTAGACTAACCATTGTCCAACCATGTGCCTTACTCTGATTTTCTTAAAATGGATGTTTTTTGTTCCTAATGCTTCTAAAATTAAGCCACATTCTCAAGAAACCTCTAGAGACTTAAAACACATCTTAAATAATCAATTTTAAGAGATCCTATTCTCATATTTACACCTTAAAGCATGAATCACGTTTTAACCCATACAAAAAATGAATAGTTAAAAATATCATCGACTTTTTTCCAGGTCTAAAACATTGGATGTTATATTCTCCCCACCTTAGAACTTCACATCCACAATAAAACTTGGGGATATGACTGAAACATCACCTAACCTACTTTGGTCATGAATTCCCACAGAAATGGAAACATTTCCTCTTGAAACAGCCAACACACCTCCACTAATCACTTTGAACATGAGGTACCAAAGACACTAAAATCTGATCCAACGCTCCAAACTTCCATTGAAACACCAAAACTATGCTTAATAGAACCAATATATACCTATACATGGTCATATAATCCTCTATTTTATCAAGTGAACCAAATATCTCCCTGGCTTAGGTTTTAACCATTGAATAACCAATTTTGAGCCATGACACTAGAACCATAAGGAACAACTAGAAAAACACATCCATATCATTCTAATGATTACCCCAATATATTTCTCAAAATTTTACACCCAAAAAAATAGGTGAGGACACTACCCATGGACCTCACTCTTATCTCAAAGGTCAACTCCATTAGAAAAGAATATAAAATAGTCTATTGGATTCTATTAAAAATCCTAGGAGACACTTTTCACGACACCCTCATAAATCCATGGAATACAAAAAAAGGTTCTACAATACCCATATATATTCCTTAAAAGGATATCTATTTGACCCACTTATTGAATACAAATCTAAAAATATACTTGGCTTAGATGGGAAATGCCTTTCATATGGTATATCTCAATGATTTAATCAGAAGGTATCTCAAGATCCCAACGAGTACATTCACTGAAGACCATAACTAACTTATGGTGAAGTCTCAAATGCCAACCATTTTTTGTTCTTCCATAAAATTGAATATGAGTGCCAATATGACCATCCAATGAACGGTCCCACATTTCCATGACCCCTCTCTCAAGAGGATTGTCATGAACTACCTATGGTTTCATCCACATAACAATGCTTTACTTAAACCACTATTTTGGTGCACATACAAGTATTCCATCCATTAATATCAAAGGAAATTTAATCAGTTATCTTAGCAGATAAACAATTCTTTCCTAGTGTACATAGGATGAAGTCAAGGTATGGGTCACACACCCACTAAACCATGAGAACACCAAGATGTCAATAAATCCATTTATTTCTCATTATAAGCTACAAAAACTTCATAAAATAGGCTAAATGGACTTATCCAATATTCTATACCATGTATCCTAACCATGAGTGTCCAAGTTCAAATGTGGGTCAACCATCTCATGGTTCCAATTTTTTTTCGATAGCCCTCATCATGGGAACCACTTTTAATTTACTCGAGATTTAGGTAAAAACTCCCAAAAGTGTCAAAAGGAAACCCTTGATCCTTGTATCATAAATTACCACACACCATCCGGATGTTCAAATGGTAGCCCACTACGTTGACACATACCAATCACCTTACACTAACATTTTAGGTGTACATCCTACACCAACTGATTTAAGACTCAACTCAGTAACCTGTGATTCGTTCATCGACATAGTAAAACTAACCACGCTACATGACACATCTGTTCCTGAATACACCTATAGTTCCCTTGGAAATCCTCTTCAAAATTGGGATTCCCACATGTTCCTTGATCTGTCAAATGACCACCTAGCCCAAGACATCGTTTCCAAGAAGAAAGTGTAAATGTAAAACCACTGGTTAAATGGGCCAAGAACACAAATTTTCCTTCATATCCAAGAAAGATTCTTTAATTATCACCCCAAGTGATTTACAAAAGATAAGGCATTAGGATGATTGTATTGTAAAACCCAATCACCTACCGTGCATAAATCTCATAATGAGTAGAAAATGGTTCTTGTGTCCCTTAATGATCTTGAAGTCCTCGGGCCAACCTCTATCGATGGTTTCCTAGAACAACTGAATGGTGAACTACAAGGGTATGAATGATGGTAAATGTGTTAAGGTATCCCACATAGTCTTGAGGTTCCACAAAGGAGAACCATAACATAGTCATGAACCAAAAACATTGCTAAAAGCATCCCAAAGTCTCTCTAATAGGAGAATGAGTTAAAATGAGTAAGAAAGAATTGAACTACTAGGGTTAGATTCTAACATCGTAAATAGTATTACATCACCTTCCAAACATTGGGAATTGAGGGATTGATCCCACTGAGCATCCAGATAAATGATTTCTCACTGAAAGGTTACTATGATAACATATGAAGAAGAGAGTTTACACTGAGTGGGTATCCACATATAGAAATTATTTATTGGGGTTCAATCACATGACAACATCCATCCACTCAGACATTTTTTTCATCATTAAATGTCTTACTTAGGAAAAATGGAACCATAACATCATCTCTCATATAAAATTGAATGGGATCATTTAAAAATGATTTAGGTTCTAAAGGTGCTCTCTGTATTGGCCATCTCTTGACATAAATAAGGAATAAGGCATCAATCCTAAAAAACTTCACACCTGAGAAGATCACAAAGCCCTACCATATAACCTCTAGGTACCATAAATCCTTGGAAGAAGTTAACTGGGTCTATAGGGAAACATCTATTTTCCAATATCACACCAACATAAATAAATTAAATTTACATGAGGTTTCCCATTATAAATACATATGCATGGTTTTTATTTTAAATAATTTAAACAATGTTCATTTATTAAACATTAAAAGAAGTTCATACATCAAGGGTTCTAAGTACAGGTTTTTAGAGAAACTATACCATTCACTTAATTTAGTTTGTATCATACAACCTTTCCAGAAAATTATCTTATAATTTCTTTTTAACCATTTCTTGGATTCAAGAGTTTCCAAAATTGCCTCAGTTAAAGAAAATTTCAGTTTAAAATCTAGAGAGGAAAAACTCTCTTTAGTTCCAAATTTGAATTTAACTAACCAATTCCTCATAATAATGATAATGTTGAAAAGTAGTTAACATGTATATCATTAATTAAGGTAACTATTAATGTAGTATCCCACCATAAATTTATATATAACACCATATATGTGTCTATAGGAACTTAAAATGACCATTCCATTAATATATTAATACCTCCTTGGTTTTATGTACTATAGTGTTTGAATTAAATAAGGAAACCTACTTGGGGACCACTAAATTAATTTGGGTTCACATAAAATCAATCCTTCTTAACAATTGTTTCCTCACAATTAGAACACCATTTAGTGGGTTTATCACGTAAGAATATCATAGGAAGGATAAACTAATCTGTTCTTGTACAATTATCCCAGAAGAAACATGCCCTAATTGTATTACTTGGGTCTATTTGTGAATTTGGTTTTAGTCAAATGAGTCTTCATGGCCAAAAGATAGTTGAATTAGAAAATATAACATGAAATTCATCACACATTTAACAAGCATAAATAATGGCTGGTTAATTTTTTTCAAAACAAATACAACATCCTTATAATTCAAGGTCTTATCCATGTTAATTAATTCACAATTTATTTATAAATTAAGATTCAAAATTTATTATTCCAAATAATAGTACAGTTAGATGAATCACCATTCCCAAATTATGGAGGTACATGCCTTTATAATTTGAAATTTGAATTCATGTAACTATAACCATATTATTACATTTTTTATCAGAATAAACAAGTCTATATATAATGGTTTAATTATTTGGGTGACCATTATACAATTCATAAAGGCCCATACAATTTTTAAATTTTACCACTAGTTTCTATTTAATTCCAACCAGATTACCACATTTAATTTTAACTATATAAAGTCAATGTGAGATGGTTCGATTATATGGGTCACCACATCCAAATTTATAAAATTCCCATACACTTTACAAATTGAAATTAAGAACTCATTTAATCGAAACCATTAATAGTTCATACCATGCAACCAATGGATAATGGATCAAACATAAAACAATTAGTTGATTATATATAATGTCACCATCAAGGTAAATGGGAAAAAACCATTTAGGTTGATACATACAGTTTATTTAATCATCTTTATTTCACTACAATCAGTAATAAATCTATTAATAGAAATAAGTACAAGAAATAATTGAATAAATCACACAAACACAATGTACAATTAAACGGGTCTTGTAATCATAGAATCATGACATAGAAACAGTAATTCTACACAACAAAGAATATGAAATGTATAATGAAACCTACATTGAATGTAATATGCATGGAATGTGTATCTCTACATAAATAGAATGATGCATTAATAAACCTCACTTCCCTTTCCTTATTGGTCCATGAATTAAGAATTAGGATCTATAAATCAATAACCAGGGGAAGTACTATAGTCACACAAGGTGAAATAATAATCAACTGTAATATAGAACAAAATTCCATTTCCATACCCACTTAATCTTTCCCTCATGTGTGAGATGGAAAAATCTAGACATAAGCTATTTATCAAGTGTTGAAACATTATTAGTCTCTAGTATACCATACCAAAATAAAAAAACAAAGGAAAAAAGAAACCCCTTCGATTCCATTTCTAGAATCTCGAATCGAGATCCACTCAAATCATTCCCTAAGACAGTGGTTCACTAAACATTAGGCGCACGTCCCGATATGCCCGAGGTTTCCGACTAGAAGAAAGATTGTAATGGTAGAATATTGGGAAGAATATACCATTGTATTAGCAAAAAATATAGTAGAATAAATAATAAATAATTGAATCTGAATATACAAAAATCTGAAAATAAATAATAAATGAATAATGATCATGCATGAACTTGCTCTGAAATAAACTGTAGGCTAGAATAAAATGTACATAACAATACATTAACACGAAATAAATAAATAAAATACACTATACCTATCTCAAACATCATAATGAGCTCTATCTTGGTTATCTATTCCGTACTCTATCCTATCCAAGAAGGTTTATAACAAGCAAGCATAATCCAAGAACTAGATCTTGCAATCATGAGATCTATTTGGGTATACCAGTGTAATGGCGGCCCGAATAGGGTGTGATATATACTTAATTGGTCACCAAAAATGATTTCTAATTATTAATTGAGTATATGAATATAAAATAAACTAGTGTGCATGTATATAAAAGTAATGAATTACTGAAATAATAAACATTAATCTTTCAGGATCAGGTTCTTCAAGGACACCTGGCCAACTACACCTTCTTCAGCCAATGCCGAGACATATCTATACATGTCACTATATTCATATATATATATATTTATATATATAAGTTTTTATTTAAATATATGTACTCTATACATAATAGCATACACCCACCCATACACACACACACACACGTCATAGTAGTTAGGACATGAGGCGTAACTCACACACTATTATATAATCATAGGAGTGTCATACCCTGTAAGGGGCATCATGCCCGTAATAAATCAATGAATTAATGCATACATCATGTCCCATAGTCTTACGGGGGAATTAACAATCATCAAATATGTACTTGAAATAAATGGGTCAAAATCCCAATATCTGAAACAAGATATGAAAATTATGTATGTCATCCTACTCATGGATGTGACCACCATGATCCACATCCTATGTAAGGGGGAATGAGATTCCGAGCCCAACAACCCAACTGATGTGAGACTCTATTCCCATAATCCTCAACCTGGGGGTGTGAGGCATCAAGCTAAAAAACCCTAACCAAGGTCCCTCTAGTCATAATATTAATAATGTAAGTAAAAAAATATTTCCTTATGAGTCCTTAGCATGAAATTAAATAAATTTTCAACTAATGTTGTTCAAGGAACAGTGGATCCTTTTTATTATAACCGAATTTGACTTTTTAAATATAGGTTATAAGACTATCCATTTCATAACCAATTCAAATTTTATAAGTATCTCATTTTATCTATAAGTTGTGAGAGGTCCATTACATTTAACAATTACAAAGGGTACATGGGAGTACCCATGTCAACGATTCAAAACACTATGTACATCATTGTTAAATCCAATTTTTATTTATAAGATAGAGCACCCCAAAATGTGATTTTATTAGAAACTGTGATTCTTACATCAAACTATTCATTTCATTTGATTTAACATAACAATCAAGTTTAATTCTATAACACACAAAAATGGGTGATTTAGAATGAAAGACAAGCATGAAAAGTTGAATGTATGAATAACCATTTAAATCAATAAACCCATGTTTGGTTTAGTCATGAGGTTGATAACAATAATTATGATTTAGATAATCCACCCTAAATGGGTGGTTTGTGTTGAGGTCATAACTACCCACCATATCAATGGGGTGTCTAAAATATGATACAAGGTAGTCTAGGAAACTAATTTAGTACATTTCAAAATTTAAAAGTGAAACCTAAAAATTAATGGGAATGTAAAATTGGCTATATCATATAAAGAATGCGAATTTAATGGGAAAATCAAATAGGCAACCTTCCCCATTATTAGGATGGTCCACACATCTGGTATTGGGATTTAATTTAACCAATAATGAATAATATAAGAAGAGTCATAAAGAACCCTAAAAATAGGTAAACAGAGCTCACATGGATTTAGAATTTTGTCTGGTGTGGTAAACGAAGAAATGAATCATGATGAGTCCGGAGCTTACCAATAGAATTCCAACTTACCCAATGATGCTTTATTCAGACAAGAAATAGAGGAGATCCACCATGGAGGAGAAGAGGGAGAACTTGGTTACCGGGGGACGTAATGGGTGTGAAATAGAGGATAAATGGATTAAAATCCATTTGAGGATCTAAGGGAATGACTACAATTTCCCCCATTAAATGAGGTGCATGTTTAGGCCACATAATTTGTCTAACCGTGAACCAACCATGCTTCCCTCCCCATCCAAGAGCTAAAACTCGCATGTTTTGGCCATACAGTCTAACAAATCATGTTCCAACCCATCCCTTGGCACTTTCTAACCCCTTGACCACTATGGGAGAGGTGCATGGTTAGAAAAACCTTGCACAATCCATGCATTTCACCTTTGTAATAAATTATAGAGATTTATCATGGTTGTGCACCCACTCTTCATGGTTTAATCAAATGGTGAGACACCTCCTTCACTAATGGAATAGGAAACATAGTTTAAACAAACCATGCCCTTTAATAAAATGTTCTTCATGGTTTACATGTATGGTTATACTAACTATATGCCAACCATTCACCTCATTATTCTTTACCAAAAACTAGTTAATTTGGTTCCTGATGCTTTTGAAACTCAACTTCTCTCTCAAGAAACCTTATAAGATTTAAGCTTCTTCTTGAAACATCAATTTTATGTAATAAAATTCGTCTATTTACATTCAAAATCTCAAATCAAATTTTGGACCATCCATAAAATAAAAGCACAAAAACTCAAATAATTTTCAACCTGATCCAAAACACATAATGTTACACTATATTCATAGAGTCTCAATATGATATACCTATATACCGAGAGTCCCAATAATTCAATGTATTCAAACCATGTATATAAAAGTGGTTCATTTAAAGTAATCCTTGGAATCTAATCACACTATTTTTACATGATTCATATACATCAACAAGATTGATATCTTTCTTCTCAACACATGATCTTCAAATTCCATAATGTCTTAACAATAGTGAAAGAAATATTTTCCCAATTCTATCTAATATTTGAAGATATTAATAGGAAAAAATCACTTTTATTTCTCAATCAATAAATTATCTTCTGATATTTTTAAATCCTGTAGCTCCTTAACTCTGAAAATCTTGAAACTAAGAATACAAACGTGCACAACACCAATGACATCTCACAATGTTTATCTTCTCACAACTTCATATCACATGATCTGATCTCAGAATGATATTCGTAATATAAATATTTCTTTAAATTAAATACTCATATGATATTATCCTCATATCAATATAAGTTTCTCTTAGTTCATCATGTTTGAGTCTTATTATTTATTCCTCAATGCACAAAGGCTCTTAGATCTTCACTCAAATTATCGAACATAGTTTTACTCACCTTTATTTTAGTTTTCTATGTAGGTAACTAGTGAAATATATTTTATATATTTAAATATAGAAAATATATAATGAATTTTGTGCCCATAATTATTCTCTCATTTTATCACTTATTCAAATGTGGGCATACCCACGATCTCCATATTCATTTTTTCTTTCAACCGCTGTCTCCAAGCAAATTCCATTTATGACCTTGTTTTTTATAAACCCCTCGACTAATTTATCCTATAAATTTTATTTAAGGATAATGTTTCTCACCTTATTCTCATCTTCTTTCTCACCAAACCTACTTGATCCAAACTTCTTCAACATGTAAAATCACACATTAGTTATTCCCAGCTTAGAAGACATTTTGTATGCTTCTATAGAAAGCTCGGTTCTCTTATCTTCATTTTTTTAACATCAAAAATAATATATAAAAAACATGTATATAAAACATGTAAATAATCTTCATTTATATCTCAAATACAAATAATATTCATATTCATTCATCATTAATCACAATATTCTTTGTGTAATTTAATAAATTTTAGTACAACTCGATTATCTTCACATTTTGATCACAAAGATGATTTTCAAATATCCTCATTTGAAAATATCTTCCTTAATAAACCATTGAACTACATATCATTTTTTAATTAAATATTTCTCTGATAAGGCTTGGATAATGGGTCTTGGAAGTATCATGATATTTAGAATATGATGGAACAACTCAAGCATCAATTGAAATTAATTTCTTCTTATTCTAGAAATTTCCCATATGATATGTATTTAAATTATATTACTTTTTTTCTTTGATGACTATCATCAGGATAGAGGATCATCTTATATTGAATTTCAGGTTTTAATCACAACCCATTTTTGTATTTAAGACATTTAAATATATATAAAAAATTCAAATAATTCTCCCAATCAATTTTCAACATTAGATAACCAATAAAGAAAATTTATAAAATTTTAGTGTTTAATGACTTTGAATGTCATATGATCAATGAATTTATACAAACTATACTATGGGTGACTCTATATAATATGAATTTAAATTTATAGGCTAAAAAAGGTATACACTGAAATAAAGTAATATGATCAAAAAAAAGTTTTACACTGAAGTATTATGATCATCAAAAGACATACAATAATGTTAGAAACTAGAACATAAATTCATACGATTGTCTCAAAGCCTTATAGTGAAGTCATGAAAATAATGAAATTCACATGTTTAAGTATTATAGAAAATCCATTCACTACCTATGAAGTCTTATGATCATTTTATATTCAAATAACGAAGTCACACAATGGCCTTAATGTTATACAATATTATTACAAAGTCTTACGCTAAAAATACTAATATGATATGAAGATAAGTCATTTGTTTCCCTAATATAAAATCCATATGATCTATAGAATTCAAAAATTAATTCCAAATTACTCTATAGATTCTTAAAAGAATTCAAACTATTTAAAATTATTTAAAACCTTCATCTAAGTGATGTGATAAAATAAAATCATAAACCTTCAAGATATATTACACAATGATGGTTCCTCTATATATTTTGATATTCAATTTCCCGTTTCATCTTGATTTGATCTTTGGTTATTATAGTTTCTTAAAGTGGTTTACTATAGCCAGTTTCCTTCCCAATTTTATAACTACTATCAAATGTTGTATAAGACACTCTCAAAGATTAATTATTTTTCTTAATCATGGGTAACAACTCATAAAATCATCTTATTTTATATAACCTTTCCTTGAAAACATCTATCTAGTTGTTCAATGTCATCATTACTTATTTACATTACCCAAAATTGATGGGAAAATTCACTTTACGCATTAGGGGGATGAACACATCATCACCTAAATTCACCACATTACTATTGAAATCCTCAATTATAACCATTGACAACAAATAAAACATAAAAATATTTTGGAACATTAATATCTCATTTTTTTTCTATACTGTTGAATTGCTTCAATTCAATTCACACTAATATTAGTTCAGTATTCTTATCCTTAAATAAAATAATTACAAAGCTGTAATATTGTTATTTCAGTCCCTTGTTCAGACAATATATGCCAAGGGTTCCCTTCTAAGGGGAAAATTTTCTCCTCCTTACTCAACTGAATTCAAAAACCATCTTCTCCTTAATGATATTTCATTTCATTTGTAGAGTGAAGAAACCATATATTTCTTAGCAATGAGACATTAATAAGTCATCTCTAAGACTATGTGAGAATCCCCAATGTAGAAAAAATAGTGAGTTTAATAAATCATTAATGATTTCAATTCACATTTCCCAATAAGTAACCAACTCAGAATTCACTTATTTGCGATTTTATCAATCAATTTTTCAATCAACATCATCTTATAAATTTTTATTAAAGAAAAGAAAGTAAAAGACAAGACATTGAAATCCCAATATACCAAGGATAGGAGGATCCTATGGTGGCCTAAAATAGTTGAGGCTGTGAGAATTTATTCTAACTAGATTGACCCCCTATGGATTAAGGATGTGCACATTATGAAGGAATATATGATTTGGTGTAGGTAAATCAAGAGAATCAAGTTTGTTATTGAATTGGTTACCCTTACACCTTGTGGAAGCACTATAGTTTGGGTTTTAATGATACCCTGAAATTTTTTAATGATGTAGTGAATCGACTTAAGAGTGGAACTAATGACATGTAGAAAATTATAATGTATCTTTGAGTCAGTTTCAGCCATTGATAAACCATTTCTTTTTTAAAGGTTTAATGTAAGACCACATAGAAGCTCCATAACCACCGCCTGAAGGGAGGAACCATGAAATAGGTTGGTAGAAAAATAAAAGATGACCGAATCAGTGACGTCAGGAATGGACCTCCTCCACATAGGACCCCCAAAATGCATGACCCATCATTATTAAGTTCGATGCTTGTGAAAGGATGGGACCAACACACCTAGTGGGTCCTTGTGCTGCTGCTATTGGGCTGGTCATTATGGATGTTCACTTGAAGAAATTGAAGTGTGAGAGCCTCCCACCAATTGGTGATGAGTTTGGACATATTGAGGAGAAGGTTATTATTTCCAATGATAATAGACCTGCTTGAGGCTTGGACCCCTTCATTCCAAACATTATTCCTAGCCTTCCCTAAGCACGAAAAACTAGCATGAGGAACTAGTGTGTAGGCCAAATTATTTGGACCTTTCTCACCCACACCATGAAACCACCATTTTAGTAATAGAAAATCATCCATGTTTGGATCATGGATAGAAGTGAACTCACCAATGTAATACCACACCGCATTCTTCCAGTCACCCTAGAAGAAAATATGGACCACGTTATCCTCTATGTGATTTTTTCTGTAAGAACATCTTGAATCCAATGGGATAACACATCGCATGGCGTTCTCAATAGTAGGGACAACCTTGTTTCATAACCTCCATATGATAAAGTTCTACTTCAAGGGGATATTTTTGGTACAAGAGACCTCATTCCAAATATCTGCATGATCTTGAATCTCCAACGTTCTATGGAAATCCCTTGATGTGAAATTTACCCACACATTTTGTTAGAAAGTATCTAACCATTTATTATTTGAATGACATAAACTAAATAATGGTTAAGAGAGTGAAAATCCTATGTCAAACATAAAACATGTAGGGGATGTCTATAATTGTATATTTGATAGACAACGGATAAGATCTAGACACTTTGTCTCCTTTTTATATCTACCTCTGAAGGTATTCTTTCTATTACTCTTCACCATGGAAATAAAATTAATTCTCTATGTATAATTGATACTTGTTCATGTATGATACCATAAGAAAATGTATACTAATAGAAATATCTTCCATAGTGGTATTTATTTCTCAAAGATTTCCATTCAATTATATCCCCAATGAACCATCATCAATAGATAAGAATAGGAATGAGTCATACTGCCACCACAATTCAGATGTAGCACTGGTATTGATAATTGTTTCTCAACCTAGGATCAATTTACATTATAGATCTAAAATATATGATCTTATCTATTATTTCTTCCTTTTTCACTTTCCAAACCTATTCCCATTGAGGAAACATTGATCCATCTTCCATTCCAAATTTATTCTTATCTGGAAATGACTTTATCACATGTGAATCTAAATATGTAAATCTCTTGTAATCCTTTCACATATTCTTAACCAACTATAACTAATTCGGTCTTATGATTAACAAATATTTAAGCTCATGTAATTCCTTCTTTCTATGTGTTAAATCCTTCTTTAACGAAACAATATTTTTGATAGGAGTCCTAAGTTATTTTCATTTTTTCTTCATTTTACTAGGAAAAATAAAAATATAATGTTTAACTTCATTTATGTATTATTAGTACTTTACACACACTTATTTTCCATTTTATAAGAGACCATATTTTTATAGCCAGTCAAAATCTTCATATAGAGTGTCAACCACCATGAAATCCTACAATCCCTATATTGTATTATATCTTTCCTTTTGGTTTACAAAATGTTTTTATTTTCATTAAAATTAATTTTCATTATTAAATTATCCATGGGGTATCTTATCTTTCCAAAGTAGAAGAAACTCTTCTGTTTTAATTTTGACACCCTTGTTATCCTTATTCACAATATTCTTGGATGTAGTTGGTTCAATAGCATTATTCATAGACGTATATTCCACGTAAAACACTAATCTTATCTTTACCTACTTTATTCTCCATTATAGAACTATATTTTGATCTGTATTGTAATTTTAATGACTTTCATAATACCAACAATCATAATCACTACAAAAAACATGTCACAATAATCATAGAATCTTTATAAGCTTAAAAATATTTTCAATAAGGAAATATTATTGTTTTCTATGAAATATACTTGTTTTTATAATGTTTTTTTATATTCAGCCTTAATTCCCCATGATGTAGGTTTTTTGAATATTTCCATACAAAAATTTGATTACAATAATAAATTAACTATACCAAAACATCCAACTACACAAAAAATGACCCAAAAAACTTATTAATTTTCTTATAATATCAATCTATGTATATTTCAGCGATCACTATTTTTGGTTTATTTCCCCACTAATTTGAGATCTATTTGGGAAGCTACTGTTCACACACTGGACAACATCCAACCTTTAGGTATTGGTGGGTTTACCAGAATTATTTTTCTTCCACATTTTCTCAAACGTAGACTTAATTTTTACATTATATTCCATGAGAATAAGGTTGAGGCTTTTCAATAATATCTCAAGATATATTTACCAGAAATATGAATTCTTTCCAATAGAAATTTTTTTATCCAAAAATCCATTAGTGAAAATTTTATCCTATGTTATTTGGGAAGGTCTTTCTTTAGTTGATTCTAGATTTTTTATCTTAACTTCAATATCCAGAAATATCGTTTTGATATAATTACATTCATTCTATAATTACTTATACTACTATTATAAATATATAGTTTGGATACTTCTATAGAAAGCTCAATTTTCTATTCTTCTTATTTTGATTTCAATAGAAATATGAAAAAAAGATTTAATGTTGATACATTAAATATATACAGTACCTTCAGTTATATATCACTAGACCTCAAATCCATATTAATTTATATCAAATCACCATATTATTTGTGATATTTAAAACATTTATGTATAAATTGAGAATATTCACTTTTTTATTACCAATTTTATTTTCAAATATCCTCTTGTAAAAATTTCATCCTTGAAAAAAATAGTAAACTCCATATCATTTTCTTATTCAATATTTCTCAGAAAAGTCATGGATTATTTATCATTAAAGTATCATGATATTTATAACATGATGGAATGGCTTACGAATAAAAATAAATTACATTAATTATATTATAAAATTGTCCCTTATGATATATGTTTAAATTATAAAACATTTTCTTACTTTGATCATCTTAATCAAGCCTTAGGATCAAATTGTCTTGAATTTCATGCTTAAATTAGAATAACATTCCAATGTTTATGATATTTAAATCCTTATAGAATAATCCAAGCATCATACTAATTGGTTTCTTTACCTTAATAAAATCAGTTATGAGTTTTTCCATAATTTTAGTGTTATATATCACTTTGAATGTTATTCGATCTACGAATTCATATTATCTACCATGTGGGAGACTCTTCATCATATGGCTTTAAATTCATATAGTCTCTATTTCTTAAATAGGATCATCATCATAATATCAAAACAAAGTCATTAAATGAAGTCTTATAATAATCAAAATTCATAGAATGATTTAATACATTAGATCTTAATGGCATAAAATCATCTCAAAGTCTTATAGTAATGTGATATGATCCAGTAAATTCATACGTAGAAGTATTATAGAAAAGTTATATTTTATCCATGAAGTCCTATGATCTATCTAATTTCATATGATGAATTAATATAATATCCTTGAAGGTATATAATATTACTGTATAGTCTTGCACTTAAAAAGGTCATATGATATGAAACGATGTCATATGATGATCCAAAAACCAAATTCATATAATCTACATAATTACAGACTTCATTAAAAACAACTCCAAGGATATTTAAAAAATACATCCAATTAAAACCATTTTAGACAATTATATAAGTGTTTTAAAACATTTAAATCAATATAATTTAATCTATATTACACAGGGATGATTCATCTAACACTTCTCCTCTTCAATATCCCATTTTATCTAGCTTTGAACAATAATTAGTACAACTTCTTCATGATTTTCAACGCATCTAGATTCTTCTCCACTTCTATACTTCAATCAAATACTTTTGAAAACATTACTAAACTTCCAAAACATTTCTTATCCATGATGACTAGCTCATTATATTAATTAATATCATAATTTTTGTCCTAAAACATTCCCATCTTGATTTTAAAAGGTAGTAGAACCTCTTCCCTTTATAAAAAAAGAATGAAAATATTAACTTCATGCATTTGGTGGATGCTCACTTAATCACACAAATTATCCACACACACACACACACATATTGATATTCTCATTTGAAACCATTAAAAATATATATAACCAAACACAAACTTGCAAACTTCAACCTGGTTCATCCACATAGGGATATTGTAAGGATTTTTTAATTGATAGAGAATCAATGCAACAATTTACAACTAATCTCACTATTTTTTGGGGATACATGATGTATTAGGAACTTAATTATTTTTATAGATCTGTAACACTTGTTTTTAGATGTCTCAATATTGTCCAAGACTCACTACTCTTTATCCCTCCTTCAAGCACTACTCTATGGAATTGGTAGACACAGTATACATATGTGTTATAATATCTTCCATAAAAATAAATTTATCAAATGGGGTTATCCTCAGTTTTGTGTATATGATTTTTTTTCTCCATGGATGATTCATCATAGGCCTCCTATGAAACCATGTTTTACCATATTATTATTATTTAGATATAAATTGAGATAATGTGTTATATTAATGATTTTATAACTCCTAATTCTTTGACCTATGACATGTGATAGGAAAATTAATTCTTTTTATTGTACTAACCAAAATGAAATTTCCATCATAGAGAAATATAATTCTTCAGTTTAAGATCCTAGCTACTGGATCGACTAATTTTCTCTATCTAGAAATTGAATCTTCATGATCACACATTTTCATTCATATCTTTAATTTATAATAATTTTTAGAGAATAATAATTATGTTTATGGAGTACTTTATTATTTTTATCATTTTAATTGGAAATAGAAAACTCCTTATGAGATAACCTTATATAATTTAATAATACAGAATCCTTAAAAAATATTTGACTGGAAATGTCTCCCACACCCATAGTCCACCTATGAAATATATCCATATGAAATACTTTCCTTAATATTAATAAGGAATCTACCTTATAATTCCCATAGCTTTAATTTGTTTTAAAGGAAAGGAATTTATAGATATCATTGATTTAAAATTGAGTCATGACTAAATATTCAATGGATCACATAATTAGTTTTATTCCATGAGAATAGACTCTTCATTGAATGTGATTCTACTTTGTATTATGATATTTATTTTATTTTAGAGGACTTGAATTTCACTGCAATCTACCCATAAATTTTGAGTATATCACTAATTTACAAAAAATACTCATAATATTCAAATTAATGCAGAAAAGTGTGTGAACCATCTTAATTAAATCTCCATGAATATCATATTATATTTCTTAAAATATTGTGAAATAATCCTCCTAGAATTTCATCTTTTATTCCTTATCTTAGACCAATCAAACTACCAAATTTGAAAAGTACAAGATTTACTATATGAAGGTCATGAAAACAATCCTGGTGTATATTTACAAATTACTAAGCTGATTTATTCTTTGTTGGATCACCAACCCTACACCATGTTAAATAAAATCTATAATGAATCATACGAATTCTATATATCTATGAATATACCAAAAACCTTATGTTTATGAAATCTATGTTAAATAGAATAAACTCTTTATAGGTCTTCATGTACACTACATAGACCCTTATGAACATTACATTGGGTAAAGGGAACTCTACTTGGCCAATATTTTCTCTATGCTAGCCTGACTATGTCAAATTTCTTGTACTTCTCCATAATAGGCTCTATATTATTATCATTTTCATCATGTTGAGTACTTGTCCAAATTCCTCAAAAACCACATAAAAAATATTGAATCAAAATAAAAAACTACAAACTTATTCCAACCTTTAAAAACCTCATCATGAATATATCCTAGGATTTCAAGCAATAATTACACTAGCATGATCATCATTCCTCATTTTTAACAAATCCAACTCCTCAGAACATGAAGATCCATTTTTAGTAACTCTGAACATCATAATAATCATAACATTAATATATACATTTTCAAGTATTTACTACAAATAATTCATTTAAAATTATTTTTCATACATTCTCATCAAATACAACATAAAAATTTAGAGTAAAAAATTCCATTGTATCTCGAGATTTTCACATATTAGCACATAATTTGTGATCACAATTACATTATCACACTAAAATGTTAGTGAATATGAAATAAAACATTGAGTGAAAAAATAATTCCACCTATTTATGTAACAGATACAACTTGTTACAATTAAACTAGTGATACCACTTGAACTCCATGATTTCTATCACTTCGTAGGCTTCTCTATTTTCAATATAATACATAAAAACTTTGAAAAGTATCATAATAATCTAATAAATCATTATATCTTAATAGAAATTATTGAAATATTCTTCAGTTTGGGTAAATTAATTTTAAGGAATATAATTTCCAAGAAAAAATATTTTAGTATTAAGAATAAATGAATTGATGACTGTAATTGTTAGTACATAAACAAATAAACATGAAATTTATCCCTATAGCTGCTTTCAACACCAATATACCTTTCTCATTCTAGTGGATAAATACCAAAATATTTAGGGCCTAATAAAAATGGTTTATGCTTTGTTTTATCATGATACCAATAGTTTACTTAGATATGGATTTTAAACAATAAAAAATTTATGCTAGGATATTCTAATTTCCATACTACGTTATTAATGTAGTTTTTAAATTTAGATTTGAATTTTAGTTATCAAAGAAAACATACAGGTTCATATTTTGAAATATGAATGGATTATTGAAACTAATTGATGAGTTAGGTTCAACCAATATTCATCTTGTTCTGTTCCCAAATTTTTTTTCATGGTAATACCACTTAATTCATGTTCTACATGAATTTTTATTCTCAAAATAGATTTTATTTCAGATTCATAACATGTAATTTTTGTAGCATATTTACCCCTTCGGTCATATATCCCTCTCAATTATGAACCACTTTTAAAGTTTTTATAAATATTAAAGTACAAGGATAGAGAGGTACCTCAAATTTACTTAAGTTAGGGAATATGTTTAGTCCAATTAGACCAACCCTTTACCTTCACACTACCGTTCTCTCATTTTATATTTAGGGAAAACCTATCATCATCTCATTAAATTACCCTAAATCTTAATCATCCTCAATAGTGATCTTCTTCAATACCATTAATTTGGAACCACTTTTCATTATACCAATTATACACATATCTTCTTCAGAATTTGATTTTGTAATATCCGTTCATGACTTTGGATTCATCTTAATCTTGAGAAAAAAACAACTTGTACAATCTTTCCCTTTTTATTCCTTATTATTTTTCTCTAAATCCCACTTATTCTTCCTATATTGTAAAAAAATTCCATTTTTCAAAGCACTTTAATTTTAATGGTTTTCGAAAGTCCACTTAAATGTGCCACTTCTATGATGGCCACCTTGGATTTCGTCTTCCTTAGTGAAATCTTATTTATTTCGACCATTAAAATAGTTAAATATTCTCATTTCATATACTTACAAATTTTTATTCCATATTTCTAAGATATTTTTTGAGAGAAACCAAATTCTATTCCTTTTTGCTCTTTTTTTACAGGACCAAATTTTTCCTTTAAAATTGAAAACATGTTTACCTGCTTAATTGGTCTCTTTTCAAGGTCAAATAATTACTTACAGGTCACGTGATATATACCAGGTGTTTGGATATGTCTTGGAATTCAAGATAATTTTTTATTTTTGATTTATTGAATGGGATATAATTTGATATTATGTTTTTGAAGGAATATTAGAATTTATAAAACCTCAAAAGGGAGAAATTTTACATGTAATTGCTTTAAATAATTGAGGAGATTAATGAGAAAGAATCAAAGGTTGGATCAGTGTTTAGGGCTATATTCTACAACCACTGACCAGATGCTTGTAGGCCACATGCTAGCCAATGACTATCCTTGTGTACTCAATAGGATTGACAGGTCCCCCAGTTAGCTGATGGGGTTTTAAGGAACATAATTAAAATCCCCCCCTCTTGGTTTTAGAAGGGCTGGACCCCTACTCCTCTTGTTTTGGATGCATAAACCCGGGGTTTGAGACCCTTACCCCCTCATTTCTTCCCCTATTTTTGTTGTGTTTTTGGATGTGATTCTGGGTGTTCTATGGAAATTCTTCTCTTATATTGGATTCATTTCATCTTCTTATTCCTTGTTCTTTAATTTTCATTTCCTCAAACTAAGGATTTCATGTCGATTCCACCATAGCAAGGAGGAATCAGGTGATCATTATGAAGCATACACCTTTCCTAGAAATTTAATATCATTAGACCCCATCTACACATAGTCATCAAGAGTTTTTATAATATATTTAACTATGGGTAATTTTATAAGGTTATTCATTAAAAAGAAGTTAATTTAATGATGTAAATAGAGGTGTACGTGCGGGATTTGGAATGCCTGATGTGTTAATTGAAATTATAACTATTTGGAATTAATTAATTTAATTAATTCTAACCATTGTAATTAAGTAATTAATGATGTTGGGTGTGATTTAGAAGCTTGAAGTGTATGGTCAAACTTGAAAGATCTTAGAAAAGCATTGTTAGAAAATGTAAAAGCTGTCAGCCTATAGTTTTTAAAAGGGGTAAAGAACCATGTGGAATTAGGTAGTATTTCAGGAATTACCTATTTTATTTATGCATGTTTTTTTGGGGAATGTTCAATTTGAACATTCCACAAATGCCGATTAACTAATTTTAAAAAATAATTGATTTAAAATGAAATGATTTGTTAGACCGCACAAGTTCCAATACAATGAGATACCTTAGAAATGTCTTAATTTCCTCATCCACTGATGGATGAGGCCTTGTATGTGACCTTATATCCATGAACTCTAGGACCCCATAGGGGAGTTTATTAAAAAAACTGATAAACATTATGCAATGACCTTAATAGTTGGGGCTGTTAGTGACCTCCATTTTGAGGTTTATGAAGATATGGGATGAATGGACTAGGGATTGGACTTGTGATACCTATTGAAATTATTGAGAATTTAGGTGAGTATTATGGTCTATGGGTTCTCTTCTGTTATAAAAATATGACGATCAAGGTTATTGGACCTTCTGGAGATTAATGGATGGGTTGGGTGTTTGAAACAACCTAGAGTATTTTGGAAAAGGGTATGCACTCGAGTCCATCACCCATGTGATGGGTGGCTAACCAAGGTATGGGTTGGGATTATGAGACCCTTATATGGTTTTATAGATATAATGAGACCTAGGGGACTCTTGTAGGTTCCTTTATTCCATGTTGACCATAGTTAGAGGGTGTTTGTTGTTCTTTACTAGACTTATGATGAGAATTACCATTAGTTCCTAAGTTTGTTAATTTTATCATTTATTACTGATGATAAAATGTAAAATTCTCATAGGGGATATATTTTATTTTGTATAAATAATTACCAAGGGGTTGTGATTTAATATGTTATACTGGATAAGAAAACCCCCATAGGGGTGTTTTATGTTACTACTTGTTCAAAAAACTCAAGTACTGGAGGTCCATGTTACTTATGTGCTTATTCATTCGTGCAGAAAACTCATGTTGGGGAGGAATATGATACTTATTCTATATATTAGGGAAATATGATTATATTATTCTAGTTATAATTTTAATCACAAAATAATTAGATACACTTTGACAATTTATAAAGAATGTATGGTTGATTGATGTCATGGACCCATAGATTGATTTTGGTTATTTGTATTAGACTTGGTTATATACATATACCCCTATATCAGTTGAGATACTATGGTTGGAATGATCCCCATAACATGGTCAAAGACATTCCAACATCAGGCCGAAGTAGGTATTGTTTGTGGTTTAATTTATTTAATCAAAATAGTTTTTTATGTTATCAGAGTTGGTCACATGCACACATCACTATATTTCTAATATGTATGGGACCGCATTGGTAGTTCCCTACTATGTTTTGAACTCACACACAAACCGGGACACCATTTCACTAGGGTACCAAAGAAAACCATACAATTTTTAGGTTCAAGTTTGGTGGAGGCCCAATTCTTCTTGATTGAGAAGATAACATGGATGGAATATAAGATTGGGATGAGGCAATGATTAGGGATTTCAATGAAGCCTATGGTACATTTCATTTTATCTTATTTTTTTTTATTTTTTTTATTTTTATATATGATCATCCTGAGAGGAGATCTAGTTTTTATTACTATGTGTATGTCCTCACATTTCATTTAAATATTGTGGGATATTTGTTTATTCCTATGTATTCAAACTATTTTCTTATGTGGGTTATGTTTGGGAATTTATTATATTATTTTTCACTTTGATAGAAGGTCTATATGATTCCCATAATACCTCCTTAGATCCCTGCTACTAGGTGATAAGCACTATCATATGAGGATGCACACCTAAGGCCACGTTACACCATTGATCTAGTTACTATTCACAATGAATTGATTTGGGATGTTACAAAGTGGTATAAAAGGTTTTAATTTTTTTCCTTTCTATTTGGGATATGGTATCTTGGAGGTATAGGAATGTGTTAAAGCCTACGATGAATACTAGGATGGTGTGTCATGAACACTTATTCTGATAGAAAGGGAAGGTTACCAATTGATTGGGGATATTTTCTTAATATGTGAGGTTAAATTTGTATTATTTTCACCTCCTATGGTGTGTATTGTGTTTGTACATGTAATTTCATTCTGAATTTGCATCAAGATAGATTGAGGGAAGTGGCATCTCATACATCATAATCAGGAACATAGGATTCACCTGACATATAAGCCTACTAGTGTGTAATTATTTCACTAATGTAGGGCCCATATATTTAATGTGTTAGAATAAACTCATAAGATGTTTTTCTGTATGATCTTTTGGTGGAATTATACTCAGATGGATTGATATACATTTTTTATGGTGGTCGATTATGTGGAGTTATGGTGAGATTCTTTTTGATGGTGATATTGATGTAGATCCATGTGTATATGAGGTTCAATGACCCTAATGGGTCATTTCTGAATATGGGGTCTTAGTGGAAAACCCCTATTGGGTCATATTATTAGGGTCATGGTTATTTAAGGTGTTAGTAACAACCTATATGAAGTTCTCCCTTATAGTTATGAATGAAATAATACTTAACTGATCTGATGACTACATTTCCATTGATACAGATTATCTCGGATGATAATATTAGTTTTGAAAATGTTGACAGATGAGTTTTGGTCCTCATGGTGGATGTCTTGTAGGTGCATGCCTGGTGTGGATAAATTCCCTGGTAGGATGATTACTTAGCACAAGATTCCCGAGTCATGTGTATATGATACCTTAAAGTGGTAGGAGACCTTGGAAATTGATGATGCTGTATACTTATAAGGGACCCAGAGTGGGAGTTTTGGTATGTTGGATGCCTTTTTTATTTGAGATGGGTGTACAGATGACACTCTGTGGGTTTTGAACACTGTAAGAGACTAACTTGTGGGAATTTTTGGGAGAACTGGAGACTCTAATAACCTATGTCATGTATTATACTTTTTGTGAGGATATATATAAATCAATTTAAGGGTATTCCATTAGTGGGATTAAACTGTTCTTATGAGTTCCTTTGAGCCATAGAGAACAATTATATGGTCATTTTTGTATTAATTAATGAGGGGTGTTGTTAGCTGGTGGTTTGGGAATGGATATGCCTTGAGGATGATCATACAGGTGGGGTTGTCCTGTGTAATGTGATTTTTATCAATTACTATGTTTCTCTAAGAATTTGAATAACCTTAGAGGGGTTTGAGGAAAGGTACATGTATACCTTAAACTACATTAGCATCAAGTTTGGGTTTTTAATGGTAGAACCTATGGATTTCATGTCCTTGTAGATTTTTGACGTGATTCAGAGCTTGGTGAGAGAAAGGGTATATGAATATAGCTTTAGTATGGAAATAAGTGGTCGCCAAGAATGTCGTTACACAAAGGATGGACACTTGTTCCATTAGAGAAATGATAGTTGGTGGTAAATTGTGTTAATAACCACTGAATAAGTAAAGTGACTAATTTTGAGGATTAGTTCCTAGGGATATCTAGTTATACAATGTTGAAATGAAATGGCATATTGTCAATGGTAAGATATTTGATTCTATTTCAGATAATGTATGACTCATGGAAGCATGATTTTGGTTGATAGGTTGAGTGCTACAAGAGAATACACCTATCACCTTTGGTAGAGGTTGAGGTATAACATACCAAGGGTATACGAATGATATCATGTTTGAAGCATTGAGAATATATGTGGAATCCATGATTGAAATCTTTGATTGATTGTGTGCATGATTAGTTTCCTGGAGGGGGGGGGGGAGTGGATGAGAAGGGATGTGCCATGGGTGAGGACTGTATGGAAGTGGATCAGGTGTCATGGAATGGCTGATCCAGGTTGTACCTGATCAGGTATTTAAGGGATGTTTAGTTTGGGTTAGGAGGAGTGTAAAGCATGGGATACATGATCCTTTGATCATTTCACTTAGTGATCAATATGTGAAGTTATATAGTGGGGAGTGCACTTTTGTCTATTAAGGGGAGTGAACCTTTCCAAGAATGTGATCTTAGTGGATTCAATGGATGATATTTCAATGTACTCAAATTGGTGACAATTATGTTTATAATGGTGCTTGGGTATGATCACTTTTGGCTATATATGAACATTACGTTCATTGATATAATGGATACCAGTTATATATATTTGTAGTTTCATATAATAGTCTATATTGTTTGGGGATTTGGTTCAGTGCTGTGAAAAATTGGAAAATACATTGGTGGGGAGTTTTATATTAGTTATGTAAGATTAGAACCACATATCAAAGTAGTTATGGAGGTATTATATCGATGAATGGATAATCGTTATGGAGTTTGGATGTCGATGAATAAATAACAATGAATTTGGCTAGATTCCTTAGGGAATTATAGTTATAGAATCAGATGTTATTTCAGATGTATTATGGGAATTGGCATCTGGTATAGGATTGATTTACATGTTTCGAGTGTGATTAGGTCTGACGTATTCTGTTGCTCATGGCATGGTAGAACACAATATCATATTTTTCTAAATGTGGTTTCAAAAAATGAATTTCATCAAATTTAAAGTATATAATTTTGTGAGAGTATTAAAATTATCACAAGATTCCTCTAGGGGTAAAGGATCCATGATCAGGTAATTTGATAGTGTGTTAATGGATGAAGATGAGTGTCTAAGAGATAGGTCACCCGGAGGAGGTCTAAACCACAGTAGATATAAACCACAATAGATATGTCATATTTGGTATGACAAATAGAATTCAAGAATCAACATGCAATTTTTTAGGAGAATCCTCCATGTTTAGGTTGTGCTTGGATCCCTGAGACACAATTTTTTTGGTTAGGAATTTGAGAGAGAGAATAATTACTAGCACTTGACTATTGTTCTTATGTATATTTGGGTGTGGTTAGTTGAGGACCATTCTGAGTGAGTCATTGGACCAAAAAGAATGTGTTTGAAAAGAAATATCAATGGTGGAGGGTATCATAGCTCATATTTGTCCTCTTTAATATATTTCAATGGTGGAAAAAAACATGTATTTTATAGTTAACTAGGGAAAGAAACTATCATTTATTAAGATATATGGGAATAAAAAAACAATATCTCAGTGCTTAAGTGATAATGAAAATTTTGTTTTAGATTTTTTGGTGGCCTAGTAACATATGTTTGGAGTGACACCAAGAGAGTTTTTTTGGAATTCAAAGATAAAACAAGGATATTTTAATAGGAATTAGAGACCAATGTTGGTCAGAATACATGTTTTTTGAACACTTGGACTTATTAGATACAATAAGTGTTATGGTCGGGATTTGGTAATACACCATTTGTATTGAAGGGTTTTGAAATTAAAAATATGTTTGAAATTTTGAATTATTATACATGCCATAATTTGAACCTAGGTTTAGAATGGAATTTTGGATGCTAGAAAAACTAAAAATGTTGTTTTTTAACATGGAATGGGGATCAAAAAATATCCAAGAGAAGTGAGAGAGTACGAGAGTATGGATGGGTGATCAAGGCTATAATCTAAATCCACCGGATTTATGGTGTCTAGGACAGTGGCCCTGTTAGGGCTATAGGGTCCACTAACTATCTAGTGGGGTTTTGAGGGACATAATTACAATTTTCCCCTTGTGTTTTTAGAAGTGGGAATCTGCCTCCTCCTCTTGGTTTGTCAGCATGAACTAGTGGTCTAATAACCCTTCCCCTCATTTCTTCCCCATATTTTTGGGGTTTTTTTGAGGCGATTCCAAATGTTCTAAGGTGATTATTTTCTTATTTGGCCCTTTTACTCTCCCCCTTAATCAATCTTTAAATTTTTCCTCTAGTAATGGATTTGATGCAGATTCTACTAGATCACGGTGGAATCTATAGAGAATGAAGGGGATTTTTCTCTTCCCAGGAAGAGGATGTCCTAATACCACATCATCACATTGTCGCCTATTGTTTTGATGAGGTATGTCACCATGTTGAGTTTTACCGTTTTTTTCATCAAAATTAAATTAAATTAATTATTAAAATAGATGGGTATATAGTGTATTTGGCTTGGTTTTAGTTAAAATTTGTTTGAGGGATGGACAACACCCCATTAATTGATGAAGTGGAAGCATTGAATTCCCAGTGAGATAATGGTAATTATACATATTTTAAATTAATTTAAATCATTTAAATTAAGTAATTAATGATGTTGGGTGCGGCACAGAATCACTAAGAGGATAGTTGAACATAGATGAACATATTCAGGCCTTATGAGAGATTCCAACCTATGGTTTTAAAAAGGCAAAAATAATCATGTTGATGTAGGTGGTATTCCATACATGACCTATGGTATTCATGTATATTTTTATGTGGAATGTGTTACGATGTCTCTCCAACATGTTTGATGACCTCATTTTAATAATTTTTTTTGTTTTAATATAAAATACATGGTTAGACTGTACAAGTTCCAAGACTATGAGATTTATTGGAACTAGCTTAATTTCAATTACTATCGCTGTCTGAGGCCTCAGATAAAACATTTTATCCTTAAACTATAGGAATCCATGATTGGTGTTTATTAAAAAAATTAATGAACATGGAAAAATTAACATAGTAGAATGAGTCCTTAGAGACCTCCTTTCTGAAGATAGTGACAAGATGTGATGAATGACTTAAAGGTTGTCCATGTGAGACTCTGCAATTTTATTTAGCCTTCAGAAAAGTGATATTCCCAATGGGTGTTTTTCACCCACAGATACATGGTGACAGGGGTGAGTACAACATGGAGAGATGAATGGATATGTTAAGTGTTCAACACAACCTAGATTATTTTGGAAAAGGGATGGTCTTGAGCCAATCACCCATATAAAGGGTGTTTACTTGAGTGATGAGTTGGGATTATAGAACCCTTATAATGTGTCTATTCCATAATTAGTCCTAGGTGACCTAGATAGGTGCCCTAGTGACATGATGACCCTAGTGAGAGAGTGTTCATAGTTCTTTAGTAGGATAAGGATGAGATTTTCCTAGAGTGATTGAGTTTTTATTATTTTATGGTTTATTTCTCATGATAAAATGGAAAAATCTGTAAGGGTTTTATTTTATTATGTGTGGAAAAATACCAAGGGGTGGTGATCTATTATTTGTAGCTGGATGAGAAAACACCCATATTAGTTCTATGTATTACTACAAGATAAGAAAACCCCCTTAGAGGGTATTAATTTTACTTATGGGATTAGGCTATGGCTATGAAAACTCATGTAATGGAGGTCTATGATACTTAATATATATATTGAGGAGGACTGTTTCTATTATAATGGTTGGAATGTTCATTACGATGTTCTTAGAGACACTCTTATTGAATTTAATGTTGGTATGGTTGATCATGGTTATGTACTTATAAATTAAAAATGGTTATTAGTATTTCCACGAGTTATATGAATATGCCATCATGGTGGTGGATATATGATGGTTGTCACAGTCCCAACTACATGCTCAAATACATTCAGACATAATTTTGAATTAGGTATTATTAGTGGTATAATTTATTTCTGAATAGTAATTGTTTATATTATCATGTAATTTTAAATTGACATATCAATACATTTCAATTATGTATGGGACCATGTTTATGGTGGCTTACTTAGTTTCGTACTCAAACACATATTTGGATTCTATTAAACTAGGATACCTATGAAGAACCCACTATTTATAGGTTTAGGTTGCTTAGAGTCTTGGGGTTTCTTGATCAAGCATGATAGATCATATGGTAATAAATATCGAGATGAGGTGAGGCTTAGAGATTGTAGTGTATCATCCAATACTTTTTCTTTAGTATTTTTTTTATTATTCTATATATGTGATTAGCCTAGGGGGTGGTTGAATTTGTAAGATTGTTTGTATGTCTTGGTATTTTATATTACTATTGTTCTATGTTTATTTATTCCTAATTATATTTACTATTTACTTATATGGTTTATGTTTACATAGTTGGTATATTATAATGTACTATAATACATTGGGTATAGTCTTTCAATGGTACCTCCATAGACCCTTTCTTCTAGTCAGAAGCCTCTACCATATGGGGAGGAAAACCTAAGATAATTCCATACTACCATTCTAGTTATTGTTTATAGTGAGATGATATAAGTTGATACAACACATTAGTGGAGGAACTTGCTTTGACTTCTTTTTTTTTTCTCCTATTTTTATTCAAATTTCAATGCATTTCTATATGATCAAGGTTAAAAAATATAAATCATTCCACACATAGTATTTTCATTGTTGAGATGTAGAGTAAATAGGTTTTTTTACACTATTAGGATATTATGATTCTCAACTCATGCTCATAATATGCCCAAATCTTTTATAAAATGAAAAAATTATTGATGTGTTCTTCTATAACTTATGTATAATTTATTTCTCTACAAAATTTCGTTGGTTTCCTAATTCCAGATTCGTTTTCTTTTTTATAATTATGATATAAAATTATACTATTATTGTAATTTAGGGACTCTATAGAGGGAATTTTTTCATCAGTGTTTTTTATCCCCCTTTCAATATGTTTAATGTTTTAATCATTCTCCTTAATCTTATCATCTATATTATTTATATTTAAGCTAGATTAATTTGTAATCTATATTCTTTCTTGAAGTTATGTCATGAGAGATCTAATCCCCACCTTCAACTTCTTTTATATAACTATTTATTTCCCATTTCTTATAACATATATTCATGAAGATCACTTCGATATTTTTTAATTTACATTACCCTTATTTATGTAAAAATTTAAGGCTTGTTAAACTCTCCCAAAATCACTTGTTTTCGATGGATATATCTTCTATAAATTCAATAATCACTTCTTGGATTATTTCCTATTAATATAACTCTCTATGTAAGGGATTTTTTCTAATTGGATATTACATAAACACTCCCAATATTGTGAAATTGAGGTTAATTGCCATTAATTACTAGAATCTCACCCTATTTTTAACTCCCATGAGAGGGTTTGAAATTTATGGTACATATACCTTATCCAATCCAGGGATAGAATTAAATTAAAGAGTAGATTCAATATTCATTAAATTAATTAGAGATCTCACATTCTCAGGTAAATTTTTCTTTTCCATATTCCTATTTCCTCTGTACAAAAGTAATTTTTTTTGAATTGTTCCCTCTACCAAATGTATCATAAAATTCCATCAATACATATTTCTTAATATTTCAATGATAAAACTTTTGGAGTATTTATTCTCAAATAACATTCTTTAATTATACCTTAATCATAAAATTAATTTTCATATTTCATTGAACTATTAAAAAAATTACACCGTGAAAGATAAATAAAACAATTCCTTTGAGAAAAAAGTCTAAAGTAACTCTATAAAAATTATAAATGTATTTTATGAACTCCTTTCATAATAATAAAAATTTTACACCATTAAAAAAATGGTTGTTTCATCATTTAATCTTATAGAGATAAAAAACCAAGTAATATTTAAAGTACAATTACCATAACAAAAACATTGTTCTATGATACTGCTTGTTAGGTCCCCAATGAAACTTGAGAGGGTAGTGGGTGAATTTTTGTGTGACCAATTTATTTTTCCCTCCATGGTTATTTTAATTTAGGAATATTTCTCCTAGGTGGGTAGGAACTATTTCCAACCTATTTCATTACTCTAAATCTCATAGAAATCTCAAGTAAATGTTTTAAGTTAATTTATATAGGGTCATAATTATTTTTATTAGGTTCACCCACTTTAAGATACTCCACAGAGCCTATAATTGATAGTTTTTCAATGCAAAAATTGTACACTAAGATCATATCCTTTCAATGGATACAAGAGTTTATTATCACTCCACACCCAGTTTACTATTACACACCTATTTTGGACTGACTCATTATTTCCCAAGGCTCACCACCCTTACTTCCTCCTCTACACACTATTATAGGGAATTATCCCACATAGCTTGTAGTTTTGTTGGTATATCATTAATTAACAACATATTCTTGTATTGGTCCATCCTCAGTTTTGTGTAGATGAATTTTTGATATCCTTGAATGCATATTTACTATATTTATATGAACTCCATATTGAGAAGCTTCTTCTTATTTATCTCTATATCAAGATAATTCCTTATAGTAATGAACCATATTTTTTTGGCCTTTCACCTACTAGATGTGGAACTAAAAATCCTTCATTCTATTAGAATGACTGGAATTCCTTTATTTCATTAATTAATATTATTATTCACGTAGAATTCCTCTTTCCTATCATAAATCATCTTATTGATCTAGAAATTAGATCTTCAATATTTTATATGTTCCTTTTTCTGAATAAAATAGATTAAATTTAAATGAATATGAATTGCATCAATTATATCCTACCTCCTTTTATTTTAATTATATAAGAAACATAAATCTTATTACAATACAACCATCCATAATATGAAAATATAGAATTCTTTACAAACATATGACTCAATATTTATTTACAATTCATCGTCCCTTCATTCATAGACATCTTGTCAAATATTTCCATATGAAATATTTTCTATTATTTCAATACGGAAACCACCAAAGGTTTACTCAAGATTTATCTTTCGTTTTATCCACAACTCAACAAATATTACAACATTAAAACCAATTATTGAATGAATATTAAATGAATAAAATTATTGTATTTATCCAATGTAAATAGTTTTTTCCCAACATGACATTCTTCTTTATCTATTGATATAAAATTTTATTTAAACTATTTAAATATCATAGTAATATCCCCCTTAATTTGGCTTGAATCTAGGATTTTATCCAAAGATCCATGATATTTAAATTTAAAAGTAATAGATCTTGCATCATGAAAACTAAATATACATGAATATTTTACTATGTTTCCATAAATATCATTAAATAATACCCATGGAATTTTGTATTTTATATCTCTACTTAGACTGATCAGACCACTAAATTCTCAAAGTCCTAGATGTACTCTACATTAGCGATGAACTATAAATTGGGGTCCTTTAAAAAAATAATATGTTGAGTTACTATAAATTGGATCACCAACCTTATGCTGAGTTCCATCAACTCTACATTGGTTCATATGAACTCTACATGTCCATGCCTTTTACAAAAAAACTAGAGTAGATGAACTCTAATCTGAGGAGAATAAACTCCACACAGGGCCTCATGTGTTGTAGGTAGACCCATATTAACTCTATATTTACTAGTAGGAATTTAAAATGGCCAATATAAAATATATGTTTGCATGACTTCTTCAAATTATTGGAACTGCCCCATAATAAAACAAATATTTCATTCATGAACTCTATGTCCAATACTTAACCAAATTCAAAAATAACCACACAAAAAATTGATTGAATCAAAAAACATCACTCAAAATTTTTTGTAGACTTTATAAACCACCTCATGAACATTTATAAGGATATAAAATACAAATTCAATAATAATTATCATCATTACACCTTGTCAAAAAATACAACACAAAGAAACATTAAAATATATTTTTCAGAAACTTTAAACATCACAATAATAATAACATTAATTCATCCACCATCTTGTATTGTCATGAAATCATTAATTTGACCATCTTACATAAAAATTATAAAAAAATTGAACATAAAAATTTATGTTTTTGGTAGATTCAAATTCATCATGATGAATAAAAAAATAATTTAAATCTATTGGTTATAAAATAAGAAGGTATAATGATATTGATCCCACATAAAGAATATACCTCGGGGGTGAATGAGGGTATATTGAATTAGAATAAAACTTACAGCTAATCTTATTCATTGGTTAAAAAAATAATCAATAATAAATTTTGAATATTTATGTGATAATTAATTAAATGGAGACATATACAATTTTATCATGTTAACCATCAGTGAGGTACGTCCTAGAAGAATACAATTAGTGATGTAATAGTTTACTAAAATACACTAATAAAAAAACATCAGTGTTAAAATTTCAGAATGGCCTCATTTAATGTGTAGGTTTACAACCCTCAAAATGATTTGAGATATCGCTTGTCTCCAAACAAAAAAAATTAATTCACTTCTCATATAAGAAATATCTTGATCATATATGAACCAATAATTATAATTAGAACATGGTTGGTACTAAAATCTACTCTTCATTCATCAAATCAATTTAGTTCCTCAACATTAACGATATATCTATAGGAATTAATCCACTTATCTCCATATTTAAAGAACTTTTAATTCAATAAAATGTTGAAAACCCATTCTCTCTATTATTATTCTATGTTTTTCATATAGAGATATATTTTTTAAATCTCTATGAAAATATCCAATTTGACATTCATTAATTCAGAAAAATTATTATTTTTTTAATGAGAAAAATAATCCAAATTGGAATTAAACATTTGAGTGAACCAATTATCATAAGAATCCAAAATTAGTTCCTTAATGATATAAAATTCAAAACTAGAATTTTTTTGAGATCACAATAATCACATCTTGACAACTGCCATCATGACACAACCCATTGGTACTCTAAAATTTTAGAAATATACTAAATAATATTCAAACATTTATGTCATTATATCCCATTTAAAATATAACATCATATTATATTTCTTGTAAAAAATAGAATCATATTGTTTGATCACCTTAAAATAATTAAACACAGAATTTTCACTCGCTCTAAATCACAGTTTAAACTATCACATCTTTGCATAAGTGTTAATATTGTTGTCTAATAATTTTTCAACTGTCCATAATTTTATTCTTATTTTTCCTATTATGGTTTAGGCTCATTCATTATTTGTGTAATTATTAGTCTTCCTCAAATATTTAAGTACCAAATAATCCTAGGGTCCTCACCACGGTGCAGGATTTCCCTTCATGGAAAAAACTAGTACATATTGGTGTCACCTGGTTCCTCTAAGTTAAAATTTCTTTAGCTACCTATGGACTTATCCAAATTTAGTAATACCAATATATATTGATTCCATCATTCTTTTAGATATTATGTACTTCTATTTTTCAACAAAAAAACCAAAAAAATGTATAAAATTACTTTTCCTAAACCTTCCACCCCCCGCTTTCCTTTTTGAAAATATTTTATCACACCTTTAATTGAAAACTTCAGATTTATCCACCATATACCACATGAAACCTACACCCTCGAGTGATTTATTTTAAGATTCACTAATTAAAAACATTATAATCACTTGAGTCATGATTAACATGAAAAGTAATTGTTAAACTAAATTTTTAACCTGAAATAGTAATTTGATCATTATGCACATGTCTAGACTCCAGTTGGTTACAAATATTTTGGGAAATGCTTAACTAAAAACCACTTGTAGATCCAAAAACACTATAATCAAAACTTTTTACAATACCCAAAATAAAAACATAGTATTTATACCACTTTGACACCACTTATTACTTTTTAATTCCAAAGCATCTATAACAAAACCCCTCAAATAAACATTTATGTTATCTTCCCAAATACCATATCATAGAAACTGATTAACCCAATTTTTTAACAGGGGATAAATAATCCTTATTCAACAAATAAAAACAATTTTCCCATAAAGGGTATGTAACAATAGTAATGTAGGGGTGAATCAATGTACCATATTATTGATTAATTTAAACTATTTTCCTTTTTACCTCTATGCTTTAATGTTGGGAAATATTATCAATTATTCATTTTTCCATTCAAGGGTGTATGGTGGACCAGGAGAGATTTCATAAATTATATAAGTTTATATAAAATGATTTTTTAATTTATAAATTTTACTTAAAAAGTTTTTTTAAATTATGGATGTAAGTTCAATGTATTAAAATTTTATTGGAGTATTTTTTCAGATGTTTTAAAAGTGATTCATGATTGTAAAAGTTTTTTAGTGTTTTAGAAATTATTTAATTAATATTTAAAGTTTTTTTGATATCTTATAAATTATAATAAAACTAGGAAATAATAATTTTTATGTTATTTTAGTTCAAAAATAAAAATTTTCAACGAGATATTAACCATTACACATTAAAATGGAGTTGTGAAAGGGAAATTGTGGGTTTAATAGCTTGTATAAGGGCAATCCAAAATTTATAAGAGTCAAATAAGGTTAGTTCCCCAAAATTTAAGTGTAATGAATTTTAAATAAGGGTAGTTTTTCCAATGTCTAAAAGTTATCTGAGCTACCTTAGTTTTCATAAAGGTTGGTTCTTACCTGTATAAAGGTAAGTTCCCATAGCCTTCTTCATATAAGGGGATGTTCCAATTTTCATAACAGAAGCACCAATGTTAAAAAAGTTGCAAAAGGTTATATCCCCACTAATTATGGGTAAATAAAAACTTTTATGGATTGTGTTAAGGTAGTTGGTTGCTTACATGAAGGTAGCTCACAGTTGCGTAAGAGTACTTATGAATTTTTTTACCTCACATAACTGTCCTCCAAAAGACGCATAAGGGTCATATGAGTTTTACAAAGCTTATATAAAGGTTAAACATCACTGTCTAAGGGTAGAAATGGTTTTTTAATTTAATAAGAGTTTAAAACAATGTAATGGTAAAACCATGCTACCCTAACAAAATGCATGACTCTTGTGTATGTGTAACAAAAATAGATTTAAAACTCTAATTTTCTTCCTAGAAACTCCTAAAATAAATTTTAAACGATTTCAAAGAAAATAATTGTTGGTTTTGATTTATTTTTCATAATTTAAATTATACATAATGATTTTAATGGTTTTAAATATATTTCAATTATGATTTTAATTGAATGAAAATTATATGGGGAATAAAATATGGAATGCTTAGCAGAGTATCCACAAGGGATATTTATGAATGTTAAAAATTAGTTTCATTCCCTATTTTGAATTCTACATTATTTGTATTTAGCTTAAATTTCATGAAACCCTATATTATATTCATAAATATTCAAAAAAAATTATGGATTCATCCTTTGTAATTTCAAGGAATGGAATATTCTTTCTCTCTCTATTATCCTTTATGTGCTCCATGAGTCCTGTACTATCACCAGGAAGGGTATCCTTCATCTTTCTTATAGTTTTAACTTGTGAGAGGGATAATTATTTTGTTTATCCTTTGGGAATATGTAATGAATCAACCGAATGGAGATAATTGATTAGGTATAATGAAATTTATGGGGAAGGCGAGATATTTCATGTGCTTTACTTATTTTTCACGACATTTCTTCTCTATTTTTGTGTGTTGGATATTCTTGGTTACGAAATTTGTGTGTTTATGTGAATATATTGTAGTTTTAATAAATATAATTATTAAATCACCTCACATGAAAATGGTAAATCCATTAAGGATGGTAATTCTAATGGCTTTGTGTAAATAATAAGTTGTTGTGTTTTCCCTTTTCTTATAATGTCGAATGATTTTATGGTATGTGAAATGGGTACAATTATAGGTGTTTTTTATATTGAATTTGGGGCCTATGGTGATTATGTGTGATTTATGAATATAGATTTTATATCCCAATCCTTGATGGAATTGTGTGTTGGTTTTTTAGTTTCCTGGTAATTATATAATTCTTGAGAATTGATGAGTTCTAATTAAATGAATTTAGGTTGGGATAAATTGTTTGTCCTAGAAATAAATTAAATTTTTATAGGATGATGCTATTTAATTTGAACATGGAAGTATGATTAATAAATGTGAATTTTTTTGTACTTTATGGGGATTAATTGATAACAGTGAAATTGGGGTGCTATTTTTAACTTAAATCTTTTTAATGATTAATAAATGGGGTGTGTTAATATGAAATGAAATAGAATGGGTCAGAATGGATAAAGTTTAATTTAATTAAAATGGGTGTTTTGGATAATGTTTTAGTTTTTTAATATGATATGAATGGGACAAATAAATAAAGGTGGTTGATAATGGGTGAATCTATAAATTGAATTAAGTTGAAAATAAAGGGGGAATCTTTATTATGGGTTGTCGAATGATTTTGTGGAGTTATGCATTTAGAAGTGACAGTGAATGTGGTATAGGTTTTGAGGTATTTTTGGTTATGTTGTGAATTGGGTGGTATTATTTATTAAAACCCATAGGTTGGGTTATTCTTGTGACAATTATATATTTTATTTTAATTATAATTTCTATACACACCGCACCCGATTCAAGAACTATGTTCAAACACCTAAATGTTTTTGGGTGAGTTTTTTCCAATATCCAAGTAGTGATTAAAAATGTTATGCTACCCCCTCTTCTCTACCGTCTCTTCTAGTCGAGGTTCTTATTCATGGGATGCAATGGATTTCATATTATAGTGAACTTGTTGTTGTGTTTAATGTGGGGATGATGTGGTTCATAGTGGGTGTTGTTCATTTTAGGAAAAAGTCATGAGGTTTGATTCTTTCCTGATAATGATACCATAATATTTTTGATATTGAGTGGTTGGGATGTGATGTGATGGAGCATGTGTCTTTGGGAAAGATGTGATATGAAGACCTAGGATTCTTTCAGCGAGATATGATGTAATGGACCAGGTGTCTTTGATCAAGGTGTGATGTGATCACTAAGGTGTCTTCAGGTAATATGTGATGTGATGGACTAAGTTTCTTTAAGTAGGTTTACTATATGGAAGAGATTAGAGGTCTATGACATATGATTTTAGGGTCTGAGAGAGGCACAACAATGATAAAGTGGTGTGTGGTACTATTTTGATCGATTTGCATATTATTTTAATATACTTGTATGCATTATTTGGTGATTGTGATATGGTGAGGATAGAATTGTTTAGTTATCCTATTTAGGAATTGTTGGTTCTGCTATTTTATCATTGGTTCATTAGTATTCTCTTTTAACATGTTCACAAGAGACATTGGGTACGATTCTACTGAGTATACGTGTATTCTATCCCAACTTATATATATAATATTTCTCAGGATTATAGGAGTAATTTAGAGACTTTTCTAGAAATTACTAGCATTGGAGTTGGAGATATTTTTATGTTGCTACCATAGGACTATTATTAATGTTTTACTTAGATACTTTCATTGTATTCATATGACAGTACATGCATTTTGGATATCAAGGATTTAAAATTTCTTATGTTATGGATTTTCATGGTTCTTGATATCCTATATCTTAATAATAAATTTATTTTTGTTGAGGGTAATGGATCCAACATGTGAGACCTTTTTTATATCGTTGGTTCTAGTCATGAACCAAAGGTTTACTGAAGGTGGGACCTGGGGGGTCATTATCTCCCTTTAACAATTTCAGGTCCCAAATGGGTAACTTTGGTGGAATAGGGTCATTGGAAAGTGGTATAAAATGTTTTATTTGATATATATGATAGATTTTAGAGTTATTCATTGTAATGTGTGCACAGGTTAGAAGGGAAATGACTTCTATTGATCATATTGCATGTCATGGGCTTGGGAAGATCAATTAGGACGTGAGATTTTATCCCCCCTCATTTGACCCAATGTAAGGAATACTATTCTAACGAACGACCAAGTGAGATCATCATACATATAGGTTAGATACCTTGAAGTGGTACATGGATCATGATTGGTTGCACTTGTGAATGAATGAGGTGGTTTTGGGATGTTAATGAATTTATTTAAATAAATTGTGAAATTCTATGTGTGTTCCTCTAACTATACCCATGTTGATGTTGTTAATGTTCTTTTATTGTTTTTTTAATTAATAATATAATCTGAATAGAATGAGTAAAATGGTGACTAACTATCTTAAGCAGTTTTTTAAAACCCTATTGACACTTGAATATGTTTTTTTCTTTCTTTATATAGCATGATTCTTTGAGAATTATTTTTTTCCATTATTAAAATTCATAATGTGATAAAATATTTTCCAAATTTTTAAATTCATTGATAAAGAATTATTTTTATATTATGTTTGGAATATATAGTAAATTTTAGAAATCCATATGAAGCATGTTACCTAGAGTTGATTTTATACTACGAGACTAAAATGATTATTTTAAAAAACATGCTCAGGTGTATTATGGTTTCCATTTGAGATAATATTCCATGTGTTACTTTCCATTTTTAATTTATCATAATAATTTTTAAGAAATAATTTATTGTGACATTTTTATCTAAATTATATAAAAATTTAAGCATTCTTAGTGATAACTATTAATAAACTGAAGGTTTTCCAAAACATAAAATCAATCGCATTTTCCAAGAATGGCTAAAAATTTGTTACATTGGAATCATTATATTATTAAATATTTAAATGAAAATTTCATGACATGTGTTTCCTTCTTTCCAATGATATATATCTACAAATTATTAGGAATTTATTATAAGTCTAGAGTTTGTTTCATAATTCATACAAAATGATAGGCATTAGTTGTGGAAGTGTGTTAAGACTTTAAACTATTAAAATATTTGGTATTATTCTTTTTATGACTGATAAGAGGTTTTAGTATTGAACTATAATTTTATTACATATTAATCCATGAGTAGTTTTGTTTTGGGGATAATGCCTAATTTCGAATATATTTTAGTAATAACTATAAAAATTCTATTTTTTGAATCCTGTCTATAAATCATGTATAATATATTTTATTGATAATAATAAATCATGTTATGTATTGATCATGTTGTACTTAAATATGGATGTAAAATAATTTTATACTTATCATAGTGTATAAGAATATTTTCCTTATTAATGGAATGTTTAGAAAAATTTTAGTCTGAGTATGTTATGAAATACACAGGGTAATAAAACATGTGTAGTTTTAATTTTGTGATATTAGGGCATGTTTTATTTTGGGAATCTAAAAATTATTATATATATAATGGGATATTTGAGTTGAGAATGCAAACCAATCAGGTGTAAATTATCAAATGAGGTTTGAGAGTGTGATTCTTGGTAATAAGATGAACCTAGAATATCTTTTTTAAGTATTTTATTCATGATGTATGAAGATAATTAATATTATTTTTCAAGAAAAGGGGGTTATTTCATTATTTTACTTATTTTTTTATATTATTTAAATGATTACCCACAATTTATTCCCTTGATAAAAATTATGGATGTTGGTATCCTTTCTTGTGTTGCTTTTGATATAATTTTGGATCTCTTATTGTGTTATTATTTCACACAACCTTGAATGAAATTGGTTAATAATAAATATCTAACAAATGAATTGGTTTCCCATTGAAAATTTTGTTTTTTTGAGAATTCCATTGAAATCAAATAAGTTAATGTGATTAAATCCCTTTTGTAAAGATTTGAAAAGTATTTGTGATGATATGTAGTGATGTAATGGGAAGTAGTTGTGATTTGGTGATTGTGGTAAGATATGGGTTTGATGATATGTGGAGGTTGTGATGAAGAAATGATTGTGATGTGAAATGGTGGCAATGTGGGTCCTACTATAATGAGGAGGATGGGTTTCTGTGCTATTTTTTGTGGTTGTGTTGATAAAATCACCCACTACCCATAGAAACTCTAATCACTTAAAGATAGTAAAAAATGAAATGTTTTTTCTAGAAAATATAGAAATTGATGATGATAAGCTTGTATTCCACACATATGATTATTACAAAGTGATGAATGTTCTTAAATAATATATACTATTAGTTAGGTTTCTCTATTCAAATTATGTCAGTGGATTGTGTTATATCCCTAATCATATGAAGAGAGGGGTCACTTTGACCATCATGACGTGTTATGTAATGATGCATTTTAAAACCATGTGGGGTGAATCAATGCCTCAATAAATAGACAATATCATAGTGTGGTTGATGTGTTCCTAATTTGTATTATTTTGTTATATTTTTAGGATAATATAAGTTCTTGTTTTAGTTGGATAATTTATGTAAAACACATTGAAAGTGATGGCATTCAATTATGAAAAATGGAAATTATAACCTAAATCCCCAATAATTTTTTTCATGAGTGGTCTCTTAATAAATAATTCATAGTTAGAAAACATACGAAAACTTTATATCTGGATAATGTGTATTATTTCAACCTCATGTATTATTTTGTGATTGATGTCATATTATAAATTAGGACCTCTAATTTTGAAGTATTGTATTGATATTTACTGGATAGAGAGCATGGTAGAGATGTGTTATATGTATAAAAAGAAATTGGATGAAAGAATGAAACTTGATTATATATTTTGAGAATAATTTTAAATATGAAAGGTATGATATCATGATATTAATGCTCTATGTTTCTTATTAACATTAAAATTATTTTATATGAATCATGTTTGAGTTTTAAATTAAATAGTGGGTGGATAAAATTAAATTTTGGAATACATGGTAAATTAAATTAGTTAACATTTTGATTGGATTAGTTTTTTAAAGGTTAATGAAATTAATTTATAAAAAAAAATTACTTTGAGTATGTCATAATTGGACTCTCCCTTCATGCTCTATAATATAATTTTTTGACACCCAACTAGGAAAAATTGATTTTGTGGCAACATGTTTTCTCAAGAAAACTACAACATTTATTTTTATAGAATTTTCATTTATATAAAAGTAAGTTTTTCTAAAATGTTTTATAAGTATTTTTTAAAAGTTATTTTTGATAAATACCTTTATATGAATAAGGAGAAAACGTTTTTCATTATAAATGGTATTTCAACTTACAAGAAATGTTCTTAAATGTAAGTAACTTGGTGGAAAGTTTTTTGTCAAAACGATTTTCAACTAATTTTTTTTAATATGAAATAATGTGATTCTTGTATATCAGGGTAAGAATAATCAAAATATAATTTTTATGTTTTAAACTAATTAACCATTATATATCAATAAAATGTTTTAAACATAATATATTTGTTTATCAATGAATTATTATGAAATAATAACAATATATTTTATTAATGTTAATCATGATATGTTATTAATGTTATATTATTGCATAATAAATGAGGATAAATAATGTAATGATTTTAATTTTTTGGAATGACTAAAAAAATTTATTGAAGTCATGGAAATAATAACTGTTTTCCTATAAGATGTTTTATTCTTCCCCTTGTATTAATGTGATGATATATTATCTGATAGTGTTTCCCTCTGATTTTTTTGACCATTAAGTATTTAATTCTTTGTTTTTTAGAACTATCTATGTGGCCTTAATTTTTTAGAGATGTAGCCCATAAGATATTGTCTTTAGTGTTGTTTCTAAATTCTAAATATAGAGAGATTCATAAGATGTATCTCACAATGTGTATAGATTATCTCCCCTTACTTTTCTCTCCCGTATGGGTTGGTTAAAATTATAGAGGATGAGAATAGTTTGAGAGGTATCTAATGTAAAGGTCAAAAATATTCTCAAGCCTTCCTTTGTAATTTTGGGATTTCTAGTGGTTTTGGAGTAGATTAGTAAATTATTTAAGTTCATTTAAAACGATACTATACATAATAAATTAGTTTTATTTTTTTAAAAAATTATGAAAGTATATTCAATGTATTAAATGTTTATTCAAAAAATTGATTGTTTGTTTTTATAGTGATTAAAATATTTTAAAAATGTTTTGTAGTTTTTGAAGGATTTAATTATTCTGGGAAGTTTTTTGGATTTTTTTTGAAATTGATAGTAATCTGTTTTAATAATTAGTTATAAGTTATTTTAATTTAAAAGTTTATATTTTCAATGAAATATTTTCCCTAATTAATTAAAATGATGTTTTGTAAGGTTAATGGGTGTTTTTAATAGCTTACGTAAGGGATAATATAATTTTATAAGTGTTATAAAAGGGTATCTCAATACTATGTATGGGAAAAGAATATTAAATAAGGCCATTTTTCTTTCTGTGTAAAGGTCTACCGAACTCCCCTAGTTTTCATAAAGTAAGGTTATTACCCATGTAAAGTTAAGAACCTCTATACTTCTTTATATAGGGGTATGTTCCTTATTGGTTAAGGGTAGAAACAATGTTATAATGGTTTCATCAGGGTACCTCACCACTGTGTAAGGGTAAAATAAATTTCTAAGGTTCTTGTTAAGATTTTCAGTTCCTTGCGTGAGGGTATATCATAGTCGCATTAGGGTACTTAAAAAATTTTAATCTCTCATAAGGGTCCACCCAAAGATTCATAAGGCTCATCCTAGATTTGAAAATCTCATATAATAGTGACCCTTTACTATGTGAGGTCAGACCTGATGTTATTTTACATGTATAGGTGTATCCAACCACATAAGGGTAAAACTGTGTTACCCTTATGTATCGCATGCCTCCAATATATGGGTAACAAAAATTGATTTAAAATAAAATATTTCTTCCCAAAACCGCATGATATTATTTTTCAATAATTTTAATTCCAAAAATAAAATGGTTTTGATTTATTTAGACTCATTAATTATTTCTAATGAATTAAAATGTTTTTAAATTGATCATAATTAATATTTTATTTAAATGTTAATTAAATGGGGAATAAAATAAGGAAACTTCGAAGGAGTATCTGAGGAGGAAATATATGAATGTTAAAAAAGAGTTTCCTTCGCTTATTTAATCTCCTTGTTAATTATCTCGAGTTTCAGTGACCCTAATATCCACTCATGAAGGCTTCAATCTTCAAAAGATTTTTTTTGGATTCTTCCTTTGTAATTTCTAGGTGTGGAAAATCATTCTATTTTCTCTCTCCTTTGCATGTAATGTGATTCTAGTATCATCAATAGGTATGTGATACATCATCATTCTTCTTTATTTACTATATGGGAAGGATAATTATTTTTCAACTTTTGTTATGATGGTATGGAATGAGATAATTAATATAAGTAATTTTATATAATGAAATTAATGGGGATGGGGGAGATATCACATGTGATATACTTATTTTTCTTGATATATATTTTCTGTGATTGTTTGCTAGATATTTTTTATTATGAAACTTGTTTACTTCTATGATTATTTTGTTGTTTTTACATAGAAAAAATAAATTCACCTCACATGAAAATTGAAAATCCCTTACATATCGTAATTGAATCGGCTATATGTGAATAAATATTTGTTGTGTTTCCCCTTTTTTCTAAAGTTGATTGAAGTGATGGTATCTAAAATGGGTGGAATTATGGGTATTTTTTATTGATATTGACTTATGTGGATGTGGAGGTGATGTGTGATGTGAGAATAGATTGTTGATATAGGAATGGTTGATGAAATTATGTGTTATCTTGATAATGGCTTAGTAATTATAGAATTATTGAAAATTCGAGAGTTATAATTAAAGGAATTTAGGTTGGGCTAATTGGTTTGGGATTGAAGTAAATGAAATATAAATGAAATGTTGATATTTAATTTTAATGTTGAAGGATAATTATTTAATATAAAAATTGTCGGTTTTTGATATGGATTAATTGAGAACTATAAAATTGTGGTGTAGTTTTTGGCTTAAAATAATTGAATGATAAACAAATGGGATATGATAATATGAAGTTGAATGGAATGAATTGTAATGGATAAATAATTTAGGAATTAAAATTGGAATATTGGTTAAAGATGTTATTGTTCAATATGAATTTAATTTAGTTGATAAATAAATGTGGTTGATAATGGTTAGATCTTGAAATTGGTTTAACTTGAAAAAGGAAGAAGGTTTGTGGGTTCTGAGAGGTGTCATGCTAGATTGGACATATACATCTAGAAATTAAGGGGTAATAAGTGGAGGCTATGAGGGATTTGTAGAAATTTTGTTAATGGGATGATATTATTATTGAAATCCCTTAGGATGGGTTATGTATTGGAATATTATATATTTTATTTTCATTATGATTTCTATGGGCACCCCACTCATGTTTAGCAGTATGTGCTGAAACCCAACTATTTTGGGGGTGTTTTTCCTAACATTCAGATAGTGAGGACAGATAGCTAAAAATAGCCCTTTCCCTGCTCTCTCTTACACAACATATCAAAAACCCTACCCTTTCATTACATTTATTTATGATATAAACAACAAACACTACATTTATACCCTATAAAAATCATAACCTGAACACCACCCCTCCTCTGCACTCCCCTAGCTTCAGCATAAACAAAGTATGTGATGACCCTTCTAATTCAATCGCACAAAAACTCTTGGAAGATCCTCCATCATCATCACCTCATTTACACCACGTTGTCGATCCACCTCCCCACACACCTTTTTTTATGACTCCACCACCAGCTCTCACACTATCGAGTTTTCTCTATACTATGGTTCATTGCATAGGTAAAAACCATGGTATGATAGAATATATCCACAAGAGATAGAGTGGTGATAATTAGTTTTCTAATTTATTTATTACACTAGAGAACATGAATTTAAATAAATTAATTGATATGAATATTATTCTAAAATGGCTTTTAAATTGGGAATTGACGATAATTAGGTATTAAAATTTTTTAATCACAGAGAGAAAATATTTTTGTAGTGTAAATAACAATTCTAGTATGATGATAGCATCACAAACACATTTTATTGATAAAGTTATTAATCATTTTAAATTTAATTTTTAATTTTTTAGATTCCTTTAATTTTTAGTTATAGTCAAATAAATAAATAAATAAATAAATAAATAAGGAAAAAAAAAATTAGTATATATTTCCCATCTATAAAATATTGAAATAGACCAATTATAAATACATAGACCTTATGGTATCAATGGTTATACCTTTCGTATGACTTATACAATACTTAATAGGTTTTTAATTTTTGAATTTTGTGCGTCTCAACATCTCATAATAAATTTATAGTTCCATTTCTAGGGAGAAAAACATAGTCTATAATTATTGAGTCTTTCTTCTATATTAGAATAGTAATATTTTCCCTCAATAATGAACACCCATAATTTATTCATAAACTATAAAATAAAAGTAAATGGAATTATATAACTAGTATCACTTCTAAAAATCAAATGAATTCATTATAAGATCGCGTCGAGACTCATATTCCAACAGTTCTAGGTGGAAAATTCAATTCCCTTTTCTAAAACTCTATCAATGAGCATAGAATAAGGAATATTATGATACTAGAACTGACACCCAATATAGCAGGTGTTATCTTAGGTATTGTAACATAAAGGATTTAGGTGATGAATTCATAACTGAATCCAATGAAAATTAAATTTTTATTGTATCATAATCTATTCAATGGCTTGATTAGGGGAGAAAATTATATAAATGTGAATATATTTATTTAATTTTATAACACATTAAAATATAATAGGGTTACCAATGATGAAATGATCCCAAGACATTTTCCATTATCATTACAAGGGATGAACAAAGATTGGTAGAAAATTTTAGACCTAGATACTATCTTCACATGGAATGTGATAAAAAATAAATATATGGATTATTATTATACAATAAAATAGCCATTTGAAAAAAAGATAAACCTTGAATACTTCTACCAAAATTAATATTATTCACTAAGAGAATCATGATAATTATTTGAGTATAAGGTAAGTCATTTTTCTCATCATGATTACTAAAGGCCATTAAGATGTATTTTACTCATCATGAAATGTTGTTATAAATCCAGTTACAATACTTCTATTGTGTACATGAACCAGAGAGTATGAAAACTATAAATATAGTTTTTAGGAATGCATTCAGGGAGATTGATCCTGAATATCTATACACCTTAATTAAAAACATGAAAAAAATAGTTTACATTCGTCAATGTATTTCAGAAGAAGGAAAGTAGGATTTAATAAATTCAATTCATATAAATTCATATTTTCACTCTTTTAATCTATTAAAAACAATATAAAAAACATTTCATTGAGTCTTACTTATCCAATTCACACAATTCAAGTGGAAAATTTTCCTCATTTATGGAGTCCTTTATGATTATTAAATGTGACAAAAAAATATCTAAATCTCAATTTATTAGTTACAATAAAGGAAGTTATGAAATCAATTACAACATAAAATAGTTAAATAATAATTAAAATCATAGTTTGAAGGAACTAGGGGCTACTCAGTTACTTAATAACCACATGAGTCTTCTAAGGTTTTCTCCTCAATATAACTTCAAATTAGATATACAATCGTAAGGTAAAGGATATCATCATCCATATTGACCAACAACTTATCAAAAAAATACAAGGGGAAAAAGAAAATCACAAAAATATGCACCTACTACAACAAAAAGGTAACTATATTTTGAAGAAATCCTATTAAAATTCATATTAACCACTAAATAAAAATATGAGTTACAAGAGATAGAAACCCAAACGATACATACCGTATCCAAATACATCCAGGTTTAAACCATAACATATAATAACATCTATTAATAACTTGGAATATCAATTGAATTATATTGCTACAAAGATTCATGTTTGGAAAAAAGTAAATATATAGGGTAAAAAAATGTTAAACTCTAGAGAAGAGAAAATATCTCACACATTTTTAAGTGGTACAAAATTTTTAGATTTATAAATTCCCACCAATAAAATAGTAGAATTGACACCTATACCCACTACTATGGATGAAAATTCCAAAAAAAAAACAATATTCTCACTGAATAAAAAGAGAAGGAAGATCCAAACAAACTTGCAGAATATGAAAAATGTAATACAAGAAAAGGAATATGAAGCATTCAAAAAAATAGTAAAATATCACACACTACCTCCTAAATTCCCACAAATACTGAAGCTAGGTATGTTGGATGATTAATAATTTAAATTCAATGATATTTTCAAAACCTTCTCATAAATATTTCATTTTAATAAGTTATCAACCAAATTCCCCACTACTCTAAACTTCTCAATGTTATTTTGTACTAAAGAATAAAAATTTATTTTGTGGAGGCTATTTTAATTCTTGTGTAATATTCAATAGTCACACCAACATCCATAACTCTTAAATTGGAATATAATCGAATTTTCATTATTCCCATTAATACTATTGTTTTTTAGGTTGGAAGAGCTCTAGGTGTCCTAAAATTTAGACTTAAACTAATTCCATCTAGATTAGTTGAATAATTTCAAATTATAATATTAAATTCTACTTGGGTCACTTTCCAAATGGTATACCAAAAAGTAAATCATCCTAGATGAATCTAAAACAATTTTTTCATCATGGTTGAAATTTTTTACTTCCCCACTAACTTCATCCTCTATGATATGGAAGAGTATAAGAATGTTCCACTCAATCTTGGAAGAAAATTATTAGAAAAATATAGAGCTTTTTTGGTTTCTAATAGGGAAAAATATTTTTTAGATTTTGGGAACAAAACCAATCATTTGATGTCCTGAAATACATTGAAAATCCTAAGTGGATGATTATTACTTTTTGGATATAATTGAAGAATGGGATGAGTTAGAAAAGGAAGCATTGAATCTCAAGGATTTACATGAGCATAAGTAAGACTTAACTAAATCAATAAAAGAATTATAATTCACTAAAAACATAGTTTATCAACTGGATAGTAAAAATTTAACATCACTAAATCCCTAACTAGAAAAACCCATATCACTTGAGCTTAATCCTGATTCACCAAACCTAAGATACATTTACTTGGGATATTTAAACACATTTCCAATCATTAGGAATTAAAATATTTTATGTTAAAAGGTAAATTTCTCAATGTACTATTACAAAATAAGTCATAAATATGATGTATGATACATAATTTCAAAGGGATAATTCCCACTATCTACACTCACAAAATGCATATTGAATAAAATCTCAAACCTTTAAGTCATCCACAAAGATTATGAACACCTTTTTTGAAATAATAAATGAAGAAAATATTATTTAAATTATTTATATAAGTTTAATTTATCAAATCTTGAATAGTCAGTATGGAAGTCCATTACAAGTGGTACCTAAAAATGTTGGGACCACTATCGTTGAAAATTAAAAAGGAAAATTTATTTCCATTCGATTAGTAACATAATGGAGAGTGTGCATTGACTACTAAAAATTGATTGAAGTTAGAATAAGGGATCACTTCCAATGACCCTTCATTGACCAAATCCTTGAATGAAAATCAGGAATATATTACTATTATTTATTGGATGGATACGTTGGTTATAATAAAATAAGGGTTATAATAGAAGATCAAGTGAAAATAATTTTCACCAATCCATATGGTACATTTATTTACAGATGAATGTATTTTTGGAATATAAAATGAACTATCAATTATTTAATGATATATTATGAAAATATTACAGTGAACTGATCCATGAAATACTAAATCCAGTGTCTACTACCATTAAATTGGCATAAGATACAAGTAAATTGGGTCCCAAAGGACCGAACAGTTTAACAATATTGGCAATCTATATACATACATGATTCTAATTTTATTAATGAGTTCACTAATTACAACATGTTTTTTTAGAATTACTTTATTCCATGTAGAGTATCCCAGCATATATTTCTTAGTTAACTTCAAGGATTTCCTATGGAAAGGAAACAAAATAAGGGTGATCTCAAATGATTGGTATGGGTAAATTACAACATAAGGAAAGATTAATCAATGAGAATAATCACTATGACATGGTATGAAATTGAAACACATTACATTTAATCATTGAAATATGAATGAAATACATCCATTGATATACCAATGTAAAATATCATGGAAAATAATAACTGAATCAAAATGAAGAAAAGGATTACTTATTGAATGTTATGTTTCCCAAGCATATGATACCTTTACTATAAAGGTAGTTTAAAACATACTTGGTAAAAACCCACAAGCTTCAGCTAGCCAACTGATTTCATCCCATGAGATTAATGATGCATCGCTGATCTTGCATTATCTAATCCCCAACCAATAGGGATTGCATTAAATGGTCTCCTACTAGTGTCTTTCATGTACAAAACATTACCGAATAATTGATTTAAATTCATAATCAAAGTATCATATCAAATATTTGTATTTATTAAAGGAGACCTATTTATCAATATTTTCCAAATAATTCAATTGAATACCATATGTAATAATGGTATACAGTTTATAAAATAATAATATCCATGGTAAATGATATTGATAACTAGGAAAAATTCAATGTTCAATGAACATAGAAAATTTAATATTTCAAGTGGAATAAAAGGAATCATTGAAGTGAATATCAATACTATAATTGAAAAAATCAATACAAATAAATCTAGATGAATAATAAAGATAGTATCAATACAATATATCCCATGTGGAGTAAGGAATAATGGTTTTTTTGTTGATGAATAATAATACCATAAAAATATCTCTTAAAATTATTCTTCAAGAAAACATCCTTTTACTATTGGAAAAAATTTTGAAATTAATTTTATTATAAAATAACTTTTAGAAAACCTTTATTTGAAAATTAATCATTAAATATTGAAATGGAATATTCAATTAAATTATGGTTGGTAAATCTGTAGATTTCATACACAGTAAAAAGAACATTCCTTTTTTACAGTAAAAAGGTTTAGAAAAATTATTTGTTTAGAATATGACAAGAAAATTACATTGAATAAATTTTTAAAAGAAAAAAAAGGGTAAAGATGAGTTATATAAATCATTTTTAATTTTTAAAAACATTTATAAAAACATTTTAATTAATCATGGTTTTTAGTATAAAATAGGTTCCTTGAAAAAAGATAGATATGATGTAGGGTTTTCATAAATGAATTTTATAAAACATTTTGAGTACCAATGAGTGGAAAAAATAGTACTATTATATGATAAAGGTCATTAATAATCATATGATAATAAAATTATAAGGTTTATTAAATAATAATATTATAATTTTATCTAATGTTATTTCATATTTAAATAATCCCAAATAAAATGAGATTGTGAAGTAAACCCTCAAAAAGACCATAACTTTGAAGTGAAAATGAATCAACAAATAAATTTATATGCATATACTATAAATCCATTTAAGAGAATATAAAAAAACAAAAAGAGATATTTAAACTCATTTTAAACATAATCATATAACATTAACAATAATAAGGAAGTAATATAACATAATAAAAAGGAATTGGGTTATAAAATTTCATTTCCACTTCGGTAACTTTTAAATAATATATCCTTAGAATAAATAATTAAAATTGAAAACAAATTCCATAATCATAAAATAATTTGTGATATAATTTATATAAAATGGGTAGTAGATACACCACATAAAATATTTAAGTGGTGAACATGACATTTATCTCAAAAATGTAAAAATTGAGATGAAAATCCATTACATGGTGTTTCTTTTCTCGTGAAAATATTTTAAACTCATTTATATGGGGTTTAAATAGGTTAATAAATTATAAAAGATCCATAAAAATATTTATAATATCATATATTAACTTCTTATTATACCTTGTTACCCGATTGTTAATAATATTTCATTATTTTCAATTTTTGGGGTGTTAATTTCCCAGTTTGTCGAGTAATTTTTGACATGTTATTTGTTGTTACTATTAATTATATCATGGTTACATCATCTATAGAATGTAAAACATGATTTCAATGTCATATATATCTATTATATATGTATTTATAATAATTCATAATATTTGGATATATGAAATGAAATGTAGCATTCATGGAGACGGTAGGTCGTGCGTATGCATGAACACTACATTAATTTATTTGAAATAGTAAAATAATTAAAAGTAAATGGTACATATGTATATCATAATTTTAGAAAAATATTAATTTCATTTATGTTAACATCAAGTTATTAAAACCATACTTATACATTCCATGTATAGCGTGAATGAATCACATCGCTTAGAAGTGGCGGTAGTCCACACTTCCACAAAAAATGTTATCATATTCCCACAAGATGGAAAGTATAAAGGTATATTCTAGATAAATGTTACATAAGAATAAATACCACATATATATATATCTTATATATCATATATAAATAGAGTTTCCATAATAATTACCACCATGAGAGGTGGCGCAAGATGAATGAACAATCATCATTTCAGGAGGTGGAAGTTCACCATATAGACAAATAATAAGTTAATTACCCATTAAATAGAAGTTTTTGAAGTGTGGTTTATAAAAATAAAAAAAATATCATTATATTTAGGATGTTGGCGTTTTTTATAATCATATAATAATTATAATTGAAATGGTAGAGAAAGAAATAAAACTAAAGAGCTTGAGGAAGGATGTTACATCTTCTTTGGGTAAATCCTTTTGGTTTTCACCAAAGGGATTCATTGTATAAAATTATGCCCAAGGTGAGGATTCTAGGACAAGGTATTGATTTTTTATAATCTATTTAGAATTCTATTGTTCAATAAAAATTGTCTTTAATGTTGTGAGAAAGTAGGATGGATGAGTTCCTTTTTATAGTGGAGGAGTGACACTCTTGTAAAATTTTGAAAATGGAATTCCACTCACATTTTTATCATAAAAAGTGTCTCCAATAATGGACCAAATTATAGAAAAGGGATGATAGGTTTTATCTATGGTCATAAAATTTATTTTCTACAGGTTTATAGGTCATTTTTTCTATTAAGATTAATGTTTATTCCCTTGTTAATCTTAATTCCACCTTAATCATTGTAATTAATTATAATTACATTCAATAATATTTTTGGTAAAAAAAATAAGTTTAACATGTTAGTAATTATAAACTATAAAGATTACAAATATTGAATCCATGTTTCGAAATCATAGTCATAAAAGTTTCTGAAATTAATTTAAATTTAATCCCATAGATGGGATGGCAATACAGGTTTTCAAAGTAAAAACTTTTAACCATTTCTTAGGTTTTAATATATAATTTCAATATAAAATTGATTAAAATGAGATAAATAGGAATAAGTAATACAAAATATCTAATTAAACATTAAAAAAAATTTAAAATATAATTTAACCTTATAAATAAATCATATGAAAATGTAGTGTTGAATTAAAATTTAAAATTTTTCATTATTCATCAAAAAATTAATCTTCACAAAAAAATACCAAACATTCACCCAAATCTAGTTTTTATGTTTGTCATTAAAATAAAATGTTTTTTTAAATATATAATATGTAAATGTTTGCAAAAGTTTATTTCAAATAGGTTCTACATTAAAAGGGGGGTAAAAGTGCATTTAGGAAAATATTATTTTTATAATAAATATTGGATTTGTTCTTATACTACGCCTATCAAATATACTATATGAATATAAAAATAGTTTATTGAATATATAATATATATTTAAATAATACCACTCACTAATTAATTTAATTTATTAGGATAAAATAGCTCTATGAGCATAAAAATATTTTTCTATAAAAATATTCATTTTATTTTCAATTAGATCTTATATTCATTTCTAATTAATTTATAACCAATGAATTGATTTTATATTTTTATAAACCATATAATTTCATAAGTTAGTTTATAATACTTATACACATTATTTTAATGGCTAGGTTATGTATTATTATATTACATAATAATTTTCAATAATATATTATTGTTCGTTGAAACTCAGTATTTCCTATAATGCAAGCAATGGAAGAAACTTGCCTTTGTGTGTAATGAAAAATAAATTATTCTTACGTTAATTGAATTTTATATAATCTACAGAATCTATTTAAAATACGAAATATATTATAAAGTAGCAGTATATTATATTTCCTTACATTCTTGGTGTTTCATTTCATTCATGTTATTGAATAAAAGTTACTCTTTTAGAATATTGGGGGTGTTACATTCTCCCCACCCTAAATAAATTACATCATTGCAATTTAAACATGATATTGATAATAAATTATTTTATATTTCATATTTTAAAATTCTACATCATTATTAGGATTTTTAAATATCTTCTGGAAAAGATTAAATGAGAAGAAAAAAGGTCACATGGACTAACATATAACCAGGTATCTAAGTTGGAGAAAATTAGTGGTAATTAGAAATACATATATATAGGATAATTGAAAATATTTATAAGTAGTGATTGAAGTCATCAATCACAAAAAATTAAATGATAAATGGAATGTTGAGGGCCTCAAATCCATAAATATGGGATGATTTATAAGACCATTGGATCAGAAAAAAGGTACCATGAAAACATTTTTTTTGATTATTTTCCTAATGTTGAGTGATTCTTTTACTGCCTATGTATTTAATTATATATATATTTACTTGATATATTTCAATAAAAAAAATTCCTTATTTGGTTTTTCATTGATAAATTTTCCATTCTTACATTACATCATGATGTGGATATCCGAAAACAACATTAATTCTTGAAGAACTAAAATATATTTTGAAGTATCTTATGTCCTGTAAAAGAGTGAGAATTAAAACTTTGGTCTCTAACTACTATCTAGATACAATATGGTTAATAAAATAATATCTAATCCTAAAAGGTAACACTATATGTTCATCATCATTATTTTTTCATAAACTTGTTTAAATAAAATCAATAACATATTTACTAGGATATTACATAGGATAGTGGTTGGCATGAATCCCATATCATCATTCATTCATTAGTTAAATATCCACAGCTATTCCAAACAATATTGGTTATATCCTGACACACATGTTTCCCTTTTCTAGAACCTTATCAATATAATTTTCAAAAATAAAAATGATGAAAATTCTTAAAATGAGGTCAATAACTAAATATCCATTTAACTAAGGTTTTCTATACAATACCAATACATAAATACCACATCCATTTATTTACAAATAGGTTCTTCATTGGTATAGATTTTATCCTTTAGAAGGGGGCATTGACTTGGGTAATTCCCAGGTTCCCCACATTTAAGGAAAATAACCATAAATGGATCCTTAGGATGAGTTTTATTTCCTTCCATCATACTCTTTATTTTTTTCTCGATAGATGATTTACTTATGTACTTATTTCCTACACATAAAGAATTTTCCTTTTTGCTGAGACACTTTCCTAGGTGTATTCTTACACATTTCTTACATTATGTAAATCAATACTTCTTTTCTCAATGGTCTCTACTACAAGAGATTTTATAAAACTCTATCATTCTATTATTTGGTGAGCTTGGGAGTTGGTTTAGTTATATGTTGTTAATCATATTTTACAAAAACTGTTTAGGAATAAACATGATATCTTTCACTCTTATCAACAATTCATTGGAATTATTATTATTACCACCTTGTACTTCATGTTAAATGTTAACATTACTACATTGGGTTCCAACCATTTAATAAAACTATAAGGCATAATGTGAGTAAATGTAGTGATAGTGAGAAAAAAGTTTAATAAATTATTAGATATCTAAACCATGGCACATTATTCTCAGTCTAAAACAAATTAGGATTAATGTATGTTATTAGTTTTTATTGTATATTAAAATCCATCATAATGGTTTGCAATGAAAATATAAATTATCCAAATCGTATCCCCCAGGAGTGTAAAACTAGGTGCACTATAAGTTCTGTTTACGTGTTCCAGTTTACATCGAGTCAGACTTGACTTAACTTGTTAGAGTTGTTACCCCTAGGTACATCATTTCCAGAACCACATCCCATTATTGTATCTAGAAAAAGATTTATTATTAAGAATACCCACACAACTTCTTCCTTAAAAAATGATATGATTTTTTTATATTCTTTTCAACCCTCTTTATTTTTGATTTTTGTTAATTTCTTGATGTCCTTGAAGTCATGGTTTCCCCCTTTACCCTTAAAATGGTGCTTATCCAAAATCAATAAAAATTTAGGCCTTCGGGCCATTCAGAAAGTATCCTAAAATTAAATCTTAGGGTTATGTTCTATAATCTATATTCTCTTAAATATAGTTCGGTTAGTAGCTATTAAACTTGGTCTGATACCAACTATAGGGACCCTTCCCTAGAAATCCTGGATTCGTTGTCTACTACCATTACATTGGAATAAGATACAAATAAATTTTTCCCCAAAGAACCAAAAAGTATAGTAGTCTTGGTAAACCATACACATAATTCAGCCCTATTTTATAAATGAGTAAACTAATTATAACATAATTTTTTGGGGATAACTTTATTCTATATAGAGTATCCTTACATAACATTCTTAGTACACTTTATGTAATTCTAGGGAAAAAGAAACAAAATAAGGGTGAGATCAAATGACCGGTAAGGGTAATGTACAAAAAAACAATAATTAATTAATGAGAATAATCAATACGGTAAGGTATGAAACTAAAATACATGCCACTTAATCAATGAATTGATAATGAAATACATCCATAGATATGTTGACACAAAATATCATGGATAATAACACCTAATAAAATAAAGAAAATGCTTAATTATTGAACATAATGTTTCCATGGAATACGATACCTAATATATAAATACATTTTAAGATGTACTAGTTTCACCCAGCCTGTAGGGATTTAATTAAACGGTCCCCAACCTGTGTCTTGTATGTGCAAAAACTATCAAAAAATTGATTTAAATTCCTAAAAAAATTTCTTATAAAATTTTCATATTGTGCAAAGGATATACATTTATCCATATTTCCCCAATAAATAAAATGAACACTTTACGTAAAAATGGTATAGAAATTATGAAAAAATAATATCTATGGTAAATGATATGGATAATTAGTGGAAATTCAATGTTTAGTTATCATAGGAAATTGAATATTTCCAAGGGACTAAAAGGAATCAAGGAAGTGAATGTTAATAATATCCTCGGTAAAATAAATAAAAAAAAATCTATAGGAATAATAAGGATGATATAAATTAAAAATATACCAAGTGAAGAAAGGAATAAGGGTTGTTTTCATTGATAAATGGGAATACATTAAAAATATCACACAAAATAATTCATGAGTAAAATATCCATTTCATTTTGGATTTCATTAAAAATCATTTTATTTTAAAATCAATTTAAAAAAATATTAAATAATAAACCTTCTAATATTTCAATATAATCTTCGAATAAACAATGGTGGGTAAATATGTAAATACCGTATGAGGTAAAAAGAACATTCTTCTGTATGATAAAAATGTTTAGAAAATTTACTTCTCTCGGGAAGGGACAATAAAACTACATTGAAAACATTGGTAAAAGTAAAAATTGGTAAAAATTTCTTCAATATATAATTTTTAAATGATTAAAAAAAATTTAGAAAACTTTTTAATTAAGAATTGCTTTTAGAAGAAAATAGGTTCTCCAACTAAAGAGAGAAATGATGTTGGATTTTCATAAATACTTTTTCAAAAAATATTTGGGAACAAAATAGTGGAAAATGGTACTGTTACTTGATAAACATAATAAATAATCAGAGGATAAGAAAATGAAAGGGTTTTTGGAAAAATATTTCTATAACTTACTTGAATGGAAATTCAAGTGTAAAAAATCCCAAATAAAATTTAATTGTGAATTAAAAAATTGAAAACACTACAACATTGAATGGATAATAAATCAAAAAATATATTTATGTGTATAAAAATTAAATTAACATATATGAAGTAGAAATACATAAATAGATAGTATAATTCACTATAAATATAATCAATGAATATTAACGACAATGAGGAAGTAGTATAACCCAATGAAATGGAATTAGGTTTTGAAATATCATTTCCACTAGGATAACATTTTACTAAAATCCCATTAGAAGAATCAATTAAAATTAAAAATCAAAATAACTTTAACATAAAATAATTCATGATATAATATATCAAAATGAACAGTATATACATCACATAAAAATAAGTAAGTTGTAAACATAACATTTTTCTCCCAGATATCAAAAGTGAGATGAAAATCTCATACCTAGGTTTTTCTTTGGGTTTAAAAACATGTAAACTCATGTATAAAGGGTTTAAACATGTTAATTACTTATACTAGAAACATGAAAATATTTCTAATATCATATATTAACTTATTATGTTATTTTATTAATCATTAGTTAATAATATTTCATTATTTTTACTATTCAAGGTGTTAATTTGTAACACCCCAGGTAAATAAAGAGCATGACATTTTCACATTTATCCATATTTGTGAATAAAATATTAATATGTCTTTAAAGGGGATGCTATGCTTGATGGCGTACCCAACACGCATCAACGAGTTTCTTGGGAATCTTACATTGCACTCTAATAATAAAATACTATTATTTTAAATTGTAGTTAACGCCTAGCTGTTGTAATGGCGGGAATGAACAGAACTAACTAAAAAATTATTATATATGTTTGTCAAATATTTTTACTTTTTACAGTAAATGTTAGAGGATTAAAAATGCGAATGAATCCAATTTTAAGCGTAAACATTCTAATATTCTTTAAAAGGTCGACTAACCACCTTTTGATGGCGAACCTCTTTTAAATCCACTTTTTGACAATTTTATGTGTTATATTTGACAAAATCAAATTCTTCTTTAGAATCTGGACATCAAAATTTACATTGTGTAAATTTTTGGTATTTTTCCGAAAAAGTTCAATTTTTAATGAATAGTGAAAAATGTTGTATTTTAATTCAAAACCACTTTTTAATCTAACTTATTTATATGATTAGATTATCTTTTTAATTGGTTTTAATGTGAAATTAGAATATATTTTTACCATTTAATCCAATAGTGGTTGTTGGAATTAATTTCAATTTGAAATCGGACTTAAACTAGTGTCAATCTTTTGATACATTTTGTTTCATAAAAACACGCTATTTGTTTTGACAGCGGGAATTAATTATTAAATTAATTAATGAAACTTATATGTTTTGAATGTTTTAAAATATACATCATTTTTGAATTCAGAATATCAAATATAGCTTAGGGTGAAGTTTTGGTAATTTTCTGAAAAACATCAATTTTTGATGAATAGTGAAACCACTAAGTGGTACTTATAAAAACTGATTTTCTGTTTAAATGAAATTTTTCCACCTTTGTGTTTTTAATTTCAAAAATCAGACATACATGTTTGTCATTAAGTAGTAAAACATGGTTCAATGGGATTATAATAATTTTTTTAGTGAATAGTAACTTATTAAGTTTTTAATCGTGATTAGAGGTAATTAGTGTAGTTTAAGGTAAGAATAATGTTTTAATAAAATTAAATGACCTAGAAACATGTCCTACCCTCATTGGATGTGTCATGTCCAACCATGAAAATCCATGGGTGAACTTGGCGACCCCATGGAGCCACTTTGGTTGGAAAATGACATAAATACCTTTTTATTTAATGTTAAAGTAAAAAATGACACAAACATGAGATGTTTTATTAAAAAAAATTTTACATGGGGTTATAAAAGTCAAAATTTTGACTATAAATAGTAATTTGAAAGATAAAATTATTTCCTACATCATAGTATTTGTTTTATAATTTTTAGTCATTAAGTAAATTAAATTATTTATGACATCATGATGATGCAGCGATGACCTCATTATTTAACGATTTAAATAAAATGGAAAGATAATGTAAAATCTAAGCCCTAAAAATGACCAAAACCAATTTTATGGGTGGATTTCGAACCCTTATAACATTATCCTCGAAAAAAATCAATGCGGGACCATTAAAATCCGAAAATCAATCTAAAATAAAGTAACATTTCTTTACTTTCAAAGAGTGCCCCTCCTCTCCTCTTATAAAAGGCCCCCACCTATACCTCCTTACCCACATTTCCAAAGCCTTTGTATAGGCCAAACCCTGCCCATTTTGTCTCTCCACATCCCTCTCTAACTCCTTGAAGCCTCACATTGGGTATAAGTCTTCCCAAGGAAGCCTTTGAGCTCAAACCAAATGGAGTTACCCGATTTTAAGGTAATGTCTTCACTTGTGTCCTTTTGTTTTATTTTTCTTCTCCAACCACCTAAACTATTTTTATTAATTTATTTTGTAAAAAATCTAGTATCTTCAATATACTAGGATGTTGTTATAAGAATTATTCGAGCTACAATTACACACACCTTCGTCTAATGGTTAAAGAACATACTGTTTCTGTGGTTGGTGATTTTCTGCCTCACGAAACGATGATTGTTCAATATTCTTTTAACACCTTTAAAGGTGGACATTATGATGTCACTGTATTTTATATATGATATATATGGTATTTATGTTTACTATACGCTTCTGTATTTTATATTTAAACCATACCTTTATTTTTTCATGTTGTGTAAATGCGAAAATTTCATATGAGGAAGTGTGGACTACCGCCCCCTCATGGGATGTGACTCGTACATGCAATACATGGAATGTATAAAGAGTGAAATTAATGAACATATGTGACCTATATAACATATATATTATACTTCAATTATAATATATATATATATATCATTTATTTTTAATTCCATTAATATGACAAAGAAAAAATGAAAGTAGCGTTCATGCGTACGTACGGCCTACCGTCTCCTTGAACGGTGATTTTCATTTTTTATCTCCAAATGATATGTAATATCATAAAATTAATATGTACTGCATATATATGATATTTTAATCATTAATACTATTCTGGAAATTATTTACTTTTAACTACATGGACAATCATTTTTCAAACAAGTTCATTTTTGACTCATGTACCAAACCTCAACAAAAACGTCTGATATGAACTCATATTATTAACCAATTATTATAACATTAAAATATGTGATATGAACTGAATAATAATCTTTATAGGAGGTCCTTAATCAATTATAAATTTACCAAAGTTTATTATTCAGGAATATAAAGAAATGAACAAGACAAGTTGGACTTGAGGTAAGGGATCCAACCTCTTTTTTTAGTACTCTCTTTTATGTCATTCCTTTTAAGATCATCTTTCATATGTTTGGGATGTTATTTTATATTACTCATACTGTAATTTTTATTTTCATATGATGATAGACCCTATTTTCTACCATCAATCCATTTTGGAATTTTTGAGTGGTGCCGTTAGGCTGCCGAATTTTTGTAAGGGATCATACTCCTCTCTTTCTTTTTAAGTACACTCTTTTATGTCATTCCTTTTAATGATCATCTTTTTTGTTATTGGGATGTTATTTTATATTACTCTTACTGTAATTTTTATGTTAATATTATGAGATCCCCTATTCTCTCTCATCAATCCATTTTGGAAGTTTTGAGTGGCGTCGTTGGGCTACCAAATTTTCGTAAGAGATCTAACCTCTCTTTTTTTGAAGTACTCTCCTTTATGTCACTTATTTTAAACTCCTCTTTGTTATGTTGGGGGATGTTATTTTATATTCATTTTTCTGTAAACTTTATGTTAATATTATGAGCGACCCTATTTTCTCTCATCAATCCATTTTTGAAGTTTTAAGTGGCATCGTTATGCTGCCGAGTTTTCGTAAGGGTTTTTTCATCTCACTTTTATTCCCGTGAGATTTATGCTAAATTTTCCACAATTTCTTTTGAGTGGTGTATGCACTACCCATTATTTTACTCATTATTTAATATACTTTCATTTATGAGTATTTAAATCAATGTTGTATTTTCCTTCTTTCACGGGGTGCAAGTCTCGAAAGATACCCATGTCGGTAAGGGAACCTTTCACCCTCCTATTTTTAAAACACTTATTTTGTTATGTCTTTTAATTCACATACTAATATGTTGGGATATGTTCTTCTATATCCTTATTAATTTAAATTTTATGTCCATGTGATGAGATATCCTTTTTATCCATCATCAACTCATTTTGTGAATTTTGTAGTGACGCCGTTAGGCTGTCAAATTTTTGCAAGGGAACTTCTTAACCCAAATTTGATTCTTTGGGATAAACTTGTACTCTTTGAATATGTCGTTCTATGAATATGTGTGAATAAACTATGAATTTTTTAAAATTAATATCCACTTATATTTCGTGTATTCATTTGTGACACATAATTATGTAATTGATTTATCCTTAATGCAAGGATAACGTCTTTGTATGGGACTTCGTCTCAATCTCCATTCATTGAGGCATATTTTGTATTATACACAACTTTCTTTTATACAGTGTATAAACACCTTTGACTTTTACGTTTATTCAAAAGGAATATTTTTTATACGAAGCGTTTACTAAATGAAAAAATGGAATTTTTCGTCATACGTATGCGGAGACAATGAATTCTCCGCCATCGTGACCATTATTTGAGTTTCGGCTTCCTCTACAAGCCATACCATCTTTTTAAAAGAAAAATAAATACCATGTTTTACTTGTATTTTATTTTGGTGTTGAAAATGGTTTTCATAATTTTTTTATATCAATGTGTTGTATTGATATCTTGTGATTGAAAAGTGGAAATGTTATGTTTCCTTTATGCATGTTTTATGTGATACGATTATGTTATGGTTCTTGGGCATTATTATGAAGACGGGTGGTTCCGTGATAAACTAAGGGAGGGTGAGCCTGATATATCTCTCCAATGCATTGGGTAACGCGAAGGAGTGAAACATTAAGGTTTCTCTGAAGAGATTTAGGGAATATACTGTGGTGGGTATTCCAAACATAACCACGAGGGTTACTCCCTATGTAAGAATGTTTTTAATGTCTCAAGTTACCTTTATGTATTATGATTTATATGATTTATTCATGATTTGATGAGGTATGTTAAAGTGCTTATGTTTTATGAGTAAAGTATGATTTCATTGATTCTTATTTGTACATGTACTCATGCTTCCTTACCACATATTTTTATATCCATTACTGATCTTTTTATGCTCATCCCATGTTATTGAAATGTTTTTCACAAGTCAAGGGAAAGGTACATGATATGATGATAGTGTCAAGGAAGTGTCAAGAAATAATACATGTTTTATTTTAAATATGTTTTCGTTGATGGAAAAAAATGAATAATATCTTTTATGTAACCACTCTGTTTAAATGTGGAATGTAATGCAAGTTTATGATTTAATTCTCTAAAACTCTAAACCTGAAAAGATCCTCAATGTGTAATCTTGTATTAACTCAAGGTTAAGTACGGTTTAAGGATGGGGCCTTATAGTTGGTATCAGAGGTCGGTTTAGATAACTTTAGAGGTTAGGGTATTCTCTAAGCAAAAGTGACAGTACCATAATGGATAGGATTTCAGAAAGAGTCCTAGTTTTAGATAAAGTGAATGAGTAAGTCTATCTTAGTGTTTACCATCCTCATTAGTACATTATGGTTTTGTTGATATACTCACACTGACATTTCTATTTTTAGTGAATGGATGGATCTAGCAGGAACCAAAGAGACAACAAGTTAGAAGGAAACTGTGGTTGTTCTCTGATTAGGATACTAGATAAAATGGGGGATTCAATGAGGAAACTTGTGGTTGTTCTAAACCAACTATCAAGGAGTTATTATCAACCACTTGAACCTTGGTATGTTCGGTAATGCATCATGTACGAGATGACCAATCGATGTGGAAGTTCAGGTAATAATTATAAAGGTAACCATTAGAGTTTATATAATCCTTACATTTGAGGTAATTATGGGTTATTATATGTTATGATGAAAAATGAAAGGCATGAGATAAACTTGAGTTTAAAATATGTTATGATTATTTTTGATGATTTTATCTTGTTTTGGGGAATGTTTTAATAATTATATAGTTTTGGAAAAAGGACAACACACAGACCGTGTGACAACCCGTCGCGTTGGAAAAAGCTACGGGAATCGAACCCACAACCAAAGTGCGACTGGTATTTATCGCCTACCACTGGACTACGTGAAGTCCCTGGTTAGTTTGACTGATTATTTTTAGTTAGATGATTTTATGAATTAAGAGTAAGTTGATTTTGGGTTATCTATGGAAATTTATTAACCTATCATGGAGGATATGTGATTAGGTTAATTAGTTTTCAATATGATATATTAAGAGCAACTGATGTTGTTTGGAGATAAATGTTACGATTTAACTTGGAAGACTATGTGACTAAATCCTTCAAATATTTGGGTTTCAGTCTTAGTTTGGTTTACTTTGAATACTTTTATGGACAAATTGTTTATAGAATGGTCCTCGTTGAACTTTGGATTTTGTTGGAAAAATTTTGGAGATTAAGAATAGATTTTCTTTTTATAAAGGGTTATCCTTTTCTGGATTATCGGATATTGTACTAACCTTTTTGGTTTTGGTTTTGGTTAAAGTCGAAAGACATGGGAAGTATGTAGTTCTATTTTGTGGATTAGGTGATTCTCAAGAATTTGATTATAGTACTCTTAATGTGAACAAGTCTTCCTAAATACTAGTATTTTGGAGGAAATATGAGTTTGTGTAAGGAATCTAATAAAAGTTGAAAGTAAACATGATAAGTGATTATGTTTCCGTATGAATAAATTCCTCAATAAAAAGTAACTTAAAACAAAATTTTTGTCCATTAAATTTTCCTACTGGGGAATCGAATACCGTTTAACCCATCACAAGTTTGTGATTTTCTTGTGGTTAAATTTCTCTTAAACATGTTTTCTATCACTCTCCATCAGAACATGACCCTATGTTTTCTCCTCCATGTCCATGTTTTCCTACATGGAATCCTAGTATGGGTTAACTTGGGTGACCTCTGTACATATCTTCCTTTATTTTAAAATGATTTTTTTACCGACTCTTGTTCCGATGTGGGACTTTCAAGGATGTTTCCAAGATCAATTTTAAAATTGCGAGGACGCAATTCCCAAAAGGGCGGAAGGATGTAACACCCCAGGTAAATAAAGAGTATGAAATTTTCATATTTATCCATATTTGTGAATAAAATATTAATATGACTTTAAAGGGGGCACTATGCTCGATGGCGTACCCAACACACAACAACGAGTTTCTTGGGAATCTTACGTTGCACTCTAATAATAAAATAATATTATTTTAAATAGTAGTTAACGCCTAGCCGTTGTAATGGCAGGAATGAACAGAACTAACTACAGAATGATTATATATGTTTGTCAATTATTTTTACTTTTTACAATAAATGTTAGAGGATTAAAAATGGGAATGAATCCAATTTTAAGCGTAAACATTCTAATATTCTTTAAAAGGTCGATTAACCGCCTTTTGATGGAGAAACTCTTTTAAATCCACTTTTTGAAAATTTTATGTGTTATATTTGAGAAAATAAAATTATTCTTTATAATTGGGACATAAAAATTTAATTTGTGTAAATTTTTGGTATTTTTCCGAAAAAGTTCAATTTTTAATGAATAGTGAAAAATGTTGTATTTTAATTCAAAAACTCTTTTTAATACAATTTATTTATATGATTAGATTATCTTTTGAATTTGTTTTAAAGTGAAATTATAATATATTTTTACCATTTAATCCAATAGTGGTCGTTGGAATTAATTTCACTTTGAAATTGGACTTAAACTAGTGTCAATCTTTTGATACATTTTGTTTCATAAAAACACGCTATTTGTTTTGACAGCGGGAATTAATTATTAAATTAATTAATGAAACTTATATGTTTTTAATTTTGTAAAATATAAATCATTTTTTAATTCGGAATATCAAATATAGCTTAGGGTGAATTTTTGGTAATTTTCTGAAAAGCTTCAATTTTTGATGAATTGTGAAACCACTAAGTGGTACTTATAAAAACTGATTTTCCGTTTAAATGAAAATTTTACATATTTGTGTTTTTAATTTCAAAAGTCCGACATACATGGTTGTCATTAAGAATTAAAATTTGGTTCAATGGGATTAGAATAATTTTTTTGGTGAATAGTAACTTATTAAGTTTTTAATCGCGATTAGAGGTAATTAGTGTAGTTTAAGGTAAGAATAATGTTTTAATAAAATGAAATGACCTAGAAACATGTTCTACTCTCATTTGATGTGTCATGGCCGACCAAGACAATCCATGGGTAAACTTGGGGACCCCATGGAGCCTCTTTGGTTGGAAAATGACATAAATACCTTTTTATTTAATGTTAAAGTAAAAAATGACACAAACATGAGATGTTTTACTAAAACAATTTTCACATGGGGTTATACAAGTCATATTTATGACTATAAATATTCATTTGAAAGCTAAAAATATTTCCTACACCATAGTATTTTTTTATAATTTTTAGACATTAAATAAATTAAATTATTTATGACATCATGATGATGCAACGATGACCTCATTATTTAATGATTTAAATAAAATGGAAAGATAATGTAAAATATAAGACCTACACATGTCCAAAACCTATTTTATGGGTTTATTTAGAACCCTTATCATCTTATCCTAGAATAAAATCGATGTGGGACCATTAAAATCCGAAACTCATTCTAAAATAAAGTAACATTTCTTTACTTTCCAAGAGTGCCCCTCCTCTCCTCTTATAAAAGGCCCCCACATCTACCTCCTTACCCACACTTCCAAAGCCTTTGGCTCGTCCAGCCCCTGCCAATTTTGTCTCTCCACACCCCTCTATAACTCATTGAAGCATCACTTTGGGAAGACGTCTTCCCAAGGAAGCCTTTGAGCTCAAACCAAAGGGATTTACCCGATTTTAAGGTAATGTCTTCACTTGTGTCCTTTTGTTTATTTTGATTCTCCAACCCCCTAAAATCTTTTTATTCATTTATTTTGTAACAAATACAGTATATTCAATATACTAGGATGTTTTTATAAGAATTATTAGAGATAAACATACACACAACTTTTTCTAATGGTTAAAGAACATACTGTTTCTGTGGTTGGCGATTTTCTGCCTCACAAAACGATGATTGTTCAATATTCTTTTAACACCTTTAAAGGTAGCCATTATGATGTCACTGTATTTTATATATGATATATATGGTATTTATTTTTACTATATGCTTCTTTATTTTAAATTTAAACCATACCTTTATTCTTTTCATGTTGTGTAAATGCGATAATTTCATATGAGGAAGTGTGGACTACCGCCCCCTCAAGTGATGTGACTCGTACATGCAATACATGGAATGTATAAAGAATGAAATTAATGAACATATGTGACCTATATAACATATATATTATACTTTAATTATAATATATATATATATATATCATTTATTTTTAATTTCATTAATATGACAAAGAAAAAATGAAAGTAGCGTTCATGCATACGTACGGTCTATCGTCTCCATGAACGGTGCTTTTCGTTTTTTTATCTACAAATGATATGGAATAGTATAAAATGAATATTTACTGGATATATACGATATTTTAATCATTAATACTATTCTGGAAATTATTTACTTATAAATACATGGACAATCATTTTTCAAACAAGTTCATTTTGACTCATGTACCAAACATCGACAAAAATGTCTGATATGAACACATATTATTAACCAATTATTATAACATTAAAATATGTGATATGAACTGAATAATAATCTTTATAAGAGGTCCTTAATCAATTATAAATTGAAAAAAGTTTATTATTCAGGAATATCGAGAAATGAACAAGACAAGTTGGACTTGTGGTAAGGGATCCAACCTCTCTTTTTTTAAGTACACTCTTTTATGTCATTCCTTTTAAGCTCATATTTCTTATGATTGGGATGTTATTTTATATTACTCCTACTGTAATTTTTATTTTCATATGATGAGAGACCCTATTTTCTCTGATCAATCCATTTTGGATGTTTTGAGTGGCGCCGTTAGGCTGCCGAATTTTCGTAAGGGATCCTACTCCTCTCTTTCATTTTAAGTACACTCTTTTATGTCATTCCTTTTAAAGATCATATTTCTCGTTATTTGGATGTTCTTTTATATTACTCTTTCAGTAATTTTTATGTTAATATGATGATATACCCTATTCTCTCTCATCAATCCATTTTGGAAGTTTTGAGTGGCACCGTTAGGCTGCCGAATTTTCATAAGAGATCTAACCTCTCTCTTTCTTTTTAAGTACTCTCCTTTATGTCACTTCTTTTAATCTCCTCTTTGTTATGTTGTGGGATGTTATTTTATATTCCTCTTTCTGTAAAATTTATGTTAATATGATGAGAGACCCTATTTTCTCTCATCAATCCATTTTGGATGTTTTAAGTGGCGCCGTTAGGCTGCCGAGTTTTTGTAAGGGATTTTTCATCTCACTTTTATTCCCGTGAGATTTATGCTACATTTCCCACAATTTTTCTTTGAGTGGTGTATGTACTGCCCATTATTTTACTCATTATGTAATATACTTTCATTTATGATTATTTACATCAATGTTGTATTGTCCTTCTTTCACGGGGTGCATGTCTCGAAAGATACCCATGTCGGTAAGGGAACCTTTCACCCTCCTCTTTTTAAAAGACTTATTTTGTTATGTCTTTTAATTCACATACTATTATGTTGGGATATGTTGTTCTATATCTTTATTTATTTAAATTTTATGTCCATGTGATGAGATACCTTTTTTATCTCTCATCAACTCATTTTCTAAACTTTGTAGTGATGTCGTTAGGCTGTCAAATTGTTGCAAGGGAACTTCTTAACCCAAATTTGATTCTTTGGGATAAACCTGTACTCCTTGAATACGTCGTTCTATGAATATGTGTGAATAACCTCTGATTCTTTTACACTTAATATCCATTTATATTTCGTTTATTAATTTGTCACACATAATTATGTAATTGATTTATCCTTAATCCAAGGATACCGTCTTTTTATGGGACATCGTCTCAATCTCCATTCATTGAGGCATATTTTGTTTTATACACAACTTTCTTTTATACGGTGTATAAACCCCTTTGACTTTTACGTTTATTCAAAAGGAATATTTTTTATATGAAGCGTTTACTAAACGACAAAAGGGAATGTTTTCGTCATACGTATGAGGCGACCACAACTTCTCCGCCGCCGTGACCATTATTTGAGTTTTGGCTTCCTCTACAAGACATAACTTATTTTTAAAAGAAAAATAAATACCATGTTTTAATTTTCTTTTATTTTGGTGTTGAAAATGGTTTTCATAATGTTTTTATATCAATGTGTTGTATTGATATCTTGTGATTGAAAAGTGGAAATTTTATATTTCCTTTATGCATGTTTTATGTGATACGATTATGTTATGGTTCTTGGGAATTATTATGAAGATGGGTGGTTCTGTGATAAACTAAGGGCGGGTGAGCCCGAAATAGCTCTCCAATGCCTTGGCTAACGCGAATGATTGAAACGTTAAGGTTTCTACGAATAGATTTAGGGAATATACTGTGGTGGGTATTCCAAATATAACCAAGAGGGTTACTCCCTACGTAAGAATGTTATGAATGCCTCAAGTTACCTTTATGTCTTATGATTTCTATGATTTATTCATGATTTGATGAGGTATGTTAAGGTTCTTATGTTTTATGAGTAAAGTTTGATTTCATTGATTCTTATGTGTACATGTACTCATGTTTCCTTTCCATTTATTTTTATATCCTTTACTGAGCTTTTTATACTCATCCCAAGTTTTTGAAATGTTTTTCACAGGTCAAGGGAAAGGTACATGATATGATGATAGTGTTAAGGAAGTGTCAAGAAAGAATCAATGGTTTATTTTAAATATGTTTCCGTTGATGGAAAAAAATGAATACTATCTTTTATGTAACCACTTTTTTAAATGTGGAATGTAATGCAAGTTTATGATCTAATTCTCTAAAACTATAAACTTGAAAAGATCCTCAATGTGTAATATTGTATTAACTCAAGATTAAGTAAGGTTTAAGGCTGGTGGCTTATATAATTTCCTAATTTGTCGAGTATGTTTTGACTTGTTAATTGTTGTTCAAATTAATTAGATCATAGTTTCATAATATTTAGAATTTAAAACATTATTTAAATATCATATACATCCAGTATATATGTATTTAAAATAATCCATAATATTTGAAGATAAGAAATGAAATGCACTGTTCATGGAGATGGTAGGCTTTAAGTATGCATTAACAGTAATTTCATTTATTTTTCGTATGAAAAGAATAAAATGAAAATAATAAATATTTATATTATAATTAAATTATAATATTGATGTCATATATTTTACATATGTTTTTTAAAACCATCCTTTATACATTCCGTGTATAATGTGAATGAATCACATCACTTTGAGGAGACTGTAGACCACACTTTCACAAATGATGTTATCATATTCCCACAAGATATAAAGAATAATGGTATGTTATATAAAAAAAGTACAGAATCATAAAAAAATTACAAATATCATATATATCATATATAAATAGAATTTACCTTATAATGATCACCAAGAGAGGTGGTAAAGGAAGAATGAAAAATCATCATTTAGTGAGTTAAAATTTCACCATAAAGACAAAAAGTATGTTCACTACCCATTAGATTGAGGTGTTTGTATGTGTAGGGAAAAAACATAAAAAAATATTTGTATATTTATGATACTGGTGTTGTTATACAATCATGGAATTTGTCTAATTGAAAGAGTGGAGAACAAAATAAAACTACAGAGCTTGAGGAAGGATGTTACCTCTTCTTTGGGAAACTCCTTTTTGTTGGCACCAAAGGGATACCTTGGATGAATTTATGAAAAAGGTTAGGATTCTAGGATGAGGGTAGGTATTTTTAGGATCTATTTTGGAAAATAATATTCTAGAAGAATTGGTTTGATTTTTTTGAGGAAGTGGGAGGGATGGGTGCCTTTTTTTAATGGAGGAGTGATACTCTTGTAATTTTTTGTAAAGGGAATTTCACCCATGTTTTTCCCATGTAAAGTGGATCCAATAGTCGGAAAAATTATACAAAAGGGAGTATATGGTCTAAATATTTTCAGAATATGTCTTTTGGTAATGTTTCTCGTTCAATTCGACCCTTATCATTACGGGTTAGTCCCATGTTGATCATAATTTCACCTTAATATTTTTAATTATTTTTAATTACTTTCATTAATAATTTTCAAAAAAACTATTTTTACTTATTTAAAATTATAAAATATTTTTATTAAAAAAATTTAATCAATTTTTATGAATTTTAATCGCCTATGTGGGAAAAATTAACATAAATTTAATCTCACAAATGGGACTACAATGCATGATATTAAAGTAAAAAATTTCAAAACTTTTCTTGTTTTTTATTTTCAATTTCAATGTGAAATTGATTATAATGAGATAAATTGGATTAACTAATAAAATTCTGCACTAATTAAAAATTTAAAACAATTTGAAATATATTTTAACTTTAAAAATAAATTATATGAAAAAATAAAATTTGAATTAGAATTTAGTACTTTTAAATGTTTATTAAAAAAGAAAACCTCACATAGAAAATTTCAAAAATTCACCCTAACCGAATTTTTATGTTTTTATTTAAAAGTTGAATTTTAGTTTGAAATATATGATCTATAAAATTTAAAAAAATTTGATTTAATATAGGTTCTCTATTAAAAGAATGTTATGTTGCCTTTAGAAAAATATTGATTTTTATGTGAAATATTGGGATTATTCTTATATTATGGTAATAAATATATTGGATTTAGAAAAAAAATATTTTATTGGATATATAATATATATATTACATTAATATAACTCACTAATTAATTAAATATTTTATGATAAATCTACTTTGTGTGTATAAATAAAGTTTTCTAGAAAAATATTCCATTTATTTTTAATTGGTTGTTATATTCATTTATAATTAATTTTATCCAATGAATTAATTTTATATTGTTATAAATAACATATTTTCATAATTTAGTTAATAATATTTATAAGCACTAATTTAACGGCTAGGTTAAGTCTTATTATATTAAATAATAATGTTTCAATATTATATTTTTGTTTAGTAAAACAAAGTCTTGCGTGTAATGCAGGACAACAAAGGAACTTTCTCTTGCATATAATGCAAGAAAACTTATTTTTATGCACATTGAAATATATAGAATATATAGAATCTATTTTATAAATTAAATATATTATAAATCCATAGGATATTATATTCCATTATGTGTTTGGTGTCGCGTGTCAGACACACTATCGAAAAAAAGTTACTCTTTTAGAGTTTGGAGGTTATTAAAAATATTCGATGAAATGATTGAAAACATATTAGAAATATTTACATATGACTTCCCTATATATTTTAATTCCTCTGATTAATGCCTTTAACATTTGTATTAATATTTTTTGATATACAAGGAAAATAATTTGATTCTAAATTAGAAAAAAATATTTCTTAATGGTAAAAGGTGGGACAATTTTTTTCCATTGAATTTAAAAGAAAGAAATTAAATTTGACCCAACCAGTATCTATATAATTTTAGATATACCATTACTTGCATCAGTTTGTGTGGTCATGGGGTTTCTCGGGAATATATGAATCTTCCGATGCCTCATTAAAATTTTCACAATTATTTCCCCCCCCCTAGACACTAGTTTGGGAAAAGATGTTCTGTTCCACTTTGGTTATGAATGTTAAAAATCATTGGAATTGTTTTGGGAATTCATGGTAGAACATCTAAAAAGATTTCACTAGAATAAGAACAACCATTTAAATTAATCTACGATAGAAGTGACTACGTAGTTGTTTCTAACTTCTGAAAATGAATGAATGGGTTTTTAGACCTATAATTATGCTAGAAACACTTTGAATTATGCTCTATATAATTGAAAAAAACTAAAAAAGAACTAATAATAGTTGTCTTTTCATTCAATATTGTTTATGCTTAACTATTCTCAAAATTCAAAGTGTATATGGATCACTCTTTACTATGGTGCTTTATGAACAAGAAATATTATAATCTCATACTCATTCATTATATATTTTTAATCTAGTAATTTGATATAGAAATCATGGATAAATGTTGAACAAAGAATGAGGTTATTGATTATTTATCATGAACTGAATTGGGAAAAAGTTATATCAATATTTAATTAATTAATGAATAATTTCACGAGGAAAAACACTATGAAAATAAGACTATCCCACCTCAGTATATTGATTTTATGAATTAAATAGCTTCTCGTATGGTGCATCCGAATTTATTAAATGAGTAGAAGAGAATATTTTTTTATAAATAATTCCATTATAACTGGGATGATCCATTACTCTTCAAGGACTATGAAAATATAATAATTAGAAGATGAATATCAAAATAAGAAATTGTTGGCATTTTGAATTTGTTATTGTCTAGAGAATCTAGAGGATAACATCGATTATATTACATAATTATATATATTTTTGTAATGAGTTTTATACTAGACCACCATGAATCAGAATTTTTGAGGGTTTTTCATGAATGGTGTTAAATTGAAAAGAACTAGAGCCATACGTTGAAATCATGAGATTTTATAAGTTGAAAGCACCAGACACCAAAACTCCCCATTATTGGTGTTGATATTGTTCACAAATGGGGGATGGAATTCTAGGGTAATTTTTGAATCTAATTTTCGGAATAATAAATCCTAGTATATTTTTATTACATATCAAAGTGGTTAAATCTAAAAATGTGTAGAAATTAATATCCAAGATGAAATAATTTTTTAGAAGACATATTTACCCAGTTTATTATAGAATACTTATCATTATTGACCACAATGATCATTTTAATATTCCTATTATTTTTAAACCAATGAATTGAAATAGATTTCAATATTACATGAGGACCCCATATCTTCTAAAAACTAATGGAAGAGAGGAATTTTCATACCAGGAGATCAATAGAATCTTAGATAAATATTTAAGTATTTATCATAATTATTGGACTACTAAACATGATTAAGTAATTTTGGGTAACAAGGATTCACAAAATACACCAATCTGAATGTTCTCATACCCATTAGTCTTTGGGAAAACATATACGCCTCCTATAGAACAAAAGAATAAATCTTAATGAACTTTAAACATGATAAAAATGGATTTTAAATACACATAATAAAATATTTTTCTATAGATGAATGTATTGGATACGATAAGGATGAAATCATATGGAAATGTTTTGATCTAGAAATAGAAAACCAAAGTCTAGCATGATAGAATAATTAAACACATTTTTTTAAATTGAGTGACATGGTTCTTCTTTTTAACTCAATTCTTAGGTTAATGGTGAATTTTACAACCTTGGTGTTTTTTGGTATTAATTGTTTATTTGTTTCATAAATTTTCTTTTTCTTATAATTTATTATGTTTTTAGAGCTTTTTGACCCTCTAGGAAGGTCTAGCTAGAACTTCAGGTAATTCATGGTGTGACCATAGGTGGTTCACCAACTAGTATATACTATCTTCAATAAATTTTATAAATCTATGGGAAATTCTAGGCACTAATGGTTAATTAAAATTAAATATTTAGTTATTAAATTGGGATTAAATAAACCTCTTAGGAAAACATGGGTTCTTGGGTTGGTTAACCTAGATAGTATGAGGTCCCCCCCACTAGCTATACTAGTGACATTGATATGGATGCCCCATTATCCAATGACATGTTCTAGACCGATCCACTAATTTAGGGCACACAACTAATTATTTATGTTGTACCTATAGGTACCCTAGACAAAGGTACTATAGGGTGTATTCCAATGGAATGGATTTAGAAAAATAATATTTAAAGACTCTTTATGAATAATTTTCTCTATTAGTAATATAATATGTTTATTATTTTCATTAAAATGTTAAAAATATATTTCTTTTATTATTTTCAAACTTTAATGTTAAGATTTTATAATAAAGGTTTGACTTAGAAAAGTTGGTGGGGTCTTGAAAGGGTTGATATGATCACACATTTCATAAACCAAAAGGTATATATAGACCATGTATTATTGATAAAAGATAGTTAATGGAATCACATGGAGTTGGTGGGAAGTCATGCAATATTGTATTAGGTTTATGTAGGCGACATGGTTCCTAGATGATACCTCATGTCACACAAAGATAAGATGTATATTATATAAATTATTTTATTACATTCATAAAGTGATAACTTATATATTATATCTCTATATCATTCACCAATATCATTTATTTTATTTTATATTAATGTATTTATAGGTATTTCCTTATTTGTGGCATGTTATTATATCTGTTGTAGAATTCTATTTATCATACTTTGTATTATGTGTTTGTTTGGTTCATTTTTTGTATTCTTAGAAAGATTGGGATACTAATATATGGTGATGCCATGCCATTTTCTTGTTTCAATCCCACTTTATCGTTATGTTAGAGAAATCTATTCCCAATGGTTATTCCTAGATAACCATAAACTTATTTACAACCTTTATAGATTTGGACTTCCCATTAGGCCTTTCCGAAACTCAGATTAGATGCCCGGAACAGGGGTGGACCCAGTAAGTTCATGAAAAAATAGTATTATAGATCCAAAATTTTTTATATTTTATTTGGGAAGTCTTCATTCATAAGAGTTAGGTTTTTTAGGGTCCAAGGGAGGTCAGTAGAATGGGGTTTATAGAAAATACCCTTAGGGACACTAGTTGGGTCATCAGGGGATATCGGGATATGGCATTTTAGACCAAGGTTTGTGTTATCATTACGTAATGTGTGTACTTACAACACTTAAGAAAGTTATAATAGAAATTATTAGGTGCATAGACAGTGTGTGCGGGCTATATACTGCACTCAGACCAACCATCAGTGTAGGATGTGGTTTTGATATTTTTCAAATTTTAATTGTTTTCTTCTATTTTCTATTTAATTGTTGGTATTATAATGAATAATATTAGTGAATATAATAATGTTTTGTGTTTAAGTATTTTAATTGATTAGAAATTCAAAAATTTTCAAGGTTACTTATATACAAGTGATGATTATATTTTATTTTTTCGTAGTCTCGTTTCTTGAGTTTTGATTTTTTTCTGATTTGACCATTAAATGGTTAATGGATTTGATTGTAAAAACCTCAGGGTGATGTTGTTTTATGTTTTTATTGTTTTTATGGATAGTTTATATGAGTTTAACATAATGGATAAATTTTTAAAACAGTGTTAAATGAGTTATTCGATAAATTTTTTAAATTTAAAATAAAATTTGATGAACCCTTGCTTTAAATTTTATAGAATGAAACAAGTATTTTAATTTTAGTGTTTTACTAAAGAGATTTGAATATAATTAAATCCTTGGTTTAAACTTTTCCACGATTATAGTGTTTTAAAATTAAAATAGTTTCAAGGTAATGTAACATGTTTTTCTTTATTTAATAGAATTAAAACTTATCAATAATTCCTATTTTTGAATTTATACATTTCAAAAATATTTTTTAAAATATTATATAAATATAATTTAACTATATTATGAGGATTATGGTTTGAAGGGATCTGAAAAACTAAATTGTTTCTTTATGAATTTTTATAATTAGTTAAATTACTTTATAATGGTCTCATTAGGGGATTTGAAACGCCTATTTTTTATTAGAGGATTAAGGGGAAGAGATTTAAAAATATAAAAAACCTATTTAACTAAACTAAAAATATTTTATTTTCATCTATCTATTTTATGAATTTGTTTCACCTTATGACCATTTGGATTAATGGTGAGTTGTGAATATATGAAGATGGGGTTTTTGTTTATGATAATAGTTTCATTATTTTTAGTGAGAGGCCATAAAAATAATTAAGTCTTACATCAAGTTAATTTCCACTAAATATGTTAGGTATCTTAGGATAAATTAAATATTTTAGTGGAAACCTAATTGTAAAGGGGACATTAGTTTTTTATGAATTAGTGTGTTTTTATTTATGAATGTTGGTTCTTCCGTGTTTTATAGATTCTATTTGAGTTATTTTATTATTTCAATATTCATAGTTTCATGAAAATGATTTAAAATCCCTAGTTCTATAATTTTATGATTCCTTGAAAATTTCAAAGATTTTGTTATAAATGATATGTTTGATTGAGCATTTTATTTTGATTAACTCTGTGGAAGCTAGGCCTCATAAATATATATTTTTATACCAACATCACTAGTAACAATATTTCCATAATTATTTTGGTGGTTAAAAGTATGGAAAATAACTTCTTAGTTTAATTTTAATCCTGAATTTTTATAAACATATTCCCTTATAACATTTATATTATTCAATTTGGGTATTTTATAGAGATTAAATTTTTATTTTATATATTTTTATTTTATGAGAATCATGTTTTAATAATTTAATGTAAATTTTACCTAATTTTAATTTTTAAATATAGTTAAATTTATTTTGGTAATCCCCTACATAAAATTCTAAATAGTGGGAAAATTTTCAATTCACCTAGTTAATAAAATTGAAATATCTCAAAATATGTATTTCATGAGAATTTATTTAAAAAATGTATCTTATATACCTTAAAAGGACAGTTTTCATGAAATAAAAACATGAGAACTTTCATGGAAATTTTAAAATATTATTTTTTAAAGAAAAATTTGCTGATAGGGTGTGGGTTTTGAAATAAAATAAAATATTTCATAAATAACACATGATATATAAACTTTTTGTTTGAATCATTTACAGTTTCATTTTATACCTTTATTAATTATTCTCATTTTTTAGAATGATTATTTGGAATGTTTTATAAATTTAAGAAAATCCATCAACATTTATCTTACTTATTTTAAATATTTAAAAGATTTAAAAAAGGTTCAGTTAATTTTGACGGTTTTTAGAAAATCAAGCGACTTAAAAACATATAGAACTGTGTTGGTTATGGGAATAATGTAGCACTAGAAAATTTATTGGTTTTAAAAATTATAATTTACATTAAGTGGATTGTTTCACAAATCAATGTTCCACATGAATATAATTTTAAGAATATTGTTGATTTGTATAAATATATATATTTATGTGTTTTGATATTATAATGAATGGTTTTATAGGATTCGGTTTTACCTTAGAGTCTAAGCCATATTTGGTTTCCAAATGAAAAATTTTCATGTTTCAAAAGGATTTTGATTCTTTAGTTACACTATTTTTATGTGCATTTTTCGTGATTTGGAATTATTATTGAGTTAGATTTTTATAAGACTTTTGTTATGTTGAACATTCATTTTTAAGAGAGTTTGATAGTTTTCAATTGACTCATTTGTGATTTTAATCTTGTTAGGGAATTTTAATCTATTTATTACTAAAGTTAATTGTAGTTGTATGTTGGGGTGAGCAAAGGAATAAGTGTTTTGGAGAATACCATGAGTTCAAGATGATATAATAAGTGATTTTATTATGTTTCAAAGGTTTATTGGGGAATACAGGTTTAGATATTGCAATTTTAAATGATTCATAGTCCTCTTTTCATCATGATTATTTTAGATATTGAAAATCTATTTGGTTATTTTAGATTAATATTACACATATAGTGGAACATCACAACTATTAATAGTTTCTCTACTCTAAAAATAACAATACTAATATTCCAAAAGAGAGTTATTTCTTGTATTGCAATAGTTTCCGTTCAACATTTCATTAAAATGTACGTTTTCATAAAAATATTTATATTTTATTTTTTGTTTAATTATCTTCTCTCAAAATGATCAGTGAAATTTTAAATTCTTCTTGTTTGGGGAAAAACAATTAAACAAATAGTTATTATTTGTGTGAAATTTTTTAGTAGGTTTAAATTAATTATTTGAGGGGTTTTATGTTGTGACCCATCCCTCGGGGCCCGTACCGTGACTACCCCAAGCCCGCTTTCTACAGGCCATGGGCAAGAAACTAGTACCAAAAATCATATTCCCTAAAACTGGGAAGGTATTGCCTTTATATTATGTAAACACACGCAACAAAATAAACAACAAGATACAACCATAAGTAAACTGTATAGAAAAAAGAGTGCTGGAAGTAAGAGGGGCAGGAATACAATCCCAACAGTAAAGGTACAAATACAACTGAAATACAATACAACTGAAGAAAGAGAAAGAAATCTGTTGGGTCATCCTCTCAGGATCCTACATGAAGGGTAGGTACATATCGTCTCCTCAACACTCCACGTTTGCCTGTCTCCTCTGCGTACCGACTCTCTGTGTGGTCCACCTCTGGGCCCCGTCTAGTCTTGGGACCCTCAGCCTCGATCAACACTATCTGTCGTCTGCACCAAACACAATAGGGTGCAGGCATAGCCAGTGCAGGGGTGTGTATAATGTTACTCAGTAGGGACCTTGAGACCCTTAAGGTCTCAGAAAATACACAAAGGATAAACCAAAAAGCATGAAATCAATTGAAAACCCTACTTAGGTATATGCCCATACATATACCTAAGTTATCATGTATACCCATATCAGTTATGAGGAAAACACATGGTCCATCTCAAAAGCCCAAACCCCAACTGTTCCACAAAGGAATGAATACCATGAAGGTAAGTACCACACATGTATGACTCATCTCACACCAGGTATATCATAAATACAGTAGTAAAGATGATTAGATGTAACTCCTAAATCATCTTACTCTGTTAAGAGGTATACCCAAGAAGGATCCTAAATCATCATCAGACACATAGAGGATCATAGTACATCATCAGACCCACATAATAATCTAGTACCTCTTCAGACCCACACAAGATCCTAGTACATAGTCAGACCCACACAACATCCTAGTACCTTGTCAGACCGACACAGGATCCTAGTACATCATCAGACCCACACAGGATCCCAGTTCCTCATCAGTACATCGTCTGACCCACACATGATCTTAGTACATCGTCAGTAAATCCTAAGACCAATACTGGATCCTAGTATATAGTCAGTACGTCGTTAGACCCACACAAGATCCTAGTACATCATCAGTACGTCATCAAACCCACATAGGATCCTAGTATATCGTTTGTACGTCGTCAGACCGACACAGGATCCTAGTATATCGTCAGTACATTGTCAGACCCACACATGATCCTAGTATATAATCAGTACGTCATTAGACACACACAAGATCCTAGTACATCATCAGTACATTTTCATACATACACAGGATCCTTGTACATCGTTTGTACGTCGTCAGACCCACACATGATCCTAGTACATTGTCACAACCAGTTGCAGGGTTCCCGCACTAAGTTCACTTGTCTCCGGGAGGGTCCGCTCCTCAGTCCACTGGTTGACACTCCAAATTCCATTAATTCCCATGAAAATGTATCCAAAGAACCACAACGTAATATGGGTCTCAACTCAATAGATGGGGCATCAATCAGATACTCGGTCTGTAAGTTATTATCCTTTTAGTTCTGAGGCCCCGATTGGATTGGATCTCGATACAACCCTGAAGTACCCCAAATTTATCCAAACCTCATGTGGGTTATACCAAAATCACCATCTCGCTCCAAGGTTTCCATCACCATAGACGGTTTGTCAAATGGACACCCGGTGAAAATGTTATGTACAAAAGTATGTGATGGGTCGAAACTGGTCTGGGTCCGGTCCGACCCGGCCTGGGCCGACCCAGATCAGGTCGACCCACCCCAACCCGCTGGGTCCGGCTTGGTCCGTGCTGGGCTGTCTAGCCCATGCTGGGTGGCTAAACCAGGTGGCCCAGCCTAGGTGGCCCTACGGTGTGGGGTGGCTGCGGTGTGATGGGGTTCCGCGGTGCGGCGGGGCGACCACGGTACGGCGGGGTGGCCGCGGTGCGGCGGAGTGGCCGCACTGCGGCAGGTTTCCTAGGAGTGGTAGGTGGCCACGGTGTGGTAGTTCGTCGCGGATTTTGTCCTCCCTTCATTGTCACAACACAAGCCGCGGTTCTCTTTAATCGGGCGGTGTGGTCGCGCTGTCGCCTTCGTCACGACCAGTGGTGTGCCAGCCACCATATCTGAGTCCCACCGGTTCCATTCGCTGCCACCGGTCATCGTTCTCTTACGTTGCAAGGAACATAACAAAAACCTCAAGGAAATACGGAGATTTCGGGCCATGTTCGTTTGGCCCACACCCTCCACGTTTGGGTGGTAGCAAGAGGCATAATAAATCTTGTATTAATAACTTCACGAATGGTAAGGGGGGTACTCTAAACATCAAACCCTACCTCGAAGGTTCATAGACACCGGTGAGGAGAGAAGGGTGGATTTCAGTTCACCATTTTCAAAGACATACCACGTTGGAGGAAGACATGTTCATTGTTGGAGAAGATGATGTGTTCTCCATTGAAGAAGATCTTCATTGGGAGGTGTTCTTTGTTAGATAAGAATAATCCTCCCAAAAGCTCTCCCCTTCCCCTTTTGCAATGGTTTCTACCAACAAAAACAAGTGTGGATCCAACACCAAATTAAATTATGTCTATCAATTTAATTTTCATGGCACAATTAATTGTCATCAATAATTAAAGGTGGGTGGAAAAATTAAGGGGGAGGAAATTCGAGAGACTTCTCCACATTAAAGAGGGTGTTTTTAGTTCGGGTGGTACCCACCATTTAAATAAAAAATGGAGGGTTTTAGTTCAGGTGGTCCCCACCTCCATAACCCATGTAGAGGGGTTTCAAGAATAAAAAAAATGTTAAAAAATTTTATTTTTATTTTTCCACGAAAAAGTGAAAAATGAAATTTCACCCACGACCTACTGCGATCGAGGTGTAGGTATCCTTAAGTGAATACCGGTGTTGTGAGCTCAAAAGTTTCATCGGATTTTAATTCTGAGCACTGGTTTAAAAGTTACAAGTACTCTCTCACATGTTTACTGAATGTACCCGAAATGTTTTTCAGAAATTCATTATGAGCACACTGGGCCAGGGAATCACGTGCTGTCAATTTTCACAGGCTCGTAAAATTTCCATATAATTAAAAAAAATACATGGAAATTTCAGGTCATTAAATTTTCCCCACTATATGGATTTATGTCCCTATAAGCCACAATTCAAACTAATGAATGAAGTGGGGGTACTGAGCATGAATCTGAGCCACCTGCTCCCTCGTTCTCTCCTGGAGGTTTCCATGTTGCCAGAGAATGCGCACCATAGGTATCGACCGTCCATGAAGGACCCAATCATTTTGATCCTCAATATCTACTAGAACCTCCATAAATTTTCCCCCATCATCGACGTCCAGCTCACTATGGTCGATGATGTGAGAAGGGTGGTGCACATATCTCCTCAGCGGGGATACAAGGAAGACTTCGTTCACCCGGTGCAACTGAGGTGGAAGAGCTAAGCGGTAAGCCACATCGCAAAATCTACTGAGGACCTAAAAAGGTTCGATGAACCTAGGAGACAACTTCCCCCCCAACAAAATTGTCAGAAACCTCACCGAGGTGAGACTCGTAGGATGACGTGGTCACCATCCTCAAAATCCAGAGGTCTCCATCTCCTGTCGGCATAAGAATTCTTCCTGCTCTGTAGGGTCTTCATCTACTCTTGGATGATCTGCAACTTCTCCGTGGTAGCCCGTACCATCTTTGGTCCTACTAGTGCTGACTCCCCTGGGTCAGTACAACACAAAGGTGATCTTCAAGGTTGCCCGTACAATGCCTCGAAAGGTACCAACCCAATTTTGGAGTGATAACTATTGTTGTATGCAGACTCCACCAAAGGCAAGTGATCTACCCAACTGAAACCGATGTCGAGGACACAAGAACATAGTCTGCTCAGTCTGGAAATCCATATGAGGATGGAAGGTGGTTCTCAAATGAAGTTGCATCTAGAAAGCCTCATACAACCCCTTCCATATCTAGGAAGTGAAACATGCATCAAGATCAGAGAAAATTGTCGAGGGTACTCCATGTAGCCACACAATCTTCTGCAAATAGAGGGGTCCCAAGATCTCTACTGAACTTTGCTCTCTGATCAGTAGGAAGGGATCCGACTTGGTCAGTCGGTCAACGATCAACCAGATAGAATCATGTCCCCTAGATGTATGTGGAAGTCCTATCATGAAGTATATGGATATCCCATCCCACTTTCACTCTAGGACCTCTTGAGGCTGAACCGAGCCTTCTTGTACCTAATGATCCTCCTTCACATGCTGACAATTGAGGCACCAAGAGACAAACTCTGCTACTAATTTCATTATTCCTAGCCACCAGTGCTGTCGTCAGAGATCCTGGTAAATCTTTTATTCTCCTAGTTGTACCGCTATAGGGGATGTGTGGAACTACCTCATCACTTCCTCCTAAAGAGACACTGGTACCTTGGTACATCCTCTGAAGAGAATGACAAGCTCCCCATCATTTAGAAAAACAATCATGTGCCTGTCCTGTGGATATCTGAGCACATCGAGCCTCGTAGTCAATATCCCCACGCTACACATCCCTGACTCATGGAAGAAGTGGGGGAGTGACTATAAAAGTTTGATAAAACGCTGGTCCATCATGATCTATAAAGGATATCTGCAAAGCGTCCAGCTGCTCTGTCACCTCGCCTAGTAGCTGTATACTAGATCACTTGTTGAGTGAATCTACTACAACGTCACCCTTCCCAAAAGTAAAGACTATCTCAAAGTCATAGTCCTAGAGGAACTCAATCCAATGTCGTTGTCTTCGGTTTAGACCCTTATGAGAGAAGATATACCTTAGACTCTTGTGATCCGAGTAGACTAAACAATTCTCACCCATCAAAGAATGTCGCGACATTTTCAAGTCAAAGATTACTGATGCTAATTCTAGGTCATGGGTAGCATAGTTCTGCTCATGTTGTCTTAGCTATCGAGAACCATATGCGATCACTACACGCTCCTGCATCAGGACACATCTGAGCCCGTTCCCTGACACGTCTAAGTAGACTACATACCCAATGCCCTCCTCTGGAAGCCTCATGATGGGGGCACTATTCATCCTCTTCCTTAGCTCCTAAAAACTCTGCTGGCATCTTTCCGACCACACTAAGGGTTTACCCTTCTTCATCAATGCTAATAATGGTGTTGCAACTCTGGGGAAATCTGGCACAAACCTCCAGTAGTATCCAGCCAAACCCAGGAAAATCTGTACCTCCATCACACTCCTGGTTTTCTCCCAAGCAAGTACCGCCTTATTCTTTGATGGATCCACTGCAACTCTAGCCTCCAAGATGAAATGTCCCAGAAAGTGAAGCTCTCGGATCTAGAACGGGAACTTTGAGAGCTTACCATAAAGTTTGTGCTCTTAGTGTGTGTCCAATACTACCTAAAAATGATAGGCATGCTCCTCCTCAGTAGCAGAGTAGATTAGAATGTCATTAATGAAGACCACTACAAAGCGATCAAGATATGGATGAAAGATCATGTTCATGAGTCCCATGAACACTAATGGAGTGTTGGTCATGATGAATGGAATGAACAAAAACTCATAATGGTTATACCGACATCAGAAATCCATCTTCTGCACATCCTTATCTCGTACTTTGAGATGTTGATAGCCTGATCTAAGGTCTATCTTTGAGAACCACCGTGCCCCCTTTAGCTGATCAAAGAGGTCATCAATCCTCGGGAGTGGGAACTTGTTCTTCATAGACACTTGGTTCAGGTGCCGATAGTAAGTGAAAAGTCTCAAGCTCCCATCGACCTTCTAGGCGATTAAAATTGGGGCTACCCAAGGAGAAACACTGGGTTGGATGAATCCATTCCGTTGCAAGTCCTCTAGCTGTACCCGCAGTTCAAAAAGCTCCACAGGAGCTATCAGATACACCGGTGTATATATTGGTGCCGTCCTGGGGTACAAGTCAATGTAAAATTCCACCTATTTATGAGGATGTAGACCAATAACATCATTAGGGAAGACATCCACGTACTGGTCCACCACAACAAGATAACTCAGACTCTCCACAACAACCACTCCAAGGGTATGGCTAGCCGACTGATGTTTAATTGGATTCACCCTCCTCCGGGTAAGTACATCCAGTGTTTCAAAGGATCCCTTATTGCCGGTGAAGGTAAAACTAGTCCCATCCAATGGGACACACCACACATTGTTCCGAATATAGTCAATCTGATCATGGACTGTAGATAACCATTCTATACCCAAGATGTTGTTGTAAGGCCTTGACCCCGCTACTAGGAGATCCTAGCCGAAGCTCTCGCCTCCTAGAGTTTTCTTGTACTTCCAGCACCAGTGCGTGATCGTCAAATCCGCCCCCGTAGGAGTCTCTAGCTGTAAGGATCGAGCCAACGGCTCTGCCAGAATCTCCAAGCTCTAAACGATGGCAGTGGAAATAAAAGAATGACTAAAATCTATGTTTATAAGTACTGTAGCTAAGGTGGAGTAGACATAGATCATACCTTGTATCATATCCAGAGCGCCATGGTCATAGGACTCAGCTGCTTGGAGATGAGATCACCCCTATCCAACTACTCCCTATGGTCAGGGTGGACCTCCTAGTGGTGGTGGCGGTAACATCTCAAATCGTCTCCCGCCGCGAGCTGCACAACTATCTCCTATACCTCGTCTGCCTGCTCCCTACAGAACTACTCGATTGAACCTCTATCTCTACCTAGGTAGTCCTTCGACCATCTTCTGATCATTTGCATGGCTGGTCGGGCAGTCACGAGCCATGTGACCCTGCCTGCCGCATGTGAAACACTACCTGATCCTCGCATGACTGACTCTGGCTTTGATACCCCACACAATAAATCCTAATCAAGCAGTCATCCACCTGTTGGTATGGTCCTCTTGGACCTCTGTGACATCTATCTACTTCCTGTTGCAGAAGACTCCACTACATGATGACTGGTAGTGGGTCTCACAGATGGTGACTGCTTAGCAAGAAATCTCTCCACTAAGAGGGTGCCCTCTAACACCCCCTCCAACGTCGAAATACTGAGAGAAATCATTGAAGCCCTGATCTCTTACCTGAGTCCTTGATCAAAGGTCCAGGACCTAAAGAATGGTTCCCATACCATATTGGTGGAGTAGAGTTAGAGGTCAGTGAACCTCACTGAGTGTTGAGCCATAGTCATGTTGCCCTATTACAGATGAAGAAGCTCTTGTATGCGCACTACGCGAAGAGTTTATGGGACAAACTCTACCCGAAACAGGCTATCAATGTATGGCCCGAGAATTTTAATCTAATCGTGAACTTGGAGCATCAAGATACACCATTTTCCTGTAGAATACTAGAGACAAGTATCACCATGAGATCAGCTGGTGTCTCTACCAGTCGGAAGACTCTCACTATGTCCTCCAGCCAATCCTCAGCCGCCTGTGGGTCCACCTCTCCCTTGAACATGGGTGGCCTATGGTGCTAGAACTCATGAAATGTGATCAAGCAGTGTTCACCCTTTACTACTGGGGCTGGTGGAATCGGTGGCCCAATGGGTAATGGTACCACTGTTGCCTCCACTGGTGCCTCTATAGGAAGAAGACCCTGCACCGAGGCCTCCTTGCTCGGTGGGATATCAGTGCATACTATATCCATAACCCTATATGGCTATCTGTGTGGAGTAATCCTGAAAATAAACAGGTGTTCCAAAAACAATAAGTTATACCTAGTGAGATGACTCAAAGAGATCACAATGAAAACTCTTGCAAACACACACGCAGTCAGCATTTTCGTGCAGTGAGTCAGAAATCAGAAGACAGGGTCCTGGTGTATGGATATGTCGACCGCCACACCAAAAATGGATTCCCTAAAATGATAACCACACTCACTAAATTCAACACTATTACCATTAAGAAGATCTGAGTCCCATGTTCTATAGTATAACTGACTCATCTGATACCAATTTTTTGTGACCTGTCCTCTGGGGCCTGTGCCGTGACTACCCCAAGCCTGCCTTCCATAGGACAGGGGCTAGCGATTAGCACCGAAAGTCATACTCCCTAAAACCAGGAAGGCAATGAATTTATATCCTGTAAACACATGCAACAATGCTCATAGCAAGATACGAACATAAGTAAACTGTATAGCAAAAAGTGTGTTGAAAGTAAGAGGGGCCAAGATACAAGACCAACAATAAATGTAAATGTACAACTGAAATACAATACCACTAAGGAAAGAGAAAGATAGCTACTGGGTCATTCTCTGAGGTTCCTACATGAAGGGTAGGTACATACCGCCTCCTCAGCACTCCATGTCCACCCATCTCCTCTGCATACCGATACGCTATATGGTCCATATCCAGGAACTGTCCAGTCCTAGTACCCTCATCCTCGATCAACATTGTCCGTTTTCTCCACCAAAAAAATAGGGTGCGAGCATAGCCCGTCAAGGGGTGAGTATAATGATACTCAGTAGGGACCCCGAGACCCTTAAGGTCTCACAAAATCCACAAAGGATAAACCACAAAGCATCAAATCAACTGACAACCCTACTTTGGTATATTCCCATACTTATACCAAAGTTATGAAGTATACTCATCTCATTCATGAGGAAAACACGTGGTCCAACTCAAAAAGCCCAAAGCTCAACTGTTCCACAAAGGAATACCACGAAGGTAAGTACCACATAGTTACGACTTAGCTCACACTAGGTATATCTTAAATACAATAGTAGAGATTATTTGATGTAACTACTGAATCATATTACTCTATTAAGAGGTAGACCAACCAAGGATCCTAAATCATAGTCATACCAATATATGATCTTAGTACATTGATAGACCAACACAAGATCCTAGTACCTCATCAGACCCACACAAGATCCTAGTACAACGTCAGACCCACACAAGATCCTCATACCTCATCAGACCCACACAAGATATTAGTACATCATCAGACCCACACTGGATCTTTGTACTTAATCAGTACATAATCAGACCACCACATGATCCCAGTACATCGCCAATACATTTTCAGAACAACACTAGATCTTATTACATTGTCAGTACATCATCAAACCCACATAGGATCCTAGTACATCATCATTACATTCTCAAACCCACACAAGATCCTAGTACATTGTTAGTACATCGTCAGACCCACCCAGAATCCTAGGACATCGTCAGTACGTCGTCAGTCCCAAACATGATCCTAATATATCGTCAGTATGTTGTCAGAACCACACAGGATCCTAGTACATCATCAGTACGTTGGCAGACCCACATAGGATCATAGTACATCGTTAGTATGTCATCAGACCCCCACATGATCCTAGTACATTGTCACAGCTAGCTATAGGGTTCCCGCACTAAGCTCGCTTATCTCCGGGAGGGTCTGATCCTCAAGCCACTGGTCGATAATCCAACTTCCATGAAGTCCCACTATGAATTACCCCAAAGAACCGCTACGTAAGGGATCTCAACGCAACAAACATTGCATTAATCAAAACCCGGTCTTTAAGTTATTATCCTTTTAGTTCCTAGGGCTTGGTTGGATTCGTGCTCGATCCAACCCGACTGTACCCCAACAGTACCCAAACCTCATGTTGGGAATATCAAAAGGATAATATCACTACAAGGTTTTAGGTGCTGCAAACAGTTCGTCAAACATACGCCTGGTGCCAAAGTTATGGCCAAAAGTATGGGATGGGTCGAAACTGGTCTGGGTCCGGTCTGACCCGACCCAACCCGGCCTGGGCCGACTAGGTTCGGGTCGACTCGACCCAACCCTCTACGTCCGGACGAGCCCGATGTGTGACCCAGCCCATGCTGGGCCTCTCGGCCTGCGCTGGGTGGCCTGGCTCACATTTGGCGGCCCGACCCACGCTGGCCAGTCCAACCCACATTTGGAAGCCTAACCGAGGGGCCCATCCTGGGCGGCCCAGTGGTGCATTGTGGCCGCAGTGCAGTGGGGCATCACAATGCGGCAAGGCAGCCGTGGTGTGGTGGGTTTTCATGGTGCGGCGGGCGGCCGTGGTGTGGTTGGGTGGCTGTGGTGCGGTAGTCCGCCACGGCTATCTAGCCCTCCTCCCTTCGCTGCAGCGACACGAGCTGTGGTTCTCTTTCATTGGGTGGTGCGGTTGCACTGTAGCCTTCATCAAGGCTGGAGGTGTGCCAGCTGCCATATCTGAGTCCCATCGGTGCCATTCTCTAGCACCATTCTCCACTCTCATCCATTGCGAGGAACCTAACAAAAACCTCAAGGAAATGCAGAGAGGTCATGCCATGTTCGTTTGGCCCACACCTTCCGCATTGGGGCAGTAGCAAGAGGCTTAATAAATCTTGTATGAAGAACATCAAGAATGGTAAGGGGGTACTCAAAACATCAAACCCTACCTCGATGGTTTGTAGATGTCAGTGAGGATTGAAGGGAGAACATCAGTTTGTCATGGTCGAAGACCTCCCACATTGGTGGATGAAAAGTTCTTTTTTTGGAGAGGATGACTTGTTCTACATTGAAGAAGATCTTAATTGGGAGGTTTTCTTCATTGGAGAAGAATAATCCTCCCAAAATCTCTCCCCCTATCCTTTTCCAATGGTTTCTCCCATCAAATAAAAGTGTGGATCCAACACCAAATTAAATTAAGTCTTTAAATTTAATTTTGTTGGCACAATTAATTGGCATCATTAATTAAATGTGGGTGGCATAATTAAGGTGGAGGAAGTTCAAGAGACTTATCCACATTAAAGAGGGAGTTTTTAGTTCGGGTGGTCGCCACTATTTAAATTCAAAATGCGCGGTTTTAGTTCGGGTGGTCCCCACTTCCATAACCCATGTAGAGGGGTTTCAAGAATAAAAATAAAATTTAAAATAACTTTATTTTTATTTTTGAACGAAAAAGTGAAAAACTAACTTTCACCCTCGACCTACTATGGTTGAGGTAAAGGTCTCCTTAAGAGAATACTGGTGCTGTGAGTTCAACGGTGTCCTTAGATTTCAATTTCGAGCACCGATTTAAAATTTAAAAAAACCAGCTCGCACAGTTATTCAACGTACCAGAAAAAAAGTTCAGAAACTCATTCTGGGAACACTGGGCCTTGGAATCACGCGCCGTCAATTTTGGCGGACTTGTAAAATTTCCATATATTTAAAAACATTTAGATGGAAATTCTGGGTCATAACATTTAAATATATTTGTAATTGAGAAATTTATAGTGGATATCATATAAGATTATGATGTAGTGTCTTTTTTGAAATTAAATTTTATTTACCCTAGACACAGCTCTATGAATTGGAAAACATCAGGTTTCTTAAAAGAATTGCTTTTATGTTCAATATTCTAATGAATTTTTGATTTTAGATTTTATCTAGGGTATTTATGGATTTCCATTATTTAGTTCTTATTTAGTTGGTTTTATAGATTATTGGAACGTCTACTTCTCATGATAAACTGATAGTCTCATAGTTCTATATCTTAATATAAGAGGATTCTATTTATGGTTGGTAGATCCACCATAAAAATCTTATAATTTAGATTTGATATCATTTTGTATGTTATTAGTTAGTGTTTTTATCCAATGGGAAGATAGAAGGAATTTTTGATGGTGGAAATTAATATATTGTGGTGAATTGTCGCACCTATGGTGTTCCTTTTGGGTAAGAATTATATATTTGGTTCTGGATTTTTCATTTTCATAGACTTTCTTGGTTTTCTAGTGTTTTTAGACTCTCTTGGATACTATAACTGAAAATAGTGGGTTGTTTGTTGGATGACTAGGGGTGAAATCATGGTAATATTTGAGGGAAAATGGGCTTCCCTATTGAAAAGTGGATTGAGGCCCGACCCACTATTTTAGGCCGTGACTAGTTATATCAGGAAGTTTTAAAGTGTGAACCTTTGTATCACATCATGATGCATGATACCCATGTTTTAAAAACAAATATTTTACCATTTTATCTGAAATGTGTATTAAATCCTTAAATATCATTTCCCTCCACCACTTGACCCTCACCCCTCTCCCTTATTTGAAGTCTCTCCCCCGATTCTCCTTTCTTGTGATATTATGGACTATTCATTAAATTTTGAAGGGAATTACCAAGGAAAGGGTTCCCTCCCTATTCCATTGGCTTCCACAACTATTGTTTTTTTGTTTTCATTTCTCCATGAAGACATGGTGTCTTAAATTTTTTTATATTGCAACTTTAATGGTATGAATATTGATGTTAGGTTTTATTTTGGGTTATAAAGGGTCATCCTTTTTCATTACATGTGGTTCTACTTCATTGTTTTGTGTTCTAGCTCAATTAATGTTGGTGGCTCCATATCTTTTCGTTTGTTAGGAAAAAAATTATTTATTGCCATTTCTAGTTTATTTAAAATATATCATTGACGATATTATATAATATTTGGTGAAACAATTTTTATATCCCTTTAAGATTAATTTTTTTTATGATTTGGAATTGTAAAGTGCATGGTTTAAGTGGAGTTTGGAACTTATTATGAAATTTGAATTCAGAATGACATGATTATTGATTGACATGGGATAAAATAGAGATAATGGGAAACAATGGTTACTTATGTTGGGTAACATAGACAGGATCAGTCCCCCGCTACTATCTATGCAACTGATGTAATGGGAGATCCCCCACTGGGTAGTGACATAGTTCCAGACCCATTTCACTAATTGAGGGACCTAACCCATTTAGTGACATAGTGTCTTTAGGTTCTATATCCATGGTGACTATACATTGTATCCCATATAATTGATTTACAAACATAACATTAAAATCCTCTTTAGGAATTCATCAATATATTAGTAGTAATCTAAATTGTATCTTATTTTCATTAGAATGTTTCGAAATTTATTTTCATTTATTATATTCAAAATATAATTTTTAGTTTCTTTATAAAAGTTATGATATGAAACACTTGGTGATATCATACCGGGATTGATATGATCACACCCATTATACCACAAATTATATATGGATATATCATTTTAACTAATGTAAGAAAGGGAAAGGCACTGATTTGAGGTGGTTGGTACTCATGTTTGATTATTTTTTGTTTATATAGGTTACATGGTGGTGGTATGGTACCTAATGTCACTTTTGGATGGTTTTTTAGGTCTTAAAACTATTTTGGGGATTTTATATATTGTTTAATTGTATATTTTGTTTCCATATCATCCTTCCATTCCATTACATAAATTTTTTATTCAAGTATGCATGGGTATTTAATGATTGGTGTGATGTTCTTATTTCTATAATGGTTTTATTTTTATTATTATGTTTTTTATGTGTTGATTTGGATATTATTATCTAATTCATCAATATATTGACCAACTAATGTATGAAGAGTCAATTCAGAGTTCTTAGGTCAGACCTACATTACGGTTATCATGATAAAATCATTTCTAAAGGGGATTCACGGATTCCTTGGTACTTCTTTATGGACTATGGGGATCATGAGAACCCATATAGTGTTTCCATGGGATAGATTGGTTTCATAGATTGATGGTGTACTAGGTTGGTTCATGTTAATTGAAAATATTAAATCAAAATGGCCAAGGCTACACAACGTCACAATATTTTAACTACACAGTGTTGTTAAAATTTTATGTACGAAGATGCCACCACTCAAGGTGAACGGTCAACACTTCAAATTTTAACACATTTTATATTCGGTAGGTTTTTTTGAGAAAATTGATTAAAAATTATAGAATGTTTATCTAGATAATGATTTTAAATCCAGAACTGGTTGGGAGGGAACCTAAAAAGTTCAACATTTCATGATTTTTCTTTTCTTACACTCTATATATTTATTGGGTTGGTTGGATAATATACCTCAATTAAATTAATTAGAAATTATGGTTGAATCACCTATTAATATTCATATATGGATCCCTCACGAGATATTCCAAATGGTAGAGAGGATAAAGATATTTCTCCATGGGTGATTCTTTGTTCAAAAGTTGTAGATATTTGACCAAATGAAGAGACCATTAGAGTAGGATGACACAACATTATGCATAAAGACGAAGCCAAGGAATTATGATCCAATGGAATAAAAAGAAAGATCTCTATCTATTCATTTAAATAATGATATAAAACTAATCACTTACTCATAGAAAATTAATATTTTGTCTATGTCCATTTTAATATTATTGTTTTTTAGGTAATAAAATTTGTATGTGTGGGAATTTTTTAGTTACGATCAAAATTTTATTAGATTTTTATCTTTTCATGACTTTTTATCATCGAAATGATTTATTTATTTTGGTTTTATATTTTTGATATGCTACTAGTATGTGTTTTCTCTGTTATATCATTACAACTACAACATTTTTTGAGCTTTATTTGACTCAGGCTACACCTTCATATCTATCTATATTTACTTAGAGAAGTTTAAACTTTTCTATTATATTTTATTTATACATCGAGAAAAAAATGTAAAATAACTAATTGAAATAAAATAAAATAGAATAAAAATAAAAATACTATCATATCTATCATTTTTTCCCTATATGAAAACTGATTTATTTCTTTAGTAACTCATTTGGAGACATACCAATTGTCTCCCATGTCATAATGAGCACATTATTTTTGTTTTGAATGACTTATTCCTAGATTCCATGATTTATATTATTCTTCATTTCAATCCATTCCTTGAAGATGTTTTTTTCTAGATTTTTTTTTTATTTTTTACATACTTATTTTCACTCATACTCATATATGTTGTCTATAATTATTTTTATTCCAATGGATAATCTAAAACATTTTTACATACCATTATATTTCTATTTTTGATTGAGGGAACATATGAAATCTTTTATCTTCCAGAACATAACTTTTTCCCCATAAAAGTGATAGAAATTTTGAATGTTACATTACAATTACAAAGGAATTTGTTTGTTTTATTTAGGACCACTGACCCACTAAGATACACTTTCATTTTCTCCATTATTTTTCCCTTAGAAGAAATGAATAAGGGTTTTAGGATGAGATCATAACCCATGAACTTCACTACCCATATCATGAATATTTACATATTCATTTCAACTGTAAGTGTGAGGGAAATATTCATTCAAGGTTAGGGTTGATTAAGGGACAATGAGTCATTTGATGCACATGGATAAAAATTATCTCATCATATTATTTATGATAAAGTTTCACCATAGATCCATTCCATATATTTATTTTTTGAAAAGGTAAAATATATTATTTTTTCTTCTAAATTTTTTTACATTTTGGTAATTAAATAATAAATCTTACCTTTAAGTATACCTATAAAAGTTATAAGCCATTATAGTAGAAGCTAGAGAGTTTCTATATGTTTAACATTCAGTGGTATTCTATTGAGTATAATATTCTTTTGTAAATTTATTTTGGATATTGTTTGATATCTAATTAATGGTGTTTTGGATCTATTACTGATATGTTTATTTTTCCATCATATTTGAGTGGGTAGTGTCCTTAAAAAATTGAAAAAAGAGAAAAACTAGAAGAAAAATTAAAAAGTCAAAAGAAAATGTTAATGTTTATGAAAAACCATCTGATGACCTCATATATCATTTAGACCTAACATTACGTCATCATGATCAATGTTTTCTTTTGATTTATACTAGTATAGATTTGAAATTCCAGGAAGGAATACGGCATGAATTATTTTTTTATGATAATTGATAATATGCTTGATCATAAATAGTTTTTAGTTATGATAGTAATAGTGAGGTAGGTGACATTTTGTATGAGTAATGATTATTATTTTGAAAATATTGTGAGTGGAAGGGAAAATATTTTTGAAAATAAGGATTTTAAATGAAGCATGATATTTTGTGGGTAAAAATATTGTTAATTTTTATACCAGGGATTTTTCTACTCCTGTGTTAGTAATATATTTATAATTTTATAATTTTAGATAACATAATTATCTTAAAAATTCTTATTTTTTAACTTACTTTTATCATTTCATATTATTTTAGTTAGTTTATATTTTTTTAATTAAAATGTATTATAATATTATTTTTTAATATTTTTTAGTATATTTTAATTTTTAACGTTTTTATGAATATTATAATAATTAAAATATTAGTGTTATTTTTTATGTGGAAAATTTAAAATAACGATTTTTAAAAATTACATGTATACACACATAATTATGATCATAACTAATTGGTTTTGTTAATGTTATTATCAGAATTCATTATTATTATCTAATTGTGTTCAATGTATGATTCAAATTTTAATTTTTTTGGAAATAATGTTAAGGAAGAAAATAGAAGGAGATCTCATCTCTTACATTTTATATGGGTTTATCAATCATACACCATATAGATATCAGCCTCACAGAGTCCAAAATACTACCCAGATTTTGCGAATCCCTATGTTGAAAAAACCACAACACTGCATCCTCCCCTATGAAACATATAACAAAAATACTATCATTCACTACCAATACTTCATACTTCTCTGGTTTTAGCACATACTAGGCTTGTGATGATGCTTCCAGGACAATCATACCCTATGAATTTGGTGACTTATAGAGGCTCCTCCGTCTTCATCACCTACTTTATAACATATCACTGAGCCTCCCTACCTTGAATCTTATATGTTTCTCCATCACCATGTCATGCATTTTCATCCTCCCACCAGAATGTAGGTCCATATATAGATACACACCAGGGTACTCCATCCTTGTTCACATCGGACATGCAACACACCAACGAACCCAGTTACCTTACTCCTACATCATATAACCATAAATTAATGGGAACACAAATATATAATCCTCATTTATCATAGAGTTCAATGCACTATACACACCACACCTATTCGAACTTTTTATGAGTACACACTAAGCATCAATATTATTCTATGCATAATTGTTCCATGTGAATGTGTAGTCAATAGTAGTTTTCATTAAATGTTGAAGCAGTGATGCAGATTGAGACTAACATCATTTAATTTGTGTAGTAATATTTTTCTTATTTTATCATTCTTATTACCATGTTAATTTTTTGATTTTAATGTTGGAATAATTTTATTATTTCAGGATGATAATTGGGTAATATAAATCATTTTTATGCCATTTCAATGTTTTTATTATATTATTAACTAATTATTTTAATTTATTTCCAAGTTAGTTTCTATCTTCCTAGTTATATTTATACTTGAGTTAATTTTTAAAAATAAATTTGGACAATTAAATTAATAATTGATTCAATGATACTAATAATGTTAACATTTTCATTACATTAGAACAAATAAGTGAGGAATCTTTTTATGAAATAGATCATTACATTTTTTTCAGATAGTTTGAAACTTAAATTTGTTTCCAAATTTATTTAAAAAACAAATGAATACAAATTTAAATAAATTAGGATTTAAAGTTTGGATTCTTAGAAAAGGATTATGACTTTTGAAATGGAAATGATTTGAAAAAATAATTATTTAATCATTGGGGAAAAAATAATTATGGTGTGTATAACAATTATTTTATGATCATAGAATAGTTAGGATAAGGGAAAAAATAAAAAAAATAGGTTGTGGGGGTGAATTTTGTTCATTTAAGAAACTTGATAGAAACAAAACTTCCCTCATGAGATTAAAGTGATTCTTTCATTATCTCTTGTAGAAGAGTACTGAACAAATAATAACAGAAGAAAAGAACGCAATGGTGTATAATAGTTCTTGAAAATAGGATACCTTATTCAACTCCACCAAAAATATCTCTATTAGCACAGTGATTTTCACTAGTAAGTCCTTTTTCCTTGAACCTCTACAATTGAGTACAATATATTAATATCTTACAATCAATGTTTTTATAGGGCCTTTAGGTTATTTTATAGGGAACTGAAATATACATAACTTAGTAAGAGAAGATGATACTCCACTAATGACAGAATATGATTAATAGATACTCAAAATAAATGGTATATCAGGATATAGATTATTTAATAACTTCAACACATAGTTGAAATAGCAACTGAAAGATGTGTATAATCTTTAATAAAACACATTAGTAGAAAAATACAATTCAATTTAAAATTGGATTTCATTAGAAAACATTATATAAAATACCAGGATAATGATAAAAAATGTATGTATTTAAATTATAACTATGATAAGTTCTTTGTAAAACTTTAGAAAAATATTAGCAAAAAAATAAAATTATATAGTTGATCAAATAAATAAGAAGCAAAACATATATACCTCTAAAGATTATATCTAGATGAAATGAAACGATATTATTTTCGAATGCACATCTGTATCTTTGGAAGAATAACATACATATATTAATAATATGAAAATCCTATAATTTATAATGAATAGTGAATTTATTTAGTTTAAAAAAGCTCTATGAATATCACATAATGAATAGACAATATTTGAATTCAAAACATTGAAAGAAAATAATAGTTTCACTTATGAATTTACTGATTTAATCTTTTGAATACAATCCTTTGAATAAAAATTTTAAAAAAATTACATAGTTATTTAATTTCGGTGAGAAAATTTTAGAAAATGTATAAGTAATATATAATTCAAAACTCAATTATTTTCTAAATAAAGTGTTGAGGTAATCTCAAAAAGTATAGTTGATAACATTATATTAATTAAAGAATCAGGGATAAAGAACCATTTGTTTTTTTAAATGTATGGTTTCTTCAAAAAGTATGGTTTTTGATCAATACTTATATTCCAAACATAATATATACAAACCTTAAATTATGTTTAAAATGTTGGGTATGAAAAACAATTCTAGAATACTTATAAGGATGTCTAGAATACTTATACTTTGATAAATCAAATAACCCCCCATTGTTTAAAGACAAAAATTAGACCCCAAAATAAAAATAATCATTTTAGTAATTATTATCCTGGAACGTACATAATATTACTTCATTTTCAATATAAATGATGGTGTTTATGAGCATCAAAATAAAGAATAAATAAATTAAATTATTGAATTATTACATGATAAACAATCTACCCCTTTTTTATGATCACAAAACCCAAAAAAAATTAATATTAAAAAAAAGTTGAAATAAAATTTGATAAATATGGGTATAAATAAATTTCAAGAAAATTTATAACTTATAAAGAAATATATTTTTATACAAAAATTTCTCCCATATATATTTTTTATTTTTTATCATTTTTATTTCTACACATTTCTTATATTGATTTGTCAGGATTTTATTATTTTTTATCTTTCCCTGTATATTTCTCCATAAAATTCAACATATATTTCGCCATTTTTTATTAAATCAAAATGAAATAATGAAACAGTAAAATTCATTTTTAATGTAGGAAAATAAATATATATAAGTGATACTTAAAGAATGAAAAATAAGGGAAAATCATATTTAGAAAAAATTATTAATAAATTTTGAAAAGATACATTGGTGGAAAAGAATCAATATTTTGAGGATGGTTAAACTATTTGTAATCAATATATAAACATTGAAATCTTTTAATCATAATATCTATAACTCTTTCTAGCAGTTCTATTATCTTTTTAATATCTTAATATCTTTGATCCACTTAAGAATTCGAGTATTATTTAACCAAAAAAACTTTTATATTATTTATATTAGTCTTAGTAAATCATTGAAATATGATTATATACATTTTAATTAGTATCCCCACTTTAAACACAAAATATTATTGTATATAAATTGAGATATCAGGAAAATTTTGAGACTTCCTTTGAAGACTTTCAAAAACATTTTTTGAAATAGAATATTTCTCCAACTATTCATATGATTTTCTAAATATTTTTAAATCTTCATAAAGATTCACTAATTTATTAAAAATATTAAATTTAGACACAAACTCTATTAGAATAATTCCATATTTCACTATTTTTGAATATTGAACTAACGGTTCTTTAAAAACATGGATTTCTATATCTTTGATAAAATATTTTTCAATTTATTCTTTAATAAAGAAAACTGTCAGTTCTCTCAACAGACCAGTCATAACATGAGGAAAATAATTACCCTTATTTTTATTTTGAGAATAACATTTCACTAAGATTTTAGATATAGTTCTATTCATTCCACTCAGATTGTATTCCTCATAAGTATTTTCAATTAGAATTTCAAATACGGAAGAAGAATGGTTTAATGGTGTTCAAGATGAATATTTTAGGGTTCAAAAGAGTATGAATAAAGGTTTCAATATGATATATTATAGGCGATATTTTAGATTCTCAAGCCAAAATATAGATTAGCCATTTTAGATTCTGATTACAAAAATACTTTTTTAAGAATGAAAAATATTTTGAAAGAAAATGTTACGTAATCAAATAACATTTTTGATAAAAATAAATTTTAAAACAATGTTTTATAAAATAAAAGATTAAATTAAGAACATAGTTTTGTAAAAATTAACCTATCTCTCTTTATATGATTCAAATTAAATATAAGCAAGTACTATATTCCTCCCTTAAATTATAACTCTCCTAGAGAAATTTTTTAATAAGATATAAAAAAATTTTAAAAAAAGTTTTAGACAAAATAGAATACATTGGGAATTTTGTTACATATCCTAATATTCAATTAAATAATATTTAATGAGTATTTATGATATAATCAAAATTTGAAAATATTTATTCATCACATAAAATAATATAGTGAGAAGTGTTTTAATAGTTTTGTTATAAATAAAATAAAAAATTTCTCCCCCTTTAAAAAATATATAATGAATTTAATTTGAATATTAATATAGAAATAAAATACTTCTTAGATTAACAAATTAAACTCTATGAATTTTTAATTTCAAAAATTCAATAATTTTAAATCACACACGCAATGATATAAAAATGATTTTTGATGGTCTACATGAACAATATATTACATGCAAGTTCTTTGTACCAATTTTCTTTTGCGCCCAATAGTGTTATCAACTAAATAATTAAATAAATGAATCTATTTATTTTGATTAGAGGCTATATAATTAATTTTTTATAACACTTTCAAATAATAAAAATGCATGATACCATAAAATTGAGGTTTCTAAAATAGCACTCAATTTCATAATATCTATTTATCCCATTGTGAAAACATTTAACAATACATATACTTTTTATTTTTGAAATAGGAAAAAAATAATTTCTATATAAATTGGGTTTTTATACATTACATCAAATACTATTTTTTCTTTAACTATTTTCGTTATATTTTTCCATGAATTTGAATTAAATATTTTTCTCCTTTAATAATAATTCTATAGGTTTTTTTAAATTATCAACTTTATCCAATAATATATTAATTTTAGTTTTCCGAAGATCTTAAGATATTATGGATGAATTAGATCTTAAATATATAATATGCATTTTAAAACTCTATTTATTTGTTGAAATACAATCATAATATTTTTAAAGTTTTATATTATCTTTTTTTAAGGATTTAATTTTTTCTTGAATGAGAAAACAATATTTATTAATGTCATCATAAGAAAAGATTTTGAAGTCATACTTTTGGGAGATAAATGTGTATACCTCATCTTGAGGATTCATAAGACACATATTTTCCATTTTATTTTCATTCTCTGCTTTAGATTTTGTAGTATATTCATCTCTTTAATCAGAAGTAGCACTCCGGTTATTCTTCTTGACTTTATTACCTTTTCTCTTTTAGTTATCTTACCTTTTATATTTAATCATCTGAAAATCAATATTATATGAAATTTCTCCTTACATTCATAGAATTTATATTATTTATTCATTTTATTCCTCTTGTTTTACAGTTTTATAAGTATTCTGTCAAGATCTAATAACTATTTTCTTGATTCTTGATAAACTAAACAAGATGATTCATATATAGTAGTTTTAAATGAAATATTGTTGTTTTTTATATAAATATGATTTTTGGATTTAACTTGCATATCAACTTCATACAACATCAAGGTGAAAAAAAGTTCATTTATTTTGAATCTTTAATAGTAGTGAATTTTCAAATAATAGTAGATATTTCGTTAGACATAGAGGGTAAATCACTAGAAACTTTTAAATATTGTTTTATTGTTTAATTTAGTCTCCCAAGGTAGAAATATTTTTGTAAAATTACATGAATATTCAATTCATATGAGTGATTCTATCATATTCATGCATCCTAAATGTATAAAATTTTAATTTTGTTGTATTTTACCATAGTTGTCTAACATTATCATTTCCTAAATAAGAAATAGAAATATTTTTCACCTATCACATTGAGATAATTAATTAATGTCATTAGTTCTTTTTCCATAAAAAATAGCATTCATTATTCTCAAATTAATATCATATTATTTCTCTTTATCATCATTTAATTTTTCCAGATCATCATCAAGATTTTCCTAAGGATCATCTACCATCAAATAAACTCTTATGCCAAGATTTTTCAAATAAATAATCATGCATTATTTGTATTATCCATAGTTATCACCATTACATAAAGGTGAATTGATCATTGACATAAATTCTCTAAGATAATCCTTTTGGAACTTCCTTTGTCTCTATGTTTAACTATTACTATTTAGAGACAAAATAAATATAACCACATGAGTCAAAACCCCTGTTACCAATTTTTTTTATTAGATAGATTCAACATAACCATCATGGAGTTAAAAAAGTATATCCAATGAATCTTTTCCTACGATGTTAGTTTTTGTTATTAGGAATAAATAACAAGGAATATCATAAATATATATAATGAAATAGAGCACAACCTATGATTCCAATTGTTAGGTTGGAATGAAAAATTTTAATACACAAGGGTGGAATGTGTTCTTTTAGGACAAATTATAGAAAATACATCCCCCATATGATTATATAATGTATTTCATTCTATCTTAAGGAAGAGTAATGATTAGAAAATAAAATTAAAAAAGAAAAACAATAATGTGTAGTGGTTCTATGCACAAGGATCACTTGTCCAGTCCACCAACACCCTCTCTGCGAGCATGGAGATTTTCACTAGTAAGTCATTTTTCATGGATCCCTTAAAATTGAGTGGAAGTAGATAAAACCATATAATTAAGGCTTTTACATGGACTTTTGGGTTTTTTATAGGGAACCAAAATATCCACTACTAAGTACGAGAAGCTGATACTCCACCAAAGACTGAGTATGACCAGAAAATAATCTAAACAGATAATATATTATGATGTAGATGTTGAAACAGATTTGGAACATAGTTTTAGCAATAGATGAATGTTTTAGAAGATATTTAATAAAATATATTAGTAGAAAAATATTTTTCAATAAAAAATAGGATTTCATTTTATAGTAGTTGAGAAATCCAAGGTAGATGATCAAACATTAATGTTTCCAATGTATAACACTAATAAGTGGTTTGTCTAACTACATCAAGATATTAATAATAAAATACAAGATGCAGATAAAAATCAAAACATTCATGTATCCAAAACATATATTTAGAGGCAGAAATATGTTACTATTTCCAACACACATATATATCTTCAGAAGAAGAACATTTCTCTCTTTAGAAGTGGAATATTTTGGTATTCATCATGAGAGTAAAATTATTTCAGGTAAACAAATCTAGAAATAACACATGATAAATTGTAAATATATTAAATCAAAGAAATTAAAAAATTTGTTACATATTTTATAAATATGAAGAAGTTAATATGTTGAATATGAGAATTTAAATCAATCTTTAAACGAATTTAAAGAAATATTTAATTTAGGTAAGTATATTTTATAAAATACAGAAATAATCCATAATTCAAAACTCTATAATTTACCAAGTCAAATGATGTGTTTATCTATGTAGTGATAAACTACAAAAGTATGGTTGACATAATACGATTTATTATAAAATAGGGATGATTAACCATGTGATATTTATTCCAACATAGGTTTAATTCCAAAAGTAGGGTTTCTAATCAATAATTTTTTTAAAAACTTAGGGTATACAAACCATACATTCCACTTAAAAAGTAGTGTATGAATAGTTGTTTCAGACAACTTATAAAACACATGTATAACTCTTATACTTTTAGAAATCAAATAACCTCCCTTGGGTATAAGGCCAAATATAATAGCAGAATAAAAATAATTATTGCTGTAATTATAATCATGAAATTCACTTAATTTAACATCATTAGAAACATAAATGTGGGTGTTTTTGAGTATGAAAATCAAAAAGAAATTAGTGAAATTGTGGAATCATCACATTCTCAACTAGAATCACAAACACCTTTTTCTAATCAAGTTCTCAGTCACTATTTAATTGTATTTTTTATTTTTATATATCAATTTATTTTTTAGTTTTAATCTAAAAAATATATAAATAATATTTGAAATATTTTCCTTTATTGATTTTATACCTAGAATCTATTGATAGAGAACCTTTTTAGTGACATGCACCTCATTCTCTATGTGGTTTGACCTTGATAAGTAAATCAATAGTAGCTGGTAGGTTAAACATTTATTAATTCATAATGTTTTGATAATACATACCATAGATCCAACTCTATACTACTTATATTTTCTCACATATATCATTATAAATATATACTCGACTATAAAATCATGTGAATATTTTAAAAATTATTCAAACATTATAATATATAAATATCCTTGATTTAAAACAACACGATCTTTTAAATAAAATGCAATAGATTTTTTAAGAGGTTGAACTTGAAGCAGTTAGGAATTCAATAGACAAATAGGGGGCCTCTGGGACCAAGTCATGTAATAAGGAATCTGAGTATTCATCAGACGATATTTAAGGATACACCCAAGGTGATTGGGTTTCAAATCCATGACACAGCAAGAACCGTAGGGGTACTTGGAAAGTGAGGAATGATTATTCATTTTTTCCTTCACTAAGGGAGACCAGATCAGTGATGAAATTGAAGGGAAGTGTTCCTCCCCCCATGGTTGATTCTGGATAGTAGCGGGAGCATGGTGTGGTGAGTGAATATTTTGTGGAGTTTCTTATGAACCCGTAAGATGAAATTGTTGAATCAATTTTGACAATTAAGGATACTAAATAAGAAGCTGATAAGATGATGGAATGGTCATTAAGGGTGGTTACCAATGAGGAGAAAAGTAACTGGACTGACCAACATGATCTAATATTGATTATGGTATTCAATGCTAGAAAGATCAATCAATAAGAGTACATCCAGTCTTTGGACAAGCTGGTTTATCAGTTCAAATTCATTTTGAAGGACGATCCATACTCTCTGGTTAATACTATTTCTTGGAAATTAAATTTGGAGAACAAATCAAATTGACTGAAGTTTTACTTTAATGGTTACATTATTTTCATTATTTCTTGAACTATGGTTTCTAACTTTATCATTAAAAGTGTTTTCTATAATAAAAATTTAATTTTCAGTCCTTAAAACTCTAGATATTTTACAGAAACATATTCTCATTTAATTTTTATCAAATTATTCACTATTATTTATGATTTATTATCCATAAATATTTATCATCAATTCTCTATGAATTCACTCATATAAACTTTTTTAAAAAATATTCTATTTATCAGCATATTTATATTTCAATCATCTAAAAAACAGTTATAATATATCTACAAGTGTTTTGTTATAAGAACAAATCCATTATAGTGTGAATATTTTTTAATTGGTAAAAATTCATCAATTATCTATGAATTCACTCATATGAGATTTTAGTTCTTGAACCATTTGGATGTAGGAATGTATCATAGTCTCAATATATAACCACACTTCCATCTAAGTAATTTTTAAATTTATTAACTTATTATGATATTTCAGACCCTCATTGTTTCCCTTATGTATATTATTATTATATTCATCAAATTCTTCTATAGTATTTCTCTTCCATTATTAATTTTTATAAAAATTAATTTCCAAGGATTTATGTTATGGATAATGCGAGATTCTAATTATTCTAAAATATGACATTGGACGTGATCTATCTTTCGAACCATATTGCGTTAGAAGAGATTCCAAAAATACATTGTAGAGAATGATAATTTTCAACATAATAAAAAATTCATAATAATTATTATATAAAAACATATTATTCCAACATACAAGGACATTAATATTAAATCATTAGTAATTTTATAATTTCTTAAAAAAAAATCTACTCCAAAACATTTTAATTAAACTACATCATTCAAAATTCATTTCCTAACATCATTATACAATTTATATCATCCTCAATTATTTGGAATAATTTTTAAAAAATTATATAGCCTTTTGAAAAATATTTAGCATTAATTCTAAGGAATTTTAAACATAAATTACAACATTTTTAGTTTTCTTCAAATTTAACTAAATCTTTAATGATATTTAATAATAATTACATCACCAATTTCAAATCTAGGAAAGATTCATTATGCTCTATAAAAAAATCAATTTCTAGATGAAAAAAAGTCTTTATACATGATATCCACATGGATATTTTTCTAAATGTCAAGCTATAATTATTATTCATTAATGAAATATATATTATCAAAAAATGGTACATATAATTAAAAAACTTAAATATAATTTTATTGAGAAATATATTTCAATAGGATCTATACACAATGGACATACCATTTTCCTCAAAACTTGCTACATAGAATCTATATACGAAATATCAAGAAAAACATTCACACACATTAATATTATTGGATAAATTTTATAAAATAAATATCCTTATGAATAGAAATATTAATATAATCACATGAAATTATTTTTCACCCTTTATTGAAAAGGTTCATTTAACATGATGTATAGTCCATAGGGAAACCAAAGTTCCAATCACTAATGTGTTCTTCAATCTTCTCAACTCAACACATGTTTCTTGTGAACATTAATCATTTTTATTCTCATATGTTTAGGTAATTCAATATCAATCAAATCCACTCTTCTCAAAAAATATTCACACCAATAATTATTGATAGAAAATACAATACATATCCGATTTGATTAAAAAAACTCACCCTATGGATTTATTGTCCATAACGACATATAAAATTCATGTCAATATGACTTCTTAAATTTTCTTCTTCTCTCCCTATTATTAAAAATATATAAAAAGTATAATAATTAATCTTTTTATAAATTATTCAACATTAAGTCCAAATAGGAAATGATCAGTGTAGAAAAAAGAGAATAAATAATTTAAAAATGCATGTAATTCACAACCATATATTCCTTAAAAAATCATCACCTCTAATTTCATTGAGAAAAAAAAAATTCCCCCCCAAAACATCAACATTGATTATTTTAAAACAAGTGTAATATCCCAGACATTGTTTTCTTATATGTAACTAAACCTAGTTATCCACATTGTCTCAAACACACCACCCTATACACCAGAGGCTACCGACTAGTAGTGAGAGTCTATATTGGTATGGTGGGGAGACTATACCATATTTATTAAAGTAGAGAACAACAATTATATATGTAAAAACAATAGTGTTAGAAATATAATGATAATGGAAACATAAATCAGATAGATATAATAGTCATATAGGGTTAAAAAAAAGATTAACAATATCCAGTAACATAAACAAAATTTGATTTCATGATGCTATAAGAAATAGAGGATACAAGGGGGCATTCATACAAATTATATGATATAAAAAATAAAAAAAGATTCAAAAATATATCTCTAATAATATCATGAGTAGAAGTTATTACTATGATCATATACTTCATCTGAGTATAGAAAATAAAGCATTTATAACTAGTTTATTTCTCTTTTCCCTACCAGTATATATGAATTCTGTTCATTTACTAATCATAAACTAAAATAGGGTGTGAGTAAAACATTATAATCCACCACCAAAAATTTATACCACTATCATGTCTATGAATATAGGATCAGTTGTGTATAGGTATACCAAATGAATATAAAAATAAATAAACTGTATTGGTCTGGGATCCTTAGGAAAAACTCATTTGATACTACCTTATTCAGCCTAAGCTGAAATATCATTGAATAGTTACATTATAATTCAAAAATTTTAACATTAGGACCCAAGGAATACAACCGCGTCATCAATATCAGCTGAAAATCATATGAGTTTCCATAATTATAAGGACCCAACCTTAAACATATCATAATTCAGTTATTTCAACTAGATTTCACTTATTTACATTCCCAAAGATCACTTTTGTTTATATTTTTTGAAATTTAGGAGATAAATCATACATATAAACCCACAACTTACAATGTAGGTATAACTAAAATAGTTTCCTTTTTTCCAAAACATAAAACTTTTAAAACAAAACAACAACATGATTTATTCAGAAAAACATCATAACATTAAACTCGACTTATGTATTTCTCTTAAACATCCTTATAACATGTGAAGAACATATAAAAACATGGGATGATCATAAAAATTTCATTTAGGTATATAAAAATAATGAAGGAAACTATTTGTCCATGAATTATTACAAACATATGAAATCATCTCACAAAGACTTACTTCTCACCCATATATACTTACATTGTGAAGCATGAGAATTACATAAAACATTAAGGAAAAAATATATAAATACATAAGGTAATATTGGATATTACATTCTTAATATTGTAAACCTCCAAGATAACTTATGATTTGTAACCCTCTCGGCTACCTTATAATGCAACCCTCATTACTACGTTATAATGTAATCATCACAGTTACACTTGGAGTAACCACACGATCGAACTAAAACATACATATTCAAAATGCATTGAAGGAAGATATAGGTCCCAACATTAGTCATAAAAAATTCCCAATAACCATAACATAATCATTAAAAATGAATTATTTCATAAAAATATAGCTTTTGAATTTTGTAAAATAGAGTTTTTAAATAGAAATTTTGAGGAAAAGTCCCTTACAATTTTTATATAATTGAAGTGAGAATTGATAGGATGAATGGAATATATGTATGAACTATAAATTCCTAAATTAAATCATAATATATATTAAATTCATTATAAAATAATCTTAGTACCACATAATTAATGAAATAGAATGTTAACCGAAATAATGGATTTTGGGTTCTGAATTCCATTACCACGGGTTCTTCTTACATAAAACATGTTTAAACCTCCTATATAATGGTTAAAAGTGTTTTATTAATATTTTAATGAAACATACTTATTTTTATAACACCTTATATGATAATTTAATAACATCATTCTACCCATTTATTAAAAATATTTTGTTATTTACATTGTTTTGATTTCATTCTTTACATGAATTCCATAGTTAGTTTGTAATATATTTTCTTGTCGAATGGAAGATAAACTAAAGAAGTGGAAGGAGTGGTCATTAATATGTTTATATAATATTAAATTATTCCATAAATTTTTTTTGTTTATGTGGTATGAAAGTGAACCATTAGATAAATCATTACATAATTGGTTAGTGAGGTTTTTTAGAACATTTTGGCTGTTATTTGATAATCACGAACTTGTTTCATCATAAAACATTAAAATTATGCATATAAGTTAATTAAAAAAAATAATAGAGGTCATATAGATGAATTTAAAAACTTTTCCAACCATTAAATTATTTTTACAACCATATTTGAAGGATGTAAAAGAAATTGAAGACACATCGTCTATGATATCGGTAAATTGACACATCACAGATAGTGTTTTTTATTTTTAGAATAAGAGGAAGAGGAGAGGAAGAATGATGTTTAATATTTTAATAAAAATGATAAAAAAATCATATATATAATAATATAGCATTTATGCATCTTGGATAAGGGGAGGAGAAGAGAGTATAAGAAAAGATAGGAATTGAAATAAAAACACAAGAAAATGAAAGACGATATTTACCTCTTTATCTCTTCTCCATGAGATCCACCTTAAGGCCTTTGGTTTTGGAATTTTGGTGAGACCAGAAGGTCTTGGATGTAAGGACAAGACTTGGGAATGGTATTGGGAAGAATTTAGACTATTATTGAAGTTTGTGAGTTGTGAGTGGGGGGGGGGGTGAAGGTGGTATTTATAGTAAAAGTGGGGGTGTTTTTAATTAATTTCAAAGGACACCTCATTAGTTATATTTTGAAATTCCTGGGATTTACCTTGTTTTTTCGCATAGTATTTCCCACTTGGGACACAACATATCATATTTTACTCCTAAAGAGTCTACCATAATGATTAAATCATTATTACATCATTATAAAGTCATTAAACACCTAAAAACATTATAAATGTATTTTTTATAATTCACCAAAAATTCATTTATCTCAGAAAAATCCCAAAAACCCCTTACCATTTTTCAATGTGTAGAATTCAAAAATTTTGTCCATTTTTTGAAAATAAATTTCTAAATATGAATAATTTTATTTTTAGATAAAATTATACTTTATTTGAAAAATAACAATTTTAAAACAATAATTCATTTTATATCACCATCTCATTATATTATAACCTTTTGAAAATAAAATAATAATATGATTCACTATTCATAAGTTTTATATTAATATTCATATTACTATTCATAATGGTATTTTACTATTCAACAAAAAAACATGTTGGTTTTATCAAACACCAAATAACATAGTGATCACAACTGTAGATGTACATTTTTTTAAATTCAAATAATTGAAGATGATAAATTATGTTTAATGGGTAGTTTATAACTATATCCTTAAAAAAAGTGTCATTATGTAGAGAATTAGTGTTTCATCCATTTCTGTCTATTTTTAAAACCTTTTGGGTGTTACATTCCCCACAACTTCTTGAAATTGTATCCTTATAATTTTATATTCATGATAATCAAATTGTGGTAACTTTACTTCATTGAATTTTCAGATTCCCATGTTTCTTATTCAACCATGTCATTTCTCCACAAGACCTTTACCTAGTGTATTACCTTATTCCACAATACTTGTTCTATTCGATCACGAATCTAAATAGGTTTCTCTTTATAAGAGATATTCTCGTCCCGCTAAACTGCTTCTCAATAAAATCATGAGACGAATCTAGAACACACATTCTCAATATCGAAATAACGAAAACACTTTGTACTTTAGATAAACTTAGAGTAAAATATACTCAATTGAAAACTGGTCAAAATAAATCTATGATTTCAAAATTTCAAATGAACTGTGGACTTAGACTTCCATTTTTACTAGAATGAATAAAATTTTCCATGGAGAGATTTTAAGAAAAAAATGATCACCTACCTCAAAAGAAAAGTATTTCCTCTTATTATCTGAAAAAATTTTATACCTGTTTTGAGCTGTCCTCATGTGTTTCTAGATAGTCTTCACTTTCTTAGCCACTTCCTCTACTAATTCTGGTCTGGTCAACTTCCTTTCCCTGAATTCATCCCAAAAAAGTTGGAGTTCGACATCACTTCCCATATAATGCCTCAAAAGGCTCCATCTATATACTAGAATAAAAAATATTATTATAAGAAAATTCAACTAAAGAAATATGGTGATCCCAAAATCTCTGGTAATCCATTGATCAAACTCAAAGCATATCCTCAAAAGTATGAATCATATATTATGACTACCCATATGACAAAGATTGAAAAGTTGTAATGAAATTTAATTCTGTTCTCAAAGACTTATGAAGGACTTTCCAAAAGTTATTAGTGAACCTCTGTAAGATAAAATATAAAGAAGAAATCCATGTAACCTTAAAATCTAGATACAATAGAGAAAGCTGATTCAAATACATAATATCTCAAATAGGAAGGAAATGAGTTCATTTAGTTAGTTGATCAATAATAACCCATATTGCATTATTACCACGATTAGTCTTTGATATTCCCACAACTAAGTACGTGGATATATTATCCCATTTCCACTCTGTCACTGGTAAAGGCTTAAGCATCCCTTTTGGTAACTACCACTCTTATTTTACCTGTTGACATGTCAAAAATTTCATAGTAAAATATGCAATATCTCTTTTCATTCCGTCCCACTAATAATACTTCTGAAGATCTCTTTAAATCTCGGTGTTGCCAGGATGAACCGAAAACAGGGAATTATAATCTTTTCACAACAATTATTTTTTCAGCAGAGAATCCAAATTCACACACAATCTCTTTCAAAATCTGAAAACACAGTCTTTATTATTGTTAAATTATTTTAACTTACTCATTTTAACCAATTCTACCTTTTTCTATAATGCCATGTCTGCCTTCTACTATTGCTTAATTCTGTCTGACAAAGATAACTACACTAAAACCTGAGAAGAAATAGAGGAAATTTCTTATACCAACAACTTCCAAGAAAAAATTCACCAAATCACGAATCAAATGGTCTTTCTCTATCCATAACATATTTAATTATTCTTGATCTTTTCGACTCAATGCATTTTCAATTTTTTTTATTTTCTAGGATGGTAATTGATCGTGAAACCATAATATTTTATCATTTCAATCCATATTCTCTATGTAATGTTTAATTCCTTACATTTGAATATATAGTTCATTTTTTTGGTAATTAAATATTTCACATATGGCTCCATATAAATTTTTCCTCTAAATTTTTAAAGAGAAAACCATAACTACTCATTCCAAATCATGTGTATGATAATTTACCTCATGAGGTTTTAGTTGTCTTGTAACACAATCAATTATCTAATCATTCCGCATTAAAAAACCATGTCCCTTTAATGATGCATCACTATAGATAATAAACTCACCATTTCTTGAAGGTACTGTCAAAACTAGATCACTCAACAGTATTTTATTCAATTCCTTAAAATAGTTATCAAATTATTTTTTCCAAGTGAATTTAACTCATTTTTTAGTCAACTTAGTCAGTGGACTAGATAAGCATAAATGTTTTCAACAAACCTCCAGTAATATCCTACCAAACCAAGAAATCTACAAATCATGATTATACATGTGGGAATTGAACATTCTTAAATAGAATTCGTTTTAAATGGATCATAGATATGTTTTCTTTAGAAAAAATGTGACCAAGGAAATAAATTCATTGCATAAAATATTCACATATTCTGAATTTTCCATATAGTTTATTTTCTTTTTTGGTTACGAGAACAATCCTAAGACGTTTTTATGCTCTTATTCACTTCTAGAATATACCAATATGTAATTAAAAAACCACAAAAAATTTATCTGATAACTCATGAAATATTCTACTCATAAGATCCATGAACATAACAGGTGCATTTGTTCACCCAAATAGAATAACAAAAAAATTCAAAGTGACCACATCTAGTTCAAAAAGCTGTTTTCTGAATGTCATCCTCCTTCACCTTCAGCTAATGGTACCCAGATCTCAATTCAATCTTGGGAAAATACTGAGCTCCCTAGAGCTAATCAAAAAAGTTATATATGTGATAAAAATGATACTTATTCTTAATAGTAAAGTAATTCAAAGCTCAATGATCAGGGAAAAGTATCAGGGAACCATCATTCCTTTTAACAAAAAATAGAAGCTCTCCATGGTGAAATGCTAGGATGAATGAATCTTTTATCAAGAAAATCCTAATTTTTTTAATTCATGAAGTTAAATTTGATCTATTCAATATGGGGGGTCTGAAATTGACTTATTAGCAGGAACTAAGTCAATTGTCAGTTCAACATCCTGATCATGTATAACACTAAGTAACTCATTAAGAAAATCATCAAGGTATTTATTTACCACTAGAACATCATTAATAAGAACATTTCCCTTGTTTTCTATAATATTAGATAGATAATGTTAATTTCCATTTTTCAATAGTTTCTCAGCTTTTTAATATGCTATCAATTGTATGGGTTCGTTCTTGTATACAAACTAAAAATATTTATGAAAAAACATATTTATCTCTATAATAAATCACTGGATGATAAAAAATCCAATCTATACATAGACTGAAATCAATATCTACTAAGGAAAAAACAAAAATGTTTGCAGGGAATGTTTTTCCACATATGAAAATAGGAAGATTCGCAAAATTCCATTCTGTTGTTACATTCCCCCTAGTGTTTTAACAATAATATTCAATGTCATTTCTTGGGGTGAAATTTTTAATTTATTAGAAAATATTTCAAAAATAAAGGAATCTGTAGACCCCATATCAAGCAAGACTTTAGAAAAATTTGAGTAAATAAACATATTATGTGATACCACTTCATTGGATGTCCTGAAATTTGATGACATAGTTGCGAAGGATCTCACTACACCATTCTTCTTATAGTTTGTCTACTTTCCATCACTCAAATATTTCATTGGGTAGATATTTTCATAATGAACCATCCACTACATTTGAATCAATTTATAATTTTATTATCAAAATTGATCTTAAGATCATTATAAATACAATTATAGGACATATATCCAAACATACCACCTCAAAAAAACTTCCTAGTTCTAGTAAGGAATCCCTATGTAACTTTTAACAACACATTTCACAAACTAGAAACTAAACATTCTTACCCTCATATCTCATTTATTGAATCTTACTCTATGATTACCATGAAAACCTTTTATTTTGTTTATTCTCAAAGTACAAGTGATCATTTGAAAAATTCATTTCTATCCTCTCAGAACACCATAGAACTTTCTCATAACTTGTGAATTCTTGGGAGGTCAATTCCCTTTGGTATCTTGGATTTAATCCCTAGTAAAAGCGATTGGATTTTATATCAAAATCTTGAATAAGATTTGGAGTGTACCTTGCCAGTCCAGTGAAGTTTTATTCATACATGCCCACTAAATACTCCTCATTTTTCCTAAATTCATGTTATTTCTTCTCCATCCCTAGTCAAACCACCTTAGGAAAATATTTTTGAAGGAAAATACTTTTAAATTCATCCACCTCTAAGGATTAAATCTCTTATATATCCCTGATATTGTTAACCATTTACCACCACTGATCAGCTTCTCCTTCAAAATGATAAATGGAAATACATATATTTTGATTATATAAACATCTCATAAAATCAAATATCTTTTCTAGGGATTTATCCCATCATTCAGCTGCTACTGGATCAGAAGATCCTCTAAAAACATGAGGGTGTTGCCTCATAAAATGTTAACCAACATCATGTTCCTTTATGGTATCTCTGGGTGTTCACTTTCATTGATGCCACTACCATTTATTTTCTATGTTATCTGATCAATTACCTTCACAAACAACTTTGTTAAAATTCCCACCATTTATTGTTGTGGATTCAGAAATATATCAGCCTCTCAGTTCCTTCCAACATTAGAGTCCCTGTTTCTTTTATAGAAAATCAGTCTAAACAGACATATGTTAGACGAATAAACTAGGTAATATTTACATGCTATATCATTTCAACATAAACATAAGGTAAAAATGGTATTATATTAATATCCTCCTATCCCATAATGTTATCATAACAGTGCTATGATACCAACTATAAGGACCCAACATCAAGATATTTCAACTAGATTTATATTCCTTACATTCCCAATGTTTTTTCAGTTTAGATTTTTATAAATTTAGGACATAACTCATACATATCAACCCACAATATAAAAATTTGGTATAGCTAAAACAAATTCATTTTTTCTAAAACAAAAAACATTTAAAATAAAACAACAACATCATTTCTTTAGAAAAACTTCATAACATTTAACTTGACTTAATTATTTCTCTTATACATCCTTATAAACTATAAAAACATTTAAAAACCTCAGATGAGAATAAAAATATTAGTAAAGGATACAAAAATAAGGAAATAAATCGTTAGTCCATGAATACTTATAAACATATTAAATCATTTTAGAAAGACTTAATTCTCACCCATGTATAATAAATTTGTGAAATAACAGATTTCCATAAAACATTAAGGAAGGTATATATATAAATAAATAAAAGTATATTGGGGAATTTCTTTCTTAATATTTTAACCCTCATGGCTACCTTATGATTTGTAACCCTCACGACTACCTTATTATATAACCATCACAATTACAGTTGGAGTAACCATACAACCAACCTACAACTTAACCATACCCAATGAATTCAAGGGAGATAAATGTCCCATCCTTAGTCATAAAAAATTCCCAGGAACCATAAAATAGTAATAAAACATGAATAATTTCATAAAAACATTTCTTTTTAATTTTGTAAAATAGAATTTTTAAAGAGAATTTTTAAATAAAAGTACCTTACAAATATAATATAATTAAATTAAAAATTGATAGGATGAAAGGAATTTATGTATACAATATAAATAAATATTATATAAATTAATATGAATTAAAATAATTATAAAAATAATGTTATTACAACATAATTAATGGAATTTTAGGTTAACATAAATAATGGAATCTGGGTTAAGAATTCCCTTACCTAGGGTTCTTCTCACTTCAAAATTGTTTAAACCTCATGAATAATGGATAAAATTGTGTTATTAATATTTTAAAATTACATATTTATTTTTTTTAGACCTTATATTATCATTAAATAACATCATTCGACACATTTATTAATATATTTTTTATTTACATTGCTTCAGAAGCTTTCTTTACCTGGTTTTCGTAGTTGGTCCGTAACAGATTTCCTTCTCGAATGAAAGAGAAAAACCATAAGTGGAATGAGTTTTTATTAATATGTTTCTGGAAAATAAAATTATGACATAAATAATTTTGGTTATATGGTATGTGGATGAATCATTAGATAAATCATTAGTTATTTTTGTTTAGATCATTTTGGCAGTTCTTTGATAATCACGAACTTGGTTCATCATACACCATTAATATTATGAATATAAGTTAATTATAGAATATAAGATATTTCATATAAACCAAAAAATAAAATATTTAAACTATTAATATGGTTTTATAACCATATTTTAAATAAGTAATGGAAATTAAATACACATTGTCCACAATGTTTGTAAATCGACACGTCACATATGGTGTTTTTACTTTTAGAATAAGAGGAAGAAGAGAAAAAGAATAATGATGAAATATTTCATAAAGGTAATAAAAATACAGAATATATATAATACTAGAGATTTAATTCCTCTTGTATAAGGGAAAAATAAGAGAGTATAAGAGAATAAAAAAAATTAAAAATAAAATACAAGAAAATGAAAGAGGATCTTTACATCATGATCTCTTTTCCTTGAGATCCTCCTTAAGGACATTGGTTTCTACCTTTTGGTGGGACAAGATGGTCTTGGACATGCAGAATATTCTTGGGTATGGGATTGGATAGATGTTAGACAATTATAAAATATTGAAAGGTGTGATAGGAAGAAGGGGGTGAGGGAGGTATTTATAGTGAAATGGCGGAGTTTTTAATTAATTTCAAAAGACATATCATTAGTGGTATTTTCAAAACCATTGTCTTTACCATGGGTTTTTCTCATGGTATTAGCCAATTGGGACAACACATAACATATTTTAATCCTCAAAAGATGAAAAAAATTATTAAATCATTATTATATCATTATGATGACATTAAACACTCAAAAAAATTAAAACGGTATTTTTATTATTCACTTAAAATTCATATTTCTCAAAAAATAGAAAAAACAATCCTTACAATTTTTCGATATAAATAATAATAAAGTAATGTTTCATTTTTCTAAATAAATTCCTAAATTTTTTTAATTTAATTTTTAATCAAAACATAATTATTTGAAAAATAGGAATTTAAAAATTATTACTCATTTTATATCACCTTGAAAAATTAATCAATATCCTGTTATCTTATAAAATTAAGAAAATAAAATAATAATATTATTTAATATTCACAAGGGTCGTATTAATATTCATATTATTTTTCATAATGTTATGTTACTATCCACCAAAAAACAAGTCGGTTCAACCAAAATCTAAAAAAGAACTGATCACAATCGTAGATGTCGGTTTTTAAAATTCAAATCATGGAATCTGATAAATAATGTTTAGAAAATAATTTATAACTATATCCTTAATAATGAGTCATTATATAGATAATCAGTGTTTCATTCATTTCAATTTATTTTCTTTAAAACTATTTTGGTGTTATAATAATTTTTCCTAAAATTTACATTTATTAAACTAGGTGAACATCACAAGGGTATAACCATGGATGTTCTCCCTAAGGGGAAATTACTACCCATGACCAAGGACATTGTACTAGGGTTCCTCAGATCTATAATTGAAAGGATCCCAAGGTGATAATGAAGGTATTCTATAACATCAAGATTAATCTATGCAGAATCATCCATGGAATTAAATTTATTTAGTTTTCAAAAATATAGGTGAACCCTTAGTTCCAATATAGGGAATTCAAAATAATAACCTAGAGACCAAATATGGGAAGTGTTTTTCACTTGGTTGAAGCAAGAATGAATTAGTTGGTATCCCATGATCCCACCGAAGGAAAACATAAAAGAGAGTCTATGTATTAGTCAAATAATTCCACACCATTAAAGTAATTGAGGTTCATGACCCTAATAAAATTTGATATACTAAATCATAATCATAATATACCATCATTTCTAGTTCTATAATAACAATAGCGGCCACAATCAAATATTATAATTTAACAAGGGAAAGGTGACATGACCATACCATTAACCTTTCATTTTTAGGCTGTCAATCCATTCCAATTATAATTGAAATTCAAAACACCATTACAGTTAGTGTAATCAAATAACTAAGGATCAGGGGGATATCAGGATATCATAACATTTCATTCAATCCAGTGCAACCATTTTATTCTTAAGGTCAAACTCAATACACCAAAAATCTTGTTTAATTCTCAAAACAAGTGAGAAAATCTGATACTATTTGACAATGCATCCAGGGGCTCTCATTAAGGTAAAAAATCTCCAATGATGATATTAGGTGGAAAGGACCATCCAAAATAATTTTATAACAATTTAATAATTTAATTTTATACTTAATGATTGTTGTATGAAAATTCTAGAATGATTCACAGTGTTGAATGATATAAACAAAAAAAATAAGGAAAAGAACAATACAACCAACCTTATATCATTAGTAGACTCCTCATCTGATATCAGCTTCTAATTTGGGATATTATTAGAAAATACAAGAAGTAGATAAATTTCATAATAATGGGGAATATTACCAAGTATAGATTTAACATTACATATGGAAATAAGAACTAAGAAAGTAAATTAGTGTAATGAGATACATTCTATTGGAAATAAAACATAACGAGCGATGATCATTTCTTAGTCCTGATAGGGGAGTTTCTTCCAAGAAATGATTGAGATGGGGAAATAAAAATGATGGAATAAGGGTTAAATTAATTTGTGATAAGAAATGAAATTTCACCCACTTTTAATATTTCCATGTATTGGTTTCATATTTTTCCAAACCATGCACAAAATGTGTGCTATCATTGTGTAAGTAGAACAACACCTCAACAATCTGTGCATGGGTTTCCAAAGCACGCACACACCATGTGATTTCCTTCTATAACATGTATAAATTTCTTCATATAGTCGTGCCACCTCCATCACATGATTAATCTTACCATGTTGATACACCTATAACCCAAACTTTTGAGGTTACCATTTAGTGTTAACCATGCGTGAATTGTGTGCCTCACTTTTTTCCTCCAAAAAACTGGATCCCCAAGCTCTGAACAAGACCTAAATTCCCCTAAATTATACCTTAATCCCATAGGTAATTTCATTTGAATGAATAGAAACACTTATACTGAAATTTAAAGGATATCTAACATAAGAGAAAATTCCACATATTACAATGTCCACTCCATAAAACAACTAATCCTCTAGATTCTCTTCTTATGGTGGTTGAAAAACATCTAAGAATAAATATGGCCATTGAGAACATACATTGTCCTCTCACTCCCACTCCTCATTTTGTACATGGTTGTGCAGCCATAGTAACCATACTATAGGAACTTACCTACCTTGAAGAACCATACCACTATGATCAATGAAACTTATAGAATAATCCTAAAAAGAGGAAACAACATCCCAATCACCTTTATTAGGAAAAAGGAAATGAGATGGGTCTTAATAATAATTATATAACTAAGAAATTTTAAATCCATCATTCTTATCCATGTATCTCTAAGGGAGTTATATTTGATAAGACAATGGTCTAACCCTCTTTAAAAAATTAAATGGTTAGACGAATCATGGTGATTACATACCTTACATCCTAATATGTTAATGAATTTCTTAAAAAAACACAAGAAAACCTAATTTCCTAGACCAAACTCAAGAGGTTGATGATGATGAGTGGCATAAAACGTTTTCCTAGACTGAGCTATATCCATGCACTTTCTGATATGATGTACCTACTCCAATGTCTCCAGAATGATATAAGGTGTAAATAGTGATACCTTCCCTATATATAAACAACATGGAGTTGATAATAAATTACTACCATATATGGCCTCATAAGGATCCATAGGAATCATTTCATTGAATCTATAATCTTATGAATAATTGGAAAGTGATAAGTGATTCACCCAAGATCCTCTAAAACCAATGATGTATTTATGAATCATATCATCTAATTACTGAATCATATACCCAGACTAACCATTACACTATGTGTGACAGGTTGTACTCAATAATAAAAATAAACCTTGAACCTTTTATAACCCCTTCTAGAACCATGAAATAATGAGATAATCCCTATATGATATGATGGTATGGGGAATAACATGAAGTATTCTAGTATCATAGAAATAGAATCTCCCAAGATCATCCACTAATGAAACTATTATAGGCTAGAAGTATGTTAACATCATCAGATGGTCCATGATAACCTATATGGTGTCACAACCACAAAGGGATTTCAGTAATCTCATCATGAAATCCATAGCGGGATCATCATATTTTCACTCCATGATAGTTAGGCAATGTAATATCCCCTAAGTTGCTTGTGTTCTGACCTCACCAATTGATAAGATGAATATTGAGTGACAAAAACCATGATCTATTTCTTAATACCAGGCCAAGAATACTTGCAGTGTAAATCACATTATGTTGTGGTATGTTTAGGGTGAACTTCCCATATAGATTCATGAGATTATCACATCAATTCCTCTCACATGAATGTGGGAACCCAAATGATTCCCTTATTGTGTAAGATCTTATCCTCACCAATGACCTAACCTGGTAGTAGGTCCTCTCCTAAAACACTCCCTCTTAATACTAATCCCTTATGATCTAAAAGCTTCCACATCCTCACTATATCCATAATTGAAAAATTCACTAATAACAGTGTCTGTAAATGATTCTCATAATGATCCCTACACCACAAAGTGTATCTAAAAAAATCTGACATCAACTACCATTCACCGCTAACCTGTTGAAATTATTTTATCTAATTATTATGACTAAGAAAATCATCCACCTCATTTCCTTTATTAGGCATATAAGTATGCTCAAAATCATTAGAATTCTAGTATTCAAACCAACATAACTTTCATCGATTTAAATAACATTGAGTTAATATGTATTTGAGACTCTTTTGGTCTTTATACACCATTAATATCTCTCTCATAAGATATCTCTAGATACACAATTCATGAATGACTACTCCTAACTCAAGATCATTCATTGGGTAATTCCTCTAATGTAGAATCAACTAACGAGACCCCTATTCTATGAATCTATCACTCTACATTAAAATGGATCCTAGTCCAATGCCCGATTCATCAAAGTAAATGGTATATCATATAATAGGATCTCGTATTATTAGGACGAGTGTTGAGGTATTTATTACATTTAACTCATGAAAGGATTTCTCATAAGATTCAAACTATGAGAATTTTACACCTTTGTTTGTCAATCTCATAAAAGGTACTGTATGTAATGATAAATTCATGAATTAAATATGAATAATATCCTATTATTCTAATGAAACTATGAGTTTGAAAGATGTTATCCATATACTCCTTTTAAACCATGGTTCTCACCTTCGTTGGATCCACAGATAGTCCATCCTTTGAGATAATATTCCCCAGGAAGTGAACCTTATCAATCCTAAAGTTTCATTTTGTGAGCTTGAAAAAAACTATTCCCTTTTAGTGCATTAATTATGATGTCATGTGTTTTCAATCATCACACTGAGTATGATAATAAACCACTATGTTATCCATGAAAATGACCATATAAGAATCCATATATGGGTGGAAACCTCGATTCATCAAATCCATAAAAACTGTCATCACAATCATGAAAATGAATGACATTACCAAATAATCCTAGAAGCCATATAAAAAATGGAATGTTGTACACTGTATATTTGATGGTATAACACAAAACTGGTGATATCTTGACCTCGAATCAATATTTCAAAACATCCGAGGTTTATGGTGCTGATAAAACTAGTCATTTATTTGAGGTAGTGGATACCAGTTATTAACCATTAGATGATTCAAATTCTGGAAATCCCTGAAAAGAATAAGGGGTTCATCTACCATTATAGTTAAAAGGTTGGGTGAAACCCATGTTTTGGTACTGAGTTGTATAAAATCCTTTGATTATAGATCCTAAAAATACCTATTTAGTTCCTAAAGCATAATAGGTTATATATTTTAAGGAGGAATTGATACTGGTGAGACTTCTTTTTCTAGATTAAATGTTAAATCTACCCCTCTCTCTAGAAGTATCCTAGAAAATTCATTAGGGAAAACATCCCTAAAATGATCAATCACTGGAGGGAAGTCAATCTAATATGATTCTTGATCATCTAGAATGATACTGGGAATCTTTTCTATCACTCCACCTAGCCCATAATGCCGAGGTTTAGCTTTAATAGATTGGACATCACATTATTATTTAAAAATACAGTTTCTTCCATCAGGTGATGCGACAGACACCCTCTGGTGATAATAATCAATACTATCATAATATGTAACCCCAAAATCCATATCAATAATGATGTTGAGGCCTAAAATCTTGAGGATGAATAGTTTTCACAAGAAATGATATCTTCTCGTCTGGAATGGGCACTCCTTTCATTGACATATAGTCTTTGATCAGACTCCTAATAGAGTATCAATTGTCATCAATCCACAAGAGTACTCAATCTCATGATTGATTCTTTACATAAAATCCATTGATACAAATATGTAGAAAGAGCATATATCAATGAAATACGGTAGTATAGTCAAGGATACTAAAATAATACCTCGAACTATAGATGGGATGAAACTCTTTTCATTAGGTGGAGGCTGTATTACATATATCTAGCTCAATTCATAGCCCTGAGTTACAACCTAGCTTCCTTGAGCCGGTCTTACATGTTGTTTTTGTGTATCAAAAGTATGAGTTCCTCAGTCTCATCAACCTCCTTGGCCTGTAAGACAAGTAATACTCCTACTCCATGCCTGAAATAGAGCTGCCAATCCCTATCCAGGACCTAGAGTTGGGGTAGATTCACTCACACTTTACATTGGAAAAGTGTATTTGAAAAACCGTTCATGATGCCGCATCATGCAACATGCCCGACACTCAACTAAGTCCTTACATCAATGGGTGTTTTGGTGTCTCGACGTACTACACAGATGAAAGATCACATGAACCCTCGAGTGTATAATATAAATTTTTATGGATATATGATATGGCTCAAAATTTTTCCTCCATCCACTGGTAAAAATACTAGCTAGTATAGATGGTGAACTATTCTGGATCTCACCTTTAGCTTCCCTTAGATTTCTCTTAGTAATTAGGGGTCTTGTTCACTGTCTTAGATTTTTTATTCAACCATAAGACATTCACCAATGAATTTATGGAATGCATAATTACATTCCCTAATCTACAACTCTTGGACAACTCATCACCAAGGAGGGAAATAACGATATGATCAAGATCCAGGAAACAAGTGGTGTAGTCAATGATAGATAAAATTCCTTACTCTAGGTGAATAAAATACATATATTGTTTATTCCACAATGTCTTAAAAAATAAATAGTCATAAAAGGCAGTCTAGAAATCCCTCCAGACCTTATCCTAATGTTGATCATCCATGGTTAAAACAACTCACTATCTCCTGGTTGATCTTATAAGAATGAAATCTATAATCATCACTATCCTTTCCAAATGTCACTCTAAATGCTAGAAGATAGATAGAATGGACTCTATCCATGAATCAATTTCCTTGGGACCACCTTCCAATAAAATTATAGGAGGGTACTTTTTTTGGAACTCCTTCGTCAACTCTTCCATAGAAGAGGGAGGACGTGGAGCTCCATATATATACTTCACTAGCTATAATAATCCATCTAAAAACTGAAAATTTTCTCCTAGATCAGGAATATAAAGAAGAGAAATAGATGGAACTAAAGGAGGTAATACTATTGGTTATGGTGGAACCACCTTTATAAGATACTCATCGCCACCTTTTTGGCATTAGACCTGAGGCTGTCATGGAGGAATATATATAAAATTCCAAACACACTCCTCAAAAAATGTTTTGGTAATATAGATGATTTCAGATAAAGAATATGGAAGGTACATATCCTTCCATTAAAATAACCAACCCCAGTATTTTTAATCCTAAAAGTTGGTATAGGTATATAGAATATCATAAAGGATAACAAGAGATACATTCAAATACCCACTTCTACAGTCGGGTCAGGTTTAAGTTCTCATATTTATAATAGGGGTCCTAAAATAAAGAGTGTCATTTGCAAGATATAGAGGGAAACACCCATAAATTTCAATTATCATCCCTATTTAATGATATCCATTTCATTAAAATTTCCTAGAACTGTAGTTCATAATAATTTTTGTATATATATATATAAATATCAATGTATAGTTAGACAAGTTACCATTCCAAAGTTATAATGACATTTTCTTTACAAGTTACAATTGGAATGTCATATTAATATAACCAACCCTTCAGTCTCAAAATATAATTTGTTTATATATGATAGATTAATTATATGGATCACAATTCTCAATTTATAGAGTCCCCCAATTTATAAAATGAAATTATCATCCATGTAATAAAAAATAACCAATGTATTATAATTAAATCATATAGAAATTGGTTATATATGGTTCACCAATCAAACATAGTGGGAAAACACCACTAAGGATGGTACAGAAACTTTAAATGACCAATTTCTCATTCCATATAGATGAATTTATTCAAACATGTATATAAAACAACCAAGGAAAACACATCATATTACAGGCAATGCACATATTAAAATGAACATTACCTGGAATATAAATGAAAATAAATCCATTGGTGCCTACAAGGATGTATTATATGATACTTAATTTCCTTAATTTTCCAAGGATAAAAGAAATTACATAATAATAACAATATCATAAGCCATGGGAATCACACTACAGTGTAATTAGTACAACTATGACATGAAAAAACTAGAGCATGAAGTCCCTTATAAAGAAACTTGGCCTTTCCCTTGTATGTGGTTTAGTTACACCTAAGCACAATCTCATTAACAAATCCCTACAACTATTAATCTCATTTCTACAATAATAAAATAGTAATATAATTCAAATAACTTTAGATACCACTTTTTAATGTTTCATACCTAGTTTACTCATAAGTAACTTCACCCAATTGGCCACATAGCTTCAAGTGTACCTCCCCGTATGCTAGAGGCTGTCGACTAGAAGTGAGTGTCTATGATGGTGTGGTGATGTGACTATGAACACTCTATTAAAGTAGATCATATAGGTGAAATTCAAATAAAATAATAGCATAAGAAAGACAATGAAATCAGAAACCTAAATAATTTAGATATATTAATCAAAATGTGAAAATAAAAAAAACCATATCCATTTTCATATACAAGAGATGATTTCTTTATACTATACAAAATTGAAGATACAAGAGGAACAAGAATACAGAGTATATGAAATACAAGAGAAAATAATTATAAAATATATCTCCAATATAATTATGAGAAAAATCATGATCCTCTACTCTTGTACTTTATCCTAGTAAAATCAATCCAGTTTCCATTGTTGGGTGTATTCCTTTGTCCCCAACTACATCAATGAAGTCTAAATGGGCACCAACTGGTTTTTTGAATAGGGTGTGAGTAAAAATCAGTAGACCAACACTATTAGTGTCCAACACTATCAAATATTTTAATATAATATAAATAGTATGTAAATAAAATAAATTATGATAGATAATAAATAAACTTTAAAAGTATCAGTTCCTTAGGGAACACCTGTCTGATACTACCTTCTTTGGTCTAATATATAATGTATCTGAACAATTACCTTTATAATTTTTAAATGTTATGGTCATGAACCAATGTATACAACTAGGAAAAATATATATAGCGATAAGTAAATTATTTTCCATATGTTTCCCTAGAAATTATGTTTATTAAATAGGGTGAATTATATAGTGGATTACAATTAGATGTTCACCATAAGGGAAAATTACTACCTGCTCCTGAGGATCATATCCTAGGCAGCCACAATGCTAGACTTGAGAGGATTCCAATGTGGTAACCAATGAAATCTATAAAATCACGTCGAGTCCAATTAGAATCATCAAATTCAATTAATTTATTTAATTTATAGAAATATAGTTAAACCCTAATGATGAGCTAGGGAATTTAAAATCATATGATATTGTTAGAATCTAAGGGTGGTATTTTACATAGAAATTACATCAATAAATCAGTTGTCATCCCATGATACCCTAAAAGGAAAACATAAAAGGGATTCAAGGAAATTATCCAGGATGGACACACCTTTATGTTAATTCAATGTCTATCCTAATAGTCAATCATGATATAATCAATCATAATCATAATATAAAAAATTCTCATGTTCCTACTATAACAATAATGGAAATGATCCCACATTATTATTTAATGAGGTTTAAGTGTCACTGAGGTACTATTAACCTTTATTTTTTTTTGTAATTTAGTAATTATAGTTATTAGGGCAAGTCATGAAACCTTAAAAGGTAGTGTAATCACATTACTATGTCCTAGGAGCCCAGTAATATTTCATAAAATTTCATTAAGGTTAGTTAAACCATTTTATTCATAAGGTCCAACTAAACACACCTAAAATGTGTTTCAATTCACATAATGTGGGATACCATTAAATACTATTGAATAATTCACCCTAAGGGTTGGTTCACGCCGGGTTGGATAACCTCCAACTATGTGATTAATTTCCAAGGACTAACATAAAAAAGTTGTTTCCAATTTAATAATTTAACTTGACATTTAAAGGGTGGAACAAAAAATTATGGCATGTGGCATGATGGTGCACGTTATAAATATCAGAACAAGTAGGGAAGTGAGAAATAAAATCTACCTTATACTTGACATATACTCCATGATTGATATTATCTTTTCATTCAGGATAGATTGGGAGAAATCAACAAAATAGGATAATCCCAAGAAAATAGAGAGTGTTATCTCATGAAATGTTGGAATTCCATATGAAAAAAGAAATAAATAATGTAATGAATCATAATGGGAGACTTACTATTCGATATCCTACATGATGAACGATGGTATCTTTTGGTTTTTTGTTGGAGGAGTTTCTTCTTTGTATATATTAAAGGGGGAAGAGAGATTTTTATATAGGGAAGATTCTTTTTTATTTTGGAAATAAAAGGGAGTATTTATTGTTAAATAATTAAGGATACAAATGTAATTTCATCAACTTTTAAAAATCACATAGTTTGGCCACATGGTTGGCCAAACCGTGAAGCAACCATACGTTAACACTATCTAAGTAGAAAAATTCATTTGATAGGTTTCATGTAGTTTTCCAACCCATTCACACACCATTCAATTCCCATGTACAATATGTATATATTTTTTTCCTATAGCCCAGAAGCATCCATGACATGGTTATTCTCACCATGTGGAAAAACTTATAGCCCACAAAGTTGAGCTGAAAGGTTAGCACTAACCATGTGTTAACTCTATACTTCACCTATTTCCTCTAAAAATTAGATCCCTGGGCTTCAAACAAGCCTGAGATGTTCTCTAATACTCCCTTATCTGTTAATCACTTTCATTAGAAGTAAATGTATAATATAAACCTAAATTTAAAGGATCCATGCCTCATGAAAAAACAGGGATCTTATAACAAGGATTATATAATGAGACAAAGATATAATTTCAATGATATTCTCAAGTACTCTGTTAGAATCATAGATTTATATAAAAGTATATATTCTTTTAGCTTTCTCAAATATTATCCCCCACAATGTTTATACTCCAACACCTTTGTTATAAAGGATGATCCCTTTTTTAAGTGAGCTCTAAGATATCAATTGTTTGGATCAATTATAATACAAATACTTCTTCCTCTATATTATTCTCATTACATTCTCAACATTATATAATTATCTTCATATTAATTACCTTTAAATACCAATATAAAGAAAAAACAAAATATATAGTTTTATTAACAATTTCTATAAACACCATTAGTGATATCTAAATAGATGTGGTTTTTTCAAACCTAAGAACTCCTTTCACATTAGCTTTAATAATAAGTGACATATTCATGATTTATCACTTTTATTTAAATAATTTGACTCCAGGGGAAGCATGTTGTTATTTTTATTTGAAGTTAGTTCTTTTTATGGAATATATTTGTTTACTTTAGTTAATAAAAACCAAGAACCTCTTGGTGTTGTCTTCATTTTCATTAATATCGCATCTTGAGATAGAAATATGTTGAGACATCTCTATATTTCATTCACCTTTTACATAGATTTATATGAATAAAAAAATATTATTTTTTTTGAAACCACTAATGAGTTTCAAGTTATTCATTTTTAGTGATATATTCCACTACAAAAATCCTCATATTTTTCTCTTGGACTTATTTACTTCTTTTTAGCACATTATTTCTTCTATCCATACCAATAACATTTGTCTTCATTCAGTAGTCCATTATATGTCATTTAATTCATAATATAATTAGGTTTTTTATTATTATGGTAGAATACTTATTGGCCTTCTTGGGTGCATTTTTTTAAACAATTTTCTTTTTCTTATAACTGAAGGTTAAATTTACCAACCATTTTATATTCTTGATTCTTTTATATTTTTTTGGTATTTTTATTAAAATGCTTTCTGCATAATCATGACTGATTAGGATCAGTATTTTATTTTACTATGTTTATATTTATTTTAATTTCCATATAGATTCTCCAAGATTCTATATTTGTTAAAGATAAATATTTTTTTACCTTTATTATTTGTACTTTTCACAAACTATACCTTTTTTCCATTGATATATAGATTTTTTTTCTTCTATGTATGGATATAAAGTTACTAAAATCTATATCCTTTTCCTTGCATCATTCACATAACCAATAATAATATTATAAAATGAGGTCATACATGAAATAACCTAAAAGGTGTGTGAGTGTGTGTTTGGTTGGTGGGGAGGGGGGGGGGGGTTATTAAGATGTCTTAAAATGTTTTATTTTATCAAGACAAATTGGGTCTTCTGTTTTCATTGGTAATGTCACTTTGAATTTGTTATAATGATCACATGTAATGACAACCCAAATTCATAAATAAAGAAGAATAGATAGAAATATTTTTTCATGGTTCAACTACACCAGGCTATATCAAGGATAACATTTCAACTATTTGTTTATATTACAATTAACTGGTACCCCTTTATTTTTAATTATAACTATAGGAAATGATTAGTGTTCTAACGAGGTTTGTGGAAACTTTATATATTCCAATATATACATTAAATATGGTTATAATGATATAATTGATAAGCCTATCAAACAGACAAAGATATCAATTAAAGTATAATGCTATAATACATTTGGTGTTATTTAGGACTACTCAAAATTTACACCCAAAATTTTAGTAATATGAATAAGAAATCAATCTTCTAATACTTACCACCAATATAATTTATCTCACACACACTTCTATTAAAAATTATAGATATTCAATAAAAATTACACTACTAATATAGTTTTCTTCTTGATATTAAGTCCCCTTCTATTTTTTTGTGTGTATTATAAATTTTCATCATGTAAATCCTATTCTTATAAATTCAAAAAAATTAAATTTAAAATTAGAAATTAAAATGTTCAATTAACTACAATATTCTTCCATTTATAATCTATGTTTTCATTTTCCCCTTGTGAATCTCTAACAATGAATTTCAAATGGGTTTTTAATAATCATTTCAAAAAAATCCACAACTTCCTGAGATAGCCAACTCATCATGCCTATTCAAATTCTTAATAAGTACATAAATCACAATGTGAAATACCACCTCATCAAATGATTGGATAGTTTCTCCATTAACATAATTCAACTACCAAATGAGTCATGAAGTGATATATAGCTACATGACATGACCTGATTTTTAGTGCTAAAAATCATAAAGTTTAATATTTATGAATCCTCATCACTTTTTATGCTAAACATTCATGGAAATGAAAATAATATGGTTTCCCTAATCTAAAAATAGGATGTTTATTTCTTTTATGTTTCAAAGTGTGAGACTATTATGAATTGAAAAACATCTTGTCCTTTATCTTTCACAACACTTTATATTTTTCATGGAAAGAAATTGTAGTATGATTCCTTCAATAGTAAAACAGACTTAAACATTTTATGGGATGAAAATTCTTGAATAACATGACAATATTAAAATATAAATAATCACAAAATTCATCTTAGTATTCATCAAATTATGAATAAAAATATCATATAATGGCCAATGTTACTCCTATAAATTCTAAAAACAACATTCTTAAGAAAATATTTAGTTAACACAAGTGATGAAGGAACTCCTTCATTTTTCAAGGTAATGACTTCAATCATGGCATGAATTATGTGATCAATATTGTGACTTATTCTTTAATTTTTTGGAATATCCATACTATATATCTTACCTCCTTATGTTATCTAGAACCATATTTATATTATTCAGAAAAATAGTTAACTTCAAATTTAAATAAAATACAACCATTACATTCAGTGGTTGTAACATTACCCGATTTGCATTTTATTATCAATCCATAGTCCATGATCCATATATCTTGTCAAAACACTATATATAATCATACACGACTATATTCTCCCAAATACATTGATCATTCATTCTATGGTGTATTCATTCTGATGTTTTCTCTAAGATTCTATTGATTATTGAAGAATTTCAATTCTCTCTCTTTGAAAGTAAGATTCAAATCGTCCCAAATATTAAATTTAATAGCACATAATAACACATAAATAGTCATTATTCCTTATAACATATAAAAATTCTATTAGACTACATGAGTATGATATCATTGTAGGCAACCAGCGAAAGAGTTAATTGTTGTAGTGTTATCCATTTTTCCTTTGATCAACCTCATACTATTCCTAATCCATATGGATAGTATATCCCCTATATTATTATTCCCAAAAGAAGATGAATTACTATAAAAAAATAAGAACCAAGTAAATAATTATGTAAAATGGGAGATGGGTAATCTGAACCACATTATTTTGTAAAAATTAATTGAAATCCAAGTTAAAACGATACTTTTTGAATATGTGTGTTTTTAGTGGTTTAGATAATACTTCTTCCACTTGTTGTTGTGTTATAAAAAAATACGGTTTAAAAACATTTTACTCATATTTTCCCTTTAAAAATTGATAATAAATATCTATATTGTTTGTTAATGAGTATTTTATCTAATTCTTTTTCAATTTAATGGAACTTTTGATGTCAAATTGAATCAATATGGGGTTTTTACCATTTCCCAAAGATCATAAAAATTCATATTCATCTATAATTCTTTAAGAATGTATGACATATATAGTGTCACTTTTATCTGGGGCATTTGATTGGTGGTTTATCAACTTGAGCTAGAGGTGTTTCTTAATAAAAGGGTGAATTTTGGGGACTTATTATAGGGCACACTATTAAGTCACACTGTTAAAATGTATGCATCTGATGTGTGTAGTCTATAAAAGTAGTTATCTACATGGTTACCACATAGTTCTTTTAACCATGTGACCCACTCAAGAGGGGATATTTTCTTCATTCTACTTATTTTTAATTGGGGGTTCCCCCTTGGATTTATCCATTTAAACACCTCAACTTTGAGGTCTTTTGAAACCCTATTTTTCTCATATAAGCTTCTCTAATGTAACTTTGTTGTGGTTTCTCAATGATTCTTCACCCATTTTAAAAGATAAGGGGTTACTACCTCATCTTCATAGGTTTTATCCCATTTTCCACTTTTCTTATAACCCTTAAAGACATGATTGTACAATTTCTAGGCTAATTGTTTCTCTAAAATTTAGGATATAGGTTTAAAATGATTTTGAGAAGTTATATGTGTCTCTTTTTAGTGGATGTCATCAAAGAAGGAAAGGTTAGACCAATTTAGGTAGGTGTTTTTGATTCATTTCCTTTCTTAAGAGTCCCATGATTTATTGAACCTTTAAATTTGTTTTAGATTAAAAGTTGTGATGTATATGATAGGTATTTTGGATTTATTAAAGGTTATCATGGCTGGGTGGTGTTTTCTTTGAAAAAATGTGTAGTTTTCTTAGTGAAAAAAACATGTTTTTTAAATGGTGTTTTGTGCATTATTCATGATTGATAAAATTCTAACGTTTGTTTTTTTCGAAATGCACATATTATTTGGGATTTAGAACAAATGGGGTTTTCAAAGTGGGATCCCTTTTTTGTTTAAATGTTTTTCTTATTTTAAAGAGCTGTTTGTTTCTATAAAGTGAAAATTATGTTTACCTTGAATTATGTAGATTTTCAGGGAAGTGATTGTGCTTTATTTTGGAATTGTGTTTGAATTAAAAATTATTTTAAAAATTTATTTCCAAACTTATATGATATAAGTGAATACCCAGTTTGAACTGGTGATATGATGTTGATTTTCTATTTTTTAATCCCCCTTATGTTGTTAATGATGTTATGTTATCCATTTGATGTATTTGTTGTTATGTGATTCATGTTATGATCATGGATTATGAATATTATTAAGGGTATTAGAAGGGGTTGGATGGATTTGGCTGTGGTATTATCTATATGGGATTTGTTATTATAATGTGATGACATTGTTTACTCATATCCCACCTTTATTGTTATTCCATTGGGAGACCAAGGCTACTATGTTGTAATTAGTGGAAAATTCTTGGTCTACAAATTTTTTATACCAAGATATTACCCTAAATATGTATGTAACACATGTATAGGGGGATTTTAACATAGGATACTACTTATAGTGATCCGGTTGACCAATGTGTGATAGTTAACCTACCTAAATCAGGTCTCTCTGTATGTGTCTTGTGTTTTCCCATTGATACCACATATGTTACCTCATGACACGTATCATATGTTATTCATTTTATAAATATTTTATAATGTGTAATGTTAATTTCTTGGATGTACTTTTTTGATTTTGTTATCATCTTATTTTTAGTTATGATGTAGGATAGTTTTATTCCCTCCATTTTTGACATTACATGTATCCTTTTTGGCTATGTTTATTTATAGTTTCCTATGTTATCTAATTTCTATTTGTATAGAGTGTGTAAAGGTTCTTTATAGAAAAAATGGGATATTGTTTTTTAGTGAAATAATTCATTGGAAATTATTTATAAATGTTTTAAACCATGTGTGGGATTATTTTTAAAAGTGTGGTGCTTCTATATAGAAAAAGTTGACACATTAAATTGGATTATTTTTGGGTAAAACCTTATTATGTAATGTTTTATGAAATTATATCATTTATAAATTTCATGTTGCATGTTTCTTTTATCCTTATACAATGTAAAAGAAAATGAAAACCTATTTTGTCGATTATTTTAAATGTAGTGATCTTGTTTTATTTTATAAAAAGAATAAAATTATCTGATTGTGATATCCTATATGCTTCAGATCACAACCCACATACTCACATTGGTGGGTATATAGTATTCATGTTTTTTGATGGTTTATTCATGTTTTGGATTTTAGATTGTATTGAGTTCCATATTCCTTGAGAGTTGGATGTTTTTTAGGGTTTGTGTAAGTTACTTATTAGTCACATTTAGGTGGTGATCAATCCTTCATTTTTGTGTAATAGGTTGGATCATGTTTTGTATATTAGCCTCATTGGTATTTAGTATTATTTTATTTCTTCTTCCATTATAGTTTTGTAATCCAATATTAAACATTTTATTTTATGGGATATATCCTAGATTATATATTGTTTCTTTATTGTTATTCCATGTTGGATATATTATTTGTTTTTATGAGGGTAAAACTGTCTCTAATTTTTATTTTCGATACCCTTGATGCATGAATTCATCTTAGGGGTATCAATAATCCTTCTTATGTATGTTTTAGTCAGACTTAGGAGTCCAATTCATGGACATCCCAAGTAGGTTCCTTACCAAATGGTAACAGAGCACCTTGGTTTCTTGATAAGGGGGATCGGTTCCAGAAAAAACCACTTTGTTATTTGGGGAATGTCTAGGTATTCTAGAGACAAGTACTTTCATCGAGGCACGAGTGGAGTGTCTAGGAAAGGTCCTAGATTTCTCTTTATTACATTGAAGGTAATGTTCCTATGGTATTATTGGGTTTGATTCTTGATCTTGAGTTTTTATTTGGATAGATTGATTTATTTTTGAGGTGTTGACATGATTCATGGATCTCCATTTACTGTATTAGTGATTTCAAGGGTCATGTTTTGTTTTGGTAGCAGAATTAGTGAATAGAACAAGGTTTCACATTTAAAAAACTTGGTCTGGTGAACTATGTGGTGCATGTGAGGTGTGATTCTTTAATGGTGACTGAGCCAATTGCATAGTTGATTCACAATTTAATATCCCATGAGTCCAAAATGTGCCCAATTCATTTTCCCCTCAATAGTTTATGTTTTCCTCACTTTGTTCCTAGATTGACTTTAATATTTTATTCCATTGGCATGTCATTCTATAGGGGAGTTTTAATTGATACTTCTATAGAATGTTGTGTTGTTAAATGTGGTTTGATTTTAAATACATTTTTATGATTTGTTTTGTCCATTGGGAACTTTATTTTACCAAATAGAATGTTATTTTTGAAAATGGAAAATATTTTTCATTTTTGAAATCATATCATATAGTTATTTGAAAAGAAAGAGTATTTTATTTTTAAACTAGGATAATGAAAGTGTTTTTAGTTTAAAATAATTTTAATTCAAAAAGTAAAATTTAATGAAAGGGTTTAATTATTAAAGTTGGTGTTTTAAGAATTGGTTCATCAATGCGTTTTCCTTGTTATGGTATATTTCAAAGTGGAGTTTTGAAATTGTTTTGAAACGAAGTGTGAAATTTTCTTATCATTAAAAACGATGTGATTATTATGAAAAATAAAGGGGTTAACCATTGGGTTAAATGTCATTTGATTCCAGTGGGGATCAGTAGTGGGTTGATGTTTTGAGAATAGAGTTTTTTAAAATTGTTTAACATTCAAATTATATTTTCAAATTGTTTTGTTTTTTTTATTTTGGTTTCTAAATGGTGTTTGTTTTTTACCATAGTTATGGGGATACTTGTTTTTTATGGAGTATCAGTGCTTGGGCTCATGACTTGAGTTATTTTCTATGTTCCTCTAATAAAATCTTACGAAAAAGGGAGATTGTTGTTCCTAGGGTTATTTTATGATTCTTTTATTTCTAAGGTTCAAAAATCCTATACACTATATTTCATTCCTTGAGTTCATGATTTTTTTAAATACTCCTTATGATTAAGGTTAAAACATTTCGTGTTTAGTTTTTTTGGGGTTTTAAAACATGTTCAAGGTGTCTTTTTTCTCATTAAAGATTGTTTTCACTTGTAATTTCAAGTAGAAATTGAAATTAAAAGTATTGTTAAATTTTTAAGGATTATTTAGAATTGGATATTTAATTTCAAATGGGTTTTACCTCATTTGGTTCATCGAATAAAATGGAATGTGTGGATTTAATCATCCAAAGTTTTTCTTATGTGATTAAAGAGGTGATTTTCTGTTCCAATGGATTTGGAAATTTGTGGAAACGAGTTCTAAAATGAGTGTTTTGTTTTAAAATGTTTTAACTATGACCGTGTAATGTTGTGAAATTTTAAAAGGGTGTTAATATAACAATGTGGGATTTAAAGAAAAATGCTATCATTATTAAGAATTTTACTCTTTGAGTTTTCTAAAAATCATTTAGAATATATTTTTTAAAACATTTTTCTGGATCTTGGTTTTGAAATAATGGTTTGATGTGGGACTTAAACCATTGAGATGTAGAATTTTGGTTTTATCCAAAATGGAATAGGTTTGTGGTGATTTAATTCGCATTAAAATTTTATTTTGGAAATGATTTGGAAAGTGGTTTTTGAAAAAAAAGGTTTTGTGCATAAATATGTTTTTTGAAATTTTTTTAAAAGAGACAAAAAAGGAATTAAGGTAAGTTACAAGTTTTATTTTGGTAAATGGTTCTCTTTAAAAAAAATTCAACAGATAGAGAGGGCTAGAAAGTTTATTTTCAATTTTTTCTTTATTTTATCAAAATGGGAGTGTTTTGTAAAATGTTGGTGGGTGTTTTTGATTCAGAATTCTTTTTATTTATGTGTTTACCTCATGAATTGTGAGATACCATTTTTTAAGCTTCTTTGAATAAAATATTGTTTTTATTGCCTTATTTTTAATAAACTTGTGTTTTACTATTCCTCTACCCATTTTAAGGTAATATTATTGTTGATGTTTACATTAGTTAACTTAGGGTTTCTATATGGATAATTAGGATGGATGTTTCCTTTAAGTCATTGAACACTCGTTAGTGATAGTTTTTTGAGGTTTTACATGGAATAAGGTTATGTGATGAGATCTAATCATACCCATAGAGTATAGTGACATGGGTTTAGGGACCATTTCATCTCTGTTGTTGCATTCCATGAAAGTTATCCCTTATAGCGAGAAGTGATATTCTTGTGGATGGATCAAACATGTGTGTGTTGTGTTTCTGGGGGTGGGTTTTCCCTTGAGGAAGTGAGATATTGCTTCTCAGTGTTTTTTACATCCTTTTTGAGGATTTTTCTCCATAATTGAGGTTTTTGTTTGATTTGGACTCATTGGTACACCATTTAGGATATTTCTAAATGGAGATTAGACCTATTCTCAATCTCAATTTCTTTTGGGTCATGTTCTAGTGTGTGTGGTATTGTTTTCCTTTGATATATTTTGTAGCCTTGTAGATAGAGTGGTTTGGTATAGATAAATCAACATAAATCAGAAGATTATTCTTAAGGGGCCTCTGTAGTGGTTCATCACACAACTCAGATGACTTTATGTAGGGTGGGTTATGGAATGTCCTCTTTTATTTTTGTCTAGACATAGAACATTATCAGGGAAGAAATTGGCATGGTGGGGTGTTTCTGACACCTCTTATGGCACTTTTTTGATGGGGTATTTGATCTCTGAGTTATCCCCTTGATTTATAGTTTCTTGAGTCTGAAAAGTGTTAATTTTGTGGACCTTTTTCAGGATTTATAGTTAATTCATGTGGTTAAAATCTATGCAGACTAAGTCTATGTAACACCCCGAGCTTCCACGATACGCTTCTCATTCAATAATGCAATAGATTGCATTGTACGCAACTTCGAGTTCTAAAACACCGCGACTAATCAAAGTAGCCGTTATGAATAGTAATAACCACTTTTTAAAATTATAGAAATTTTATATTTCAAAATGGACTTCATTTTTGTATTCGAAATATTGAAATTAGCCTATGTTGAATTTTTGGTATTTTTCTGAGAACTTCTAATTTTTTATGAATAGTGAAAAATACTTAAAACAACTTTTTAATCAAAATAATTTATTGTGATAAATTATACTATTTAGTGGTTTTACGGTATAATTAGAATATAATTTTACCATTTTATCCAATGGTGGTCATTAAAATTAATTTAACATTGAAATTGGACATAAACAATTGCCAATCTTTTGATATAAATTGTTTCTTAAAAACACGCTATTTGTCGTAACAGCGGGAATTAATTATAAAATTAATTAATGAAACTTATATGTTTGGAATTTTGTAAAATAGACATCAATTTTGAATTCGGAATATCAATTATAGCTTAGGGTGAAATTTTGGCCTTGTTCTGAAAAACTTCAATTTTTGATGAATAGTGAAACCACTAAGTGGTAGTTAAATAACTGATTTTTCGTTTAAATGAAATATTACCACTTCTGTGATTTGATTTTCAAAAATCCGACATACATGGTTGTCATTAAGAAGTAAAATGTGGTTCAATGAGATCAAAATAATTTTTTGGTGAATAGTAACTTTTAAGTTCTTAATCGCGATTAGAGGTAATTAGTGTAGTTTAAGGTACAAATAATGTTTTAATAATATGATATGAGCATGACACTTGTCCTACTCCTATTGGATGAGTCATGGCCGACCAAGACAACCCATGGGTCAACTTGGGGACCCCATGGAGCCACTTTAGTTGGAAAATGACATTAATATATATTTATTTAATGTTAAAATTAAATTGACACAAACATGAGTTATTTTACTAAAACAGTTTTTAAGTGGGGTTACACAAGTCCAAATTTTGACTATAAATATTCATTAGAAATATAAAAAGATTTCCTACATCATAGTATTTGTTTTATAATTTTTATACATTAAATAAATTAAATTATTTATGACATAATTATGATGCAGCGATAACCTCATTATTTAACGATTTAAATAAAATGAGAAGATAATGAAAAATCCAAGGCTTAAACTTGTCCAAAGCTTGGATGAGGATATTTCGAACCCTTATCACCTTATCCACGAATTATATAAGTGTGGGACCTTTAGAATCCGAAAAGCATTGTGTAATAATGTAACATTTCAATCTTTCCAAAAGTGCCCCTCCTCTCCACTTATAAAAGGCCCCCACCTCTCCCACCTTATTCACACCTTCAAGCCATTTGGCTCGGCCAACCTCTGCCCAAATACTCTCCCAAAATCCCTCTCTTACTCCTAGAAGTCTCACTTTGGTCAGAACTCTTCCCAAGGAAGCCTTTGGCTCAAATCAAAAAGAGTTACCCGATTTTGAGGTAATGTCTTCTCTAATGTTGTTTTGTTTTATTTTCCTTCTCCAACCCCCTAAAATCTTTTTATTCATTTATTTTGTAACAACAACAGTATCCTCAATATACTAGGATGTTGTTATAAGAACTATTCGAGCTAAACTTACACACACCTACATCTAATGGTTAAAGAACATACGGTTTCTGTGGATTGCGAATTTCTGCCTCACGAAACGATGATTGTTCAACACTCATATAACACCTTCAAAGGTGGCCATTAAGATGTCACTATTTTTATATATGATATATAATATTTTTATGTTTTACTTATGCTTCTGTATTTCTCATTTATGGCATACTTTATGATTTCCGTTATGGGTAAAACGCGATAATTTCATTTTAGTAAATGCGGACTACCGCCCCCTCAAAGTGATTTGAATCGTTAATGCCATATGTGGGATGTATAAAGGATGGAGTAAATGGTATTATACACTATATTATACTGGAATTATATTATAAATTTATATCATTATGATTTCTTTCCATTAAATATGAAATTCAAATGAAAGTAGCGTTCATGCGTACGTACGGCTTACCGTCTCCATGAACGGTGCATTTCATTTCTTACCTCTAAATGTTACGTAATATTATAAATGAATGTATATACTGTATATATATGATATATATGATATCTACATCATGAATATAATTCTGGATATAATGGATATTTCACCACATGAACAACTTGTAATTATAAGAAGTTTATTTTTGACTCAAGTACCAAAGATCGACAAAACGACCGTTATTAACTTAAATAATTAAATAATGTTCATAACATGGTAATAAGTGATATAAATTGAATAATGAACATGAAAAAGGTTCTTAAGTAAATAGAAATTAACTCTAGTTTATTATTCAGGAGGTTAAAGAACGGTCGAGTCAGGACAGAACGCAAGGTAAGGGAACTTCTTAACCCAATTTCTATTCTTTGGGTTAATCTCCTACTTTCAAATTATGTCATGATATTATTATGTCCTATTTTGTATTTTTACTTTCTTTATGGGTACCTATAGTGAATACACATAATAGATCTATTTTATTTTAAAAATGATCTTTTTAAGGACTTCGTCTCAATCTCCTTTCATTGAGGCATATTTGGCTTTATACACAACTTTCTTTTATACGGTGTTTAAACCCCTTTGAATTTTACATTTATTCAAAAGGAATCTTTTTTATACGAAGCGTTTTACTAAACGACAAAAAGGGAATGTTTTTTTTTCTGTACTTATGCGGAGACAATGACTTCTCCGCCGCCGTGACCATTATTTGAGTTTCGGATTCCTCTACAAGCCATCATTTTTTTTAATGAAAAATAAATACAAAGTTTTAACTTTCTTTTATTTTGGTATTCAAAATGGTTTTGAAAGAATTTTTATTATATCAATGTGTTGTATTGATATCTTGTGATTGAAATGTGGAAATGTTATGTTTCCTTTATGAATGTTTTATGTGATACGATTATGTTATGGTTTATGATATGTTTAAACCTATTCATATGAGAAATGCATTGGACTTAATAAGTGACGGGTGGAGCCCGCTATAGCTCCTCGATGCATCGGCAGGTCTCATGAGACAATCTAGTGTCTTGGCACGAGGCCTTGACAAAATCTTATTTGTGGTCTTGGCACGAGGCCTTGGCTACGTGGTTATGATAGTCTGGCATTATGCATTCCATCATTATGAAAGTGGTTATTGTTATTGCATGTGATTATTCAACCAGTAGAATATCCATGTGAATGAGTATATGGCATTATTTCATTTTACTTTTGCCATATTATGTTGATGTTCAAGTTTAAAAGGCTTTTGTTTTAGTTATACATTGTCTTAAATGATTATGTTTTCTTATAAAAGCTTCCGTAATATTGTTATCCTTACTGAGCATCTGAGCTCACCCCTTTCAATGTTTTAATGTTTTCCAAGATGTGAAGAAGTGTATTATGACTGACTTGCAAGAATAGTCAGTGAGGATATGAGTGTGGACTATGAAGACCATGTTATTGTAGTTTGTTTAATTTTTGATGTAATGAAAGAATTATGAATGTATCTAGTGTTTCCAAGGCTACTAAACTAATCGGTCTTTCGAGACTTGATCTTTTGTGATCATGCCAATGTTACGAAGTAATGCACCGACTCTGGGTAGATGGGGTCGGGGCGTTACAGTTCGTATCAGAGGCAGTTTAGTACTAACCTTGGAAGCTAGATTTAGATAAACTCTGATTAGAGCACATAGCCCAAAGATAGACTTTGAGGATTAGTATAGAAGAACTTCCTAAAATTTTGGTATTATAGAGATGTTATGAGTTTTCCGAGCAATACATCCCTGTCTGGATACGAGCAGGTAGAGGCGGCTCTGGCACAGATGTACCTAGGGGTAAAACCCGAAAACACTGCTTTGAGCTAGACTCGAACGGGAACTGGTGCACGACAACGGGCCTTGCTGCACTCTTGGTTACGACACTCCCGGGGGATATGCTTTGGATAATTCTCGTTTTCTTTATAAACCACTATGAAGGGTTATGAGTATATACTTCGTCAAAGAAAACATTTTTATGGATTATATCCATAAATAGTTCAATTTATGTAAAGTATTTTACAAATATATAATTATGTATTTTATTTCATAAACTAATCTAGTTTATGCAATTGTTTAGAAATGGCGCCTAGTGGAAGAAATGGAAACCGTATCAATGCACGCACTCCATGTAGGGATTTCCCTCCTGCTCAAGATAATTATAGTGGGGCTGGTGATGAAACTGGTGCCGATCAGCTAATCACCATACTGGGACAACTTACTCAGGTTATGAATAATAACCTTACTCGTATGGAGCACCCTGATCCGCAACGTGGAGGATCAATGCTAGACCGTTTCATGAGGCAACAACCACCAACCTTCAATGGGGGTACAAATCCGTTAGTAGCTGAGCAATGGATAAACTCCTTAGACAAAATATTCCATGCCTTGGGGAGTAGCAAAAGGGAGAAGGTTGTCATGGCAGTTTACCGCCTCACTGGAGATGCCGATCAGTGGTGGTCGCTGATTCAAAACACAAAGGAAGATGATGACGTATCGAATATGGAATGGAGGGAGTTAAAAGATCTGTTTTTAGAAAAATATTTTCCTCGTGACCATCGAGCAGATATGGAAAGGCAATTTCTGAGTCTGAGGCAGAAGGAGGATGAGAATTTCACAAAGTATAAGGCTAACTTTACAAGGTTAGCGAGGCATGCTGCCGATTATATACGTAACCCAAGGAGTAAGATTGATCGTTTCTTTGATGGGTTAAAACCATTTCTCCGTCGAGCTTTGGTATCACAATCCTTCTCATCATACGAAGATATTGTCTCGTGTGCTATCAAGACAGAAAAGGAATTCTCTAAGTCTTATGACAACAAAGTAAAGCAAGAGAAGAAGAGAACGGTGGAACAAGAGACAGATAAAGGGAAAAAGGGAAAGAAGGATTTTCCAGTATGTGATAATTGTGGGAAGAATCACCCTGGTACTTGCCTAAAAGGAATGGTAGTTTGTTATAAATGTGGAGAAAAGGGTCACCAGGCTCGTGATTGCAAGGGAAAGAAAGAGTCTGTCAAAGTTGAATGCTACAATTGTAGGGAAATAGGGCATTATGCAAATGAATGTCCTAAGCGTCAGGGAAACTTACCTCAGAAAAGGCCAAGGGATCAAGGCCAATCTTATGCTGTGACTACAGTTGAAGCGGAATAATTAATGTATTGGTGCTTTAGGACTCAAGGATTATATTCTGGTTATAAGAATAATGTGATATATATATATGGATTGTACTGCAGTACTTGTTGATTTCAGTAAGGTTTTAATATGATTAAGGTAATCATATTTTTAGTATGTGACAATAAGAGAAACTTTTCTTTGTTTGGGGAATCTGATGTTACAATTGATTTTGGAATTAAGAGACCTTTTAGAGAAAGTCTGGACAGAGGTATATTGGATAATTATAAAGGTTGGAGTGGATTAAGTTGATCTTTGAATAGTATTGTTTAAGGTTAAAGCATTTCTGAAGATTATTTTTGGAATATTATAATACTATAGTTTTAGGAAAAGGAAAACCTGCAGGGTGGGGAATAACCCGTCGCGTCGGACAAAGATGCAGGAATCGAACCCACAACCATAGTGCGACATGCCTTTATTTCCTACCACTAGCCTACAGGAAGTCCCTGGTTATTACAAAATAGTTTTACTAATCTAAATGGTATGTGTTAACATTTTGAACCTTATACAATTAGGATAAATAGAATATTTTTGAGTTCCGTTACCATTTGGAGTAAAAGTTGGGTTTGTGGTGAAAATTTATTAACGAATGAATGTATACATAACAAGTATGTATATTCCATTACGTTCTTAGTAAATCTCCTAAATAAATTCCTCAACATTATAAAAGGTAACTTAAAACAAAAATGTTGTCGGTAAACTTTTCCAACTGGGGATTCAATGACCGTTTAACCAATCACAAGTTTGTGATTTTCTTGTGGTTAAACTTTCTCCTAATCCTGTTTTCTATAACTCTCCATCATACCTTGATGGTTTGTTTCTCCTCCATATCCATATTTTCATATAATCCTAGAATGGGCTATATCGGGTGACCTTTGTACTTATCCTGCTTTCCTTTAATGTTATATATTTATTAACCTTATTTCCGATGTGGGTTTTCCTCAAAGGTATTTTCTCTTTTCAACCTTTTATTTTCAAAGAAAAATTTCAAATTGTGAGGACACAATTTATTTAAGGAGGGGAGAATGTAACACCCCGAGCTTCCACGATACTCTTCTCATTCAATAATGCAATAGATTGCATTGTACGCAACTTCGAGTTCTAAAACACCGCGACTAATCAAAGTAGCCGTTATGAATATTAATAACCACTTTTTAAAATTATAGAAATTTTATATTTCAAAATGGACTTCATTTTTGTATTCGGAATATCGAAATTAGCCTATGTTGAATTTTTGGTATTTTTCTGAGAACTTCTAATTTTTTATGAATAGTGAAAAATACTTAAAACAACTTTTTAATCAAAATAATTTATTGTGATAAATTATACTATTTAGTGGTTTTACGGTATAATTAGAATATATTTTTACCATTTTATCCAATGGTGGTCATTAGAATTAATTTAACATTGAAATTGGACATAAACAATTGCCAATCTTTTGATATAAATTGTTTCTTAAAAACACGATATTTGTCGTAACAGCAGGAATTAATTATAAAATTAATTAATGCAACATATATGTTTGGAATTTTGTAAAATAGACATCATTTTTGAATTCGGAATATCAATTATAGCTTAGGGTGAAATTTTGGCCTTGTTCTGAAAAACCTCAATTTTTGATGAATAGTGAAACCACTAAGTGGTAGTTAAATAACTGATTTTTCGTTTAAATGAAATATTACCACTTCTGTGATTTGATTTTCAAAAATCCGACATACATGGTTGTCATTAATAAGTAAAATGTGGTTCAATGAGATCAAAATAATTTTTTTGGTGAATAGTAACTTTTAAGTTCTTAATCGCGATTAGAGGTAATTAGTGTAGTTTAAGGTACAAATAATGTTTTAATAATATGAGATGAGCATGACACTTGTCATACTCCTATTGGATGAGTCATGGCCGACCCATAAAACCCATGGGTCAACTTGGGGACCCCATGGAGCCACTTTAGTTGGAAAATGACATTAATATATATTTATTTAATGTTAAAATTAAATTGACACAAACATGAGTTATTTTACTAAAACAGTTTTTAAGTGGGGTTACACAAGTCCGAATTTTGACTATAAATATTCATTAGAAAGCTAAAAAGATTTCCTACATCATAGTATTTTTTTTATAATTTTTAGACATTATATAAATTAAATTATTTATGACATAATTATGATGCAGTGATGACCTCATTATTTAACGATTTAAATAAAAGGAGAAGATAATGCAAAATCCAAGGCTTACACTTGTCCAAATCCTATTGGATGAGGATATTTAGAACCCTTATCACCTTAGCCACGAATTATATAAGTGTGGGACCTTTAGAATTTGAAAAGCATTGTGTAATAATGTAACATTTCAATATTTCCAAAAGTGCCCCTCCTCTCCACTTATAAAAGGCCCCCACCTCTCCCACCTTATTCACACCTTCAAGCCATTTGGCTCGGCCAAACTCTGCCCAAATACTCTCCCAACATCCCTCTATTACTCCTAGAAGCCTCACTTTGGGCAGAACTCTTCCCAAGGAAGCCTTTGGCTCAAATCAAAAAGAGTTACCCGATTTTGAGGTAATGTCTTCTCTAATGTTGTTTTGTTTTATTTTCCTTATCCAACCCCCTAAAATCTTTTTATTCATTTCTTTTGTAACAAAACCAGTATCCTCAAAATACTAGGATGTTTTTATAAGAAGGATTCGAGCTACACTTACACACACCTACATCTAATGGTTAAAGAACATACGGTTTCTGTGGATGGCGAATTTCTGCCTCACGAAACGATGATTGTTCAACACTCATATAACACCTTCAAAGGTGGCCATTAAGATGTAACTATTTTTATATATGATATATAATATGTTTATGTTTTACTTATGCTTCTTTATTTCTCATTTATGGCATACTTTATTATTTCCATTATGGGTAAAACGCGATAATTTCATTTTAGGAAGTGCGGACTACCGCCCCCTCAAAGTGATTTGAATCGTTAATGCCATATGTGGGATGTATAAAGGATGGAGTAAATGGTATTATACAATATATTATACTGGAATTATATTATACATTTATATCATTATGATTTCGTTCCATTAAATATGAAATTGAAATGAAAGTAGCGTTCATGCGTACGTACGGCTTACCGTCTCCATGAACGGTGCATTTCATTTCTTACCTCTAAATGTTACGTAATATTATAAATGAATGTATATATTGCATATATATGATATATATGATATATACATCATGAATATAATTCTGGATATAATGAATATTTCACCACATGAACAACTTGTAATTATAAGAAGTTTATTTTTGACTCAAGTACCAAAGATCGACAAAACGACCGTTATTAACTTAAATAATTAAATAATGTTCATAACATGGTAATAAGTGATATAAATGGAATAATGAACATGAAAAAGGTTCTTAACTAAATAGAAATTAACTCTAGTTTATTATTCAGGAGGTTAAAGAACGGTCGAGTCAGGACAGAACGCAAGGTAAGGGAACTTCTTAACCCAATTTCTATTCTTTGGGTTAATCTCCTACTTTCAAAATATGTCATGATATTATTAAGGCCTATTTTGTATTTTTACTTTCTTTATGTGTACCTATAGTGAATACACATAATAGATCTATTTTATTTTAAAAATTATCTTTTTAAGGACTTCGTCTCAATCTCCTTTCATTGAGGCATATTTGGCTTTATACACAACTTTCTTTTATACGGTGTATAAACCCCTTTGACTTTTACGTTTATTCAAAAGGAATCTTTTTTATACGAAGCGTTTTACTAAACGACAAAAAGGGAATGTTTTTCTTTCTGTACTTATGCGGCGACAATGACTTCTCCGCCGCCGTGACCATTATTTGAGTTTCGGATTCGTCTACAAGCCATCATTTTTTTTAATGAAAAATAAATACAAAGTTTTAACTTTCTTTTATTTTGGTATTCAAAATGGTTTTGAAAGCATTTTTATTATATCAATGTGTTGTATTGATATCTTGTGATTGAAATGTGGAAATGTTATGTTTCCTTTATGCATGTTTTATGTGATACAATTATGTTATGGTTTATGATATGTTTAAACCTATTCATATGAGGAATGAATTGGACTTAATAAGTGACGGGTGGAGCCCGCTATAACTCCTCGATGCATCGGCAGGTCTCATGAGACAAACAAGTGTCTTGGCACGAGGCCTTGACAAAATATTATTTGTGGTCTTGGCACGAGGCCTTGGCTACGTGGTTATGATAGTCTGGCATTATGCATTCCATCATTATGAAAGTGGTTATTGTTATTGCATGTGATTATTCGACCAGTAGAATATCCATGTGAATGAGTATATGGAATTATTTCATTTTACTTTTTCCATATTATGTTGATGTTCAAGTTTAAAAGGCTTTTGTTTTAGTTATACATTGTCTTAAATGATTATGTTTTCTTATAAAAGCTTCCACAATATTGTTATCCTTACTGAGCATCTGAGCTCACCCCTTTCAATGTTTTAATGTTTTCCAGGATGTGAAGAAGTGTATTATGACTGACTTGTAAGAATAGTCAGTGAGGATATGAGTGTGGACTATGAAGACCATGTTATTGTAGTTTGTTTAATTTTTGATGTAATGAAAGAATTATGAATGTATCTAGTGTTTCCAAGGCTACTAAACTAATCGGTCTTTCGAGACTTGATCTTTTGTGATCATGCCAATGTTACGAAGTAATGCACCGACTCTGGGTAGCTGGGGTCGGGGCGTTACAGTCTGCATCCTATTATAGGGGCGATCTTTATGGTTACCACACAGTTTGGTTAACCATACGAGTAAATCGTACCACCCACTAAATAATGGGTATTTTTTCTTTATCTTTATTTTAAATTGGGTTTTCTCCCTTGGTATTCCAGTATTCCAACACTTCACCTTGGACACCGTTTCCAACCCTATTTTCCCCTCTAAGATCTTACAAAGTCATTTTAAGTTGGATTCTTGGTGATTCAACACTCTATTTGAAATATGAGGGCTTTATTCCTCTTCTTACTTGGTCTTACATCATTGTACTATTTTACTATAACCATATTAAAAATACATGGCCAATTTACATGCCTATGGATGTCCTAAAATAAGGTTTTTTGTTTGAAATTGTTTTTATTAATAATAAGATTCTCTTTTTGGCTGATTTAGTCCAAGGCATATGGTTTCATCAATTGAGGCAGGTGCTTATGATTTATTACCTTTCATATATGACTTATATGATTGGTTGATTATTTAAATATGTTTTATATTTAATGTACTGATGTATATGAAAAATAGTTTGTATTTTTAAATTCTTTCCCATGGATGGGTGGGGTTTCTATTAGAAGAAATTGGTGATTTAAGCATTGCAATGGAACATTATCTTGAAAAGAAGTTTTCTGCATTCTATATGATTGATAAAATGGTAAAGTGGTATTTTTTTTGTGAATGTCACTTATTATTTTGGGTTTAAGAAAAATATATTTTTCAAATTGGGTATCATTTTTGGTGTTTTAAGGGTTTGTATATTTTAAAGGGTGGTTTAGTTTTATAAATTGAAAATGGAGTTTTACTTGACTTATGTGGTTGTTCTTGGAAGTGTTTATGATTTATTTTGAAATTATTTCTGAATTCCAAATTGTTATAATAAGGTATTTACGAATGTATATGATATAAGTGAATGCCCAATTGGAATTTATAATGTGATGTGGATTATTCCCTTATTGACAAGGTTGTTTTATCCATGTCATGAATGTCTTGTTTTTTGATTCATTTTGTTCTTATAGAATGGGGAACTTATTAAGTGTAGTGTGGGAGGTGGGATGGATGAGATTATGGTGTTAGCACTAGGGACTTTGTTATTTTCATGTGATTAATTTTTTCCCATGGACCAACTCTTTTATTATTAAATGGGAAGACCGAGGGTCCTAAGTGGGAAGTAGTGGGACATTATTTGGATAGTTTATGTTTATCACTTGCTGGTCCCTATAGTTTCACATAACACATGGCTAAGTGAATTCCCACCGAGGGGACTTATTAGAGTGATCCAGTTAATCGATATGTGATAGGTGACCTACTGAAAATAGGTCCCCCTATACATGTATTTTTCTATCTCATTGGTCCTCACATTATTGCCTCAGGATATGTATCATATGTTATAACTTTTGTTATAAATATTTTCATGTGTGATGATTGTTTCTTGGATGTACTTTTTTGATGTTGTGATCATCTTATGTTTAGTCGTGATGTTAGATAGATTTATTCTATCTGATTATTGGTATTAAATGTAACTTTTTTAGTTGCATTTATTTATAGTTTCCCTTATTTCATTTTTAAAATTTGAATTTGGTGTGTAACGGATTTTGAAGGAATAATTGGAAATGATTTTCTAGAGACACGCTTGATTGGAAACTAAATTGAAATTTCATAAACCACGTGTGTATTTTTTTTAAAAGTATGGTGTTTTTTAAATAGAAATAAATAAAAATTTTATTTGGATTGGTTTTCAGTAAAACCTAGTTTTTGAATATTTTATGAATGTTATCCATTGAGAAAGTGTATGTTCCATACATTGATTATCCTTGTACTATATAAAGGAAACTGAAAAAATATTTTTTCAATTATTTCAAAACTAGTGAGATTAGTCTCAATTATAAAAGGAATAAATTGGAATCACAGTGGTATTAAAATGTCTTCACATAACACCTTAAATACTCACATTGGTTTGTATGCCGACTTAATGTTTTTTAGGTTTTATCAGGTATTGGATTTTACGTTGGATAACAATTTCTCTTCCTCATGAAGTGGTTCGAATCGAGTTTTGGATATCATCTTCTTAGGTCTTTAGTTTTATTTTATTTTTCCTTATATTTTATTTTTTAAATATTGTATTTTATTTTTTATTATATGATATGTCTCCGAAAATTTATTTTCTTTCATTATTATTTTTCAATATTTTGATGTTTTATATGTTCTTATGAGGGTGATAATCTCTCCAAAATCTATGTTTGATTCCATTGATGCTTGCCGTTAGCTTGGGGGTGGGGTGGGGTTGGGGACACTCCTTGAGTATGTTGTGGTCTAGCTTGGGAGTCCACTAAATGGGTGTCTTCAGATGTTTAGTTCCATTATTGTCTTTGGTAATCAAAATATTTTACACTTCTTTTATTCTCAATAAAACAAAATCTTTTTTATTAATTAGTTATATAAAGAAATATATTATAATGAATTATGATCCAACTATTGTTGGTTTTTCTTCCCCAATATATATATTCTATTCTATATCTGAATCTATCATGAAATATATATTTTCTCTAGCATTGAAAACTAATCAATAATCAAATGTACTCTAAACATACCTCATTATTATTTTCATAACTGTAAAATGTTCTCAATTTTTATAAATAAAAAATGTGTGGAAAAGGAAATTTGATGGAAGATATAAATTTATATTATTGTAATATAAATTAAAAAACCTATTATTCTTCAATATAGAGTTTAATCGACTCGATTTCTATTCTAATGGTTTCCAAGATTATTTCTTACTACATTTGGAGTAGAATTTTTTGTGCAACCATCCATTCTTAATTTTTTCAACACTTATTTTAAATATTTCAACCAAGATATGAATATGTTTAAATAATTTTGGTGAACCTATAATCCATGAAAAAGTATTGTTATCCAATCATAGTAATCCCAAATTATGAATTCATTAATAGAGAAATTGTTTTAATGGAATTATTAGTATTGCCTCAAAATACTATGTCATCCCCATAAAATATTACCATAAAATAATATTTATATGATATTATCACATAAATGTTCTTATTAACTTCGATTCTCTTAAATAAAAATTTTATCGAATAATAATTCCTCCATGAATACCCCCCACGAGGTGATTTATTTATTCCATACAAACTTTTTTTCAATCATCAAACCATTGATTCATCACCTATAATAATAAATCAAATATATTATAGTAAATATAATTATTTATTGAAAAATCTATTAAGAAATTAGTCTCTAAAATGATTTGGAATACTCTAAAATTCTTCTGAATAACCACTACTAGAATGAATCTGATGAAATCAATTAATCCCACATAAGATCTTTCTTCTTCAATATAAACTCCTTCAACATATACAAATCCCTTACACATTAAACTTAATTTATTCTATAAAACTTATTCATATTCATCAAGCATAGTTTTTAAGACATATTTCATACAAATCACATTATAGTGAAATGGTTTATCTAATAGATCCTATGTTTGGTATATATCAATTTGATATAATTATTCATTCATTCATTTCAGTAAGGATTTTCTCATTAAAGTTTCCCCAAAAGAGGTAGGTTCTATGATAGAGAATTTAGGAGCTTTCTCTATTCTCATCATTCATAGTGTCTATTATAGAGTATAGTTATCTCTAATAGTATTTTGTAGATCAACTATACCTATACTACTTTGTGTTTGAGTCATAGTTTGACTCTATTATTCCAATTTCTCTTATACTAATTAATCTTTTGAATCGTCAAAGGTTAGATAATTTTTAGATTCTCATGAATCCATAAATATCATATTTTCTTCTTTATTTGGTTTCTTGGAGTAAAATCATATAGATTTCTCTTTAACTACATCCTTAACCACCATCACTTCACTAATCTCAACAATTTTCTATTGATTTTTAAAATCATATATAGGCCTTAATCATTGATTATTAGCCTAGAAATATACTTTTATTCACTATATCACCATCTTTTACCTGATTTACTTTTTTCATTATCATCATCATCATGAAATTTATTTATTATGAGAAAGGGGGAAAAGGGGAAAGGAGAAAAACCACAAATTAGGGGTGTCTAAAGTAATGGAGTCCGAGGGAATACCCTATGATGACATTAACCCATTCTGGCTTGAGACTTTCCATACTATTAAAGTGAAGGCGTTCATGGATGGGGATGTCTAGTGAAGCATGATAGTCGACAACATTATTTCGCTCCCGCTGATCTGCATTGTTCTAATGTTTCTCGAGAGAACCCTGTTGCATTTTATGAAGGTGTATTCAATGGACCATAGAACCTCTCCTCTCCCATATAAAGCATTGTGAAGTACCAACGAGTATGTTTCAACCTTTGTGATTTCGATCTTTCCCTAGTTACAAATACGAAGTCCTGAGAGCTTGGCCAGAGCCTCGGCCTAGAGGGAAAAGCCCGGGCTGAGCTAGATGGAGAAGGCTAGGATGACCGAACCATTATTATCACGTACAACACCCCCACCCTGTAATAATCCCAAGGACAAGGATCCATCTGAGTTAATTACCTAAGGTGATTCATGGTGGGTTTCCTACCACTTCACATTTCAAATGTTCTTTTCATTATTTAATACTAATCAATTATATATTATTTTTATACAAAACCACTTTTACTACTTTTTTCCAATAGCAGTGAGAGATGACACTTTTAATGAACAACCACTTGGCTATGTTAATTTTAACTATGATTTATTTTTTCCACAACTCCATTACTTTGGGATGTTCTCACTAAATATACCTCATTTTTAATATATTTTTTATCAAGGTATTTGTCAGCGTCATTTCATGTATACTTTGTCCCATTATGAAATCAAAAAATCCTTATTGTTCTTGCACATTAATTTTTATCTCCTCATTGTAATCTTTTTCTAAAGTCAAAAAATTCTCTATTTGTCCACATAAATAAGGAAAATATTATATTTTTTTAAAAATCTCAAAATATAAAAATGTAATTCTCAAAATATGTTCCATCATAAAAAATTCAACCACATACATTAGTGTATACAAGATTCAATAAATTCATTGCACACTTTTTATTTGTATGAAAAGAGTTTCTCACCATATTTACTCTCAATAAAGAATCATAAACTTCATATATATTCCCCTTGAGGGAAAGAATGTATTCATTAGTCATTATCATTAATAGATTCTATATACTCAATAGTTTAATGTGAAAAATCCTTTAATTCCATAAACTATTCTCCTTTAATATAGTAAGGATACATGTATTCTCCTTTCTAACCACCTAATATAAATTTACATTTATTATATATCCATTTTTAAGAGAATTGTATGCCTTTCCCTTAATTTAAATTCTATTTTAGTTCAATGTAACCATGATTCCAGAGTTCAAATGTTTACTCAAGCATAAAAGGTTATTACTAAAGCAATACACATGGATTAATTTTTTATTATTCATTTTTTCACATTATAATATGGTTGTGTCCCTAACTTTGATATTCAAAGATATATTATTACTGAATTTTACTATTATATTAACTCTTTCCCTTATTGTTTTTGAGAGATTAATTTTACCCATCAAGTTTGATGAAAAACTTCTATCTTGAATCCACTTGATATTTTTGTCAATCACATAGAAGCTATCTCAATAATAAAATTACCTTTAATATTTAATTTATTCTATTTATATGAAATTATAGAATCAAATGAGTTGTATGTCGGAATCCTAATATGTTTTTCATCATAAGAAATAATATCATATTCCTCTTCCTCCAATAGACTGTACCTATTTACGAGGGAAATTAAATTAGATTTTCTGTAATCCAATATTCATTTCCTTCCATATAAAAAAATATATTTTTCTTTTAAAATTAATATATTTAGGCCCATGATCTGAATAGTTAATTTTTTTTATAGAATTGTTTCTTATTCTAGTATGAAGGATAGGTTCAATTCTTCTATAATAGATACCAATTTTTTATCATCCCAATTAACATTTGGCTTCACTATAGTAACATAAAGTATAGTCTAAATAAGGACATAATTGATCCTTCAAAAGAGGAAACAATATGTTTCTATAATTTATCTAATTGTATCTAATTATTAAAAAAACTACTAGATTGTTGGTAATTTCCAAATGGATGAGATGTTTCTACTATCACCTGATTACATTTTGTTTTTTATATTTTTTTCTCCCCTTTGACTTATTTCCTCATAACCAAAACCAATATTACACATAAAATTGGGTCTTTTTGTGTTCACATATCCTCAAATGTTCTTACAACTCATTCATCCATATCTTTTAAAAATTCATTTGAAAACAACCCAAACTATAACCTCTTCTTGGAGTTACTTTTTTTACTATTTCTGAATCAAGATTCATGATCAAATATATGCCTTATTTTTTAGGTGTTTTTATCATTATAAATTTATTTTTTATAGAAAATCAATATCACAAATGATATTTTTTTGTCCCTTAATCATCCAAATATATTTTAATCATTATTCAGTTTTTAAATGATAATTTTCTTTTTCTTAGCAATTTTTACAAAAAATCAACCTATATCTCAATTTAATCATCATAACTTGCGGGTTCATACATTAATACTCTAATATTTCTATTTTTAAATATTTTAAAATTATTACCTTAAAGGGAAACTTACAATTCCTCCTATAGATCAACAAATCAATTTTTTGATCATCCGCTTCTAATTCAGAATTAAATTTCTCCATTATAGTCATAAAAATATCTTATGTGTTTATGATAATGCTTGTTCCAGGAACTTCCAATGGATATTCTTGAACATATTCTTACCCTTTTCTAACCAAAAAATTTCTTTAAAATTTATTTCTACTAGTTCTTCCAAAATTATAATACGTTCTCAGGGGATTTCATCCATTTTATTTGGAATTCTAACCCACCACTATCTCCATCAAAACTTATTGTAAACATAATATTAATGTTTCCAATAGTTCTATAATGAAATAATGGTAATGGTAATTTAACATTAAATATTATGTAGTCTTTCTTAAATTCTCCTTCCACAATTGATAAGAAATCACTACATACTTCACATTCAATTTCATCCTCCTATACCAATTACATCTCTACTAATCTGAATGATATTTCTCTAGATGAATTTTCTAAATAACATTTTCTCTTCACTCACATTTGTGGACACTTTTATTTATAAGACATCAATATATTATTCCCTCATATTTACTTATTTAAGTGATGACATTTTAAAATATATGTTTCAGGGAATATCTATATAATTTTATTTAATATATCCAAATAGTTCATCTCATTAAAAATTACACAAATAGATCATACAAATTCAAAACTATTGGCAAAGAAACTGTTAACATTTTCATGAGATAACATGTTAAAATCCTAAAATTTGTTTTGAAGAAATAATTTTTTCATCTTTCACTTTACTATCACATTTATAAATGTTATCAAGATTATCACAATTTCCATTGGGTGGTATATAGTCCATCACATTCATATATATATATGATTATAAAATGATCCATATTATGAATTCTAAGCCTTGGTATCAGCATTCAATAATTTATTTTCTTTTTCCTCCATTGACCTCCCAAAGGAATCGCTTAGCTGAATTCTAGGAATCACTAGTGAGTAAAATTTAAACCCTAGAGATCTTAAATGTTATATCAATAACTTATTCCCAGTCTCAAAGTTATACTCCTAAAATATATTTACCCCCTTTTTATTCAAAATATTATTCATGATGATAATTTTCTATGAAATATTCTTATAAACCTAACCAGTGGAACAAAAACACTTATTATAACCTAAGGTCGCACTGTAAATACCATGGGGTTAATTAGAGAGTATTGAAATTTCTTCTTTTATCATGATTAATTAGATATTGTCTTCAGATTAGAAAAGAAACTTTGAATCAATCACAATGATCACATGAAAGAATTATCAATACAGAACTAAATAAGCTTGGGGATGTATATTATTTACCTGGTTAACACATATCTGGATACATCCAAGGAGAACATGTCAAAAATGTTATAATACTCCCATTAATAACTACTAAACTGGTATATGATTAAAAGTTTATAAAAATATCACTATTGATCCATTAATCATCTCTTCCACTCACTACATTCAACAGGGTTACAAATATATAATTGGCATGTAAGTCCAAATAAAAAATATATCAATCAAATGTAAAACACCATAAAACAATCAGTTTTCTACATGATGATTTAATATCAACTTCGTGATCTTCAATGGTATGAAAACTAATTCAATCTTCTATGACCGACCTTCAATATATTCTACCCCACTCACAATTTTATTTATAATTCTAGATATTCAATAAAAATTCCATTCTCGAAACACTCTTCTTCCTAATATTTAGTTTCTATCTATTTTATATGTGTATCATATTTTTTCTTACTATGAAACATGTTACACTATATCTAGAAAATATTAATTTCAAAATTCAAACATCCATTTACTACCAACATCATATATTAAAATCTCATCCATTAATGAGTTCCTGAGTGAATATACACTGATGAATTTCAAATGGGTAGTTAATAAAAATTTAAATGACTAAAAAACAACCTTGAGATTGCTAAATTATCCTGAAATTTTTAATTCTACATGAATCTATACATCATAACACAACATCCAACCTCATGATATGATATGTAACTTTCTCCATTAACATACATTAACTATAAGGTGTGCCTTGGCGTGATATAAATCTCCAAGGCACAAAATAATTTGTTTTTATAAAATTTCTAGAGGTCTAACATTCATGAATTATGTTTCTTTTTCATGCCATACTATCACAATGATTCCCTTATAATATTTCTTCGATATTCAAATATTCCACAAAAATAGTTTGATGTTTCATTTTATACTCCTATAATGAGTTTAAAAACAAGATGATCTTTAACATTCATGGTCCTATAGAATTTTCCCTACAGTCATATATGACATGATTCTTTCAATCATAAATTATTACTGAACATGTCATGAAATGACACTTCATCCATGGTGTGGTGATCTCCACATATAAAGACTCACTCAATTATCCTAATCCTTTATCAGAGTGATAATTACATTCTTATAGGGCTCCCAACATTACTATTAGAAATTTAAAAAATAAAGAACCTTATTAAACATATATACGACTCTTATAAATGATGCAACTCTTTCATTTTTACATGATTGAAACATCAATCATTGTTTGACTTGTATTTTCATGGCCAAGACTTATTTAGTCATTTCAAAAATCTTTATAGCTTATATTAAGACTCCTTAAGTTATCATAAGACATATTTATACACCACAAACAACATCAGATGAGTTCCAAGTAAAAACAAATCCAACCATTAATTTATTATTAATTTATTATTAATTTATTTTTCAATACTATTTTATTAATTATTTGTCTAGTATTTGTTTATTATTTATTTAATATGTATTTATTTTTTAAACATAAATTATTAATTAATAATTATTTTATTATTAATTTTCTATTAACTTATTATTTATTAAGCATTTATTATTTATTATATACTCATTATATATTATATATATTTATTATTTATTATTTATTATCTATAATTTATTAATTTTGTAATTTATTTACCATATATTAATTTTATAATTTTATATGTTATTTATTATTTATTTTTTAGTTACTAATTATTAACGAATTTTTATTATTTATTATTTATTATTTACTATTTAGTATTTATTGTTAGTTTTTTATTACTTTATTACTTTATTACTTATTATTATTTTATTTTTTAGTTTATTTAATATTTATTAATTATTAATTATTTATTTCATATATATTTATAATGTAGTATTTTTCTCAATCACTTATTATTATTCATTAATGTTAATATTTTTTAATATATATATATATATATATATATATATATATATATAACTATATTAAATTCCATTTCAGTCACAACATGAAGAGCTTTTTGGAGTGGTAAAGTCTTTTCAGAATTATCAAGAGGTTAGGATTTCAAATCACACCCTATAGAGAATTTCTATATGTCTTTTTCATGCATGCATGTATGGAATGCGGATTGTTATAAGTATGTAAATAAATAATGAACAAAAAATAATAAATATATAATATATAATAATCAAATGAAGGAAAAGAAATAAAAAATATTTTAGTGATGATTTAACTACTGCAAAATTATTCTACCAATTTGTAAAAAACCACTGATAAATGATTTCAGACACATGATTTTGCATTATTTTAAACTACCCATAAATTCCTAATTTTTCATATTGTAATAGGGGGATATTTTACAACACAAACACGCACAAAAACAGCCAAACATTTTATAGCATGGAACTCCCCTTTCCCCTAAAAATCATAGGATATTCCATCACAACATAACATCTTTGGGTCATGGAATGAAGCAAGGAAGCCAGATATGAGGGATAGTAAACTCATTTCACAAACCATGAATACTCCTAGAAACTTTATCTAACAATATCCACCTCAAAATTAATTGAGTGGTTTGAAAGTACCTTGTTCTCTCTGATATAAGCTAACAGGACACGCTATCACTCCATAAAAGATATTCATAACTCTATCTCACTATCACATTGATTTTTCACAAAGGGACCACTTCCCATCACTATAAAATGCCTCTTATTATGGGAGAGGTCCCATAGGATATATATATATATATATAAGAGTAGGGAACTCCCCCTCACCCCATGTGGGAATAAAGATTTAACATCATAACATTAAATGTGTGGGTCTTGTAGTGATGATTGGAAACTAGTAATGAGGGAACTAAAACCCATGACACAAACCATGGGGAGGGTTAGAACCTATATCCAACAAGAATATAGTAAATCATGATTTTCATACTATAAAAAAATTCTATTGAATTTTTTCATAATTTTATTTTAATGTGATAACACCTTTCTATTAAATCATTTTCAGGAAATTTTTTTCTCAATATTTCTACCAACCTCCTTTGATGTAGTTAGTGGTCTCCTGAAACACCCTGACCCTAGTTACCCAGAGTCGGTGCATTATTATATAACATTATCATGAATACAAGTAATCAAGTCTTCAAGGACCGATCTATTAAGCAGTCTTGGAAAATATATTACCAATAGGAATATTACATTAAAAATTCTAAAATAAAACACAACATAAATAATCCTTTGAGAACACCATTATTTCTCTATCTTAACACTGCATATCAATCATAATACACTTCATTGCATCCTGGAAAAAATAAAACGTAAGAAAGGAGTGAGCTCAGATGCTTAGTAAGGATAACAATACAGTGCAAACTATCATAAATAAGTATAAACATTTATGGCAACATATTAGACTAAAATAAAATCCTTTTAAACATAAAATTCATCATAATATATAAAACAAAAATTAAATAATTACATTTACTTATTCACATGGATATTATACTAGTCGAATAATCATAAGTAATATCAATAGAAAATTTCATAATGATGGAATGAAAAATATCGGACATCATAACCTTATAGTCAAGGACTCATGCCAAGACTAAAAATAATGATTTGGTCAAAGCCTTTTGTTGAGAAAATATTTTTTCTCATGATACCTACCGATGCATCAAGGAGCTATAGCAGGCTCCACCCATCACTAAGACCAATTAATTCCTTATATGAACATGGTTAAACCTAACATAAACATTTGTATTAAAAATAACATATAAAATGTCAATAATTTAACCATAAACCATGAATGGTATAAAAATAGCACATCCGCAGTCAAAAATATTATAACTCCTTTAATACATTAGGGAATATTGAATTATAATTAATTAACCTCAATAAATAATAATATATAGGAAAGGATGTTGAAAAAGTTAAAAATGATTAGTAAAACTGTTTGAGAGAAATATACCATTTTTAATGAAATAATTTAAATGTTTCATAATTTATAAATAAATACATTAAAAATAAATTTTTGAATAAAAGTGTCCCTTACCACATTGAAACATTTGAAAGTAATTGAAATTTTAAAACATTCATGTCCTTATAAATAAATCACTAAAACCATTTTGAAAACATGAACATTAATGGGAAATATTTAGACGAATAAATATTTAAAACATCTAAAATGGTGTATTAGTTAAAGAATCCCTTAAAAATAATCATTTTGAAAACTATTTTATGAAACATAGACATGTATAACATATATTTCCCATTAAATACTTACACATGAACAATCTCGGATAATAATGAGATTGAGGAATTAAACCTTACGTTGTACTTTCCTTTGGTCGAGGGTACGTTTAACCTCCTATATAATGACCACAGTATGTTATTAAATTATAACATTACCATATTAATATTTATTATATCATGCTTTATTAATTTATGGCTTTATACTACCTACTTAATAATAATTTCTATGTTAAAATTATATTTCTAGTAATAATCCCTTTCTCTATCGTACATATTTTAACATTTTGCTCTTGATCGTATTACTTATATAACGATTTAATTGCTTCCAGAACATAAAAAATTATTTATGTATCATATATATTCAGAATATATATATGTATAATTGATAGATATATGAAATGGAAAACACCATTTATGGAGACGGTAGGCCGTACGTATGCATAAACATTGTTTCCGTTTTCATATTTTATTGAATGGAAGTAAGTGAATGAGATATATGTAAATATATATATATATATATATATATATATATATATATTTTAAATATCATTATTATTCTATATAATTCATATTTATTAATAATATATATTATTATAATCATTATTGAATGCTGAACATGGAAATGAATCTCATCGTGTCGTGGAGACGGTAAGCCGTACGTACGCACGAGAGACAACATCATTCTATTGATGGTGAAATAATATGTAATTGAACTGTATATTATATATAAAGAATAATTATCATGTTATATTTATTATTTAAATCAATTATATTCATTATTAAACCCATCCCAATAATGATGTGTTGAAAAACAAACTACACCCCGACGTGGAGACAGTAAGCTGTACGTACGCACATATGGTGACTTTTTCATTCATAGGATGGATAGAATAATGAATATGGTTTTATAATATTAATAATAACATTTCATTTTGTATATGTTTCTGGAGTTAGTATTTTTTTACAGGAAAAATAAATGAATGAGGAAGTGGAATAAGAAAAGATCATTGAAAGAGGTGATGAAGTAATTAACTCTTCTTCAAGTTCTACCTATTGATTTTACCAAAATAGCTCCTTAGATTGGCTTATGATAAATGTAAGTCCTCTAGGTTGTAGTGATGGTAGTTAAGATGATATTTGAGCTAGGGTTGGTCAAGACAATTGGATTAGGATGTGTGATTTTGAGAGAAGGGTAAGTACCCTTTTATAAGAGATGTGAGGGTCACTTTAGGAAAATCTTGAAATATTATTTTATTATAAAACCATTTCAGTTTATAATGGCTCAAAAATAGATTTATTTAGAGGGTAAGGTAAGTATGGGTAGAAGTAATTTAAACAAATAGGTTTTAGGAAAGTTTATGTCACCATATTAACCTTATCATCTAGATTTAACTCTTAGTTAAATAGTTTAACTTTTACAATCTCTTCTTGTATTTTATATTACATGGTTAATAAATTTACTATAAAATTCCAATAAAACATAAAGTTGTTCATTAATGAAATATATATCATTATATATGTCCTTTTTTCTAACCTTATATTTTTTGGAATATTATATCATTCAATAATATAGCATTTCTTTTAAAAACTCCTTTATGCCAATTTTGACACTATTTAGTAATTGTTTTTATCGAAATTAAAAAAACATGATTACTTCGAAAAAATATATATTAAATAAACCCTAACGAGTTTTATTAACCTATAAAATTCTTGTAATTCATAAAAAGTCTCAATTTACATTTATTTTGATATTTATAATATCAATTGTTTTTTATTTAATAAATAATGTAATTACTGATTCATCATTGTGTCATAAATTAATTTTATTATATAATTTCTAAAAAATATAAATAAAATACCATGATGTAGGAAATAGTTTTATATTTCTAGTTAATATTTATAGTCTAATATAACTTATGAATAACACAAAACTAAAAATGTTTTAGTTATTAACTTTTGAATATTCCACTTTTATCTATTCTTTAAATAAAATAATAATAAATTTCCTTATCTAATAAAAGTGGACCAAAAAGACCATTTTTTATTCCTAAGGCTTATTTTGGTCAATATATACTTATAAAATTTAATTAGGACATGTTTTTGGGTAATTATAATATCTGTTTTACCTTTAATTATCCAATTTACTTTTAATCGTGGTAAATAAAATTCAAAATTTACTATTCACCAAATATTATTTTTATCCTATTGAACCAAATATTACATACTGATGTAATCTATGTCTCTCAATTTCTTAAACTTCAACTCATAGAAGCGGTAAAATTACATTTTATGAAAATATGTAAATGTGCCTAGAAGGTGGGTAAAAGGCGTTAAAAAATTCGATATATTTTTATACATATAATCTTATTATAAAATGAATCCAAGGAAACAAATTAAACTAATATATGTATTATGTATCTATTTTTAATTTAAAATAAATTTCAATAATAATAATAAATATTTAAATAAATGTTGGTTTTAAACAACAACGCTGGGTTTTTCACTATTCTTTAAAAATTGAAAGTTTTCATAAAAAATACCAAAAATTCACCCTAAGAAAAATTTTAAATTATGAATTCAAAAATGATTTCTATTTTACCAAATTAAAAATATATGAGTTGCATTAATTAATTTAAAATTAATTCCCATTATGAAAACCAGAAACTGAGTTTTTAAGAAGTAAAAACCATCAAAATATTGACATGTGTTTATGTACAATTTAAATGTAATATTACATCCAATGACCTAATTTATATTAAATGGTAAAAATATATTTTAATAATACTTTATAACCATACAAATTCATAATTTAAGACTATAAATTATCTCAATTGAAAAATTTGTCTACAATTACAATTTAGTATTTTTCACTATTCATCAAAATAAGAATGTTATTAGAAAAGTACCAAAAATTTATCCAAATTAAAATTTTAAGACCCATTTTAAAGAATAATTTAATTTCATTGAATTGAGTATATAAAAGAGTCAAATATTGTATTTAAAAAGGGTTCACGATTGAAAGACAGTAAAATTACAATTTTTGAAAAATACTTCTTTTGTCTGAAAAAAATTAATCTATTCCTATATTATGTATAAGAAACACATAATATGGATTCTAAAATTATATGGAGTATATAAAATCCAATATTCAGTTAATACTATTCATAAACTCATTTTGAACAGCTAGTTTGGTAAGCTGTGGTGCGCTCGAACTCAGTGTTGCGTGTAACAAAAACAATTAAATTACTTTAAAGAGAAAACGTCTTATGAAATCATGGGGTGTTAAATTCTCCTCTCCTTAAATAAGTGTTTTTCTCTAAATTTTTAATTGTTCTTAGAAAATAAAAGGATTAAAAATATAATATATCTTTATGGAAAACCCACATCGAAAATAGGGTTAATAATATTTAGTTTTTATAAGAGGGAAATGAAAATGAAAAAATCACCAAAAAATATGATCTCAAATATGAAAAAAATGGTGGAAATGAGAGACACATAATTGGGTGAAAAATTTCAATATTTATAGGGAGTGATTGAGGTCATCAATCACAAACAAGTGTAAAATTGAGGGCCTCAAAGCCATCAATCTAAGATGATTTAAAATATCATCCGTCCAAAAAAATATAAGGTATTAAGATAACACATTTTTGGTTTTATGATCCCTTCAGTAAAGATTAAGAATTAATTTCTTCATAACATAAGAGAAAAAATATACTTTACAAGTAGAGTTTCATCATTTAACTAATTTCTACCACAAACTCTTCTTTCAATACAAAAGATAAAAGAACTCAAAAATATTCTATTTATCTTAATCGTATAGGGTTCCAAAAAAATGAATTTATAATTCATCTATTAGGCCATTTAAAAAAACTACATTATACAATCCAGGTCATCATGTAGGCCAATGGATGTTGATGCACCCTTGTTTCCCTTCAGTTGCGGGTTCAAGTCTCACATCCTTGCCAGATGCGACAAGTTGTCGCCCGTCCACCGGGTTTCCTTTTTATAAATATCCAAAAATAATCTTAAGAAATGATTTAACCAAAACAATAGTATCTAATGTAAAAATTAAACCATTCCAACCATTAGACTTATCCAAAATACTCTTATCTAAACTCACAGTCCAAAATTTTTAAGGAAGGTAAACATAATGAAGTTCTCTTTCGCCACATAATAACATGTGAATACCTCATCATGTATTATTTTAAAACATGGTAACACCCTGAATTACCATAAAACTTTATTGATTACATTCATGCTCCCTTATTCATTATTTAATTCTGGATATACTCCTTATATCCAAAAATGTTTTAAATTCCAACAATGATGGAATTAACAAACAATTAATTAGTTTAAATGTAGGGAAGAATATTGAATATAATTTATCCAAATCAATTGTATATTATTTTAAAAATCAGTACCTCAGTATCAGAACCATATTAAGGATTATCTTTCCATTAACCATGTATTTTTCAAAAACATTAACTTTTTATTGAGTCACTTTTCTTAGTACCATACAATCTCAAATCTTTAATGAAATAGTACTACAATACAATCCTTACATACTTTATAATTATTATGACTTGTACATCATTAATAAAATACTCAAATGACACATCTCTTTAATAAAAACATAATAACACTTATCATTCCTCTTCATCTGTGGTAGTATCATAACATGATTATAATCCAATAGCATCATTTGGTGTATTCTCGGATGATAGGGACATTGATTCGCGTAGGGTCCCAACTCCTTGTAGATGAACCATTATACCTTTTAAACATTTTTCTTAAACTTACAATCACATATTTGGTGTCCTTTTTTTCACACTTATATCAAACTATCATTCCCTTCAATCATTTACCAAGGGGATTCTTTCCACGGTTTTCACATGTGGGAAAATCCATCTTTCCCTTCTTCCCTTTATCCATATTTTTCTCTTCCATCATCTTCTTCTCTTTCTTACCTTCAAAGCCATAGATCTCAAAGAATTCATTAAATATCTTATTAACACATGATAATATTTCTCCATATGATGAGGATACATGTGAGACTATTTTTCTTCAAAATTTTCGCTTAAGACCATGAAAGATAGGGCTCTTCTTACTCGTTGGATCATTTTTATTGTTAGAGTTCTCATTCCTTATACTGGTTTCCATTGTTAAAAATTGGATTACACTATGATATTTTATAAATCACAATGAATAATTTCAAACTTGTAAAATACCTAACATAAGTTGAATAGTTTATGCATACAATCCATAATAATAATAAAAAATTTATGAGGAGTTATTTACTCATATATCCTTATTAATGGTTTGTAAAGAAAATGTAAATTATCCTAAGCATATCCCCTGGGAGGGTTATAACCAAGAGTTTACCCAGACCTGTTGTCATGAACTAGGATACCCTAGGTCAAGCACTAAACTCTTTGTCAGAGTTTTCACCATAAGGAACATTTGTTCCAAAGCCGCCTCTACCTGCTCATATCCAGATAGTGATGCATTTCTTGGAAAATTCACAAAATCTCTACATTACCAAAATTATTGGATGTTCTTATATACTAATCGTCAATGTTTATCTTAGGGAAGTGTTTCAAAATCAAAGTTTATCTAAATATACTTCCATGTTTGTTTCTAAACTTACCCTGATACCAACTGTAATGATCCAAACCTAGTTACCTAGAGTTAATGAATTAATACAAAACATTGGCATGATTACAAGGAATCGAGTCTCGAAGGACCAATCAATTTATCATTCTTATAAAATATATTAGATATATGAACATTACATTAAAATTTCTAAAACAAAACAAAATATAAATAATACTTTGAGAACAAAATTATTATTCTAGATTAACCCTGCATATCAATCATAATACACTTCATCATATCCTGTGAAAAATAAAACATAAGAAAGGAGTGAGCTCAGATGCTTGGTAAGGATAAAAATATAGTGTAAACTATCATAAATAAGTATAAACATTTAAATCAATGTATAATACTAAAACAAAAGCCTTTTAAACTTAAACATTAGCATAATATGGAAAAGATAAATTAAATAAATCCATTTACTTATTCACATGAATTTTATAATAATCAAATAATCACATGTAATATCTATAAATAATTTCATAATGAAGGAATCCATAATTTCGGACATCATAACCAAATATTCAAGGACATGTGGTAGGACTACAAATAAATATTTTTTCAAGGCCTTGATCCAAGACATGGGTTTTTTTTATGAGACCTACCGATGCGTCAAGGAGTTATAGAGGGCTCCCCCCATCACTTACTAAGTCTAATTCATTCCTCATATAAAAAAGGTGAACTATTACATAAACATTCGTATTAAAACTAGCATACTAAATGTCAACACTTTAATCATAAATCTTGAATCGTATAAAAATAGAAAATCCACAATAAAAATATCATATCTCATTCAATAAAATATGGAATTTTGTATTATAATTAATCATCCTCAATCAAGAATAATATCTAGTAAAGAATTTTTACATAGTTGAAAATGACCAGTAAAACTCTTTGAGAGAAATATACATTTTCATTAAATAATTTAAAAGTCACACAATTTGTAAATGATGATATTTAAAATATATTTTTGAATCAAATTGTCCCATACCAATTTGAAACATTTGAATGGAATTAACATTTTAGACCATTCATGTTCATATAAATAAATCCTTAAAACCATTTTGAAAACATGAACCTTATTGAAAAAGATTTTGAAAAAAATATATTTAAAAAATTTAAAATTATGCTTTAGTTAAAGAGTATCATAAAAAAGAATACTATTTAAAAATAATTTATGAAACAAGGACATGTATAACAAATATATCCCAGTAAATACTTACACATGTATAATCTCAGATAATAACGAGATTGAGGAATTAACCCTTACCATGTACATTTCTTTAGTCGTGGGTATGTTTAACCTCCTGTATAATGACCATAGTTTGTTATTAAATTATACCAGAACAATATTCATATTTATGATATCATAATTTATTCATTTATGGATTTATACTACCCATTTAATAAAAATTTCTATGTTAAAATAATATTTTGGGTAATAATCGCTTTCTCTATCATACACATTTTAACTTGTTATTCTTTATCATATTAATTATATCATGATTTAATTTCCTCAAGAATATAAATCATTATTTATGTATCATATATATTCAGAATATAGATATGTATAATAGATTGATATATGAAATGGAAAACACTGTTTATGGAGATGGTAGGCCATACGTACGCATAAACACTGTTTAAGTTTTCATATCATGTTGAACAGAAGTAAGTGAATAAGATATATGTATATATATATACATCTAGTAGCATTATTATTCCATATATTACATACTTATTAATAATATATATTTTTATAATCATCGTTGAATGGTTAACGTGAAATGTGTCTCATCGCATCGTGGATACGGTAAGCCGTACGTACGCACGAGCGAGGATATCATTCTATTGATGTTGAAATAATATGTAATTGGATGGTATATTATATATATATATATAATCATTAACATGTTATATTTATTATTTATGTCTATTATATTAATTATTATACCAATCCAAATAATGATGTGTTGAATAACGAACTACACCATGATGTGGAGACGGTAAGTCGTACGTACGCACATATGGTTAGTTTTCAATTCATAGGATGGATAGAATAATGAATATGATTTACCATATTTATAATAACATCTCAGTATGTATAAGGTACTAGAGTTACTATTTTAGTATTGAATAAATCGAAAGATGAAGTGGATGCAGAAAAGAACTTTGAAAGAGGTGATGGAGTAATTACCTCTTATTTGGGTTCTTCATTTTGATTTGATCAAAAGGGCTCCTTAGGTTGGGTTCAGATCCAAGTAAGGCCTCTATGCTGATGTGAGGGTAGTTGGGAGGATATTTCATAAGGGTTTGGTCAAACCAAATGGCATTGGATGTGTGATTTTGAGAGAAGGGGAAGTACACTTTTATAAGAGTGGTGTGGGTCACTTTAGGAAAAGCTTGAAATATTATTTTATTATAAAATAATTTACTGTTTATAATGTCTCTAGATAGATTTATTTCGAGATTAAGGTTGGTAGGGGTAGAAATACTTTAAACCAATTTGTTTTAAACAAGTTTATGTCACCATATTAAACTTATCTTTTAGATTTAACTATTAGTAAAATAGTTTAACTTTTACAATGTCTTCTTGTATTTTTATATTACATGGTTAATAAGCTTACTATAAAATTCCATAATAACCACATGTGGTTTATTAATTAAATATATATCATTATATAATTCCTTTGGATTAACCTTATATTTTTTGGAATATTATATCATTTAATAATATAGTATTTGTTTTAATAACCCATTTATGTCAATTTTGACACTATTTAGTATTTGGTTTTTGTGAAAGTCAAGAAAACATGATTACTTCAAAAAAAATATTAAATCAACTATAACATGTAATATTAACCAAGAAATTTTTTGGAATGAATCAAAAGTATAGATTTACAATAATTTGATATATATAATATCAACTATTTTATTTCATTATTAATAAGGTAATTACTGCTTCATCATTGTGTCATAAATTAATTCCAATATATAATATCTAAAAATTATAAATAAAATACATTTATATAGGAAATAGTTTTATATTTCTAATTAATATTTATAGTCTAACTAAAATTATGTATAACCCAAAATTAAAAATGTTTTAGTTATTAAAGGTTGTATTTAACACTTTTATCTCTTCTTTAAATAAAATAATAATAAATGTACTTATCTAATAAAAGTGGACCAAAAGGACCATATTTTATTCCTACGGATTATTTAGGTCTATATACACATATAAAATACAATTAGGGCATGTGTTTGGGTAATTATAATATCATTTTTACCTTTAATTACCCTATTTACTTTTAACCAGGGTAAAAAAATTAAAAAGTTACTATTCAACAAATATAATTTTTATTCTATTGAACCACATTTTACTTACTAATGTAAACTGTGCCTCTTGTATTTTTTAAATTCAATTAATAGAAGTGTTAAAATTACATTTTATTCAAATTTGTAAATGTGCCTAAAAGGTGGTTAAAAGGCGTTAAAAAATACAATAAAATTTTATACACATAATCTTATTATAAAATGGATCCAATGAATTAAATTGAACTATTATATTTATTATATATGTATTTTGACATTAAAATAATTTTAAATAAAAATAATAACTATTTAAATAAATATAGGTTTTAAACAATAACGTAGGGTTTTTCACTATTCTTTAAAAAATGAATGTTTTCATAAAAAATACCAAAAATTCATCCTAAGATAATTTTGAAATTTTGAATCCAAAAATTATTTATATTTTACCAATTTCAAAACATATTAGTTTCATTAATTAATTAATATTAATTCCCATTGTCAAAACCGGAAAGTGAGTTTTTAAGAAGTAAAAACCATCAAAAGATTGACATGTGTTTATGTACAGTTTAAATGTAAAATTACATCGAATGACCTATATTATATTAAATGGTAAAAATATGATATAATAATACTTTAAAACCACTATAATTCATAATTTATCAGTATAAATTATTTCAATTGATAAATTTGTTTACAATTAGAATTTAGTATTTTTCACTATTCATCAAAATATGAATGTTATCAGAAAAGTACCAAAAATTTATCCAAAATAAATGTTTTATGACTTGTTTCTAATGAATAACATAATTTCATTTAATTGAGTAGATAAAAGAGTCAAATATTGTATTTAAAAATGGTTTGTGATTGAAAGAAGGTAAAATTTCATTTTTTAGAAAAAAACTTCTTCTATCTGAAAAAAATGAATTTGTTCCTATATTATGTCTAAGAAACACATAATATGGATTCTAAAATTATATGTAGTATATATAATTCAAAATTCAATTAATACTATTCATAACCTCTTTTTGAATAGCTAGTTTGGTAAATTGTGGTGCGCTCGAACTCAGTGTTGCGTGTAGCACAAGAAATTAAATTAATTTAAAGATAAAATGTCATAAGAAATATTGGGGTGTTAAATTCTCCCCTCTTCCAATAAATTTCTTCCTCACAATTTTTAATTTTTCTTTGAAAATAAAAGCTTTAAAAATAGAAAAAATCTTTATGGAAAACCCACATCAAAAATAGGGTTAACAATATTTAGTTTTTATTAGAGGGAAAGGTAAATGAAAAAGTCAAAAAAAATTATGATATTGAATATGAAAAAATGGTTGATATAAGAGACACATAATTGGAAGAAAAATGTCAATATTTTTTGGGAGTGATTGAGGTCATCAATCACAAACAAATGTAAAATTGAGGGCCTTAAATCCATCAATATAAGATGATTTAAAATTTTATCAGTTCAAAAAACATATGGTATAAGGATAACACATTATTGGTTTTATGATCCCTTCACTAAAGATTAAGAATTTATTTCTTCATAGAATAAGATTAAAAATATACTTGAGAAGTAGAGTTCGATCCTTTTATAAATTTCTACCACAAACTCTTCTTTCACTCCAAAAGATAAAAGAACTCAAAAATATTCTATTTATCATAATCATATAGGGTTCAAAAAAATGAATTTGTAATTAATCTCTCCGGCCTTTTAAAAAACTACATTATACAATCCAGGTCATCATATAGTCCAATGGTAGGTTATGCACCCTTATCTCTCTTCGGTTGCATGTTAAAGTCTCATGGCCTTGTCGGATGTGACAAGTTGTCGCCTGAACTCCAGGTTTTCCTTTTTATAATAATCCAAAAATAATGTTAAGAAATGATTTAACCCAAAAAATAGTATCTAATGACAAAATTAAACCATTTCAATCTTTATAATTACCCAAAATACTTCTATCTAAACTCACAGTCTAAAATTTATAAGGAAGGTAAAAATAATGGAGATCTCTTTCGCCACGTAATAACATGTGAATACCTGATCATGTATTCTTTTAAAACATGGTAAAACCCTGAATTACCATAAATCCTTATTGATTACATTCATGCTCCCTTATTCATTATAGAATACTGGATATACACCTTATATCCAAAAATGTTTTAAATTACAACAATTATGGAATAAACAAACAATTAATTAGTTTCAATGTAGTGAAGAATATTGAATATAATTTATCCAAAAAAATCATATATATTTCAAAAAATCACAACCTTAGTATCATAACCATATTAAAGATTATATTTCCATCAAACTTGTATTTTCCAAAAAAATTAACTTGTTATTGAGTCACTTTTCTTAGTACCATACAATATAAAATCATTAATGAAATAGTACTACATTACTATCCTTATATACTTTATAATTCTTATAACTTGTACATCATTAATAGAATACTCAAATGACACATTTCATTAATAAAAACTTATGAACACTTATCATTCATCTTAATCTGTGGTAGTATCATAACTTGATTATAATGCAATAGCATCATTTGGGGTATACTATGATGATATGCACATTGATTCACGCAGTGTCCCAACTCCTTACAGATGAAGCATTATACCTTTTAAAACTTCTTCTTAACCTTACAATCACATATTTGGTGCCCTTTTTTCACACTTATATCAAACTCCCATTACCTTGAATCATTTACCATGGGGATTCTTTCCAATGTTATCACATGTGGGAAAATCTTTCTTTCCCTTCATCCCTTTATCCATCTTTTTCTCTTCCATCCTCTTCTTATCTTTCTAACCTTCAAAGACATATGTCTCATAGAATTTATTACTTATCTTATTAACACATGATAATATTTATTCATATTATGAGAATACATGGTAGACTATTTTCCTTCTAAATTTTGGCTTAAGACCATGAAAGATATGGCTCTTCTTACACTTTGAATCATGCTTATTGATAGAGTTCTCATTACTTATACTGGGTTACATTTCTAAACATTGGATTATAGTAGGTTAGTTTATGAATCACATAGCATAATTTCAAACTTTTAAAATACCTAACATAAATTGAATAGTTTATTCATAGAATCCATAATAATAAAAAAAATGTTTTCTATGAGGAGTTATTTACTCATATATCATTATTAATGGGTTGCAAATAAAATGTGAATTATCCTAAGCATATACCCTGGGAGTGCCGTAACTAAGAGTTTAGAAAGACCCGTTGTCGTGAACCAGGATACCCCAGGTTAAGCATAGAACTCTTTGTCAGAGTTTTCACTACATGGAACATCTCTGCTAGAGCCGCCTCTACCCTCTCATATCCAGATAGTGATGCATTTCATGGAAAATTCACAAAATCTCAACATTACCAAAATTATTGGATGTTCTTCTATACTAATCTTTAAATTCTATCTTAGGGCAATGTTTCAAACTCAAATTTTATCTAAATATACTTCCAAGGTTATTGCTAAATTTCCTTTGATACCAACTGTAACGTCCCGACCCTAGTTACCTAGATTCAAGGAATTAAAACAAAACATTGACATGATTACAAGGAATCATGTCCTGAAGGACAAAACAGTTTAGCATTCTTACAAAATAGATTACATATATGAATATTACATTACAATTTCTAAATCAAAACAAAACATAAATAATCCATTGAGAACGCCATTATTCCCCTAGATTAACCCTGTATATCAATCATAATACACTTCTTCGCATCCTGGGAAAAATAAAACATAAGAAAGGAGTGAGCTCATATTCTTAGTAAGGAAAACAATATATCTTAAACTATCATAAGTATAAAAATTTAAATCAATGTATAAGACTAAAACAAAATCCTTTTAAACATAGAAATCAGCATGATATGGAAAAGAAAAATAAAATAATTCCATTTACTTATTCACATTGATATTATACTAATCGAATAATCACATGTAATATCTATAGACAATTTCATAATGATGGAATGCATAATTTCAGACATCATAACCTCATAGTCAAGGCCTCATGGAAAGACTAGAAATAATGATTTTGTCAAGACCTTGATCAAAGACCCTAGTTATTTTCATGAGACCTACCGATGCATCGAGGAGCTATAGTGGGATCCACCCATCACTTACTAAGTCTAATTCATTCCTCATATGAAAATAGTGAAACATAACATAAACATACGTGTTAACAATAGATTACTAAATGTCAATAATTTAATCATAAATCATGAATGTTATAAAAATAGCACATCCACAGTCAAACATATCATAACTCATTCAATAAAATATGGAATATTGTATAATAGTTAATCAACCTAAATCAAGAATAATATCTAGTAAATGATTTTTACATAGTTAAAAAAGACCAGTAAAACTCTTTGAGAGAAATATTCCTTTTCATGAAATAATTTAAAAGTCACAAAATTTATAAATGAAGATATTTAACATATATTTTTGAATGAAAGTGTCCCACAACACTTTTAATCATTTGAAAGGAATTAACATTTAAAAAAATTCATGTTCATATAAATAAATCCTTAAATCCATTTTGAAAACATGGACATTATTGAGAATGATTTTGAAAAATAAACATTTAAAAAATTTTAAATGATATTTTAGTTAAAGTGTCCCATAAAAATAATCATTTTCAAAATTAATTTATGAAACTTGGACACATATAACAAATATGTCCTAGTAAAAACATACATAAGACTAATCTTAGATAATAATGAGACTAAGAAATTAACCCTTACATTGTACTTTTCATTAGTCGAGGATACGTTTAAACTCTTGTATAATGACAGTAGTATGTTATTAAATTATACCTTAACCATATTCATATTTATGATATCATAATTTATTCTTTTATGTATTTATACTACCCATTTAATAATAATTTCTATGTTAAAATAATATTTCGGGCAATAATCGCTTTCTCTATCATACACATTTAAACTTTTTATTCTTTATCATATTACTTATATAATGATTTGATTGCTTCAAGAATATAAATAATTATTTATGTATCATATATATTCAGAATATAAATCTGTATAATAGATAGATATATGAAATAGAAAACACTTTTTATGGAGACGGTAGGCCGTACGTACGCATAAACGTTGTTCATGTTTTCATATCATATTGAACGGAAGTAAGTGAATAAGATATTTTTAAATAAATATATATATATATATATCCATTAGCAATATTATTCCATATATTACATACTTATTAATAATATATATTTTTATAATCACAGTTTAATGATGAATTTGAAATGAGTCTCATCGCCTCGTGGAGACGGTAAGCCATACATACACATGAGCAATAATATCATTCTGTTGATGGTGAAATCATATGTAATTAGATGGTATATTATATATATATAATCATTAAAATGTTATATTTATTTTTTACATCAATTATATTCATTATTATACCAATCCAAATAATGATGTGTGCAATAACTAACTACACTATGATGTGGAGACAGTAAGCTGTACATATGCACATATTGTGAGTTTTTCATTCATAGGATGGATAGATTAATGAATATGATTGTACCATATTTATAATAAAATCTCAGTATATTGATGGTACTAGGTTTATTATTTTAGTATGCATGAAATCAAAGAAAGAGGAAGTGGATGTAGAAAATAACTTTGAACGATGTGATGGATTAATTACATCTTCTTTGGGTTCTTCCTATTGATTTGATCAAAAGGGTTCCTTAGGTTCACTTCTAATCCAAGTAAAGCCTATAGGATGAAGTGAGGATAGTTGGGAGGATATTTGAGTAGGGTTTGGCTGAGACAAATGGCTTTGGACGTGTGATTTTGAGAGAAGGGGAAGTACACTTTTATAAGAGTAGTGTGGGTCACATTAGGAAAATCTTGAAATATTATTTTATTATAAAATAATTTGTAGTTTATAATGTCTCCATATGGATTTATTTCTAGGGTACGGTATGGAGGGGTAGAAATCCTTTTAACCAATAGGTTTAAGATAATTTTTTGTCAACATATTAAACTTATCTTCTAGATTTAACTATTAGTAAAATAGTTTAACTTTTACAATGTCTTCATGTATTTTTATATTACATGGGTAATATGTGTTAGAATGGTATGTCTGAGTATGATATACTCTATTATACCAAATTTAGGATCAAATATGTAATGAGATACTCAAATACAAGAGGGGGGGGGGGTGAATTGTATTTTCCAAGAAAAACTTTAATGAAATTTTGCTTAACCAAAATTTCACAACACCTCCACGATCTATTATCTTGCAAGATTCCGGAAAAAATATTTTGGAAATGAAACTTAACAAAAGTTTATAACGGATAATATTCTACCTTAAAGTGTATAAAATCTAACTAAATTAGAGTACAAGTGTGATGAGGTATAAGAAGATTATACTTTCCTCAATAAAACAAATGTAGTGAAAAACAAAGTAGTAAAAATACTCGTAACATGTATAAACTCATTTAACCAAAAGAGGAGGGTATCCAACAACCATAGATATGTGGTCCCTTGATTTACACTTTCAAGAAAGTCTATCTTACCCAATCTCAAGTAATCCCTCAATCCATAGATCGGTATCTGTCTTGCTATCCCTGCAAGCCCTTGATTTATATGGAAATCGACACCCCTGACTTCACAACCTGAAGTATCTGATTTATAAGGTAAACGAACCTCTACACTAAGAAAATATGCACGAAGTAATGTTTGAATGAGCAGCTCAAAACATTTTTCATGAAGCTTGAGAGTTTATAAGAGCATATCTCTCTAGAAATCACTTCAACAACATGTAAGCACAGATGTCAAAGTTGTGTCAAAGTTGTATATGCTCTTTCAAATGAGATCTTATTTATAGGCATTGCTCCAATGGTTGGATCCCTCCTCCAACGGTCATATTCTTCCTTGAATTTCAGAGGGACCTATACACGTGTCACTCAAACGACAATTAATTGATAACTGAAACCAGGACATCGTTTAATAACAAAATGAGTGTAAGTATAACTAAAATCTGATTTTTGGAATGAGGTAAAATAAATGTTTGGAGGCTAATTAAAAACTGAATTCAAAGTCTACAACACAAGGATATTTGAATTTAGTTTTGTAGGAATTCAGAACCTGAATTCTATATAATTCCATAGTTTGAATTTCAAGGAAATTCAGAGTCTGGATTCACAAGAATTAGGAACCTGAACTTACAAAGTTTGGAGTCAGAGTTCATGAGAATTCAGAGTCAGAACTCATAAGAGTTCAGAGTCTGTATTCAGAGAACTCAAAGTCAGAACTTGGATATGTTCGTAACTAGAATTCGTAATAGTAATTTGTAGTCATAACTTAGATAAGTTCATAACTAGAATTCATAATAGGAATTATGAGTCAGAACATAGATAAGTTCGTAACCAGAATTTGTAATAGGAATTCAGATTGAAAACATAGAAGAGTTCTTATCCAGAATTTGTAATCAGAATTCTTATTTGAACTTTACATAACATCGTAATCAGAATTTGGAGTGGAACATAATGAATGTTCGTATTCAGAATTAGGAGTGGAACTTCATGAGATTTTGTATCAAGAATTCAGAGCGGAACATCATGAGAGTTCGTATCTAGAATTGGGAATGGAACTTCATGAGAGTTTGTATCCAGAATTTAGAGTGGAACTTCATGAGAGTTCGTATCCAGAATTCGGAGTCATAAACAGAATGCCTCATATCTAAGTATTATATTATTCCGAGGTTTTTATTAAAATCTTATTTTTATTCACAGAAATAAAATGATATGAGCAATGAAAACGCTGTAAGTATAAATTCCTTGTGGAAGAAAATTTTTCCTTATAGAGTGAAATAAGGGTAAAATGAATTTTTTCATAATAAAGGGTGTTTGTGATTTTCAAAAAAAAGGAATAGTAAAGTCATAAGGAAAACCTTAATGACATAACGATCTCCCCCTTAAATGAAGGAATGAAAATAGTCATAAGGAAAACCTTATTGACTCAATAATCTCCCTCATTTTGCAAATCATAAACATCTTTACGGAAAAGAATGTAAGGACTTAGAATAAATTTCTAGATTTTGAAATTAAAGCTTATCTCCCTTTGTTTATGGACAATGGTGAATACGACTAACTCCCCATTAGGCTTTGGAAACCTAGGGATCATATTCTAGATTTCTAGAATGGTCTTTCATTTGAATGTGGAAATCTTCGTAATGAGAACTCCCCCTTAAATAGACCCCCCTTAATTAGGGATAGTTCTTCTTCACTTAGAAAATTTTCATTCTCCTATTTAGAATTCATTTTCCTTCTCCCCCTTTTTTATTTTCAAAATGAATTTGAGAGAATGGGAAAAAATATAGTACCTGAAATATTATCATTAATTACCAACCAAAACACAAGAAACCGCCATTTCATTATGATTGGATGAATTAGTACAAGGGAAAAATATGACAAATGATCATAGTGGTATATTTTGTTTCTTTTTTACATGGGTATTAGCATCTTGATAATGGTATTCAACTTCTTCAACTATTTGTTATCTTCCTCCGCTTGTATTTATAATGCCTTGATCCTATCTTCCTGAGCCTTCAGGTCCTCTTCATGAGCCTTTAGCAATTCATCTTTCTTAAAAATCTTTTCTTGCATCTCACTCCAGAGATCCTTCTCTGTTTTTCGGATTTCAACAATATAGCTCAGCTTCCCATTCAGATCTTTTACATCCTGAATCCGAGAACTTTGTTCTAGACTTAGATTCTCCTAAAAACTGTCTGAAAGATTTTTGATCTTGGAATCTTCAGTACCAAAGGCTTCCTTGACATCATTATCAAACCGATGAAGCTCTTCCATATCTTCAATAATTTTCTTAGATCATTTGGTCATATGATTGCCTGATTTTCTGTGGGCTTCATAGTTGATTCAGAAATTTTTGTGATCGGCCTCTATCATAACACATCTATCCATCACCATGGATATAGAGTCTGACTTCTGATTCATACTATGCTGAATCATCTGTCATTTAGACTCAATTACTGGAATGATCGGAATTGTATCCACCACCTTCTTTAGGGACTGAACAACAAAATCATTCCCTATGGAAGATGAATCAGAATCTAACAATTTACTTGCAGATTTTTCTTCTTCTAATTCCACCAGCTTTCCCTTTGAAGAACCTACAACTTCATTCTTTCTCAGAATTTCTTTTATTGGGGTATCCACCACTATTTGTTTACATCTACTGATTTTCGGAACGACATATTCATCAGGGGATTCATTCTCACAACCAGATAGTTCTACAATCTTGTCTTCATCAGGTTTTTCTTCCTGATCTCCAGTTTCAATCTCCACCGGAAGAATGAAGTCATTATTATACCATTATTCCTCTAACAATTTGTTCACTAATTCTTCTTCTCCTTTATCATCAACTCCCGGAGTAGCAATTTTTTAGGATCTGGCTTGAGAAGTCTGGATTGAAAACTTCTTGGATGGGGTTACCTTATCTTGGTATTCTTCAACTTTTTTAATAACATCATCAAAGCTTCCACTCGACTCATCTTGTTGAACTTCCTCCACATCTTCCTAAACTTCCTCTATAACTTCTTTCTCAAGTTCCTTCTCATTGGGATTTTCCAAAGATTTCGTTCCTTGATTCTCAGAAAATTGTTCCACCATAAAGGACTTCGGTACTAGAATGTTATCGGATGCAATTTCTATTTCCTTCAAAAGAGATTGAACAATCTCCGCCTCCAACATTTTTTTCTTCAGCTTCTTCTTTTTATCCTGCCTCTCTAGCTCATCAACATCTTTTTCTTTCAAGGACTTGGCCTTAGCAGGATCCAAACTGAACTCTGGCTCCCCTTATTTTTCTAGTATTCATATCCTCTCTCCACTTTTCTACTACATCATCTGGGTGGGATTTTTTTCATTGGTTTAGGAGGTGCGGATTGGACTTCTTTGGAATTAGGGGTTTTATCTTGAGCTTCAACTTCCTTCAGCTTTCTTTTCTTACCAGCCTTCTTTGAGGGTTCATTTTTCTCAACATTTTCCGTAAAGAGTTCTGCCTCCACATCTGGTAGATCATAAAACATTCATGTCTCTTTGGAAAAACCAACCTTCAGCCTTTTTAATGTGTCATCACTTATAAGAATCACCTTGCAATTCCTCGGCTTGGAACTGCATGGGATCTTAAAGGATTCGAGACACTGAATAATAAACTTAGAAAGCAATGGTTGATACATAATTATCTGAGCTATTAGATTTCCATTATTGATGTTCTCAATGGAGATGAGGACGTGCTTAATTAGATTCACCTTCCTTAGATTTACCAAAAAATCTAGAATATACATGTCACTCTTTTTAAGGGTATATTTATCACCCTTCCTCGGTAAAATAAACCCTTGCACCTAAAGCTGTAGAATCCGATTGTTGGTTGATAGATAGGGAATCTTCTTTACAGTGTTGATGTCAGAAAGACCTAGACACTCCATAGCTTTTTCCTTGACAAAACTACCCTTGACCTTAGGAAACTTGTGAGAGAAAAACTCAGCCTCTTCTTCGTAAGGTATGCCAATCAGGTTATCCACCTTGGTATAAGAGAGAGCATACGTCTTCCAATAGAACTTGAATTGGAACATCTCCCTTCCATCTACCTTGAAAAAACAAACTGACTCATAAAACTCTTTGAGTAAATCCGGATACACCACATCTTGAGCTCAAGTATTAGATATAGCTACACTTTCCCATCCATTGAGTCCGCTATTTTTGGAAATTATAGAGTCATACTTATTGAAAAAGTTTGGATGAATTAGAATTTCCCAATATATTTTCAATTCTGCAATCGGCTTAACTGACAACATTTATTGGGAAGGAACTTCAGCAGACATTCGGAATAGAGAACTTCTGAAGAATTTGGAAGATGCTTTTATAGAGGGTAAAAGGTTGATCACACACAAGCTTGATAATCGATGTGGGACAACCATCAGGGGTCCCCTTTATATAGGCAATGAAGTGACCTTTCAACTTCCAAAACCAATATAACGGTTGGGAAACGATCTTATCTGATCTAATGGTTTACATATTAGCCACAAGGAAAATATGGCTGAATCTGATCTTTTGAGGGTTTTTTTCTGAAAAAAATCGGATTTGAGAAAACTAGAATCCGAGAATTTGAAAAAACAAAAGAAAATACTGGAAATGAAATAAAGACTATGAAAAACATAAGAAAGATATCATGCCTTTCGGTTTACTTGGAAGGTTATCCATTATAGGTGATAATCTTCTTGAACATATAAATTTAAAATAAACTCATTATGAAAAAAACACTACAAAAATTTTGAGTACGAAAATTTTCATTACAAAAAATACGAGTATGAAAAATTTTCATTACGAAATTTTCAGTTCTGAAAATTTCCATTACGCAAATTTCTATTATAAAATTTCCAATATGAGAATTTTCATTATGAAAATTTGCAAAATTTTTATTACATAAACTTTGAAAAACATACTATGAAAATTTTCATTAAGAAAAATTTGAAAACCCAACTACAAAAATTTAAATTATGAAATTTTTTGAAAAAAAAACTACAAAAATTTAAAAAAACTTAAATAACAGTTGTAATCCCCCTATGAAAAGTAGTTTATTACTATAAAGAGATTGGTTGAATAGAAAGTTAATGGAGGAAGATTACCTTATGGTTATAATTCCTAACTTCTGTTTAATGTATTCAAATCTATCAGAAGGTAAAGATTTTGTGAAAATATCCACAAGTTGATATTTCTTTCCGATGAATAGTAGAATGATATCTCCTTTTGTCTTGATAATATTTTCAAAATAGTTTTTGTTACCAGTTATATTCCAGGAACATCCAATATCCATGTACCACGTATAGATGTTGGCATCTTCTCTATTTTCCTGAAAATAAAAGAGTTAAACTTTCAGAATCCAGAATTTCTTCGATCCAGAATTATTAGACAACAATATTTTGGGTATCCACATTTTTTTGGAAAAATAATCTTTATAAAACCCGAGAGATTGAACTTTATTTAAAGAATTTTTTTTCTTCCAATGCCCGCCACTTTGACATTTAGTGAAAAATGGTCTTTAGAAGGAACAAAATAGTTGTGTTTGAAAAAGGGTTTTTGGTGAGTATAACCTACTCCAGTTGTGTTTCTTTGAGGTTTAATTTGAGAATACATCTTGTCAAAATTTTCCTTCCCAGAGGTAAAATTTTCAAGAATCTTCTTAAGAGAAAATATTTCGGATTTCAGTCTAATGACTAAATTCCTATCCTCAGGAATCATTTCCTTAGAGTTAGATTTTTCCTCAAAAGATTATATCTTTAAAATGGAATTCTTAATATCATAATAAAGTTATTTCTTATCAGAATTTTCTTTCTCTAGGTCTTTAGAAAGTATTTTTAAAAGATCATCCTTATTTCCAAGATCTCTAGAAATATCTGAAATATATTTTGTACGAATTTCATCTCTAGTAATTACCTTGTCTATTTTTTTTTTGAAATTTTACAATTTTTGGCTTCAAGTAACTTGGAAAATTTGGATACTTCTTCATATGAAGGTATTTCTTCATTTTCTAAAGATGAAGTATCTTCATTAGAATTATAATTTTTGAAATAGTAATTATTGTCAAGAGATAAATTTGTTAAAGCCTCGGCAGAGCGTACCTTGACCATAAGACATGTGTTTGGATAAGAAGTAGTAGAAGTGAATCCCATACTTTTCGATGCTGATGAATAATATTCAGAAGATTCACTTTCTGAAGAGTCTCCACAGCTAGCACTCCAAGTATCATTAGCTTTATGACTTTTCATGTGCATTGATCTTTTGAATTTCTTCTTATTCCTTTCTAAATTCATTTCCTTCTTATCCTTATTTTTCAACAAAGGACATTCAGGTCTTATGTGACCTGTTCTCCTATATTCATAACATATAACTTCTCCATATTTTTCATCTCTGTAGTATTTATTCTTGTACCTATTCAGGTGATTCTTCTGAGCTATAATCTCGTTCATCCTCTGAGGAAGATTGGCTAATTCATTCTCTGACTTTTCTGTATCCCTAGATTCTGACTGAATGATGAATTTCTCTGACTTTGGTCTAGTTACTCATTCTGGGGTCTTGGCTTTCATATGTTTAGAAGTGGTTGTAAAAGCAACTCTTCCATTCCCATTCTTTTTCTTAACATTTTCAGCATCTCTCTTCATTCTGGTTTCATGCTGAAGAAGAGTTCCAAACAACTCATCTAAGGACATCTGAGTGACTTTCCTGCTCTCATCAATAGTTGTCTTCTTGGAATCCCATTAATTTGGCATGATATCTATGATCATATCAACAAGTTCCTCATCATCCAAACCATTTTCTCCCATATATTGTAAACTATTCACGATTTTCATAAACCTTTGATGTATTTTACTTACAGGTTCTCCATAGGGAATGTTAAAAATATGGTATTCATCTCTCAACATATCTCTTCTGGTCTCTATGACTTTGGATGTACCAAAATTTGTAACTTCAGGTTTCTTCCAGATACTATTTTTAGCTTCACATGATGATATTTGACTATATATGTTCCTAGTCATGGAACACAAAAAAGTATTTATGACTCTGAAGTTCTCTTGATATTCGGATTTCTCCTGGTTCGTATAGGTTCTCAATTCCTTATCCGAAATTTTATAATCTCCAGTGATCATTAGATTGTTATAAACTCCAGTGTTGATAACAGAAGTCTTCACCCTATCTCTCTAGTTCTCATAATCATTTCCATCGAAAATAGGAGGTCTGATAGGATTTAGATTAGTAATGGAACAAACGTTTAAACCTGCCATTCTTAAGAAAAACATTGGCTCACAAACTTGTTAGAAGTAAGAGTTTGTAAACAGGAGAAAATTTCTTAGGCAAGAATGAATCCAAACTATGTGATTCCGAAAAATAGAATCAAAAAAATATGAATCCAGAAAATCAATTCTGAGTATTCTCTTATGAATTTAATCATGAGATTAATTCATATTGAACCAATCCTTTGATACAAATTGTTAGAATGGTATGTCTGAGTATGATATACTCTATTATACCAAATTTAGGATCAAATATTTAATGAGATACTAAAATACAAGAGGGGGTGAATTGTATTTTCCCAAAAAACATTAATGAAAATTTTCTTAACCAAAATTTCACTACACCTCTATGATCTATTATCTTGCTTGATTCTGAAAAAATGATTCCAGAAATAAAACTTAACAAAAGTTTACAAAAAATAAGATTCTACCTTAAAGCGTATAGAATATAACTAAATCAGAGTACAAGTGTGAGGAGGTATAAGAAGATTATACTTTCTTCAACAATACAAATGCAGTGGAAAAAAAATGTAGTAAAACTACAAGTAACAAGTATAAACTCTTTTAACCCAAAGAGGAGTGTATCCAACAACCCTGGACAAGAGGTCCCTTGATTTATGCATTCAGTAAAGTCTATCTTACCCAAACCTAGGTAAGCCCTCAATACAAAGATCGATATCTATCTTTCTATCCCCACAAGCCCTATATTTATAAGGAAATCAGCACCTCTGACTTCACAACCTAAAGTCTTTGATTTTTAAGGTAATCGAACCTCTACACTAAGAGAATCTGCATGATGCAAAGTTTGAACGAGAAGTTCAAAACATTCTGCACGAATATTGAGGGTTTATAAGAGCCTCTCTCTAGAAATCACTTCAACAACAAGTAAGAACAGATGTCAAAATTGTGTCAAAGTTGTATATGCTCGTTCAAATGGTCTCCTATTTATAGGCATTGCTCCAACAGTTGGCTCCCTCTTCCAACGATCATATTCTACCTTGAACATCAGAGGGACCTATACACGTGTCACTCAAATGATGTTTAATTGATAACTGAAAGCACTAAATCATTTAATAACAAAATGACTGTAAGTATAACTAAAATCTGATATTCAGAATGAGGTAAAATAAAAGTTTGGAATCTAATTAAAAACTAAATTCAGAGTCTACAACACAAGGATATCAGGATTCTGTTTTGTAGGAATTCAGAACCTGAATTCTATAGAATTCCATAGTTTTAATTTCAAGGAAATTCGGAGTCTGGATTCACAAGAATTTGGAACCTGAACATACAATGTTCGGAGTTGGAGTTCATGAGAATTCGGAGTCAAAACTCATATGATTTCGGAGTCTGTATTCATAGAACTCAGAGTAAGAACTTGGATAAGTTCGTAACCTGAATTTGTAACAGGAATTCAGAGTAAGAACATAGATAAATTTGTAACCAGAATTCGTAATAGGAATTCGAAGTCAGAACTTAGATAAGTTCATAACCAGAATTCGTAATAGAAATTAGAAGTTAGAACATAGAAGAGTTTGTATTCGGAATTCGTAATAAGAATTCTTAGTCAAACTTTACATAACTTGGTAATCATAATTTTGGGTGGATCTTCATGAACAATCGTATTCATAATTAGGAGTGGAACTTTATTAGAGTTCGTATCTAGAATTCAGAGTGGAACTTCGTGAGAGTTCGTATCCAGAATTCAGAGTGGAACTTCATGGGAGTTCGTATCCAGAATTCGGAGTGCAAATTCATGGGAGTTCGTATCCAGAATTTGGAGTCTTAAACAGAATTCCTCATATCTAAGTATTATATGATTTTGACGTTTTTGATTACAATCTGATTTTTTTACTTAGAAAGAAAATGATATGTGAAATGAAAATGTTGTATGGATAAATTTCCTTGGGTAAGGAAATCTTTCTTTATAGGGTAAAATAAGGGTAAAATGAAATTTGTCTTAAGAAAGGGTGTTTTTGATTTGTAAAACAATTGGAATAGTAAAGTCATAAGGAAATTCTTAATGACTTAACAATCTCCCCCTTGAATGGAGGAATAGAAAAAGTGATAAGGAAAACCTTATTGAATCAACAATAAGCTTACTATAAAATGCCATGAGAACCTCAAGTGGGTTATTAATGAAATATATATCATTATCTAATTCCTTTGGCTGACCCTTATATTTTTAAGAATATTATATCATTTAATAATATAGTATTTGTTTTAATAACTCATTTGTGTAGATTTTGAAACTATTTAGTATTTGGTTTTTGTGAAAGTAAATATAACTTAATTACTTCAAAAAAATATTAAATCAACTATAACATTTCATATAAACCATGAAAATTTGTGGAATACCTCAAAAGTATCAATTTACATTTATTTTGATATTTATAATATCTATTATTTTATTATTTTATTAATAAGGTAATTATTTCATCATCATTGCCTCATAAATAAATTTAATTATTTAATGTCTGAAAATAATAAAATAAAATATCATGATGTATAAAATCTTTTTATCTTTTTAATTAATATTTACAGTTGAATTTATCTTATGTATAACCCTATATTAAAAATGGTTTAGATATTAAACGTTGAATTGAATAGTTTTAACTCTTCTTTAGATAAAATAATAATAAATATCCTAATCGAATACAAGTGGACTAAAAGGGTCCTATTTTATTCCTAAGGCTGATTTTGGTCAATATACATTTATCCAATAGAATTATGAAATGTTTTAGGGTAATTTTAATGTCAATTTTACCTTTAATTACCCTATTTACTTTTAACTATCGTAAATAAAATTCAAAAAGTTCCTATTCACCAAAAATTATTTTCATCCTATTGAACCACATTTTTATTACTAATTTCAATTGTGACTCCCAGATATTTGAAATTTAATTCACAAAAGTGGTAAAATTTCATTTTATGCAAATTTTTAAATGTACCGAGAAGGTTGGTAAAAGACGTTAAAAAATTCAATAAAATTTTAAACATGTAATCTTATTATAAAAAAAATCTAATGAATTTCATTAAAATAATATAGGTATTATGTATCTATATTGAATTTAAAATAAATTTAAACAATAATAATTAATATTTAAATAATAGTCGGTTTTAAACAATAACGTTGTGTTTTTCACTATTCATAAAAAATTGAATGTTTTCATAAAAACACCAAAAATTCACCCTAAGATAATTTTGATATTCCAAATCCAAAAATGTTTTATGTTTTTATCAAATTAAAAACATATGAGTTTAATTAGATAATTTAAAATTAATTCCTATTGTCAAAACTAGAAAGCAAGTTTTTAAGAAGTAAAAAACCATCAAAAGATTGACACGTGTTTATGTACAATTTAAATGTGAAATTACATCCAATGACCTAAATTTTATTAGATGATAAAAATATAATATAATTATACTTTCAAACCACTCATATTTAATATTTAACACTATACATTACTTCAATTAAAAATGTTTTTTGCAATTAAAATTTAGTATTTTTCACTATTCATCAAAATATGAATGTTATCAAAACAGTACCAAAAATATATCCAAACTCAATTTTTTAATTCCCAATTATAAAGAATAATTTAATTTCATTAAAATGAGTATATAAAAGTTTCAAATATTGTATTTAAAAAGGGTACGCCATTAAAAGGTGGTAAAATTTCTTTTTTTTTGAATAATACTTCTTTTATAAGAAAAAAATGAATTTGTTCTTATATTATGTCTAAGAAACACATAATATGGATTCAAAAAATATATGGATTATAGAAAATTCATAATTCAGTTAATATTATTTATAACCTCTTTTTGAAAGGCTAGTTTGGTAAGTCGTGGTGCGCTCGATCTCAGTGTTGCGTGTAGCGCAAGCTATTAAATTACATTAAAGAGATAACGAACTATGAAATCTTATGGTGTTACATTTCCAATGATTTTTCAACCAATATATCTTTATTGATTTTATATTGGAATCTATAATATTCATCAAAATTACATTGGCAGAAATAATGTTTTCTTGATCATGGGTTACCATTTTCTTTGATATTCCACAATATTTAAGATTAGACAATCCCAAGATCTCCTTGCCACAAGATTGAGGTATTATAGTTTAAGGATCCTCATTTTAAATATATATGGGAGAAGCACTATTCATTGCTTCCTGGGAATATCCAATATAAATGAATTATATATCGGTCATTTCCACATCAATATCAAGACACTATAGATTAAGAGTTTTTTTCTAATCTTACATAGACACCAACATTTCTTCATAATCTCTTATAATCTTCTTGCATTTTTTCGTATCTTATAACCAACTTTAAATCTATTTTATCTTGATATATTTGATCTCTAATAGAGAATTCTTAACATTAATTATAGTTATTTATCTTTCCACTAATGCATGGATAATATCCTCAATCATTTTCAAGGGTTTTTCTTTCTCTTTGATTGCTTTTACAAATTTATTATATATTATATAGAAATTTTCTTCAAAATTCAAATTTCTATTACATTTTCCTCAAATTTTTTAGAGATATTTGATCATTCCAATAACATTTTGATCTAATATTTTCTTTATCTTCCTAAAATATTCATCATGTTTGGTGGTATTCTTCTAAAAGTATAAAAAAGAGACACTAATAAATGTGAAAAAATATTTAAATTGTTTTCTTATGTCTTGCTAACATGAATCTTCATATAATCCAATTGATGCATGATATTCCCCACTTGTAATTTGTTTATCTATAAGAAAATGATGATAATAAATATTACTTACCTAATCTTCATGTAATAGGTTTGAAACATATGAGGTAGAATTATTATCCATCTTCTCAATAGTGTATTTTTTTTTCACCCAACCAAATTTATTCATTCAAGGTCTTATATATCTATATTTCAATATGTAGTAGAAGATATTTTTTTTTATTTTACAATAATGGAATACTTATTCATCCTTCTCATTTATTTATAAATTATTATCTTTAGAGTCTTAGAATATATAGAATCAAGATCAATAGTTGATATATCTTATACATATATGATATTCATGATTACTGAAAAATAGAAACCCAAAACATAAAATTCCGAGAATCCAATCATACAAGGAACCTAGATATTTGATACCAGCTACTATTAATATGGTATTGATGTAGCTACATTTGAGGAGGGGTGGCTCATTATATATTATTATTTATCAACTGAGAGTCTTCCTATTTTACATCTTGACCTGTTTGGGTGAATATATCTCACTCACTTCTATCTATCATATAGAATGCATAAAATCATAATCAACCAATTCAGTGAACAATGTCTTGTATATTTTTACAAGGTTCACTCACAATGTGTGAGAAATCAATTTTTTTATGGTGGTCTACTCTACTATATATCACTTATTATAAAAATAAATCTATAGGTAGAGGTATTGCCTCGAACCCTTTACCCTAGAACCAAACAAGTTACATGAAAGACACCAACTAGAAAATGCAATCTCCCAAATTAATTCTTATTAGGATCTATCACAAACCAGTCATTCCCTTCATAATACCATATTTTACTAGTTCCTCCTTAAACTGTGTTTATCAAGGTAAAATTGAGTCTCCAATCGACTAAAAAAATGTAATATCATTTTTCATTATTATAAGCATATCAAACATCAATATCAATGGGATTTATTACTTTTTATCTAGTTTAAAAATAATCCTCAGAAGTTTCCACTCATATTAGTCTTGAAAATAAATCATTATTGGTTTTCTCACTTATTTTAAAAGAATTTAACCCCCTAAAATTGTCAATAGAAATACAGCTTGACATCTCTCTCTCATTATCCAATTCTTATTCAATGCACAAAATAAAATATCCCAACAGTATCAGGTTATTTTACATTTCCAAAACACATATTAAATATTTAGATGTAGTATTTGGTTAATTTATCTTCTCCCCATATTTTTCTCAACTTACCCACTTCATATATAAACGAGACTAATATTCAGTGAATATTATACAAAATATTCAAACATTCGAAAATGACGATCTCTTATCTTTTGTAGTACTATGATCATTTAATTGTCTATCAATGAAATCCTAAAATATTTTATTATCTTCACCATATAATTCCTATTAAAATTAAATTCTTTTTCTTCTCATAAAAATTCTTGAAAAATCCTCATTTTTTATAATTATAAATGGATTCAAATGTCATGTTTTTAAATATAGATATTTCACGTGGTTATCTTCTCAATTAGAAGTCATTAAATTCATTACAAATATTTAAATTTTAATTATTCAAAGATATTTCTTACTAATTCAATATAAATATATTAATTTAATTCCAATAAAAGACTCGGTTATTTCTTAATGCCTTCATAATTCAAACTTTTACGATGCCTATAAAAAATATCCATGAGTGCATGCTTATATGAAGAAAAATATTATGATGGGATTCTTTATTTTTTGTTGGAAACTTCTTTAAAATATCTAAACATGAATCATAACTAGTCAACAACATCATGATATTAAAATCTTTTACGAAAAAAATAATCGTCTTTTCAAAATTCCCTATTCTCACAGATTTTTTCTCTATCTATAATATATTACCCAGAGGTATCTTGGGTATCCTATGTAAAAATCATATTTATAATCCATAAAATTATTTTTTTTCTTTTTCTAAATAAATTTAATATATTACAACCTATATTTTTGTGTATTTATCCTTATAATACTTCCTAAAAAACTCATGTTACTCTTATATTTACTTGAAAACATTTCATTTAATCTTTCACAAATACTGAATTGATATTGACACTAACATTCTATTTACTCTTACGTATTATAAATGTAAATTTTGATCATTGGATGGTGGTATCTCACATTTCAATATAGTATAGAAACACCATTTAATGCACTATATGATCAAAACATCATATTTATTTTCATTTGGACATGAAACATTGTCATTATCTCTTTCTATACTTTCGTCTAAGTAATTATTACATTCTTTAAAAAAATTAACATTCTAGACACTAATTATTTTTCTACCAAATAATCTTCTTTTATCCTTCAACATCTTCAATAGTGTTTATGTTCCTTTTTAATTCTACAAAATATGACATCCCTTAGAGTAATGTTTTAGGTAATTTATGTTCTTCTTCTTCCAAATGATCATAATGTATTACACCTATCTTCCGAACCTTGTTTTATTAGATGATATTATAGAATGAAATTTTTGTGTCCAAAAAATTATGCATCATAGAAGTATATAAATACTTCAAACTCAAAAAATGGTGGAATTAAACCTAGAATAATATTGATGAAAAAGTGGTCAAAGGGACAAAGCCATGATGGATGGATGGATCCTATAAAGCAAAAATATAATTATAGATAGCCGCTACATGTTGAACTCCTCCGATTTGAAAAGAACCCCAAAAATAAATCAATCTTGGGTTGAGATGGTACCATTGGTTCTTGTAAATGAAACAAATTAATTTTTAGGCCCAAGCATTGATTCCCCCCCATGAATGACCATCCCCTTGAACTAAATAGTTTGCAGGATGAGGCGGTACCTTGGATGTCTGTGAACAAAGAAAGGTAATTTACAGGGCTAGGTGGTGACTTACATCTTCACGAACTCCCTCTCCCCACTGACTAAGTCATTCACAGAATGAGGTGTCCTTTTTAGGCTCCCATACAAGAATCCATGTGACCCACCGTGGATGAATTGACATTCCAGTATCTATTCCCAACAATAATCTATAAAAAGGCCTAGAGGGGGACCAAAAGACAAGGGTAAACCAAAGAGAACCTAAGGATATGAGAAAAGAGGAAATGTGAAAAATTGTACCCTCTTTATCGATTCCCATGGGGTAAAAATATTACCTATAGGTGTAATAAAGAAATAATAAATCATCTGACCATCTAAAAACTCAAAACCACTTTGAAGACACCACTCCATAAGGAATAAATAGATATTCCCATTAGAGATAAGTACACAAAATAGTAAAACACTTGGCGAGAAGAACCCTTCCAAACATAAAAAACTATTATGTGGGAGGTACTTATCCCCATGTAGTAACACACTACATTGGTGGAACCTGGTCCCTCATAGAAACATGTTATGCCTGTATAACCCAGGTCCGAATAGCATAGAGATGCATGGATAATACCCTCACCCATTTAGTAACATACTACATGGAGGGAACCCAATCCTTCCGAAGAACCTACATTGCAGAATGGGGAATACTAGGGTATTCTACTCTTAACCTATTGTCACTCTCTTTCATATTATCCTTAGGATTCATATTGGCCCTTATGTGAACTAGTCTAATTGCATCATACCAAGGCCTCATCCAAATCCACAAAACATGTATGATCTTGTCTTCGGACACACCATCGTGTCCACTGGAGTCTATATACCCATGGTATGTGGATTTGTGTGTGTGACCTCATCAATAAGGTGGATCCTTAGAATGTCTTCAGGACAATATTTCCTTGGTAATGCTGATTCGGACCATAGATTTTTAACGTTAAGGTTTATGGAATCCCTCTTAGTGCAATCCCCTAGAATTTATTATGGGATGTGGAAATATTTCTCCTATTCACCTCAGCTCAGGATATACCTAGAGAGATCATTTAATGTGACGATCCTGATTACCAAAATGAAATAGGATATGGGTGAACTCAATAGGCCTCTCCCTCTCCCATTGGGATTCAGTCTTGGTCCACCAGTGGATAGAGTGGATCATGTGACCATCATATCTAATGAATCCTTTTGTTTCTCACACTAATAATTACTCAAGTGGGAATAAAGGTTATTGTGCATCATGAAGTCCATATAATATCAAAGCTTCAAATGGGATTCTTCTATGCATAATCCCAAACGATATACTCTATGGGCTTCCCACATGGTATAATTCCGGAAACCATACCTCCTATTTCAGAGGTCCATATTCTCATAGAATAGCACAGGATGGACCTCATGACCTATGCCAGCACCAATCAAGACCGCATAAATGGGAAACACCCATAGGAGACTCCGAAAAAGGGTCTTCAACTTGGTTAAAGCCCTAACATACCCTACTATAGGGGATTTGATTTCAATGAAATGGTGATACGTAAGAAGCATCACTAAGGTCCAAACCCAAAACCTAAGTCCAACTTAATGTTATCTAGGATACGTTGATGATAGGTTCTTATACACCTAGGACACCACATCTTTTTTGGGTCCCTCAGGACACCACATCGTAATTCCCACACCAAACATTTACTAGGAACCTTTCACTTGGATATCCTTTCCTCATGACATTAAACTGTATGGTTCAATCCTTGTTGCATGAACTTAAAAGGTGATGTGTCCTATTATGTGGCACCAAACTATGTGTGTTATAATTCCACTAATGAGGATACATATGAAGTCCATATTTTGGGTTCAATCCCAGCATCCAAACAAATTCCATCTCCTTGGATGACAAAAAAATCCTGAGTGCCTAACCACCAGGATTGAGACCAGAATTGTCCCCACAAATGACCAAAGAATATATGATCCCATTACAATAAGGTTAACATTTATGGATAACCTTAGATACATACATATTCCTTTATCGATAGAGAACTCATATATATATACAGATGATTCCAAAACCATGTGTAGTCAGGATTAATCATTACCCCACGTAAATCTGAATTGTACACACCTGGGAATGTACGATGGATTCACAGACATATCTTAAATCTATAAGAGAGTCCTAGAATAGGAAATAGCCCCCCCCCCCCAAAGGAATCATGTGCTTGAATTCGCATCGTCTCGACCAATGTGATTTTTTAAGTGTCGTTGGACAAGTTACCCAGTGAATTCCTACCTTTGTAATGAAGGCCCATGAGTTTTCATGGATATTTGAGCCATTGGGAATTTTTGGATCCATGAACAAAACCAATTGAATACCATTAAACAATGTTGTACCTAATGTTAGTGAATATACACAATTCAACCCCTATAATTTACTACACAGAACAAATAATATTTAATTTGTAACAAAATTTTGAACATAACATGAATCCTTAACCATGGTGGTGGGTTTTCCCCGCATCGATCCCCCTTTCCAATCCAAAATGGAAGACGTCTAAGAGAGACCATCAATTACACATGTTTTCATGGGATGAAACTTTGAGGTGGGCTTGTTTTTAGTATTTTTAACATATTTTTATAGGAACCCTTCAATCAAAAGACATATCAACAATTTTCATGGACACATGCACTAGAAACTACACCAGACGAGTCCTCCAAGAAATAGAGGTTGCCATTGCCCCCAATTGTCTTCAATGCTAGGTTTCAAATGAACTGGTTATGACGTAACATTAGATTGATACTCTCACCGTACTAGAGGTAGCCAGATAGACCCTGTAGTATACGGAGCCCCATCGATCATCCGCCCAGTGGTGGTCGATGGTCCAAAACCAAACGACTCCACTAGCCATATCTAACTATTTTATGATCCTATCCCTGAAACATGATAATGAGATACTACTTTAACTTAGGTAAGTGTATGATGTTTTTACCAATTATTTCATCCTTTCTACATAGGGGTCCCTCTAAAGGTCCCCTTCCAGAAATAAATTCTTTCAAAGTTGTGTTAGAGGATACCACCTCATAGGCCCCAACCGAATACATACAAACTCAGGTCCTTAGGTCAGCTCATGAAGGGAAACATTTGAACAATCAGGAAAACCCATCACCATTATTCCTACTGAAGAAGCACACTATGTAAATATAGTGGAAACCCAAAAGAAGAATTATATTCCTACTTACCCTCATAAAGTGTGTTAGTCAAATATGATGACAAATTATGGTAAGAAATATATACCTTCCCATGAACCTAAAGCCCTCTATAAAAACATGGTGATGAATGAGAATATGAAAATCCATTCTTGCAAATATTAAGATTATTAGTCAATTATAGTAGAAAATAACAGGCACATGAAAATCCTTGCCTGTTCACAGTAGGACTACCCTGTAAATAGGGTGAAAAATTACTATGAGAATATGACGTTTCATGATAATGAAAATGAATCCCATTGATAAAATAAAATGTAAAACTAAAATAAAATGAAAATTCTTGATCGTTCAAACTAAGCGCAGTATGAAAATATGGCGATAAACCAATAAAAGAAGATATAGATTCCTACAAATTCATATCATGTCCATTAGTCCAATACGTTGGAAAGAATGAGAAAAAAAATTCATAGTCATCAAAGTTAAGAAAAGCCTATAAATAAAATTATAATATGAGAATGTAGCAGGTGCATCCGAGTTTTATGTTACGGGTTGAATCATATATTTTCCACTACATCAAAGAAATTTCCATACATTCTGGAATTAAATGGGGGGTCAGAAAAGAAAAACATTCCCACATTAACATTTAAATGAGTACATATTCATATTCACACCAAGGAATTCTCTCATCACATATTAGAAATGATGGAGTATCAGACATTAATTCCTAACCAAATCCTACATACATTCCAAGAAGTAATGAAGTCCGCCATGATAGAAAGGAATTTTCCCCACACCCATGACTCCTGAAGTGGGTGACTAATCCACATAAAGGTGGCCAATCAAGAGTATAAATGTCTATATTCTCCCTTATAGTAGGGTCTCTGAAAATATTCTATGATAAATAGAAAATAGGATCATGCATTAATACCCATTCCTATTTAGGTACACTGGTATACATTTGTGGAAACTCGAGGTCGTGCTTTTATCCATACCAGAATTCCCAAATCCTACCTACATATCCCAAAATCACCATAAGATGCACTAAAAAAGGAACCCATATATGATGGCCACCACCTATATCAAGTTTCCTCAGTTTCCCACAATAGAGCATCTTGAATGAAATCATGACAAAGGTAGCTAAAAATGAAGAGTATACTCAAGACCCTACTCTATTAAAATATGTAGTTCTTGATGCCATCAAACATCTTTCTATGGTGGCTCAATATTATGCTGATCCATTACCAAATTATGAAGGGGGAAGTAACAGTTGCAAAGGTCTTTCCCACAACATTGTTAATATCATCTCTGGAGGTCCCCCTAGAGTATATACCATGAAGGATTCCTTCATGGAAACCAAATAATTGATCATGAAATCTTACCTCCTAATGCTTTTTATGGCATCCCTCATCATATGCATAAGATCAAGTAGTAATAAGGACGTACCCTTTCTATTATTTTCACTGAAGGTCTTCCCTAGGGTATGCACTAAAAAGATCCTCCCTATAGTTTGAATCAAGATATGATGGTATCCTTCACCTTGATAACACCCGTTGTGAAGGCCCTACCCACAGTGACATCCTATTACAGTAAGAAGGACCTCCTTTTTTTCTTCCTCTCTGAAGGTCCTCCCCAGGGGAAATTCTGTAGAAATTTTCCATGAACTCGGAAGTAAATCTATGATGGTTGTCCTCCATATAATAGCACACAATATGAATGCCCTCCACATAGTGACATCTTATTTATGAAAGAAGTTCCCTCCATATTGTCATTCACTATAAGTTCCTCCCTAGGGTATACTCTATAGAAATTATCCCTACAGTTAGAAATAAATATTTGATGGTAGTCCTCTCCATAATAGCATCCACTACAAAGTACGCCCTATAAAGAAATCTCATCTCATAGAAAGAACTTATATTATGAGGCACTTTAGAAGATAAGTCCTAACTTGTTAGAGACCCTATCAATGATAATATACATCATTTATAAAACAGAAGACAACACGAGGAAACACTCATTCTTAGAGCCACCCCTAGACCATCCTCATACCAAGGGGACCCCTACTAGCCAAAATAATTGGGACAGAATAGCCAAGAATCACCCATGTTGAGATGATGAAGTTGAGAAGTCTATTGTAGATGAAAACAGATATATTTATCAAGACAAGTTAATTATACATGGATGACATGCCAATCATGTTTTGGACCTCAACAACTTATTAGTTCAATATTCCAGTGGAATTGTTAGAAAAAGGCATACACAATATCCATATAAATGTTTGGACAACTCTCCAAAACCAGAAGAAATATTCTCACCTTACAACTAGTATAAAGACTATAGAAAAATATTGCAAGGGATTCACTGTCAGATCAACTATGAATTCTTTTCAACTACATGGTGACTGTAATCATAGAAGTAATGAAAAGATATTAATTGACATGCATCATTACATTGTATTAGTTTCATCATCTAATCACCAACACCCCACCTAGTGTTTATATCTGGGGGTGGGGAGAACATGGATCTTTTCATTTCACCTCACACCCAATTCATCATAATCCACTAGAAATAACATCCTATAATTTCATTATTCCAAGGGGGATATCAGGAAAAGATTATGATCAGGAAAGACAACACACTCAATTATAATATACCTTGATTATGTAACAAAAGCATTTGACATGAAGAGATATGACCTAAAAATCGTAAAATAGGAAACCAAGAACATTTACCAGGATTCTCACCTAAGGGAAGTCAATAATCATGCATTTCTAATGTAATCAGAAATAAGAAGTTCATATGAAACATCAACATCACATTCAGCTCACGATTAAAGTGGGATGTGAGAGATCAAAAGAGAAATGACTGCAGTAGAAGACACCATAGTATAGGATTATCCCTAACCCTCAGGGATGGGGGAATTGAAAACAAAAAAAGCCCACATAAGATAGAGAAAATTGGACAGATACCTTATACCAAGATAATGAGCGAAACCCTGGATTTTATGGTTGGGGAAATTTTTACCTGAACCACCCTCAATGGAAATTAGTCTTTTCCCATTTACGAATGAAAAAATGCGATAAGGCCTCCACATTTTCCCTATCTAGTGACCCATTTCCCTTAGAAGGTAGGTGTGAAACTAGGCTGTATAGAGGTTCCCTATGAGTCACCATTCTCTCCAAACTATGAAGGGGATCCCAAAATAGAAGGGATAGGTCCAAACAATAATGAAAAAAACCCTCCTATCATTCAACATCTTGTATGATGCACACAAATACATTACAAATTTGTAAACATTGTGGATATCAATCATATAGGAAAAAATATAAGTAATAAAAATTTAGAAGAGAAAGGAATGGATTCTTCCATCATGGATGTGGTCTATACTAAGAATGAAGGTGTGTATACCTAGAACCAGAGAATCAGCATAAATTTTGGTGCTCCCATGATCAATCTCCCACTGCCTCCTTAGTCAATCTCTATGAGATAGAAGATTAAAATAAATGTTGTATATGACCTTCCACATCCTCTTGATTAGGAGAATCACCCTTAACTTGAAGAAATATTAGCTCAGAAGAAGGAGAAAATGAAAGTGTTGAGGATAATAAATGTAGATTTTCATCAAGGAAGCATTCTAATCAAATATTCTCCCTTGGAAGAGCCTCAACATACACTTTTTGAAGGTGTACCTTAGCCATGGGGTTTCATCCTAGAAATTTATACAAGGCTAGGTTATCTTCCCAACATGGTGCATGGACCATTAGTCTACCTAGACCAGATCATTGATGGATATCATGATTTCCTCCCTTAAGGAGACAACTATAACAAAATCATAAAAACCTAAAAAGATTTTCCCAATGAGATTTTTTTTCAAATAATAGTAGAATGGACATGTCAATTCGTACCCATTGCTACAACTATCCAATATTAGGTTTAACAAAACATTTATCAATGGATTATCGACACCATCAAGTCATTTAAGAAATTATTGGATGTTTGGGAGGAGCATCATGCACCAGTGCTACCAAAATAGTAATCTTACCTCAATTAGGTGACTGACCCCCCCCCCCCACTAAACTTTGGGAGTCCTAAATTTTCGATATTTAATGGCTCTAGTGAACCAGAACAAAATCTAATGCACTATGTGACCCTTTGTGATCCCATGATGGGAATTACTGAGCAACAAGAAATAGTGAAACTCGGATGCTTAATGCAAACCCTATAACATCCATCCTTCTTATGGTATACCATTTTTCCAGATCAATCAATTTTTGGATGGGAATACCACTATATGTAGTTCCTCTTCAAGTTAAACTCCACTATACTGAAGAAACCAATTAGGGACCTCGTGAATTGTAAATAGTGAGAAAATGATAGTGTCTCTGATTTCATATATAGATAGAATGGGTTAACCTACTCCCTAAACTGACTAATTCACTAGGTGGATATGTTCTCTCTAATCTTGGATAACCTTTATGATGACCTATGAATAATGCTCTTCCTCGTGAAATGTAAAAGTGGTTTTTATGAATTCTCCACATTTTCCCATAGAATGGAAGACTCCATACAAAAGACTAAGCTAAAGTCCAAAATAACTCAACTAGTATAGGGGAAAATAGCGGGAATGTATGAGTTGGCATTCAGAACCCTTAATCCAGTAACTATTTTGGCCCTAGATCCAAAGCCTACATCATATCATAAAACACCCCTTCTGCATCCATAGAAATCTTAGACAAAAAATAATGAGTGGATAGTATCTAGGAGAAATCAATTCAAGGAATGAAGTAATAAATTTTACTCATTCTGAGATGATCAAATAAATTACTATTTCATAGCTGCTATGGAAAATGATTTACTCTGACTATTGGGGCCAAACTTTTCTGAACAAGTAGTGTATGTTTTGGAAAGTAATGATTGGAAGACTGCTAGCACAAGTGGCGTATGTTTTGGAATCTACCTCGGAGGTAGGAGGTGAGTGACATAATGTTTTTAGAAGAAGGGGAAAAAATTATGCTTTCATGACTCAATAAACATTCAACCAAGCTCTTGGAATTATTTAATAATATTTTAGTAAACTAACTATGCCTTCATCCTCTTCTGTTACCACACAACCAAATTCATCTTCTATATGAACATATGAAGGCCAACATGTTAAAAATAGATTAATCAGAACGGTAAGGAAGAAGTAAGTGAAGTTGAACCTGCATCAATAAAAAATTTGATAATGACCCTACTATATTTTAGACCCTTATAATTGTATAAATGGGAACCACCCCACCAAATTAGACCACTAGAAAAGATCAACTAGAAAAATTCCTCATTAGATGAGGAGCTTATCATCGACTCTATTAATGTCGTTCACTTAATGGATATCTTATCTAATGATGAATATGGATATGATGTCGAGTTTTTCTGGAGTAGTTGGGGAACTAGAGGAAGAGTCAACATGTGCCTAGGAAACCAGGGAGACACATTTTTGTCTAGAGCAATATTTTTATCTTCCCCCCATGCTCAAATAATCAACGTCCCATAAACTCACTAAAGATCTCTTTTAATAGCTCTAAAATGAATTGGAAAATCCTCATACATCAAAAAAAATCCACCCTAGCCCCATGAAACTATAATATCAATCAAGAAAGGAACATGTGTCAAATCACCCTTGGTGGGAAGATATACCTACCCCCACAACCCATAGAGAATAAAAGTACCTCCAAGTCATATATCAAGGAATAATCCATCTACATCAAATGATAATGTACCTAAAGCACTGGTTAAAGAGAATCCAAAATCTAGGATGCACCAAAATTTAGAACAAAAATATGAAAAATTGAAAATGTTAGCCTCAGTAAATCCTGAACTATCAATTCGTGATGCCCTATTTTTGTGAAATGAACTCTAGGATGCACTCATAGAGGCTTTTCTATTCCCATAGGTGTTTGAATCCAATGTAGCTGCTTCTGAGGTCTATCAGAAATAGGTTGATCATGAAGTGTTTCAAGTTGTTATCTCCTTACTAGACCAAGATGAAGATTTCATTATATAGGGGAACATCAGACCCATGTATGTGTGTTGGGTGGATAAATGATGTCGATGTCTAAAAATTTATCATTAATAAAGGCTCTCATGTTAATCTCATTCCTGTATGATCATTTCCCTGAATGGGTTGGGATGAGGATAGCCTAGTGGCTTCCACCATAACACTGAAAGTCTATGATAAAAGTGAGAAGAATATATTAGGACAATCAAGCTCAAGAACTAATTTGGAGACCTCATAGTTGACTTAGAATTTCTGGTTGTTTGGAAGAACAAGAACTTCAACGTATTACTAGGATAACCCGAGTTGCACCAATACATGAAAATCCCCTCATAGTACCATCAATGCATCAAATACTACATTAATGGGGAACTCATGACGTTTCATGATGATAGGGCCCTTTTATAATTCTATGATTCACATTATATCTATCCATGATTCTATGAAGGGAAAGGAAAACAACCCTTAGTTGATGGCGATGACTAGGTCACCACCTCAAACCATCTAGAAATGATACTAACCAACCCATTAAAATAAATCCAAAATATTATGTTCTACTTATCCACAAAATCGATCATATGAGTCCATATTTGGAAGCATAATCAATAATCATTATGGTTTTAGTCATGACCACTGAGTCTAGTAGTATTGAGAAGTATTATGACTCCCTAGAAAGTGGTGAAATATCAGAAGAAAATGACTTCATTCCATGCTCAGAGACATAAGAAGTCACATCCTCACAATCCAAGGAAGAAGAGGTTGTCTCATAACATAAATAAGAAAAGACAGTTCCCAAAACTCACCCCATTCCATCTAATCTTATGAGAAAATCCTCGACTATGATCTAGGTCAGAGGAAGTTGCTTAATCTTCAAAATTACACGATGCCATATCCTCTACCAACTTTGTAAAACATATCCCACTACTCACTCCTCCTATGGAATAAGAAGGAAAATTTGGATAGGATGAAAAGGAAGAGTAGGAGGTCCTTAGGGATACCCCTCCAGAATTTTTGGATGGAATATCTACCACGATTGATGAGATTAAAAAAATAAATCTAGGTATAGAGGAAGAACCATGACCCTAATTGATTAGTGTGGACATGTATTCTGAAGAGAACAAGATATACACCACCTTAATGAATTATAATCATAATTTATTCACCTATAATTACATTAAAATGGTGGGTATCAATCTTGAAATGGCCACTCACAACCAGGGCTTAACCGAGGACCACCGGGGCTATAAATAAGAAACCAGAAGGATGCACCCAACACATACTTGAGAAATTGATGATGAATTTGAAAACATCATTATATAAAACTTAATTAGTGAGGTATAATATCTTAAATGGATTATCAATATCATCCCTATCAAGAAGAAAACACAAATCAGAGTTTGCATCGATTTTAGGGATCACAACTAACACTGGCCGAAGGATGATTTCCCAATCCCGATTAAAGAACTACTGATCGATGAAACAGTTAGATATCTGGTTATATCCTTTATGGATGGTTATTTAGGATATAATAAAATCCAAATTGACGAAGAAGATGTATCCTTGATCATTTTTTGGGCCACTTGGGAGTATTTTTTAGTTGGGTAATTCCATTTGTCTTGAAGAAGGCTGGTGCTTCATATAAATTCACTGGGAAACGCATATTCGAACCCTCACTCAGAATGTTTTTATAATTCTATGTTGATGAAATGATGGTTAAATCTCAACAATTCTCTAAACACGTGGAGTAATGTGAATCCTTATGAAAAAAAATTAACAGAAAATTACGAGAATGAACCCCCTAAAATGTTATTTTGGAGTTACCTTATGGATATCTCTTGGGTTCATCATATGCAATTATGGCATCAAATATGACCTAGAGAAGAAGAAATATATCCTTGGAATGTCAAATCCTTGAAACCCCAGGGATTTGATAGGACTTAAAAGAAAATTGATCTACATTCATAACATTATATCCATCCATGTAAGAAAATGTATTTCCTTATCCTGGTTGATGAAAAGGGTGTTCCATATTAGTGTATTGGCAATATTGAGGAAACATTCATCAATATAAAGATCTATATCTTAATCCCTCCAGTGATGATGTCACCTATCAAAGGAAGGTGTTTTATTTTGTATGTGATATCCTTAGATAGATCATTGGTTGCCTTATAAGGTAGTAGAATGACTCTTGCAGCAATAACAGTATCTATTATCTCTTTCGAATCATGATCGACACTGAGACTCATTATTCAGATATTGAAGAGGGATGTCTAGTGATAATATTTACAGTCTAGAAGATGAGGAACTATCTATAGTATGATGATGTTTGTTTACCCTCTCGTAGAAACCTAGTCAAATAAATTCTTAGTCATCCAATGTTAACTGGATGTCTTTCATGGTGGGCGGTCATCCTACAACTGTTTGACATTCATTTCATGCCTTAGAAACAAATCAAATACTGGAAATTAGTATATTTTATGGAGGATCACTCCTTAGTATAAATGACTCAATTGGATTCTTAAATACTTGATGAAGAGGTTTTATCGATTCAATAGCGACTCCATTTATAAGAGATGTTTTTTGACAGTGCATTTAGAAGCTTGATGGGAAAGAGTATGGAAAACCCTAAGATCAACAATGTTTTTATAGGGGTCATACTCATATCCTAGGAAAATGTAACTTTCCCTTATTTATTCTTGTTGTTGAAGTGGTGAAAAAGAATAAAGAATAATATTATTCCCTCATTGTAGGACAAAATATAGCACATCAAATGAAAGTGAATCACATAAAGATAAATGGTGATTGTAAACTAGTCATCTAGCAGGATAACCATGATTATTCTATCAACAAGGTTGAGAAAGTCCTTATAATAATCCATTTTTAAGAAATAATGGATTTATTTAATTTAAAAATTAAATTGAATCATGTCCCATGGTCATAAAATTCATAATAGTATACACTATAAAATGTTTCTACAGATCTAGTAGATCCATATTATTTGATACTATATATTTATTGCATAATGTTTCAATTACATGGTACAAAAAAGGATCTCTTAAAGATTTGTTTCTAAAAAATAAAGTATATATTACATAAAAACCTAAAAAATACTTATAAAATAGTTTAATGTGTTCATAATATGTTAATCCTAAGTACCTTTAATGCATCTCATATCCTGGGTACATTCATCAATGGAAAGGATGGGCTTAAGACCTAGTAAGGTAAATCATGGAAAACATTTTACATGTGATCAAATGAAATATCGATAAGAAATTGAGGTATATCATAAAGGCATGAAATATGGAAAAATGGGAATATCATAAATAAAATAACAATAATAATAACATTGATATGTGTCTAAAACATTTATTTTAGACATTCTTAAGTATAACACCAAGGTTTATCACCGACGTGTTAAAAATATACCATGGCTATTCAACAAGGTATCATAAAACATGTCATCCCTAGAGATTAAATTCTTTAACCAATTAATTGGAGTGAAATAAGGGATAACCCTTATTATATATTAATTAATGAGGTCCAGATGTATTATAATAAAAAATTTCAGAAATAACTGGCGATGAATAAAATAAATGGGTTTCACATTAAAATCAAGATGTTTTAAAAAAGTGCTTAAAGACAAGATCTTTATTTCATTATTTACCCAAGAAAAAGGAAGGTAGGTTTCATGTATTTAAATCCTAGAATAGAATATATAATTTCAACATGTATTTGAATACCCCTAGAAAATTAAGAGGTTTGGGTATTCAGAAAAAGATAATATCTTTAGAAAAAGGGAGAAATTTTGAGAAGAAAATCAAACAACATAATGGGTGAGAAACAAGGTTTTAGAAAAAATTTAAAAGATTAGGGAAAAGGGTCTCCCATTAATAAAATATTCTTAATAAAGTAAAGGTATATAATAAATTGGATTTAAGAACATAGAATAAAAATTTGAAAGTCATACCACATAAAAAAGGAACATGAAAGGAAAAAAGGGAGAAGTTGTTATTTCCCTTATCTAGAGTAGTAACTCCTAATACACAATGATTGGGACCTTGCGGTCTTGATAAAACTTTTTGAGGACACATTTGGAGGTAAAAATATCATATAATAATCTAGTATGAATTAGGAATGAAATATAATGGAGAAATGAGTAGGTAATTATAATAAAAGTGAGGGATTTTTATTGATTTCCTTAGACACCACGATAGTTGTATTTACAAAACCATGGGCATCCCCATGGTATTTTTCCTTGGTAAATTAAAAATGGGAAACAATATTTTATTTTAATTCAAAAGAGTGGACAAAAATTTTATATTAATTTTTACAACATTATGATGTCATTAAACATACTGAAAACCAAAACATTATTTTTACAATTCATTAGAAATTTTTTTAGAAACTTCTCATAAATTCACCCAAACATAAATTAAATATTATGATTTCAAAGATGATTTTTATATTATCATAATAATTATATAATTATTAAAAAATTTATGTTTTTGATAGAAAAATACATATTTATTAAAAATAATAGTAGAAAGAAAATGCATAGTGAAATAGAAAGAAAAATTTCTAACACTTGAAAAAAAATTATTATCATTAAAATTTAAATAACATTATTTTAATATCTGTATTTCATTACAAAAATAATTATTAATAATACCATAATTTAATATAATACTTATATCTTTTTTGAAAAGTATTATTTTTACCATGAAATTAATTTACAAAATTTATTATATTTTTAACACAAACTGAACTCAAAACGGAATTGATGGAACAAAAATTTTATTTATAAAAATGGATTATAAATTAAACAATTATGTACTTGAAACATAACACCAAATAAAACCCTTATATGACCTACGAGTGTGGTGTGTGATGGTGATAGATTTTTGGGGTGACCTGGATAACATAACCCAAGTGGTAATTTCTATAAACTTGAACTTCTCTAGTAGGATATTTTTTTTAAGTTTAACAAGTTGATGTTTATCATGGACTTGGTCAAGAGGGAATCCCAGTGACGCTACCTCCCTCCCAAGTTATGATAAATGGGCTTCTTACGACAAGACTATACTAGATAAGGCTATAAAATCTTCCATATACATTAATATTCTTTTTCATTTATACTTACAAACAGTAATTGTAATGCTAAAATAATTATTAAGAGTATAGTTTCCAATGGTCATATTGACCAATGGTCATAATTGACCATTAGACATAACGGTCAGAACTCGATGGTCACATTTCAAATTATACTCACTTCATTATTAAAAAGATATATTTATATTGGGTAAAAAAAATTAACACACAATTTCAAGAAACAAATATTATTCCAAAAATTTGGTTCATTACATTCTCTCCCCTAAAAGATTTCATCAATGAAATATCAATTCGTTCCCTTGGTTGAAAAAAGGTTTGGGTATTTTTTCCTCATTGCCTCTTCTAGTTCCCACATGTCTTGTTCATAGGTGTGGTTTCTCCAAAGCACTTTAATTAGGTGGGTAGTATTGTTCCATAGAACCTTGTATCTATGGTCCGAGATCTCCCCCAGATGCTCCTCATAAGAGAGGTCATGTTCCAGTTGTACCGCCTCATTATTCATTGCATGTGAATGGCCAGGTATGTACTTCCTCAAGAGAGATATGTGGATTAAATCATGAAATTGAGCTATATCATAACGAAGTGAATTCCAAAAGGCCACTAATCTTATGTGATCAATGATTTCTTAGGGGCCAATGTACCTAGGGATAAGATTACCTTTCTTCCAAAATCACATGAATATTTTTCAAGGTGAAACTCAAAGGAATAATTTGTCTCTATAAAAAACTCCAATCCCCTTTGATGGTTTTCAACAAATATCTTCTACCGAATATGATTAAACATAATTTTTTGGTGGATTTCATGAATATTTTCTATAAACTATTGCACAAGATCTGGCCCACGAATCTTTCTCTCCCCATATTTTTTTCCAATAAATAGTTTTTTTTACATCACTTCCCATATAGAGCTTCAAACGGTTCCATTTGAATACTCGAATGAAAGATGTTGCTGTTGAGAACTAAACTAATGGTAGATGTTAATACCATACACCTTTAAATTCTATTGATCATGTTCAAATCATGTCTACGAGGGTCTGAATATTCCTTTCAGATTGGACATCATTTTGATAGTGATATTCCATACAAAAGTATAATTTATTATTTAAATCAAGTTGAAGACCTATAATTTTTTTTATGTGAACCTTGGATCACTATAAAATACTATATAAAGTGTTACTTCATAAAACCTTACAACTTCCTTTACATAAATACTAGAATGTTGTTTGAGATAAATCTTCCCGAATAGAGATAAAATTGGAATTCTTGGTGAAATGGTCCACTATAACCCGTATCCCATTACTTTATTTGGCTGTTTTGGGAGACTAGTGATAAAGTCCATAGTAATATTTTCCAACATCCATGATGGTATGAGTAGTGTTTGTAATACCCCTTTCGGAAGTTGGTTCTAAGCCTTAACATTTTTGACACACAAAAACCCTTATAGTGTAGTCATAATTATCCATTTACGTGTTATCCAACCAATAAAGATCATTATGGTTCCTATTCAATTCTGTGCTTCTAGGATGTATATAGAATGTAGAGGTATGAGCTTTATCCATAATCCAATTATTTATTTCTGGAATAGAGAGAACACATAGTAATGTATGAAATTTCAGTACACATTCTTGATCAATGTTGAACTTATGAAACTTCTATTTCCTTACATCTTCTATATTCCTCTATAACAAAGGATATTCTTTTGTATATTTATTGGTCGTCTCTAGTAATGATGGTTGAGATGTAATTTTTAATAGGGTTTATGATGTCCCTTCACATACTATTCCAATGTGTAGTTTTACTAGGTATTTGATCAAAGTATCTTCTTCAATCCTCATCATTGCTAAAAAATAGGATCTTTCATACTTAATGCATCAATTATTTTCTCTTTCCATATGGTAATGTATTGAACAATCATAGTCTTTAAGAAGTTCCAACCAGATCCTCTATCCCAGGTTCAAATACCTTTGTGAAAAAATATACTTCAATCTTTGATGGTCTGTGTATATATAACCGTTTACCCCTTACATATGGTGTCTCCATATCTTCAATGAAAATACAATTTCATCTAGCTGCATGTCATGTGTAGCATAGTTCCACTCATAGGGCTTAAAAATTCAATATGCATAATTAATCACCTTTTCATTTTACATGAGGATGCCTGCAATCCATTTTATAGATTCATTTCTAAAAATAACGAATAATTCTTTGATAAAGGGTAGATTTAACATGGGTGTAGTGACCAATCTTTTTTTCCGCTCTTGGAAACATTCATCACACTCCTTTTTCAAGATGAACTTAACCCCTTTTTGAGTTAACCTATTCAATGGATTATAATGTTGTGAATTTTTTTTAAGAAACCTCCTATAATATCCTAATAATCCAAGGAAACTTTTTATATCAATTACCATTATAGGATGAGACCACTCCTCTACAACATTTGTCTTGGTATGATCAACTATGATTCCTTAATTGTTTACAATTTTCCCCAGGAAAGTAACACATTGAAACCAAAATTTTCATTTGAGGAACATTCTAAATAGCCACTCATTCCTTATAGTTTGAAATATAAACTTTACATGACCCTCATTATACTCATTAATTATGGAATATGTCCTAATATCATAAATAAAAACATCCACAAAGGTATAAATGTAGTCTTAAAGACTATATGAATCAAATACACAAATATAGTAGGAGAATTAGTCAAGGAAAAGGGCATGAAAACAAACTAATAATGCACATATATTTATCAGAAGGAAGTTTTTAGTATATATTATTTATTCAACTTAAATTAACGAAAACCAAATTGAAGATCAATCTTGGGAAATAATTAATCCCCACAAAGTTGGTCAAATAAATTATTAATTATTGGAAGAGGGTACTTTTTTTTCACTGTGATCCCATTATGTTTTTTATAATCAATTTAGAAGTAAATTGATCGATCCTTATTCTTTATAATGAAAATAAGCTATCCCCATGGAGATACACTTTTCTAGATAAAACCTATCTCCATAATATTTTGGTGTTGTCTCTTTAATTCCTCAAGATCCACGTGTTACATTCTATATAGGGTTATTGATATATAATTTGACCCAATCATAAGATCAATGAAGAACTCTACCGAAATATCTGGGTGAGGCCTGGGTAACTTATCTAAAAATACATCAATGTTTTCTTAACCAATGGGGGCATTCCTAATTTTTATACATTCATTTAATTATTCATTTTCATCAATCATTTTAATAAATAAGGATTTGGTTAGTGCTCTATACAATGATTAGTTCGAGATATCTATCCATTGAATTCAACAGAATGTTTTCCATTCATGACTACTATGTTTTCTATTCTTCTGTAGTTGATCTTAGGATTATACTTTGACAGATACTTCATCCATTTTATATTATTAAATTCCAACATGGGAATGACTATTATATTTCTGATGATATTATGCTTTCCAAAGTAAATACTAGAGGTTCTCTAAACTGTTGATGATTGGAAATACCTCTCGATGTTTTGATTGATATTTCCACTTTTATTAGTTTAGTGATCAATTCGACATTCTTTTCAAACATAATGGAAGTAATGGAATGTATAGAATGAGAATAAAACAAATTATTTTCAAACTTTGAGTGAATAATGAGTGTACCGTCCACCAAATCATTTGGATATTCATCTTCAGCCATCGCTATAGAAAAATCACAACATTGATCCCTTATCTTATGTTGGGGTTAGTGGTGATTTCCCTCCAATAACTTCAAATTTTGACAATGATAAAAAAAAGTTCCCGAGATGTCCACACTTGAAGCATTGAAATTCAGGCAGGGGATACACTATATTCCCTTTTTCACCAATGTTGGGATGTTGAGGCTTCACCACACTACGAAATATCTGAGAAATATACCGTTCTCATCCAAACTTGGAACATATTTGGATCCTATAATTGTAGTTCTCTAAATTCTTCTTCCCACATTTGTTTTATATTAAAAGTTTCACTTTATTTCTTCATATTCCTTTATTAAAGATCCTCCCCAATTTTCTCTCTAAATATACCTTATTTTCATTCAATATATGGGACCACTGAATCTCTTAAAACTCTAATTCAACTTTTATACCACAACTCACAATCTCCTAATAGTTTTCATAGTTTTGGTTGACTAGATTTATTAATTTATGGGGTCTTAGTACACTGAAGAATCCATCAACCTTCCCATTTAGATCAATTAAAAATCTAGAGGTGTAACGAGAAGTTCTTGAGAATTTCATCTCATATCATCCCATAGATTAATTTTCTTCAACTTTACCTCTATTAATTACTTCTCTATCTTTTTTCAAATTGAATAGAGGAAATATTTTTTCTAGAAAAAATTTCCCTTGATCACTTCCCACTCTATAATATCAATCTCCCTTATTGGATTCATTTTTTAACTAACTTCCACCACTGATCATATACTGCCTCATAATGGTACATATTCATGTTGAATTTCTCTTATTCTAAACAAAAGAGTATAGAATATATGTTTTCTATAGAGACTATCCGTTTTTCCGTAATCAATTATTCAGTAGATCCACTAAATGAAAGTGGCCACTAAAGCATGAAAGAATTAACAAAAATATTTTCTCTTAGAGGTGAATCTAGGTTCCCTGATTGATTCATGTTATTTTCCATAAATAGTGTTAGTTTATTCATTATTCTCAATAATCATTCCATCCCGGCTTCCATTGAAAAGATATCAGTGTATAGCCCATTGCAGTAATCATTTACGCTTTTTGTTATATTTACCTCCATTTTCTAAAAGAATAAAACCATTGTGAGAAACATGTTTCATTTAATAATATTATAATTCTAAAATAATTTAATGTCTTCAAACATCATGCTTATAAATTTTATTCTCTAACAAAATTTACATTTTTATGAATCCTTCATAATGATTCATAAAAAGCTTATGATTGACCAAACATATCCCTTGGGAGTGTTGATCTAGGAGTGCATCAAGGAACATTGTTATGAACCATTTTATGTCAAGTCTATCCTGACACACCTTGATAGAGTTTTTACCTCTATGCACATCTGTTCCAGAGCCACATCCACTTGTTTGTATCCATATAGGTGTTTCACTTCTCTGAAACCACTTATATAATATTTCACCAAAATACCATGATGTTTTCCTATATTTAAAATTTTTTATAGGGTTATTCCAAAATAATTCAAATCTTTATTTCCATAAATATATAAACCATAGTTTGATACCAAATATTTCATAACATATCTTTATTACATAACTTTACATTTACATGGTAAAAACAGAAGATATTTTAATGTTTATTTTCTAATAAATATGTTAAATAATACATGAATACTTATAAAACTATTCTAATCCACTTGAGAGGATTCATTATAGTTTCATACAAAGTAAATTAACTATATCTCATAGCTTGGATACATACATCAAAGTAACAAGTGAGCTAGAGCCTGGTAATGGAATTCCTGGAAAATAATATAAATGTGATCATGAGAAATATCGATAAGAAATTAAGGTATATTTTAACGACATGGGAAATGAAAAAATAGGAATATCATAAATAAACTAACATGAATCGTAACTTATATATGTTGCTACAAACTTTATTCTAGACATTCATAATAATATCACCAAGGATTTTCACTGAGGTGTCATGCAAATTAGTAAGGTTAATCACCAAGGTATTGTAAACCATGAAATCTTTAGAGGTTAAATTATTTTACCAATTGATTATTGAATAATCAGGGTTCACGAGTAATATTTATCAATTAATTTTATCCAAATAGATAATAATAAAATATTTCATAAACAACCCACGCTGAATAAAAGAAATGGGTTTCATATCAAAATCATGAAATTTTAAAAAGTTTCTTAATGAAAAGATCTTTATATCATTATTAGCCCATGAAAAAGGAAGGTAAGATTCATGTATGTTAATAAATGAATAAGATATATCATTACTAAATGTAGGTGAATAACCCTTGAAAATAAATTTGTTTGGATATTCACAAAATAAATGAGATAATTTATTGGGAAAAAAGACAAATATTTAGGTGAAAATCTGGAAACAAATCGAGTATGAAACTTAACTTTAGAAAACACTAAAAAGTGAAATGAAAAGGGTCTGCCATTAAAAAAATATTCTTAATAAATTAAATTGATATATTAAAATTAATATAAGAACATAGTATGGAAATTCTAAATACATACCACATAAAAAGAAAACATAGAAGGGAAAGGGAATTTTTTTTACTTCCCTAACCCTGAGGAGTAACTACTAAAACACTATGATTGGGACCTTGAGGGATTAAGGATACCTTGAGGTGACCATTTGGGAGGTAATAATACCTTATAGTCATGTAGTAGGAATTTGGTATGAAATATAATGGAGGAATGGTTCGGTATTTATAGAAAAAGTGAGGGATTGTTTTATTGACTTTCTTTGGACACCTCAGCAGTGGCATTTGAAAAAACTATGGGATTTTCCTTGGTATTTTACCATTTTATTGAAAAAATAGGACACCTAATATTTTATTTTAATCCAAAATATTCAACCATAAATTTATATTACTTATTATATCAATATAGTTTCTTTAAACATGATGAAAACACAAAACAATATTTTTATTATTCACTGAAAAACAAAATATTTTCGTAAGTTATCTTACATAATACCATTAAAAAAATCAAAATTATGATTTCAAAAATGATGTTTATTTTATCATAATAATTCTATAATTATGAGAAATTTTACTTTTAAATTGTAAAGTACTTTTTTATTAAAAATTATAGCAGATAGAAAATACATAGTAAAATTTCTCACATTTAAAATTAAATTAAATATTCTTATCATTTAAATTTAAATAAGAGTATTTTAATACTAATATTTAATTAAAAAAACATTATTATTAAGAATATAGTTTACTATTATAATTATAAATTTTCTTAAAATGTGAAATTTTTGACCCAAAAAAACAATTTATCAAATTCGTCATATTTTTTAGAAAAACTAAACTCTAAACCGAATTGATGGTACAAAATATGAAATTTTACCAAGGGATTACACATTAAGTAATTAATTACTCAACACATAACCAATTATTACACCAGTAAACAACCTAAGTGTGATGTGTGTGATGGTGATAGATTTTTGGGGCGACTAAGATGACATTTTCTGAGTGGTAATTTCAGAAATTGTGAACTTCTTTAGTACATGATTTTGTTCAAGGTAAACATGCCAATGCTCGGTCTAGGCTTGGTTAAGAGAGAATACAAATGACTCTACCTCCCTCACAAGTTATAAAAAATTGTATTCATTCAAAACCATTATACTGGATGTGGCCATGAACTCCTCTTTCTGCATTAATTTTCCTATATCATTTCTTCTTATAAAGAATAATTATTACATTAAAATCATTATTATGAGTATAGTTTCCAACGGTTATATTTACTAATGTTCAAAATTGACCTAAAATCATACAATGTTCGAAACTCGATGGTCACATTTCAAAAATAATCTTACTTAATTATAAAACTTATATATTTATGTTGTGTACAAAATAATGTAACACACATTTTGAGGAATAAAATATGATTCAAAAAGTTTGAGTCATTACACAAAGTGAGATTAAATAGTCATAAGCATTTCACACTACTATATGGTCTCATATATCATTCATGACAACAATGAATAGATCTATAATATTTTTCCTATTCTTGAACAGTATGGTCCTACCACAAGTTAGATGACCCCTTTTTTGGACTACCTTCAAAATGGATAAATCCTACTAGACGGAGCTAAGAGAGAAAAAAAGAAATAAATGAGAAAATAACTAGAATATATATAATGATTGGAACCATGAAAAATAACACGATAAACAAAGCCTAAATCGGTGTAAAGTCCCGGATATTTGAAGGAAATTTTTTTTTTCTCAATTTTCTTCGAATTTTACAAGAACGCAGTTTCTGATGGCGCCTGATTCCGAGGCCCGGTGTGCCCAGAATTAATTTCCAAACTTTGGCTCGGGTACGTTCAGTGAACAAACGATCGGTTTTTTCTAACTTTTGAACCGGTGCTCGGAATCGAATTTCGAGGGCACCAATGGAATTGCAGCACCGATATTTTCTTAGAAATTCCTCTTCCGGAGTTCCGTTTGCTCGGTTGTGGTTTTTAATTTTTGGGTTTTAAGTTAAGAAATAAAATAAAGTTGTGCGACAATTTTATTTTTATTTCACTTAAAGCTTCTTAAAGACCACTTTAAGCTGCTTAAGCTAAGTTGAAACGGATAGGGTGCAATCAAAAATATCCTATCCACATGATAGGATATTTGTGAGGTGGGGACCGCATGAGCCCCACCATTTCTTTTCCGCTAAGTAACGCACCCGCAAAAACCCGTCATTATGAAAGTAAACTGACGCGTTTTCTTAAATTCTTAACGCACCATTTAATTGGGCGGTTTTATTCATTGAATTAATTTTATGAATTAATTTAATCATTTCTTAACCTGTTTTTCAATCCGTTGTCATAATAATAAAATATGACCAATCCACGACTTCTGGAAAAAAATGTTCGTTGAGAGGATTTGACAGAAACCAAGAGTTCTTCATCCTCCTTCGCGAAGAACGCGAAGAACACGAAGAACGCCAGCCTCCGATGAAGAACGCCGAACCCGCAGAAATCGACGACGCGACGCCGTGTGCCATGACGCCGACATTTCCTCTCCCGTGACTTTCTTCTGCGACGTTCCTTCATCCGCAACGAAAATCATCGATCACCCGTTGAGGTGAGAGATTGCGGTTTATTAATTTTACTTTGTGGATTAAAACAACAATATGGATTTAATAATTATTCATTAAATCTGTTGTTCTTGAATCTCTGAGTTCGTTGACGCGTCACCGTATTCCGCGACGATGTGACGCCCTTCCACGACATCGTGACTCCTATCCGCGACGATGTGACGCCCTTCCGCGACGCGACGATCGCCTCCTTCCATGGCGATCAATTCCGTGAAGAACGCGCGTGCGACAACTTGACGAGGTAGGGGTTTTATGTGAATGTTTTATACTCCGTGGATGTTTCCGTTCAAAACAATGAACCCGGTTTCGTAAGAACAATTTTAATTTATTAAAATTGTTATTTGTCATGTTTTCTACGTTTGATTATTTCCTCCCGATTGTTATCGCCTAACACGGAGGGTGAGGGCGAAACGAACATAGCCCAAAAACCCTCCGCAGTTCTTCGTTGTTGTGAGGATTTGGCGGGTGATGAAAAAATGTGCCGCAAGGGCGATTTTATGTTTCCGCAGGGAAGAATGGGACCCGAGAGGAGCAGCGACGCAGACGGGAATAGAATCGGACCACCGGAGCGACTCCGGTGGCCCGCGGCGCCCGCGGACCCGCGGCCGCGCGGGTCCGGCGCACACGAGACGCGGCTTTACCAAGTACGTTGACCAGGGCGGCCCCGCGGGGGCCGCGGGGTTGTTACGCGGGGGCAGCATGCCCCCCCCCCCCCACCGCGTTGCTCGGCCGCTCGGCCGAGCCGAGCCGGGCCGGGCTGTGCCCTGGCCGGACCGGACCGGGTCCATCCGGGTCGGTCCGACCCGGTTCGGGTCGACCCGGTTCGGCCGACCCAGGGGGGGTCGGCCCGGGTGCAGACCCACCTTCTTCGGACCGTTTTAGGTCTTTTGCTTGTAACGTGAGCTACGGGCCTCCGAACGACACGCCGTCAGCGGCGATGCGATCCTTGATCGAGACGGTAGTTTCGGTATATCGCACTCAAGGTTTTGGAATACTTTGGGTTCAGCCAAGTTGGTTCGTACACGAAACCAACCGGGCCCTCGGAGCGGAAACACTCATATCTTGAGCTCCGGATGTCCGATTGACGTTTCATCGACTTTGGTGGATTCCTGTAAGTGTGACGGATCTTTGGGCTTACTCCGCCCAAGGTTTGGACACAAGTGGAGTACGGTCGGGTTGGTTTTGCCTTAAAAACCAACCGGGCCCCTGGGACGAAAAAGAAAATAACTCTCAGATCGGGCGTCCGATTGACGCACCGTCTATGTCGTTGAGTTCATGTTGGTGATACTGAACTTTTGGATACATTAACTCTGGACTATGTGGAAGTTGATGTATCAGCCTCTTAGCTCGTGGAGTGGACCCTCCCGGAACGAGCATGCTGTGTTCGGAAACCCTAGAGCCGGTTGAGATTTGATGACTGCTGATCGAACGACTCGGTGTGTTACGGATAGCCCAGTGGGGAGCGCTTGGTTATTGCGGAAGATCCACGACAGAGGTGCGCTTGGTTGTAGTGGCACATGAGAGAGTTTGGTTGTAGCGGCAGACCCATGACAGAGGTGCGCTTGGTTGTAGCGGCACAGGGGAGTGCATGGTTGTAGCGGCAAACCCACGACAGAGGTGCGCTTGGTTGTAGCAGCACAGGGGAGCGCTTGGTTGTAGCGGCAGACCCACGACAGAGGTGCGCTTGGTTGTAGCGGCACAGGGAAGCGCTTGGTTGTAGTGACAGACCCATGACGGAGGAGCGCTTGGTTGTAGCGGCACGGGGGAGCGCTTGGTTGTAGCAGCAGGCCCACAGTACCCGATAGGTGGAGTACTACAGTAGTCCAAGGTAAGAGGGAATCACTTGGTTGTAGTGGCATAACCACTGTACTTGATGGAAAGGAGTTTCCTAATAGCTTTGGGTCCAACTTCATGATCGATCCTATGTGGTTCATTGCGGGGGTTAGTACCTTCTGATCCATTGTGGGTCTGACGGATTAGATGAATCAGTTGCTACATCTGATCATCTCTATCGTCATTTTAAGAAGTATACCTGTGTGAGCTAAATCCTGTGTTACTATCCAGTTTGGATTTACGTTTTGATTTCCTGTGTGGACTAGGTTGTGCTTGGGCTCGGATGTTGGAGCCGAACGGGAATTGATTACTTAGGTATATGTATGGACATATACCTAAGCAGTGTCGGATATTACTTCGTGATTGTATATTTCCTTTGTGGATTATCCCTTGTGGATTCTGGGAGACCTTCAGGGGTCTCGGGATCCCTACTGAGTAGGTTATACTCACCCCTTCATGGGCTGTGCCCGCACTACGTTGTGTTGGTTACAGACGACGGATAGCACTGATCATGGTGGAGGTTGGACGATACCTCGAGGTGGACCACTGGGCGGGACGTACTCGGAGCGGTCAGGTGGACCCGAGGAGCAGTGGAGGCTATCAGTACCCACCCCTCAGGTGGGACTTCTTGAGTATGGAACGACGCTGCGGCTTTTTTTTTTCAGTTTCTGTTTTCCCCTTTCAGTTGTTCTTTACAGTTGGGCTTGTATTTCCGGCCCCTTTACTTTCAGCACAGCTTGTTACAGTTTTTACTTAGTGTTTACTTTTCCGCATGCTTACTCAATGGTTCTTGTTTACTTCTCAAAGGCAATGCATTCCTTTTTCGGGGATTTACGCATTGGTGCTAGTCGCCAACCCCTGGCCTATGGAAGGAGGGCTTGGGGTAGTCACGGAATGGGCCCCGAGGATGGGTTGTGACAAATGGTATCAGAGGTGGTCGGTTCTACCTCAGACTCTGATCCTTCTTCTATGTGAAGCAATAGTGTTTAGCGTATTTGGTGTGGCTATTAGTCCAGGGAGTCCAGTGTTGGTGCGGCGGCCGACGTATCCGTATACCAGGACCCTGACTTCTGATTTCCGACTTAATGCACAAAAACATTGATTGCATGTGTGTTTCAAGTTTTCTTTGTGATTACTTTATTTCAGCTCACCAGGTATACTGCTCTGACTGTGGCGCACCTGTTTCCTTTTCAGGATGGCCCCACGACGGAAGCCAGCTAGGGTTCCGAGTGATGTGCGTGGCGAGAGCCCACCGAGCGTCGAGGACTCGGTACATGGCCCTTTGACAGCTGAGGCACCGGCGGTACCTATACCCGCCGAGCCGCCGATGCTACCAGCCCCAGCCGCTGACGATGCACATCACCGTAGTGCACTGCATGAGTTCCAGCTCCAGCGACCGCCCAGGTTCCGCGGGGAGATGGACCCTCAGGCCGCCGAGGACTGGCTGGAGGCAGTTGTATGGGTTTTCAGATTGGTGAGGACACCATCAGACCTCAGGGTGATCCTCGCAGCGAGCCTCCTGCAGGCGGCAGCAGGACGATGGTGGAGCTTGATGCTCCAAGTGCACAACGATACATCTCTCCTCTAGACGGACATTGAGAGCATATTCCGCTCCGAGTTCATCCCTGCCACCCTTCGAGCGGTGCGCATCCAGGAGCTACTACAGCTGCGGCAGGGCAGCATGACAGTGGCCCAGTACTCGGCGAGATTTACTGATCTCTCGCGCTACTCCACATATATGGTACGGGACCCGTTCTTCCAGGCCCGAACCTTCGAGCAGGGACTGAGGCACGAGATCCGGGCTTCGATGATCTCCCTCAACATTCCGACTCAGGCAGGGGTGTTGGAGAGAGCCCTCTTAGTGGAGAGTTTTCTTGCTAAGCAGTCTCCAGAAGCAAGACCCACCACTTGCCAGCATGCGGTAGAGTCTTCTGCAGCGGGCAGTAGACAGATGACGCAGGGGTCCAAGAGCACTAGACCTATAGGTGGTCGATAGCATGACTCTGGATCGTTTGTGCGAGGCACTCGGGGTGGACAACGATTTGCCATGATAGGGCAGTGTTACTCCTGCGGCGGGATTGGTCACATGGCTCGTGACTGTCCGACCCGCCATACGGATGACTAGAAGATGGATGAAGGGCCCCCCAGGCAGAGGCAGAGGTTCGATCAGGGCGGGTCGCAAGGAGAAGGCGACCATGGCAGGGGAGCTGGCCGTGCAGCTGGAGGTGGACAACGCTTCGGGGTGTTGCCACCACCACCACCAGGAGGTCCACCCCGACCACAGGGGACAGGAGGACATGGGAGAGCTCAGCTTCAGGCAGCTGAGGCCTACGATCATGGAGCTTCGGGAGCAGATGGATAGGAGCCGGACTAGCTCCAGACCTGGAGACTTTTGTTCATGTTGCTTTTAGTTTTGTTGATGTATGTTTGTAGATGCTTTGTGTCTTTGTACTTGAGATTCAGTAATAAAAGAAACCTATTCTTGTGGCATTTACTTCCCTGTCCTCTCTTGTGTTGTTACTAAGAGGTTCCAGTTTAGACTGTTGACTTGACCCTCACTTGAGAGATACCTACTGGAGGAGACCCAGTTACCACACACTGATGCCGACAGTGTGACTCAACCCTTGGAGGCGAGAGTAACAGTTGGATCTCTTGGTAGTATCGTCGAGGCCTTACGGCGTCATCCTTGGCATGGGTTAGTATCATCCATGTCGGGATAGACAATATTAGGTAAAGAACGTGGTTCATCCAGGGGATGAGACCGGATTTCACTTATCGGCAAGGAAGAAATCATAGCATCTCTTGTGGGACCAGAGGTGGTCCAGGCCATGATAGAGAAGGTCCAGGTCATCCAGGAGCGGATGAAGACAGCTCAGAGCCGACAGAAGTCTTTTGCTGACAGGAGGTGGAGGCCACTAGAGTTTGAGGATGGCGACCACGTCTTCATGCGGGTCTCACCTCGACGTGGATTACAGAGATTTTGCTGAGGTGGCAAGTTGTCTCCATGCTTCATCAAACCCTTCCAGGCCCTCAGCAGGATTGGCGAGGTGGCTTACCGCCTAGATCTATCTCCTTTGTATCCCTAGTTTGTGTTGAAGATTTACGGGGATGTAAAGCCCTGTGGAGGGAGTAATGTAAAGACCAGGAAATTTCAAGGAAATTTTTTATTCCTAATTTTCTTGAAATTTTACAAGAACGCAGTTTCTGACGACTCCTGATTCTGAGGCCCGGTGTGCCCGGAATTAATTTCCGAAGTTTGGCTCAGGTACGTTCAGTGAACGAACGAGCGGAGTTTTCTAACTTTTGAACCAGTGCTCAGAATCGAATTCCGAGGGCACCGAAAGAATCGCAGCGCTGGTATTTTCTTAGAAATGCCTCTTCCGAGTTGCGTTTTCTCGGTTGTGGTATTTAATTTTTGGGTTTTATGTTAAGAAATAAAATAAAGTTGTGCCACAATTTTATTTTTATTTCACATAAAGCCGCTTGAAGACCACTTTAAGCAGCTTAAGCTCAGTTGAAACGGATAGGGTGCAATCCAAAATATCCTATCCACTTGATAGGATATTTGTGAGGTGGGGCCCCCACGATCCCCACCGTTTCATTTCCGCTAAGTAACGCACCCGTGAAAACCCGTCATTATGAAAGTCAACTGACGCGTTTTCTTAAATTCTTAACGCACCATTTAATTGGGCAGTTTTATTCGGTGAATTAATTCTATGAATTAATTTAATCATTTCTTAACCTGTTTTTCAATCCGTTGGAGTAATAATAAAATAAGACCAATGCACGACTTCTGGAAAAAAATGTTCGTTGAGAGGATTTGACAGAAACCAAGAGTTCTTCATCCTCCTTCGCGAAGAACGCGAAGAACGCAAAGAACGCCGGCCTCCGACGAAGAACGCTGAACCGACGGAAATCGACGACGCGACCCCGTGTGCCGCGACGCCGACGTTTCCTCTCCCGTGACTTTCTTTTGTGACGTTCCTTCATCCGCAGCGAAAATCTTCGATCACCCGTTGAGGTGAGAGATTTCGGTTCTTTAATTTTACATTGTGGATTAAAACAACAATATGGATTTAATAATTATTCATTAAATCTGTTGTTCTTGAACCTCGGATTTCGTCGACGCATCACCGTATTCTGCAATGACGCGACGCCCTTCCGTGACAACACGACGCCTATCTGCGACGACGTGATGCCCTTCCGCGACCCGACGAGCGCCTCCTTCCGTGACGATCAACTCCGTGAAGAACGCGCGTGCGGCGACTTGACGAGGTAGGGGTTTTATTTGAATGTTTTATACTCCGTGGATGTTTCCGTTCAAAACAAAGAACCCGGTTTCGTAAGAACAATTTTAATTTATTAAAATTGTTATTTGTCATGTTTTCTACATTTGATTATTTCCTCCCAATTGTTATCGCCTAACGCGGAGGGTGTGGGCCAAACGAACACGGCCCGACAACCCTCCGCAGTTCTTCGTTGTTGTGCGGATTTGGCGGGCGATGAAAAAACGTGCCGCAAGGGCGATTTGATGTTTCCACAGTGAAGAACGGGACCCGGGAGGAGCAGCGGCGCAGACAGGAACAGAATCGGACCACCAGAGCGACTCTGGTGGCCCGTGGAAGCCACCGGCGGCCAGAGGCGGTGGCACCCCGGCGCGCCGCCGAAGGAAGCCCTCGCGGCTGAATCCACGGCGGCGGCAGCGAACCCGCAACCGCGCGGGTCCGACGCACACCGGACGCGGCTTTGCTGCGTCCGTTGACCAGGGCGCCCCCCCCCCCCCCCGCGTTTCTCGGCCGAGCCGAGCCGGGCCGGGCCGCGCCCTGGGTGGACTAGACCGGGTGCAGGCGGGTCGGGTTGACCCGGTTTGGCCGACCCAGGGGGGTCGGGCCGGGTCGGCCCGGGCCCAGACCCCCCGTCTTCGGACCGTTTTCGGTCTTTTGCCCGTAACTTGAGCTACGTGCCTCCGAACGATGCGCCGTCAGTGGCGATGCGATCCTTGGATCGAGACAGTCGTTTCAGTATATCGCACTCAAGGTTTCAGAATACTTTGGGTTCGGCCGGGTTGGTTCGTACACGAAACCAACCGGGCCCTCAGAGCGGAAACGCTCATATCTTTAGCTCCGGACGTCCGATTGACGTGCCGTAGACTTTGGTGGATTCCTATTAGTGTGATAGATCTTTTGGCTTACTCCGCCCGAGGTTTGGACGCAGGTGGAGTACGGTCGGGTTGGTTTTTCCTTAAAAACCAACTGGGCCCCTGGGACGAAAAAGCCAATAACTCTCAGATCGGGCGTCCGATTGACGCGCCGTCTGTGACGTTGAGTTCTTGTTGGCGATACAGAACTTTTGGATACATCAACTCTGGACTAGGTGGCAGTTGATGTATCAGCCTCTTAGCTCGTGGAGTGGACCCTCCCAGAATGAGCATGTTGTGTGCGGAAACCCTAGAGCCGGTTGAGATTTGACAACTGCTGATCGAACGACTCGGTGTGTTACGGATAGCCCAGTGGGGAGCGCTTCGTTGTAGCGGTAGATCCATGATAGAGGTGCGCTTGGTTGTAGCGGCACAGGGGAGAGCTTGGTTGTAGCGGAAGACCCACGGCAGAGGTGCACTTGGTTGTAGCGGCACAGTGGAGCGCTTGGTTATAGCGGCAGACCCACGACAGAGGTGGGCTTGGTTGTAGCGGCACAGGGGAGCGCTTGGTTGTAGCAGCAGACCCACGACAGAGGTGAGCTTGGTTGTAGCGTCACAGGGGAGCGCTTGGTTGTAGCGGCAGACCCACGACCGAGGAGCGCTTGGTTGTAGCGGCACGGGGGAGCGCTTGGTTGTCGCAGCAGGCCCACAGTACCCGATAGGTGGAGTACTACAACAGTCCAAGGTAAGAGGGAAGTGCTTGCTTGTAGCAGCATAACCACTGTACTTGATGGAGAAGGAGTTTCCCAATAGATTTGGGTCCAACTTCATGATCGATCCTATGTGGGTCATTGTAGGGGTTAGTACCTTCCGATCCATTGTGGGTCCGACAGATTAGATTAATCAGTTGCTACATCTGATCGTCTCTATCGTCATTTGAAGAAGTATACCTGTGTGAGCTGAATCCTGTGTTACTATCCTTTGGGGATTTACGTTTTTCTTTCCTGTGTGGACTGGGTTGTGCTTGGGATTGAATGTTGGATCCGAACGGGAATTGATGACTTAGGTATATGTATGGGAATATACCTAAGCAGTGTCGGATGTTACTTCGTGATTGTATCTTTCCTTTGGAGATTATCCCTTCTGGATTCTGGGAGACCTTCAGGGGTCTCAGGGTCCCTACTGAGTAGCTTATACTCACCCCTGCACGGGCTATGCCCGCACTACGTTGTGTTGGTTGCAGACGATGGACAGCGCTGATCGTGGTGGAGGTTTGCGGAGCAGGACAGTACCTTGTAGTGCACCACTGGGCGGGACGTACTCGGAGCGGTTAGGTGGACCCGAGGAGCAGTGGAGGCTATCTGTACCCACCCCTTAGGTGGGACTTCCAGAGGACGGCTCGACACTGTGGCTTTTCTTTTCAGTTTCTTTTTTCCCCTTTCAGTTGTACTTTACAGTTGAGCTTGTATTTCTGGACCCTTTTTCTTTCAGCACAGCTTGTTACAATTTTTACTTAGTGTTTACTTTTCCTCTTGCTTACTCTATGGTGCTCGTTTACTTTTCAAAGACAATGCCTTCCCTTTTTCTGGGATTTACTCCTTGGTGCTAGTCGCCGGCCCCTGGTCTATGGAAGGCGGGCTTGGGGTAGTCACGGCACGGGCCCCGAGGACGGGTAGTGACAATGGGGTCCTTCTTTAGTGCTTTTATGGAGAAGAGACTGCTAATATCATGAAGGAAGTTCATGCTGGGGCTTTTGGAGGTCACCAATTAGGACTTATGCCTTCTGAAAAATATCAGTTTCTTTGTTACTAATGGAAAACTATATTGTTGGAAAATACTAAATTAAAAAAAAGTGACCTTGCAACCGGGTTCATTCGAACATTATTCCCCAACCCCAAGATTTACTGAACAAAGCCAAGTAGTCCACAATAGTTTGTATGTAGGGAATAGACATAAATGGGAAATATCAACCCACTACATCCAAGAAGTTTGAGAACATTCATAATGAAAATGATTTATTATCCATGTTGGCCAAAGCCATACCGCTCAATGAAGTCAGGGAAAGTGAAATTTTCCGCTTCATTATATCCAACATCATCACCATATTTAATATCACTCATACAATAATGATAGAATAATACATCCATTTCTATTCTTCTGGAATAGGGAAACTATAACATAAGTATGAAATCATGTCCAACCATTCGTTCTTCTACCATGCAGCGGGTAACAAATAGATATAGGCCATCAATAAGACCCTATTAAATATATTCTAGAAGATGGTAGATATGTATAAAAAGTATTGTATGGACAAGATCCTACATGGATTGTGTCTTACCGGACCACATCCTACAATACCATATATGATACCCCTTACTCATTAGTATATGTGGCAATGGTATTCCTTCCAGTCATCATTCAATTTCCCACACTCCATGCTTCCATTTGAAATCAATAATCCAACTAGGAAAAATCCTAGAAATAGTTGGATGAATTTATAACAACCCTTCACTTTATTTCACACATAAACATAAATTATTACATAAAATATTGACTGGTTACAACATATAAGATCGAGAGGTCTAGTGTCAATGGGTCTTAGGAAAATTACATAACAACTTAAAACATGAAGTACACATCGTTATTGAAAACATATTTTACATGACCACACAAATTATTTCGTACTTAGCATTGCATGGGATAACCTGCGGACATGAATAAGAAAAGGGTGATCTATAAATCATAATAAGGGAGTAAAAAAGGAATAACATTAGGAATATAGTACATGTTAGGAAATAGGCATATCTATGGGAAAAACAGAAACAATAACATAATGGTTTGAAATTTTATGATTATCATAACATTGAAATGTGGCATCAACATTTAACATGACACTAGCATTAGTAAAGGATAATTTCACATGGAGAATGAGTAAAAACTCATTGAGCTTGAATTTACATGAATAAAACTTCATTGATCATGATTTATCATGATACTAATCTTTACCAAATGCATCAGAGCGTTATTAAGGCGCACCCTTCTTAATCAATTCATTTCCTGCATAAGTGTGACACATGGATTATATAACATGGGTTCATTAAAATTTTTCATTTATTCCATGATAAAGGAATGTGGAATTCATACATGATACTCTATAATATATAATTAAATATTCATAACGGTGAATACTCTTTATAGAGAAATGGGCATGGTATTCACTACACAATGACTTTGTCTTGGAAAATTGCGGTGTAATTTCGGTAGCATAACATCATGACATAAAAATTCATAAATATGGACGATGAAAGTTAAAGAGGTGTCTTATCATATTTTAATGAAATGTAAAGTAAGGGGGTTCATATAGATTCATTTCCTAATATATGTAAGGGAATTTAGATTCATAATATGAAAGAGTTACTTGAATGATAATGAGAAGAGAGAAACCCCTTACAGAATTTCCGCATTGTAACTGGTGTGCATGAGAGGAATTAATGAGATAGAAATAGGTCCCTCACCATTAAAATAGAAGGAGGTAACTATGGGGGAGGTGAAAAATCATACACCAACATTTTTAATTGAAATCAAAATGCTAAAAAACTTAATTAAATTTGGACAAAAATGAGAAAGGAAGAAATCCCTTCGAAGTGTGATTTCAAAGGCTTTGGAGGGGCTTGAGAGAGGCTTCTTGGGAACTTGAGGCATCTTGGGAGGATTTTATGGAATGGAGGGAATGGTAGGGACATTATCCAAGGTTCTTTAGGGAAGATATGTGGGATATTGGGTGGGGCTATATAGGAAAAGTGTGGGAAATCTTTATTATTTCGGTTTTGGATAGTACACATTAAAATAATCAAACCACAAACCAACCCATGGTTTTTTAGCATGGTTTTTGACAAAGGGGAGTGGAATAAATTTATTTATAAGGAAAATGACCGTAATTATTAAAATATTTGGCTGGATTGTGTGGAGGTGAGTCACACTCTGAAGGAAATCATTTTAAAAGTTAATAAGTGTTATAAGTCTTGGAGGTCCACTACGGCACCATAAAATTAGTAAGAAAAAAAAAATCTAAAATCACATTATATTAAATTTAAAACATATATTGGTAGAAAAAACATTTTATTTTATTTTATTGCATCACTATTGGGTCATTATGATGTCATAAAACACATTATATATTTAAATGGTATTTAATTTTTACCTAAAAATTCGACTATCTTAGAAAATTATAAATATTTAACCATTGTGCAATTTTGAGGTCCTAATTCCAAAAATAATATTCATTTTATATAAATAATTTTCTAAATATGTGTATTTTCTCTTTTAAAATAAAAAACGATTTTTATTGGAAATTCATGGGTTTTGAAAAAAAAAGTTTTCAAACCATTATATAAATTAAATTTATATTCATAAAAATTAAAATATCATTTGTATTTAATAAAAAGTCATTTAGTAATAACATTTTATTAAAATATAATTTAATTTGAAAATTCATTAATTCATCAATATATATTTTTTAATTGAATATTAACTAAAAATACTATTTTTTTAAAAATTCATTTACAATGTAAAAATAATAAAATGAATGTATATTATTTATTCAATACAACAATACATATAATCATAATGCTAGGATCTTGTTATGTAACCCCTTATAACACCCGCATAAGAACTAAGAGTAAGGTGTGTGATGGTGATAGACTCTTGGGGTGGCCTAGAAAACAACCATCAGGTTGTAATATCTAATAACTTCCACATATCCCATAGGTAGTTCCATTCATGATTAATGTGTTGAAGATCAACTTGGGCTAAGTCAATGGAAAATACTAGTGGTGCTACCTCCTTTCCGAGATCCGAAAAATGGGTTTCGTAAGGAAAAATCCTACAGGATGAGGCCATCACTTCCTTTCTCTAAGTAAATTGGTTTTGTTAAAGCACTATATTTAAACTAATCAAGTGATCACTATTAAATGTCTATATACGCAACAATAACAATTCTTAATGGTATTTTGAAATCCAAAATCATAAAACCATGGAAGTGAATATTTTATATAACCATTTTACATAATAAGACATTTATTTAGATCAATAGGAATGTTCATTAATAAATGTTGGGGTTGATACAAGGATCCCCTCTAAAGAATGTTCACCCTTCAAATTTCCTTTTACCATACTAAAATAGATGATGGTAACTCTGCTTCATCACCTCCTCTGATTCCCATGTTGCTTATTCAAACTTGTGGTTTGGGAACACCACCTTGACAAGGGACATTGTCTTATTTCGATTTTTTTCCAACGATCTAAGATCTTCACCATCTTCTATTGATAAAAGAGGTCATTATCCAATGGTACCACCTATGGATTGAGTACATGTGATGGGTCAGGTGTTTACTACCTCAAGAGTGATATATGGAATACATAATGTACTTGAGATAGGTTATGTTTGCATTTTAGATGATAGGCCACTACTCCAATGCGATCAAGGATATCAAAAGGGTCGATGTACATGGGACAAATCTTTCAATTCCTACAAAATCAGCTAAATCTCTTCCAAAGTGATTTTTTGAGGATTACCATGTCTCCGAAACCAAACACTATGTCTCATCGACGATTATCATCATAGCTTTGTTGTCGATTCTGACCAGCTTCAGTGGGCTATTGGATAGTCTTAACCTTCCCCATCATTTCTTCGACCATTTAGGGACCTAAGAGTTTTCAATCCCCAACTTCATCCCAAAATTATGGTGTTCTTCACCTCTTCCCAAAATGGGATTTATAACGAGACATTTGGATGCTTTAGTGGAAACTGTTATAGTAAGAGAACTCAACCAGAATAATATGTTGATCCCATCCTCCTTTGAAATCCATTCAGAATTCCCTCAATATGTACTCATGTGTTTGGATAGTCTACTTAGATTGGCCTTCAGTTTGGGGATGATAAGATGTACTGATGTTCTGCTAGGTATTCAGAGCATGTTAAAGAATATTCCAGAACATAGAGGTGAATCATGGATCCTAATCAGATACAATAGATAGTGGTACTCCATGAAATCTTACCAGATATTTGATATATATCCATGCAAGTTTATCCAATGATAAATATTATCGAATTTCAATGAAGTGTGTTGTCTTTGTAAGATGATCCAAAACAACCCAGATTGAATTGTTTACTTTGAATGTCTTTTGTAGTCTGGTGAAAAAGTATGTAGTGATTTTCTCCTATTTCTATGTTAGTATAGGTAATGGTTGTAACATCCCCTTGGACTTCTTCCTCTCAGACTTCAATTTCTTATATACTAGGAATATTAATGTATACTCAACGATCCTCTTATTCATGTTATCCCACCAATAATGATCTCTAAGATCCTGACGCAACGTTGTGTTTCCTGGGTGAATGGTGAAATTCGAACTATGTGCATCGCCCAGAAGTTCATTCTTTAACTCCAGATTTGATGGAACACATAGTATTGTCCCAAATCTGACAATTCCTTCTTAATTAATATTGAAATGTGAGGTTATACCTTTTCTAATAGTTTTCAATTTCTTCTGAATTCCCACATTATCATTTTTAGAATCATATAACCATTAAAAAAGAGACTGTTGATCAATAATTTTTGAATGGATTGATGATGTTCTCTTCTTTATGATTCCCTTGTCCATATCCGTCAAATCTAAGAAGATTGAATCCTTTTCAATTATCATTAATGATTGAATTGTTGGGTCCTTTATACATAGATCAGCTTCCACCTTATTCGTTTTCCTAGGGTGGTAGTGGGTTGAGTAGTCATAGTCTTTGATCAGCTCTAACCATCTTCGTTGGTGCATGTTCAGATCATTATCTATGAATATATACATGAGGCTTTTTTATTCGTATATATTTCACACTTATCCCCAAAGAGGTAATGTCACCATAATTTTAAAGTGAATATTACTAGAGCCAACTCCAGATCATGTGTTGGATAGTTTTTCTCTAAAACATTCAATTTATAGAAGAATATGTGAGGAATTAGTAATTTTTCATTAACATATATCTTATGGCCTTCTTCAAATCATCACTAAATACCAATGAAAGTTATCCACTTATGGTTAATGTGAGCATGGGTGCAGTGATAAGGCTCCTTTTCAACTCCTTGAAACAATCTTCACATTCATCACTCCAAGAAAACATTACTCCCTTCCAAGATAGCTTGGTAAAAGGGTTGGGAAATCATGTGAAATTTCTCACAAATTAGTGATAATGTCCATATAACACTTGGATTCTACAGATATCCATTACCAATGTTGGCCTTGATCATCCCTCAGTTACAGTTGTCTTGGTGAGATCCATAGATATCCCATTTCTTATGATGATATGACCCAAGAATGAGACATCCTTCAATAAGAACTGACACATGTTTTACTTTTAACAGAGCTTCTCCTTCCACAAGGTCTCTAGTATAGTGCTTAGATGCTCCTCATGCTCCTCCTTGGTTTTGGAGTATATTAGAATATCATCCATAATGACTAATTTTTTTAAGGTAATATCTAATGACACTATATATAAAGTCCATGAATATTTCTGGAGCATTAGTGAGCTGAAAGGCCTTACTAGGAATTCATAGTTCCCATACCTTGTTTGAAAAGTATTCTTGGGGATATCTGTAACACCCCGAGATTTTATGAAAAAATATTCATTTTAATTATATTGATGTATTGTGTTGTACTCTACAACAAAGGAGTATTGCACAACACGCAACCCTAACTTGGCTGCATTACACGCAATCACAACCTTCCTCTCTAGCATGTGTTGTACGCAATACCGAGTTCCACTAAACAACGATATGCTGTTAAAATATTATTAAAACTAGCTGTTATGATTAGTAATAACCACTTTTTGAAATTTTGTAAATTTCATCATTCAAAATAGACTTCATTTTCGGATTCGGAATATCGAAATTATCCTAGCGTGAAATTTTGGTATTTTTCTGAAAACTTTCAATTTTGGATGAATAGTGAAAACACTAGGTTAATATTTAAAAACCGACTTTTTATTTAAATAATTATTTATTTTATTTAAATTTATTTTAGGTCAAAATTGATACATAATACCTATATAAGTTCAATGTAATTCATTGGATTTATTTTTTAATAATTTTAGATATATAAAATTTTTTATGGAACTTTTGACCGTCTTTTACCCACCTCCAAGGAGAATTTGCAAATTTACATAAAACATAATTTACCACTTGTGTGAATGGAATTTCAAAAACCCAAGAGACACGGTTGATTTTAGTAAGTAAAATGTGGTTCAATGAGATGAAAATAATTTTTGGTAAATAGTATCTTTTAACTTTTATTTACCACGGTTAAAAGTAAATAGGGTAATTAAGGGTAAAAATGATATTATTATTACCCTAACACATGTAATAATTCTATTGGATAATTGTAATTAGACCAAAAACAACCTTAGGAATAAAATATGACCATTTATGCCCTCTTGGATTAGATTAGGACATTTATTATTAATTTATTTAAAGAAGGGTCAAAATAGTTAAAATCAAAGTTTAGTAAGTAAAACATTTTTAATATAGGGTTATACATAATATAAATTCTATTATAAATATTCATTAGAAATATAAAAATATTTCCTACATAATGATATTTTATTTGTAATTTTTAGACTTTAAATAATTTAATTTATTTATGACACAATGATGATGCAGTAATTATCTTATTAATGAAATATTGAAATAATTGATGTTATAAATACCCAAATAAATGTAATATGAGACTTTTTATGAATTATAATAATTTTCTATGTTACTATTACATGTTAGTGTTTATTTAATTAACTTTTTTAGAACTAATCATTCTGTTATGATTTTCACAAAAATCATTTACCAAATAGTGTCAAAATTGACATAAAATAGTTTTTAAAACAAATATTATATTATTAATTGTTATTATATTCCTAAAAATCTAAGGTTCGGCCAAATGACATAGATAAGGTTATATATATTAATAATAAACAACTTGGGGTTCGTTTGGCCTCTTATAGTATGTTTATTAACCTTATAGTGTAAGAACAGAAAAAAGACACAATAAAAGTAAAATTATCTAACTTAAAGTTAAATCTAAATGATAAGGTTAAAATAGGAACGTAAACTTGTCTAAATTCAATTTTATGAGAGGATTTAGACCCATACCCACCTTAGCTTCTAAATAACTCAATTTGGATCTATTAAAAACCGAATATGACTTTATAATAAAATAATATTTTTAGTTATTCCAAAGGTGCCTCTCTCCTCCCTTATAAAAGGGCACCTCCTCCCTCTCTTCCTCACACCACTTTGAGCCTTAATGCTCGGCCAACCCATACCAATTTCTCTTCTAAACTTCCCTATAAACATACTAGAGGTTCTGGTCTTCTTTAAAGACCAATATTAGTTCCCTAAGAGGAGGTTTCAAAAAGGTGCTTCAAAGAAGAGGTAATGCCCGTTACCGATTCTTTAACCTTTATTTCTTCTTCCAATTCTTCTTATTTAGTTTTTTAATTATTAAATAATAACATAAGTATCACTCATATACTGATATGTTATTATAATTATCAAACAACCCTATTTCACCATCTATCCATCCTACGGAAAATGAAATCACCACGCGTGCGTACATATGGAATACCGTCTCCACGTCGTGGTGTAATCTGTTTTTCCACCACCACCTTACATAGATGGGTATAATGGTGTCAATAAATGATTATTGTAAATTGATATTTATTCTGAAATAGTATACATACACTCCAATACAATTCTAAAATCATGGGAATGATATCGTCGCTCGTGCGTACGTACGGACTACCGTCTCCACGAACGCGATGAGATTCATTTTCAATGATTAACCATTCAAGAATGATTATAAAGTATATATAATGAATAATAATGGAATATATGACATAATAATTCTACTTTATTTATGTATATATATATATGTATGCATATACTCAATTCCATTGAATTCAATAAGGAAACGAAAACAGTGTTCAAGCGTACGTACGGCCTACCGCCTCCATGAATGGTGTATTTCATTCCTTTTATCGATCTATAATATATATGTATATAATGAATATATATTATATATAAATCATGTTTTACATTCTGGAATTATGTAAATCAGTATATAAGTAATAATATCAAGAACGACGAGTTGAAACACATACGATAAATGAAACGATTTTACCCAAAATGCTCTTTAACATGGAATTTACAAAAGAACGGGTAATATAAAGTCATAAGTGAACCATATATGATATCATAACAATGAATATGATTCTGTAATAAGTAAATTACATTATTTAAATCATTATACAGGAGGTTAGGATACATACTAAGCATATCGGACATAAGGTAAGGGATAAATTTTCAATCTCATTTTTATCTGTGATTTCTTATACGTAAGTATTTACTGGGGTTATGTTTATCATCCATGACCATGTTTTCTAAAAATGTTTTCATAAAATGTTTACTATTCTTCCATGAATTTTTAAAGTCATTTTTACCCTTTATTGACTTTTTTCCACATTGTATGAATGGAATCTTTCCTTTGGTTACCATATAAGGTACTTTTTGACTTTTCCGACAAATGTACGAGGAGAATGTTATTTTTAACTTATACGACATGAACGGATTTTTACGGTTCCATAACGTCTCATTTTCAAGAAGCCTACTCTACAAGATTGCATGATTATTTTCAACAAAACCTTTTTCTTTTAAAATTGCATGGAATTTTGTGAAAAGAAAATGATTTTAAAGAAGAAAGAATATTTTCCTCAAGAAATCATTTCAAGTGTTTTGCCAAAACAATTTTCAATCTAAGATGACATTATTTCATATGTGTATGTTTCAAGTAATGTGTCTCTATGATTTAAATGGTTTCAATTTTCTTATGATGAAATGATATCAAACTTTTATGGATTATGTTATGATGGAATGATGTTTAAGAATCTCATTTTATTACATGGGTTATGCTATGATGTATGATTTATTATTTTGTGGCACACGAAAGAATGATTTCATTTTTAGATTGGTGGGACCTATATCTCCCTCCAATTCATTGGGTAATGATTTATATCTCATGAGATAGACATGTATGGAATGTTAAGCTAATCCAGTTTAGTGTTATAGGACTGAAATGAGGAGTGAAATCGATTCATAAAGGGACTTTGTCCACTAAGATGGTCTTGGCAGCAATGCCTTGGCTACTATAGAAATCATGACATGTGCTGAATGGTTTCCAAAATTACATTGTTTATTCCCATTTTATCATGGTTGATGTTTTATTATGATATATGCCTTATGTACTTCCACGATTTATGTCTTTTATCATGATTTTGATGTTTACATTTCATGTTCAAGTTTTTGCTTCCAAATGTTTATGCATTGTTTTATGTTATATATGTTTTCCCTTACTGTGCATTTGAGCTCACCCTTTTCATCTTTTATTTTCCCCAGGAAGTAAAGAATGGTTTTAGGTAAGGAAACAAAAAGGGGAAGATCGTAATGGGAGTTGTTGAAGATCTTTCACCACGATTAGAATATTTTATTCTGAGTTTCCAAAGACACTAAACTATTATGGTCCTTGTGTGTATGTTTTTGTCCTGTATTAATTATTCCGCAAAAGTAATGTATTTCCCATGTACTTCAAGCTTCGGGTCTCTATAGTTGGTATCAGAGGAAAGGTTTAGTCAACCTTTGGAAACTAGGATGCGAAAACGTTAGTGATATCCCTAGAGATATTTCTAAGGTATGTCTAGGGATGTCCCTAAGGATAAGTATACATATAGGATATAGTCCTAGAACTACGGTAACGATCTTAGAATTTAACATAATATGTTAGATACTGAAGGTACTCCCCCTTTATTGTGTTGTTTTCCCTAGCATGATTTTTGCCTCTCACACTATTCTTTTTGGGTTCTAGACGATGACTGGAACCCGAAGGAACCGTGTTGAACAATGTAATGGAAAATGCAATGATTTTCCTCCTGAAAAAACAAATGTTATGGGAGATGGAGTGAAAAATCTTATTGCTATATACTTCCACAAGCTATAAATCATTCTGGACTTCCAAATGAGTAGACAAGGGAACAATATTCTATTGAGTCCTTCATGAGGAAACGTCCACCTTCTATCAGTGGGTCTTCTGATCCACTAGTTGCTGAACAATGGATCAATACCACTGAAAAGATATTTTCAGTTCTTCAATGTTCTGAAAATAATAAAGTCATCTTATAAGTATATTGTTTGGAAGGTGAAGCTGATCAATGGTGGAATCTTTTCAAGAATACGAGGCCAAGATATGAAATTGAGTCCATGGAATGGGACGAGTTCAAGAACTTATTTTTCAATAAGAACTTCCCTCGTATTCTTCGAAAAAAGATAGAGAAGGAGTTTCTTGAACTAAAGCAAAAGGATGATGAATCTGTTGGTATATAAAAAGTGAATTTTACAAGGCTTGCAAGGTATGCATCTGGCTTTATCATCCAACCTGAAAGTAAAATTGATCGATTCTTCAGTGGCTTAAAACCAAATCTTTGAAGGGAATTATCTATAAGAGACTTCAGTAGATATGGAGAAATTGTGCGTTGTGCTATCAAGGTAGAAATGGAAGTTGGTGTTACATATCCATCTCATGGTTTTGACAAGAAATGATAGATGGAGTTCAAGGAGAAATCTCAGAATAATGGTGAAAAGAATATGAATGTTTCCTTATGCTCAACGTGTGGAAATAAGAATGGTGGATATTGTATTAAAGAGACTAGAAAATGTTTTAAGTGTGGAAAATAAGGTTATCGAGCAGCTGAGTGTCGAAGTAATGGAAAAAGGGTTGCTAACGGTGTGAATAAAGAAAAGACTGCAGAGAACGCACCAACAACACTTCAATGCTTCAAGTGCAATGAAATGGGGCATTATGCTAATCAATGCCCTAATCCAAGGGTTAATGATGATCGACATGAGAAACCACATAAGGCAAAGGACAAAGGGAAGTCACATGCGATCACTATTGGAGATGTTGAATATGACAACGATGTGGTGGAATTATTAAGTGTTTATGTAATGGGATTCCAAAACAATGCAGTATATAGTATCGTGGAATATTGGAATATTTATGTATTGGTCAATTGTGGTTTTCAATAATTTTATGGTACTAGTAACCATGGAAAGGGATTGAGAAATTTTGGTAAGCAGATGATATGCGCATAATGAAGGGATAAGAAGATAATGAGATGTTTGATTGTATTCATGAGCTCATGATTGATATAAGGACTAACTGATATCATGGTTTGAGTATAAAGAATTTTGAGGATTTTGGTATGTGGAATGTGTTAACTTTTAACTGTATTCATGTTTTCACTATGGTTCAATGGGTATTGATTCTTCAAGAGAATACATGATAAAGGTATTCACATGTTTGTAATTTGACCAACAAGATATATCTTATGATATTTGGGGGATAAATGATGGCATTAACGTGATTGTTATGTGACATTTCAAGTAATAATTTTCTTTATACTATGAGCTTGGACCGAAGTATTTTAGATAAGCCTAAACATTGGAATGAATTATGTTGGACATAAGTTAGTATTGTTTAAGGATAGAACTTTTTCGATATTTTTGATGGGATGTTATAGTAATATAGTTTTAGAAAAAGGAAAACCTACAGGACGGGCGACAACCCATCGCGTCGGACAAGGCTATGGGAATCGAACCCACAACCGAAGTGCGACTGGCCTTTATCGCCTACCACTGGCCTACAGGAAGTCCCTGGTTAGTAGAAACTATTTTTATTTTATTACGCGATATGATATATGAATTCTAAGTTCATTTTTGGAATCGTATACGATTATGCTCACCATAGATGGACTTATGTATATTTGATAACTTTTTCTAACCTTTTGTTTGAAACAGATGGAATGACCCATCATTCTATCACATGATCTGTTAACATTTAACAAATAACAAATTCAACATCATTTCTTTAAGAGATGAAGTGGAAATTGTTCAAAGCACGAACAATAGTGAGATTGTACCAAAATAAAGTAAGTATTTATTTAAATTCAAATTCTTCAACTTTAGGGAAATGATCTTGAAAACCAAAAATGTTGTCCTAGTTCCCTTATATCCGATGAATCAGATGGTACCTTAGATCAACACAAATCTATGTCTTTGTGATTGTTGGCCATTTCATAGCCAGGTTCTCTACCACTCTACATCAGAACATGATGGTTAGGTTTCTCTTCCATATCCATATTTTCACCTATGTTCTCCTATGTGGAAACCCATTGATTAGTTAATTTGGGTAACCGTTATGTTTCATACTTTTGTTTTTAATGATTGGTTTTGGTATTCCTTTTTACGATGTGGGTTTCTACTAAAGAAACTTTCGATTAGTAAACCATTTATAACCCCAAAGAATTTTGAGGGCGAAATTCATTTTAAGGGGGGTAGAATGTAACACCCCGAGATTTTATGAAAAATATTCTTTTTAATTTTATTGATGTCTTGTGTTGTACGCTAAAACAAAGGAGTATTGCACAACACACAACCCTAACTTGGCTGCATTATACGCAATCGCGACCTTCCTCGATAGCGTGTGTTGTACGCAATACCGAGTTTCACTAAACAACGATATGCTATTAAAATATTATTTAAACTAGCCGTTATGAATAGTAATAACCAGTTTTTGAAATTTTTTAATTTTCATTTTTCAAAATGGACTTCATTTTTGGATTCAGAATATTTAAATTAGCCTAGGGTGAAATTTTGGTGTTTTTCTGAAAACTTTCAAATTTTGATGAATAGTGAAAACACTGGGTTACTATTTAAAAACCGACTATTTATTTAAATAATTATTTATTTTATTTAAATTTATTTCAGGTCAAAATTAATACATAATACCTATATATGATCAATTTAATTCATTGGAGTCATTTTTTAATAATTTTAGATATATAAAAATTTTATTGAACTTTTGACCGTCTTTTACCTACCTCATAGGAGAATTTGAAAATTAACATAAAACATAATTTTACCGCCTTTGTGAATGGAATTTCAAAAATACGAGAGACACGGTTGATGTTAGTAAGTAAAATGTGGTTCAATGAGACGAAAATAATTTTTGGTGAATAGTTACTTTTTACTTTTATTTACCACGGTTAAAAGTAAATAGGGTAATTGAGGGTAAACGTGATATTATTATTACCCTAACACAAGTCATAATTATATTGGATAAGTGTAATTCGACCAAAAACAACGTTAAGAATAAAATATGACCATTTCGGCCCACTTGGATTAGATTAGGACATTTATTATTAATTTATTAAAAGAAGGGTTAAAATAGTTTAAATCAAAGTTTAATAAGTATATAATTTTTAGTATAGGGTTATACATAAGATAGGTTCGACTATAAATATTAATTAGAAAGATAAAAAGATTTCATACATAATTCTATTTTATTTTTAATTTTTATACATTAAATAATTTAATTTATTTATGACACAATGATGATGAAGTAATTATCTTATTAATGAAATATTGACATAATTGATGTTATAAATACCCAAATAAATGTAATTTGAGACTTTTTATGAATTAAAATAATTATCTATGTTAATATGACCTGTTAGTGTTGATTTAATTAACTTTTTTCGAACTAATCATTCTGTTATGATTTTCACAAAAATCAATTACCAAATAGTGTCAAAATTGACATAAAATAGTTTTTAAAACAAATATTATATTATTAATTGATATTATATTCCTAAAAATCTAAGGTTCGGCCAAATGAATTAGATAAGGTTATATATATTAATAATAAACAACTTGGGGTTCTTTTGGATTGTTATAGTATGTTTATTAACCTTATAGTGTAAGAACACAAAAAAGACACGGTAAAAGTAAAATTATCTAACTTAAAGTTAAATCTAAATGATAAGGTTAAAATAGGAACCTAAACTTTTCTAACTTCTATTTTATGAAATTATTTCGACCCATCCCCACCTTATCTTAGAAATAACTCAATTTGAAGCTATGAAAAACCGAATATAACTTTATAATAAAATAATATTTTTAGTTATTCCAAAGGTGCCCCTCTCCTCTCTTATAAAAGGGCACCTCCTCCCTCTCTTCCTCACACCACGTTGAGCCATAAAGCTCAGAAAAACCCTTCCAATTTATCTTCTCCACTTCCCTAGAAACATCCTAGATGTTCGGGTCCTCTTCAAAGACCAATATTAGTGCCCTAAGAGGAGGTTTCAAAAAGGCGTTTCAAAGAAGAGGTAATGCCCGCTAACGACTCTTTTAACTTTATTTCTTCTTCCACTTCTTCATCATTAGTTTTTTCATTATGAAGTAAAAACATAATTATCACTAATATATGAATATGTTATTATAATTATGAAACAACCCTAATTCACCATCTATCCATCCTACGGAAAATGAAATCACCACGCGTGCGTACGTACAGAATACCGTCTCCACGCTGTGGTGTAATATGTTTTTCCACCACCAACTTACATGTATGGGTATAATGGTGTAAATAAATGATTATTTTAAATTGATATTTATTATGAAATAGTATACATACACTCCAATACAATTCCACAATCATGGGAATGATATCATCGCTCGTGCGTACGTACGGACTACCGTCTCCACGAACGCGATGAGATTCAATTTCCATGATTAACCATTCAAGAATGATTATAAAGTATATATAATGAATAATAATGAAATATCTGACATAATAATGCTACTGGATTTATGTATATATATATATATATATGAATTTCATATTCACAATTCGATTCAATTCAATAAGGACACAAAAACAGCGTTCATGCGTACGTACGACCTACCGTCTCCATGAATGGTGTATTTCATTCCTTTTGTCGATCTATAATATATATGTATATAATAAATATATATTATATATAAATCATGTTTTACATTATGGAATTATTTAAATCAGGATATAAGTAATAATATCAAGAACGTCGAGTCGAAACACATACGATAAATGAAACGATTTTACCCAAAACGCTCTTTAACATGGAATTTACAAAAGAACATGTAATATAAAGTCATAAGTGAACGATATATGATATCCTAACAATGAATATGATTCTTTAATAAGTCAATGACATTATTTAAATCATTATACATGAGGTTCATATACATACGAAGCATATCAAACATAAGGTAAGGGATAAATTTTCAATCTCATTTTTATCTGAGATTGCTTATAAGTAAGTATTTACTGGGGTTATGTTTATCATCCATGACCATGTTTTTGAAAAATGTTTTCATAAAATGTTTACTATTCTTCCATGAATGTTTAAAGTAATTTTTACCCTTTATTTACTTTTTACCACATTGTATGAATGGAATCTTTCCTTTGTTTACCATAAACGGTACTTTTTGAATTTTCCGACAAAAGTACGAGGAGAATGTAATTTTTAACTTATACGGAGTGAACGGATTTTTACGGATTCATAACGCCTCATTTTCAAGAAGATTCCTTTACAAGATTGCAAGATTATTTTCAACAAAACCCTTTTCTTTTAAAATTACATGGAATTTTCTGAAAAGAAAATGATTTTAAAGAAGAAAGGATATTTTCCTCAAGAATTCATTTCAAGTGTTTTGCCAAAACTATTTTCCATCTAAGATGAAATTATTTCATATGTCTATGTTTCACATAATATGTCTCTATGATTTAAATGGTTTAAATTTTCTTATGATGAAATGATATCAAACTTTTATGGATTATGTTATGATGGCATGATGTTTAAGAATCCCATTTTATTACATGGGTTATGCTATGATGTATGGTTTATGATTTTGTGGAACACGAAAGAATGATTTCATTATGAGATGGGTGGGACCTATATCTCCCTCCAATGCATTGGGTACAAATTTATACCTGATGAGATAGACGTGGTTGGATCGGTAAGTTAATCTGGTTCAGTGTTACAGGACAGAAACGAGGAGTGAACTCGGTTCAGAAAGGGATTTTGTCCACTAAGATAGTCTTGGCAGAAATGCCTTGGCTACTATGGAAATCATGACATGTGATGAATGGTTTCCAAAATTACATGTTTTATTCCCATTTTATCATGGTTGATGTTCAATTATGATATATTCCTTACGTACTTCCACGATTTCTATCTTTGATCATGATTTTGATGTTTAAATTTCATGTTCAAGTTTTTGATTCCAAATGTTTATGGATTGTTTTATGTTATCTATGTTTTCCCTTACTGAGCATTTGAGCTCACCCTTTTTATGTTTTATTTTCCCTAGGAAGTAAATAAAGGTTTTAGGTAAGGAAACAAAAAGGGTAAGATCGTTATGGGTGTTGTTGAAGATCTTTCACCACGATTAGATTATTTTATTCTGAGTTTCCAAAGAAACTAAACTATTACGGTCCTTGTGTGTCTATTTTTGTTATGTATTAAGTATTCCGCAGATGTAATGTGTTGTCCATGTACGTCAAGCATTGGGTCACTACAATATCCTCCATCTACACCCTTACTGGGTAATATCCTAACCGAAAATCCACCTTGGAGAAGTATTGTTCTCTATATATCTGATCAAACAAGTCATAATTTCGGGGAAGAGGATACTTGTTCTTTATTGTGATTTTGTTGAGCTCACGATAATCAATGAAAAGGTGCATTGACCCATACTTCTTCTTGATGAATAGGACTGGTGCACCCCATGGTGAACCACTAGGGTGTATAAACACTTTATCTGGAATCTCTTATCATTGTTTCTTTAGCTCCTCAAGCTCTAGAACCGCCATTCAATATAGAGTCTTGGGTATTGGCAATGCCCCATGTATAAGATCAATTGAGAATTCAACATCTCTTCTAGGAGAAAGAACATAACATTCCTCGGGAAACACTTCAGCGAATTCCCTCACAATAGGCAAGTCTTCAAGGATTATTGAATCCTTAGAATCAATCATCTGAGAAAGATATGCATGCTCATAGGGAAGTAATATCCACTATTGAGATGATAATGCTAAAGAAGATTCATCCTCCTCTTTTCACTAGAACAGAAACATAGGTCAATTTGAAATATGGAAATTGAAATCCCTCTGATGACAATTTATAGTCTCTATATAAGTAAATCCAATCCATTCCAAGAATTATATCAAATTACACCAAAGGGAGTATGATGAGGTTCATTGGGAATTTCAAACCACAAATTATGATTGGGGTGGAATTATATTTATGGGATGAAATTATATCCCATTTTTCTATTCTAAATGAAATCATTACGTCAATGATTTTTGGTGGTTTTCAGATTGTTATACTAAACTTTCAAAATATAAAACAATGCATAAAACTAGAATAAAAGGAGTAAATTATCTATTCCTAAGTGAATAACTAGCATACCTGTCACCACTTTGTTTTCGGGGTTCACTTCAGTGGTAGTGATAGAAAAAAGCTCACCCTTGCTACCATGGAGGTTGTTCATTTCCTCTGGAAACCCTTGTCTTAGGAAATTGTTTGAATCGTGCCATAGATATTTGTAGTTGAAGGAATGAACAATGTGTTTAGGGTCAAAAAGAGTGTTTATATCCTCTCTCACGACCGTAGGTTTTTATTGTTGGTATTTAATGTCTAGGATACCTTCTCTTCCATACCTAAAGCATTTCCTCAGCCACTTCAGGAAATTTATGGGGTGCTTCTTTTCAAACCATGGGAAAGTGGGGTGATGGAATTTCATAGCACTATTGGATTTATCCATCGGTCCACTAGAATTAAATTCCACCTTAAACTTCTTATCCACATGATACCCATGAGTTTTTCTAATATCCATTTCAAAATTGGGGGCACTTTTGAAAATTTCCTCGTACCTCTTGAAGTCACGTGTCACTAGGGCCTTCCATAGGCTAGGTTTTAGCTCACCCACGAATTGGTCAAACATGAATTCATGGGTAAAGATAAAGACATAGGTGTATCCTGCATGCCTTTTGATGTTTTCCTCATATGCTCTGATTGATTCTTCATCTTTTTTCTTGAGGGAACAGAAGTCCATTTCCATCTTAAGTTAGAGAGTGGGAGGAAAAAATTTATTGAAAAACATTTATTGTAAATCTTTCCATTCCAAGGCATCAATCTACTCCTCAGGATTCATATTTTTCATCAATGTCAACCATTGATCAGCTTCACCCTCCATATGATTAGCAACCAGAATAACCTTCTCTTGTTCGTAACATTGATGGATTGAGAAGATCTTTTCAATGGAGTTGATCCATTATTTGGAAATTGAGGGATCAGATGATATATTAAAAGTAAGAGTCCTTTGTATCGTAATGCTCTCTATTGTGACTAGTTATTTATTATGGGGGTTTGAAAATTCCTCTTTACGCATGATTCTATTAAAAACATGAGTTAACTGAGAGAGTACCATGACAATGTCTGTGATTCCTGCTCCAATCAGATTGGGCATCTCATTAGAATAATCTTCACATTGATCTCCACATTGGTTGTTAGTCGGATTCCTTATATTACCATACATTGGTTGGAATAAAAGGAATGTTAGGGTTAACACATAAAGGGTAATCCAAAAAAATGTTGACTTAAAAATTACTTTTATTTCCGTAACTTATGAATTTGGAGGCATCAATATTTGTTATGCATGATCTACTTCCCAACAAATATTCTTAGGGGAATTTTTTTATTCCCTTAATAATGGATCATACTAAGATTATGAATTTACCAAATCATATCCCCTGGGAGTGTCATAACCAAGAGTTTATCAAGGCCCATTATTGTGCACCCGTTCCCGTTTGAGTCAATATCAAAGTGGGGTTTCTGGGTTTTACCCCAAGATACATCTGTACCAAAACCTCCTCTACCTGCTCGTATCCAGATAGGGATGTATTTTATTGATAAAACACTTACTCAATACTCACCAAAATTTACATTGTTATTATTATACATAGTCTTATCCCAAAGTCTTTCAGTAGGGTTTTCTAATCCTAATCCCAAAAATAACTAAACCTATCCTCTAAAACAAACTATAACAACCCAGATCATTATTTCAAACGTAAAAATAACATATTATATTAAAATTTTCACTTCTTAAAACTTATAATATCGATATTTATAGTGTTTTTGGGGATTATGAACATTACATAACAACTTAAATATTAAAATACACTATTTATTGAAAATCTTTTTTACATGTCCACACACATTCATTCATACTTAGAATTGCATGAGATAACCTAAGGACATACATAAAAAATGGAGAGATATAAAGCCCAGTAAATTTGTAAACAAGGAATAACATGAAGAATACAATACATGTTAGGAAATATGCATTTTAATGGAGCATAATAGAAATAGTAACATAAAGGCATGATATAGCATGATTATCATAACATGGAAATGTGGCATCAACATTTATCATTACATTTTCATGAGCTAAGGCACATTGCAAATGGAAAATTATTAAACCCTCATTAAATATGAATTAGAATGAGTAAAACCTTATTTCACTTGATGTATCCTGATACTAATCTTCACCCAATGCATTGGAGCTCTATCAGGGGACATCTTTCTCAATCATCTCATTTCATGCATAAGTGTTCCACATAGAACATATAACATGGATTCATTAAACATAACCATTTATTTCATGATAAAGGAATGTGGAATTCATAAATGAAACTATATAATCAATATGTTAATGTGGATAATGGTTAATTACCTTGTCATAGAAACATAAATGCTATACACTACACAATTACATTGGCTTCGAAAATCACGGTGCAATTTCTACAGCATAACGGCGTGATAGAAGAATTCATAAAAATGGTTAATTAGAGTGAAAGGGGTATCTCATCAAATTTAAACGAAATTGAAATTAAGGGGGTCATATAGAGACATGTACCAACATATGTAATGGAATTTTGTTTCCTAATAAAAATGAATTGCTTTAATGCAAATGAGGAGAGAGAAACCCCTTACGGAATTTTGGCATGGTAACGGTTGTACATGGGAGGAATTAATGAGAGAGAAATAGGTATCTCATAATTCCAAAATAAATAGGGAAGTATGGGTGAGATTATAAATCATACCCCCAAATTTTTAATTGAAATAATGGTATAACAATATAATGAAATTTGGAAAAAAAAGAGAATGGGAGAAATCCCTTACTTTGAAGTGTGATCTCAAAAGGAAAGGGAGGGGATTGAGAGAGGCTTATTTGTATATTGGGGTGACATGTGAGGATTTTAGAGAGAGGAGGGATGGGTAGGAATGTGCTCCAATGTTTTTTAGTGAAGAAAAGTGGGATCTTGGGTGGTTTTATATAGGAAAAGATAGATTATTATATATTATTTAGGTTTTGGACACTACAAATTAAACTAATCAGAACCACAAACCAACCCATGATTCTCTGCAATGTTTTTTTTCCAAAGGGGAGTGGAAAAAATTATTTTATAAGGCCAATGGCCAATATTCTTAAAATATTTGGCTTTCTTATGTGAAGATGAGTCACACTCTCTAGGAAATCACTTTAAAAGTTTAAATATTTTATAGGTCTTAGAGGTCCCACTATGTCACCATAAAATTAATAATAAAGATATAAAAAAAATTATTTTAAAGGTTAAATATATATTGTCCTAAAATCCATTTCATTGTATTTTATTAGATCACTATTTAGTCATTATAATATCATAAAACTCATTATATATTTAAATGGTATTTAATTTATTCCAAAAAATTCGAATTTCTTAGAAAATTATGAAAATTTCACCATTGGAAAATTTTGATGTCCTAATTCCATAAATAATATTGAATTTTTTCTAAATAATTTTTAAATATTTTCATTTTAACTTTTAAAATAAAAACTTACATGTATTGAAAATTCATGTGTTTTGATAAAAACAATTTTCAATCATTAATAAAAATTACAATTGTATTCATAAAAATTATGAAATCATTTATATTTAATAAAAATTAATTTATTAAAAATATTTTATTAAAATTTTATTTAATTCAAAATCCATTAATTAATCAAAATATATTTATTAATTAAATATTAACTAAAATACTATATATATTTCAAAAACCATTTGCAATGTTACAATAATAAAATGAATGTATATTCTTTATTATATACAAGAATTCAAATAATCATAGTGCTAGGGTCTTGTTAAATAACCCCTTATAACATCTGTATAAGTCCTAACAGTATGGTGTGCAATGGTGACATACTCTTGGGGTATATTGGCTAACAACGCTTGAGTGGTAATCAGTATCAACATACACTTCTTCCATAGGCAGTTCCATTCATGATTAACATGTTGAAACTTGGCTTGCGCTTGGTCAAGAGTGAAGCCTACTGATGCTACATCCTTTACGACCTCTGAAAAAATGGGCTTTATATGGAGAAATTCTACTAGATGAGGCCATATCTTCCTTTTTCTGAGTAAATTGGTTTTGTTTAAGACCTCTATTTATACTAATCAAGTGATCGTTGTTCAACAACTACATTTGAAATTGTAACAATTCATAATGATATTTTAAAATCCAAAAACATAAAACCAAGGAAGTTAATATTTTTTATAACCATATTACATAATAAGCCATTTAATAATATTAAGAGGAATTTTCATTAATAAAATTTTGGGTCATTAGAATATTGGAGCAATTGGATGTGAAAATATTACACACCTTGCATCATTTTTAAGTCCACCAAAACCAGATCGCATGAGCCGTTAAAAAAATGGTGCAATTATTATCTTTCCTCTAGGTGTTGGTCCTTAAGACTCTGATGATACATGGAAATAAACCTCAAATGTTGGAACTGAAATGGGAGGGTCCTTATACTATAAATGATGTCTGCTATAATGGAGCTTATTCCATGATTTTGATAGATATAATTCTTACCATGAATCCCACCAACACAATTTTTCTGAAGAAGTATTTTGTGTAATCGCATGATAAATCATCCGGATCGTATGATGATAAGATTCATGAAAAATCATCACGATTTCATGATGATAAAATTCATGTTAAATAATATAGATCACATGATGATATTTCATCCTAGTTTCATTAAATTAACCTACCTAACACCTATCATCCTTACCGTAAGATGTTAAACTACATTTTCGAGTCCAATCTTCAAGAATTTAAACTGTGTGAAGCATATTGGAAAAGTGTATAATAGAACCTGGCCTCCTAGACCATCACTCATGTTAGGTTTTCCACTTCTTAGTACAAAACATTCATATTTAGGGAAGCCTCCATCCCTAGGTTCAAACTTCATGACCTTAAACTGGAAACCAAAGTCTAAGAATAATGAAATAATACTATATGCAAGCCTCCTCAGGAGTTCATATGTGGTGTATAGGCCTTTTTTGGTCATTTTTACATCGATTTTGTTATCCCCCCACATTATGAATATCTATTTTGGTGTGCTACCCTATTGGTATGAACACTATGACCTTCAACTTGGGGTTATCATCCCCATCACAAGAAAATAAACTGCATGATACATTTGTCCTGATCACATGATGTTAAACTGCATAATCGGTCTTTATCACATGAGTTGAAAAACCAAGGCATCATTGTCAATGTCAGAGGATAATAAAATGCATGACATCAAAGTCATCATGGTATGACATTAAAACGAATAGGAATAAATTATTTAATATAAAATTCAACACACACAAGCTAGATCTTTTGGGAAAAAACATAAAATTCACATGTTCTCATGACAGAGTCAGATCCACGTGAGGAATCTCTTTCTCAAGAACTATGTGTGACTTGATTCCTATTATTATTGGATTCACAGTGACATTTAGACCAAATGTCTTGGGTTTATCCGAGAAAAATGGGAAAACTCCCCCTCTTCTTATGGGTTACAGCTGAGTGGAGAATTCCCATCTAGAACAACATGTGTCTTGATTCCTCTGACCACATTATATGCAGTGACGCCTATAAAACTTGCGTTAGGGCCAACTGGAAATTTTACCTCATTCATAAGTTGATTTTATTGCCATACTTTGGCCTCAAGATCTCTTTTTCATGTTTTAATTATGTTTCTCACTATTCTAAAAAATCATCCTTTCCATAACTAAAAAACTCATTCTTCGTGATCACATGATGTTAAACTACATGGTACACTATCCATGCATTAAGAAAATAAAACTACATGATGCCAATGTCCTTATTCTATGACATTAAACTGCACATCACCATAATGTTCTCACCCAAGAGGACATTTCCCCCAAAATCGGTCATCTACCTTGCTGTATTCAAGATCTAAGGGCATATTGATTCCTTCCCACACATGATATACAACGACACCTAGATTCTACATCCTAGTGTAGCCACCCAAAGAGTAAAAAATTCCCCTCCCTATGCATGGGTCAGACCTACACAAGGATATTTTCATGATGAACTATGTGTGTATTGATTCTTAATCTATGGGATACAATGTGACACACAGACTTCATGTCCTAGGCCCATCCTTGAAAAAAAAGAAATTTCCCTACCCTTGCATAAAAACTATGCCAGGGTAGGGGACTCCAAAGTAGGTCATATTGATAAGTCCATTCCAAGAAAAATGACCCATCTTTGAACATGAGTCAGATCTATGTAGGGAATAACTTCACGAAGTATATGTGGCTATATTCCTTCCCACACATAATACATAGTTATGCCAAGATCTCTAGTTCTAGGTCCAGCTACAACATTCCCCCTCTTTCACAATGGGTGAACCTAATCCTTATCGTATTACGTTAAATTTCATAAATTCCCTTAATTACTAGTGGATTGATTCTTACCCACACATGATATGTTGTTATACCCATATCTCTAATAACAGGTCCAATCACTAAAAAAGATAAAAATTCCCTCCATCCAATGAATGGGTCCAATTTGCATAGAGAGTTTCATGAGAACTCTGTGTGGCATGATTTAAATTTTGACGAGACACGTAGTGATGCCCAAATTATCCATCAAGTATCAGCTACCAAAAAATGTGAAATACCCCATTCTTCATTACATAACATATATATGGGAAAATAAACATTGGACACCCCTTGTTTTTTACACCAAGTACAACTCACGTGGGTTTAAGTGTTTTGGTAGTGGATTCCCCATATAATAAAGGCATATCAATCAAAATTATACGGTCCTTGTATAAATATTTTAAAAGAAACTCCATGTATTTCCTCTTTATAATGGGGAACCTATGTCCTTACCACATGATGTTAAATTTCATGGTATCTCAAGAACCATGTGTGGATTGATTCTCAATTTGATGAGATATATAGTGACACATAGATCTCATTTCATAGTCTTGTCCATAGGTAAAAATGTCCCCATATCCTGTGATATATGAAGGAAATGTCAAATTTGGGTTCCTAATTCATGAATCTATCAAGGAAACAAAAATTATATCCTATATATATATATATTAATCCTATCTATGTCGGGAATTTAAAACTCAATGGATAATCACAGTTGGAATATTTCTTATATTTCTAGAAACATTCCTTTAATTCATCATACTCTATGCCCTGAGTGACCTCAGAGATTCACTATCTTTTTATGGACTTTAGAGATGGAAGGGTCAGTGACTTGAGGACACTATTGTTTGATTATACATAATATTAACAATTGGTTCTACACATATTTCCCAGAAAAAAGGCCTATGTACCAACGATAAATTCACCCCCATGAGAGGATTCCTCTATCTCCATAATCCCTATTGAAAATTTTCCCATATCATTTCTCTCGACCTGAGAGTCCCCAAAGTCATAGTTTACACTTTTTTCTACCATATGTATGAGGCATGTTAGAATGCATCTTCCCAATGAGATTTCAATTAAACATAATTTCCATGACATATTTTCATATCCATATGACCAAAAATGCAAAACATCATGATTTCCACATCACATGATGTTAAACTATATGGTTGGTGTCCTAGTCACATGACACTAAACATCAAAATTACCAATAACTATGTCTAGCTTGATTCTCATTTCAACGAGATACCTAGTGATACATGGATCCTAAATATTGGGTTCATCCATGAGACAAAAATGCCTCATTTTTTTTGTGTATGAGTCTTACTTGCGTAATATATTTCTATCATTGAAACTGTATAATACCAAGAACCACATGTGGCTTGATTCTTTCTACAGAAGGATATATAGTGAAACAAAAATATCAAATACAATTTCCAGCAATAACAAAAGATAAAAATGAAATTTCCTTGTGCACAATCCATACCTACATGGGGATCGTTACAAGAACTATGTACAACATGATTATCACTTTGACATGATACGTAGTGACACTCGAATATTATATCCCATTCTGGACACAACCAAACAAAATTTCATTCTTTTATACGTGATCTAGATATTTATATCTGAGTCTAATATTAACATCAACCAATTTGTGAGCTAATATCCAAAGGAAAATTCACCATTCCCACATAATAGTTTGATTATATTTCAAGGGAACCTTCCCAAAACTAATTATGTATTGATTCCTTTTATCGAAAGATACGTTGGGATGGCTGGGTCACCAATACTAGGTCTAGACACAAAAAAACAACTTTCCTTCCGTTTTTCATGCTTATGACCTACACGAGGAACCATCTCATACCAACATAAAGGGGAATGCTTCTACCCATTCACAGTATAATTCAACATGAATTTCACCATTCATTTTCTAATACTTTTATATCACAAACCTAACACTATGTCTGAGAAGATATGAATCCCAATATAACTATACATCCATATAAAATATAGGGTTAGTGTCTAGAAGACAACTTTTTTCACTATTCACAATATTCCCCAATTTTCTCAACATAAGTTTCCCATAAAAAAGCCTATCAACTAAAAGAAAAATTCATCCACATGAGAGGATATTTCAATATCAGCATTCCCCAATGTATTTTAGATCCCACATCACTCCTCATATTCAAAACCCCCAAGATTATAGCTTGCATTCTCCCCCCTTCATGCCTGAAGAAGTTAGATAATTCTTTGGTAGGTTACTGTGAAAAGGGAAAATTGTTTATCCTTCTGTCATATCTATGTGAATTTAAATTATAGCCCTTAAAATTATTTGCCGCAAGAAATTAAAATACATGGCCCCTATCATGGTTACATAAAAATATAATACACTATGATCCATCCCTCCCTTACACAATCCAAATCTGTGTGGGAGTAGATTCTCATTCAAGGATAGGACTGAGATATATGACATATCCTTTTTCATACATCATTACCTCAACAAGATACACTTAATGGTCTAGAAAATTATAAAATTTCACAAATTTAATAGATATCTTCATTGTAGGATCATTCTCTAGAGGAAACCTTTTTTGATAATTATTAATATGAAACTTTCAGATTTTCATTACTTTCTCAAAATAATGCATGATAACCAAAGTAGAAGATTTCCCTAGGAGAAGATCTAACTCCCTTCTTTCTGCTTCTAATAATGCTCCAATGTTGATGTTAGGTAAGATACCATGAATAGTTGTTGTAAACACATCCATTCTCAATGATTGGAAATAGTGTTGCATTCGATTCTTCCATATTTGAAAATTACATCCGTCGAATATTGGAATCCCTTTATGATTGGTGACCTCCATAGAGACAGATGTACAAATATCAACGTTTCCCTCTGATACTAATTGTTAGGTCTAATAGGTTGAATACCCTGAGAGAGGGGGTGAATCAGGGTATGAAAATTTTAAAATTAAAGCCCATTTTGATCTTGTTTCACTGTTAAGAAAAACACTCTTCTCTCTCTTTCCTGTTGAACAATATAAACAGATAGTAAAGCATGCACATGACACACCATTTTTACTTGGTTCACCCTCACTGGTCTATGTCCAAGGAGCATACACTGGCAATGTGCAGATGTACCAAATCCACTATAATCACACTACTATTTACAAGGTTTGGGCTAGATCACTTCTATGCCTAGGCTCACTGCCTTTACTAGGTTTAGGGTAACTCCCTGTTTCTCTCTCTCTGGATGACTACCGGTGGAAAAGATCACCTTATTCCTCTTATTTTTCTCACTGCTATGGAAAGGATCTAATCACAGTTTGTAAACCTATATGTCTTTTCATTACCACTAATGAATGCATCCTCCATTGTATGTAGATTCTATATTGAAGTACAAATTTAATTCACTGATGAATGCCCCTTTTCCCCGGAACACAGGGCAACTACTTTGGAATAACCTTCGCAAAGCACCCTACTTCAAGAGGCTCCCAATTTCGCAAAGCTCAAACAAGACTTCGTGAAGCACCAGACTTTTCACAAATCACTCTCACGAAGCTCATGTTGTCACAGATCCACTGCCCTCATGAAGCTCACGGAGTCAACCTGGAGCTCGCAACTTTAACGGAGCTAGATTAGTTTCCGTGGAGCTCTTCTTTCGTGAAGAACACTACCTTCGCGAACCACCTTCACAAACTGAGAGAAAATGATTTTTTTGAAATCTCTCTCTTCTCTTCTACATCTCTTAAAGGGGTCGAGGCCTATTTATAGGCGATTACACCAACCCACAAACTTTCCACGCGAAGTCAATGCCACATCATCTTAAATCGCAAAGCTCCGAAGTTTCTGCCGAAATTCTCTGAAAATTGCAAAGCACCACGGAAATTTTCAGATCGCAGAGCTTGACATAAACACAGATCATCACCATCAATCCCTTCATTACTTCGCTGCGATGCTCCATCACAAATCCCTTCACCATCATGATGTGCTTCAACTCTGCCATTCGTGAAGTTTGACGTAATCGTGAAGAATCAATGCCATCACTTTTCTGGTCTCCACGAAATCGAAGACATGAAGCCTATCTTCGCGAAATTCATGCCTTTTCCATATTAAAATAAGATCTTCATGGAAATCATAATTTCATGATGCTCACCAAACTCCAAATTTTGGACCCCAAATTTTTTGCAAATACTAGAAAACGGCGCCACTGTGTACTTCACTTTTTTGTACTGCCTCCAGATCGTCCATTCCCTTTTCCTGGTTGTTTTTCAAAATTTATTCTCAACAACATCTCTAGAAATCGACAATTCTCCATGGAAACCATCTTTTTCAAAAAACACAATCAACCCAGAAATGCGGCAGAGTTACCTTGAGGGATTTATTACCAACAAGGTTGAATAATTATCCTATTGACTATAATGATGCTTTGCAAATTTGTATTTCAAAAATTTCACATGTTATTTGGATAACTTGTGATTCAATCCATATGAAGGAAAGGTAGATAAAATGTACTTCCAATCATATTCAAGATTGATTGGAAAGAACAATGGTGTTGAAATAAAAAAAAGTTTAAATACATTCCTTGGAGAATCTAATGATGCTATAGGTAATCAATACAAGGTTGTATTTCAGGAAAGCGGGAGTTCATGATGATAGAAGATGGATGTGAATCAGTTTGGTTTCTGTTAATGAAGTATATTTTTATGATGGAACCATTTTTCATTGTTTTGAAAATTGTTCGGAGTAAAAATTGTACAACGGAGAAAAGTGTTTTTGGAAAAGGAATTTGTGATCAAGTGTCTAATAGGTTTATAAAGTTATGTGAAAGGAATTTTTCAAGACGAGTACATATAAATATAGAAACAGAAAGATGTTATCATAAGTTATGTGGTTTTTGAAAAATGTGATATTGTTTGAATGGACTTTTGGTCTCATGGAAAAGTTTTGTGATCTATACACAAGTTCAAAAGCTTTCCTACAAATAAGAAACTACCCTCCTCATTCGATAAATGCTCAAAAATTTGAGGAAATAAAAGATATGGATTTTTCATGTAGTGAGTGTCAAGAAAGTAGTGAGTGTCGTTCATGTAGTAAGTGTCATGCATGTAGTGAGTTCCACACAAGTTGAGAGTTGCACACAAGATGAATGTTGAGCACAAGTAGTGAGTTACAAAGAAGAAGTGAGTTGCGCGCATGTATTGAGTTGCATGTAAGAGGTTCATGTAAGGTGAAAGTGGTGCACAATTTGTTATTTGTGTGTATGTAAGGAGTTGTTCCCAAGTTGTGAGTTTCAAATAACATAAAAGTTTCTATCAAGTAGTAAGATGCATGCATGTTGGTTTCTTTTGTGATGAAGTAAACTAATGCAAAAAAAGTGAAAAATTAACATGCATGTAAGACCAAGGATGCGTGAAATACAAGATAGAATTATCTAAATAAGTTGAATTATGAATTCTAGGGAGTTATTAATAGCTTTTGGGGATGAAATTTGAGAAGAATGGGATATCAAGGCACTTATACACTATTCCATATTATTTTGTGTCAAAGAAGAAGAAATAGTGTAGCCAATATATATTCAGTTATTGAGGCCATAATTTTTTTTATGATGCTATGTTGAGATGATATTTATTGATTTGATAATCATAAAAAATGTTATGATTCTCACAAGAAGAATAAGAAGAGACCTTGGGGTAGTCTGTTATTCACTGAAGAGGAAAGAGAAAAGAACAAAAGAAGATCTGGTGACCAAATTGATATCATTTGATAATAATTTGGGTTAAATTGAATCTAGTGTTCATCCTTCCGCAACACAATCATATTATTATGACTGATAGAAGATGAAGAATATGTAGTTGTCATGTTTGGTGTTGGGAAGAGATAAGATTAGTTTCTTGTATGTTGTTGTGCATGTAACAAAGTGAATTATAAGGCTATTGAAGAAAAAAGAAAAACTATGACATCAGACATAAATCAATTGGTGGAGGAATTTCATGGAGTTATAAGCGCCCATAAATAATGAGAAATCCTTATTGGGAGTCAGTATTGAGATCCATCCAAGAGTTGTAAAAATTTGACTAATTAATTTTTTTCAAAGTTCCATATGAGTGTATGGGTATATCTTACTCATTGTAACCACATAAAAAGATTGTTTTCTAGTGGTTGTGTGGTCATAATTCTTTCTGACCATATCAAGGATGTAGATTTTCATTTGGTGTTGTAAAACTTGAAAAAATGTCACATACATGACTTATTTTACAGTTGTTTTTCATTTAATTACCACTATTTCTTTGTTGTGGGGGTTTCCCATTCATTTTTTGAGGAAAGAGTGAGTTTTCATGATTTGGGGCAAACCTAGAGCCCATTTCCAGATTTAAAAACCAATTTTTATTCTTTTATAACTCTTTATTTTCTAAACATTTTTCACCCATTCCACTCCCAAAATGGACTCCCTTGACCTATTAACACCCCTATATCAATTTGGACCCTCTAGGAATTAATAATCTTGGTAGAGTTGGGTTTTTATTTAAGGAATTAGGCCTTCCCAGAAGCCCATTTCTAGTTTAAAAAAATGTTTTTCAATATCATATTAATTTTTACATTTTTTGGTTATTCACCCCCACTTGAAGAAAACATCCCTAGGTGAATCCCCATATTCGTGTATCCCTCTTTGGAGATCATTTACATCGTAGATGATGTTGACACTTCTCAAGATTTCTTAAATCGTCCAGATTTGAAGAGGTAATTTTTTTCCTTCATAAATCCTTCATTTTTTCCTCTTTTCCCCCATTACAGTTCCTAAATTACCTCCTCATATTTATTATAACCTCAAATTAATTTTTAGATGTTTGGAAATTTAGATACTGCTGTATTTGGGGGGTTTTATTCAAGATATCTCAAATAAGTGGGTTTCCTCTCATGTTCATCCCATTTTCTTAGGGGTTCATCCACTTTTCCTAAAGTTCTAAAATGTACAGAAGCTAGGGATCATACCTAGTGTTTGATTTTATGTCTTTTTGGAGAAATATTGTGGATAAGGGCTTTATTTTACTTCATTGTGGTGTGGAAGTGGTGCGATTAATGTTTTGGCACAATGGTTTGGAGTTTTTGGCACAAATGGTAAGTGATTCCATGTGTAAGTATTATTGGATGAGTTAGTTTTTCTTGATTTATATTTTTATCATGATTCTATTCTATCGTGTTTGGTGAGAAATATATATTTTGTAGAATTTGTTAAGCGGTTGGTTTTTAAGTGGTATTTTTGTGCAAAAAGAATATTTTCTGTGTGTATTCCAGGTTTTGTTCATTGGGGTTGTTTTATGATTCATGGAATAGTTTTATTAAACGATTTTATGGTATCCAATTCTATTTTGACGTCATATTGATATTATTTTGGGCTTCAATGAGAGTTTTTTAGAACAATTTTATGTGAAAACATGGTTACACTCCTTGGATTTGATTTGTGAATGTTTTAAATGGTTTCTTTATTTCTGAAAGAGATGGAACTATTTTTCCAAATTGTTTTTGTAGAAGTGTATGTTTGAAATGGTCAATTTTAATTTGAAATGGATATTTTGTGATGTGTACTATCTTGGAAACTCTTTGAAAATTTTTAATGATTTTTTTGAAGTTCCAAAGGGAAGTGAAACATGTTTTGGGCTGTTTTGGTGTGAGTATGATTTCCAGAATGAATTTGAATGAAAAAGGGGATCATGTGACATGTGTGGGGGATGTTTATTATGTGTGTGACTTGGAAGTGGTATTATCATTTGAATATTTTATTTCATGGCTTGTTGAACTTTTTTGAGCACAAGAGGGAAGACACAGATATCATGGTTGGTGGACATGTACAGGTTTGCTAGTGATTCTGTGGGGTTTGGCCCCTATTTCATGTAGCAAGTTTGATGATGAAAACACTAACAAAACTATGTTGATGATGATGTTGGGGGACCACAAGGTTATGGGTGTGATCCCTACTAGTGGCTCGTGTGAGTGAAAATAGATATTTGTATGGTAACTTTCACCGAGTACGAGGTACCTGGGAGACACACCGAGTTAGTGCCTATAGTTGTTTTCACATTTCTAGTGCTCATTAGATATTTTATACTTACAATCGGTATACAGTATGTTCCTATGGATACATTCATTAGTTTTTCCATTCTATTTTAAATGGTCAGTTTTTTTAATGTCACCCACATGAAAACTAATTTTATTTAATGTTACATCTTCTAATGATTTCTAATAGTATTTCTTGTTTAAAAAACATGCATGTTTTTTTACTTATTATGATTAACATATGGAATCTTTTTGTTGCAGCATCCTACTGGGCTTTGTCTCACACCCTACTCACACATTTCGATGTATGTATACTTGGTTATCCTTTTCACATGTTAGGTAATTCTTTTAGTGTAGGAACCTAGGACACCCTGAGAGGGGAAGGGTAAATCAGGGTGTCAACTTTTTCTTTTAAAACTCAAGGATCTTGTTCCCGCATTAGTATGAACTGATTAAACCTATATGATGGATATGATCAGTAATGAAACATTCACATGCAATGATATGACACAACTATTTTTACTTGGTTCACCACTAAGGGCTACGTCCAAGGAGCATACGCCGACAGGTTGTCGGTCGTACCAAAATCTACTATGCTTCACTAGCTATAGATTACTAAGGTTCAGGCACAGTCACTCTTTCCCAGGCTCATTTCCTTTACAAAAGTTCAGCGATAACTCACTGTGTCCCTCGGGTCACTCCCGTTGACTCCCCCAAGCTCACTGCCCTCGGTGAAGTCCCACTCATTTTATAGACTTGAAGGTCTCTTCAATAGATAGACATGAAGTTCTTTGTCTCCTGTTCCACATGAGACATTGCTTGCATCAGGGACCTGTGTTGATGCTCTTTGTATTCAATCGTATACTTTATTGCAATAACTGAATGCACTAGATCTCCTTCTTCTCTTCTTTTAATTCCCAATAATAACACCTTAGTGTATCATTATATTTCCCTCTTTCTGTGCAGATCTGAGTTTAGTTTCACGAATCTTTCTTCTTCTCTTTGAAAATCATAACGAGGGTGTTAAACACTAGTCATGTGTGTTCGGTAGAACTTCTATTCATAAAACCAAATGGTTCACTATACTTTCTTCTTCACGAAGCTTCTTCGAGGGTGATAAGAACCTGTCAAAGCCCTGCGGGAGTCCCAAATTTTTCGTGCAACCTTCCTGGTGCCTTGCGGGTAAAATTCACCCCTTGGGCGAAAAAATTACCTTTTGTCGTGAAAACGGTTTTTCGCGCAACTCTTCTTTTTCACGTGGAACATCCCTTTTTCACGCAACACCTTCATTTTCATGCAACCCTTCTTCTTTTCGCGCACCACTCTATACATCAGTTTTTATGCGTGCCAGAGATCAGGATTTGTCTAAGTGTCAAGCCTCTGTGAATGAGAGGGGTTCACCTCATATTTATAGGTGTTTTTGATCCTGCGCGTAAAACCCCATCCTGCGCATAAATCTCTTTCTCAGTTCTTTGAATTACGTGAACCTTCCTTTTATTCTCGCGCATCGCCTTGGTTTTTCACGCATCTCATTACTTCTCCATTCTTCATCATTCTGAACATGAATCATCTCTTGCGCTTAAAACTTCAAACCCACGTTTTGCGCCCAACCAACCTTAAGCGCACCAGTTTGATATTCTGCGCACATGGCGCGAACGTCTACAATTTTTCGCGCACCTCTTTCCTTTTCTAATTTTCTGATTTGATATAATGCTTGCATGAAAAATTCACCCAGCTATTACACGCAAAATATTTTTCCTTGCACATTCCCATTTTTCCGCGCGCTGCTCTGGTTTTTCGCGCAGCCCATGCCTTTACCATTTTTCAACGTTTTGATTCTGAAACACTGTTTGCTTGGAAAACTTCACTCCACTATTTCACGCACCACGCTGTTTTTTGTGCCCAGCATAAGTATTTCACGCACAACCCTTATTTTCCACGCACCACTTCCTCTTTGTGCGCACCTCCTTTTGCCAACAATCTATGTCTTCATTTGCCGATTTTGAGGCCCAAAAATTTGGCAAACACTGGGAAATAGCGCTACCTTCAATATATGCTTCGGACGTAACCTTCATGCTTCTTTTTAGTGATTTTCATTCTTCAAAAACTCTTTTACTTTCATATTAAACTCCACTATCGTGATATATATCCTTTGATAGAACAAATTTACCATCAACATATGTTGAGACAATGTGAAGTGCATGGCCATCTCATAATTCCAATCCCTTCCACATTGTCTTCTTCTTCAACCTTCATTCTCTACTTCATGCAAATCATAAGATCCTATTCTTCAAGAAGTATCTTGATGGTTCTTATGCAATCATGAAGAATTTAACGGTCTTCATCAAATCCCCATTCTTATTTAAACATCCTCAGATGGATTATGCCTCACCATTCTTCACTGTTGTAAACAATGTGTCACCTTTGACACACGTTCTTTGAACTTATGATTAGTACAACAATCATCTGAATTTCCATTCCTCCATTTCATTGGAGTACTTCTTATTCCCCTTCATTTTTATCTTCATTAACAAATATTGACAACAAATACAACCTTATACACAATGTGGTCCCAACATTCAGTGCGAGTGGTCTGGGTTTCTAGCATTCCTTCATGATAAGGTATTTTTGAGATGGGTTGTGGGAATTTTTCCTTGTCACGAGGTGGTTCATGGGCTATCCTTTTTGGTATATTTCCTCTGAAATAGTCTTTAAACATTGTTTGAAATTTTTTATCTCAATTATGAAATTTTTTAAAAGATATTATTTTTTGAAAAACCCAAATTTGTTTTATTAGATTCATTTGTTTTTTTATGTTTATAAAGTTGGGTAAATCATTCCAAAATTTCATTCTAGGATATTCGGGCACTTGTGCCACCATGTGGGGATCGAAAACACCATTAGTTTCTTACCACGGACTGAGTAGGGTACCATTTTTGACAGTTACTAGATGTGGTTCATGAAAAAATGGTATTAGAGTGGTGAAGTTCAATTTTTTGGGTCCTGTTATTTGGGGAAGAGTCAGGATAGTCCAGAGCCATGGTTTTTGGGACAAGAAATTCTGATTACAAGTTGGGTGCCTGGATAGCCCACCTCATGATGGGATTAAAGTCACTAATGGAAGTCAGGTTTTATCTATGTCCTTTTTTTCATGGGTCATCGGTGATTAGGGAAATTAAAAGTGAGTTAGGTCAATGGTATCAATGAGCTTTCAGGGCCTGTCAAGCCATGTGGGGCTAGGGATATTTTCCTACAACACTCTCAGTGATGGTGAAGTGATTGGTGTATGGATACCAACCATATGTCCAAGTCACCCACCAAAACTAGTTTCATCTCACAATATATCGTGTCCTTTTGTATTGGAATCATGTAATATTGGTTTTTAATCATAAATAAGACTTGATTTATGAAATGTGAAAATTTATGAAATTATTTTTCAGTAAAGTGGAAGTTGATTGATTTCTAAAATGGTTGAAATGAATTTTCTGAACTATTTTGAAATGGGAAATGGTGTGTTTACACCTATTTTAAAATTATGAATTATGTTAGACTGGGTTTTGAAAATCTATTCCAAATAGACATTTATAATTTATTGACATGTGTTTTGAGTTGAATGAAGTGTTTTGGGAAATTATGTGTGGGTTTTTAAGATAAACTTTGACTTGGTAACTACTAATCACTTGAAAAGTTTTATGAATAATTGGAATCTTGTTTAAATAAGAATATATGGGGTTTTAAATGGATGGGTGTTGATTAAAGGGAGTTTTTTTAAAACTGGGAGTGTTTAGAAACAATAGACAATGTTTTGAAATTAATGTATGGCTTGAAAGTGAGTGTTTATTCAAATGATTGGGTATTTATGATGTTTTTTAGTATGTATATTAGGTTTTTATTCTGTGGTTATTGGTATTGAGAAAAAGGGAAGTGTCATTTGAATGTTTTGGTTTTGAAAAGTGGAAGACATTTTGTTTTATCCATTGGTATTTTTGTGTGTTACCACATACATGGGGTTCTATGGGATGATGGATGGTTAATGGAACAAATGGATGAGTGATGGGATTGATATGAGGATGGAGTCTAGTGTAGCACAAAAACATGCATGTGTGAGGCCCATTGGATACCATTGGTTTGTACGCTAATCAACAACCTGTTTATTTTCAGTGAAGTAACTTCTTGTAACGAAAAACTTGAGTCATGATGACTTTTTTGGGTGGTGTGTGTTATGTGTTTTTGGAAATGTTTTTTTCATTGGATGTATTGAGTTCAAGAACCCCTCTTGTTTGAATAATGTTTTGGGTTTGTGTTTGGTTGGTATGTTGTCTTGAAGGGATGGTTAGGGGTCTCTTCAGAGAAAAGTTTGGGTGTCCCTTGTGGTGGCTCCACTCATGTGTTCAGTTCCGACTAGTGATATTTTTGGACGAATGGACCGGATTTGTTGGGTCATTATGTTCTCTCATTGGATAGTGTACTCCCCCATAAATATTTAATGCACGAATAACGTGCATACCTGATTTCGTATCTATTATAAAGTCCTCTAGTTGATCAACACAATGAGTATTTTTCTCGAACTTTGGAGGTTGAGTCCACACCATTTTCTTTATTGTTTTTTAAGATAATCTTGTAGTGGGAGAGTGGTTGTGGAAGGATGAAAAAGAACTTAGTATTTTGAGTTAACTGAGATTCCAATGGTTGAAGTGGTCTGGGGTTGTTAGTGTAAAATGTTGTCTAGGAGGGCCTCTGGTTCATTCATTAGTCTCTCTGAAATGAAGGTTAATGTTAAACCACCTCGGTGGGGAATATGGTTAAGATAGGGTGATATGGGAATTTATAAGAAAGTTTCTACTATTTGGGACTCAACACATGGTCTTTATCCATATATTATTTCTATCAGTTGTAAGGGTCATGTTTGGTGACAACTTGCAATGTCATGTGCTTGTTTGACTGAAAAAGTGAAGGTTGTGCAATCTTATGAGAGTCTCTGTTTTGTCGGAAGTGTGCCTCCCTTCAAAAAATATAGACATTCAATGTTTATAGGAATTTTTTTGCATATGTCCATGGGGTTTGGCCCCTATTTCTCATAACAAGTTTGAATATGAAACCACTAAGTAAAAAAATGATGATGATGATGATGGGGGCCCACTAGGTTATTGGTATGATCAATACTAGTGGACTATTTTCAGGAGAACATATATTTGTATTGTTTCTTTCACTGAGTACATGGTACCTAGGACTCATTGCAAACTAGTGCATATTGTTGTTTTCTCATTATAAGTGCTCATCAGATATTTTATACATACCAATATAATATGATTGTTTTGAATGGTTAAATTCAGTATCATTGGCATTCTATTTAAAAGTTTCAATTTTTTTTAAAGTAGCCCAGTTGAAAAATAATATTATTAGAAGTAGCATATTCTGAAGATTTTTACTAGCATATCTTGTTTACAAAACTTTCAAGATTTATATCTTCTAATGATTATGGCATGGAATATTTTTATGTTGAAATCCTAATAAGATTTTGATCACACCCTACTTACACCTTTGGGAGTAAGTAGACTTGGTTATCTTTGTCAAAGGTTGGGTAAGGTTTTTAGTGTCGGTGGTCTAGGTTTCTAGTAGTCCTTCATGATGCGGTGTTTTAAACATGGTTTATGGGCATTTCCACTTTCCAGGAGGTAGTTCATGGGATGTGATTTTAGGTTTTGTTTCTTTGTAATATTCTTTAAACATTGTTTTAAATTGTGTAACTCAATTCTGAAATTTTGTAAATGATAATTTGGTTTGAAAAAACAATATTTGTGTTATTTGATTCATTTGTCATTTTAATTTTATAATCTCAAGTAAATCATTCCCAAGTTTTATTCTATGATACCCAGGAACTTGTTCTATCCAGTGGGGATTGGGATCTCCCTTGGGGTAATTCCATAGACCGAGTCAGGAGTTTGTTTTGAATGATACCATATCCAATTCGTGACAAAAAATATAGTGAGCTATCTTTACTATATTCATATACTTTCATGCAATAAGGAAAAGAGAATATAATAATCAGGATCCTAATAGGTCAAAGAGTAATGGGAATAAAAATTTGCAACTGTATTTAAAAGTCTCTAACACTGATTTACTCCCCTATAAGTGTTAGGAATGTACCAAATGGGTCCTTATAATTGGTATTAGAGTGAGGTTACACATCTATTAAATTCCCTGTAGTGAATAAATTTTATTTTGAAGACTTGAGTTTCTTTCCTAGGTCAACAACAAAGTGAAATTTCAGGGAAGATTCAGTTATCTCTATGAAAAATTATATATCTACCATGACCATGATAAATTGATAAAATAAATAGAAGATAAATATGAAGAAAAAGTCCCTCGTATCTATTGAAGAAGAATTTTCTCTTTCTCCACATCTTGTAGATAGTGAAGAAATATTAGGCCTGGAAAGTAATGAGTAGGTGGGTGAAGTTTACACCCAAAATATTGATAACCATCCGACCTTTTGTGATAAGGAGGTATGTGTTTGTATATTCAAAATCATTGCTAAAGATGAAAATTATAGGATATGTTATGATGATGATCGATCTGCAACTTCTCAAGAGTCATAAATTGATAGATTACGAGTTATCATACATGGTATTCTTGAAGAAAGTGTATCCCTAGTTTTTGGATTATTTTAGTATATGCAAGATGATATCACACAACTGGAAGATGAAACTGGTGTTTTAGAGAAGTGATTATAAGAATCAATTGTTAAATGTTTAAATATATCTAGAAAAGTTGAAACACATGAAGTCATAATGATGGAATTTGAAAAAAGATCCTCAAAATGGATCAAAGAAGTTCAAGAGAAAGAGGTATTCAATAAGAATCTAGAATAAATTATCGTTCCATTTGAATATAAGTTAAAGAAGAGAACTAATGTCAAGGATTTATATTTGAAGTAAACTTCCAAGAATATCAAGGAACATGACTCTTTGTTATAAAACAATTTTAAGATGCATGAGGATGAATTTGTAAGAATCAATAAGGGTTGTGATGAAAATATGATTATGATTGAATATTAGAAAATCATCTTCAATATTAAATTTCTTTAATTAGAAGCTCATTTGGACAATCTTGAGAAGACACATATTGACACTTCACAAAATAAGGAGATATTTTCTACTGGTGATCAATATTCATTGGAGGATTATATGGTTGAAAGAAATCCAAAATATTATATGTAGATCATGAAATAATACAATAATCTATCACAAGTAGCTGAAAAAGGAAAGGTACCATTCATACCCTCTTGTATTAATGTTTCTAGATATGTTTCCACAAACAGTATAGGTTGGATGTCAAATTGTAAACATGTATGGATGAAGACAGGGGATAAAAAACTGATGACCATGAATAGTGTGGATTGAAGAAAGAGTGTGGAATATAGTTCCACATAGATAGCATAACTATTCTTGAAGAAGACTGACAATTTTTTTCAAAAGGTATCAAGAAATCATGATTTGGGGGTTAATGTTGGAAATGTAACAAATTTGGTAATTGTGTATTAAATATTTCATACAATCCAAAAAATATAAAAATACAAATGAATCATATCTCAAGGGGGAGAAATCCATAGTGTAAGAAGAAATATCCATAGATCCCAATGCTAATGCATACTGCAAAGAAATTTGTAATACATGATAACATCTGTGATTTATGAAATGGAAGTGGTCACAAGGTCGGTACATTCTTATCTCATTATATATCTAATGATGATAAGTAATGGATATCAACAAATTTGACTAAGAAATAATAAGTATCGAAGGGAATTAATCAGAAAAATGTTGTACAAACAAATTCTCCCAATAATATTCCAAGAAATAAATTTTATAAGAACTTGGATTCTAAATATAAAGATGTTGAATGGTAGTGCATCCAAAAGAGCTATTAAGATTGATGACATTCGAAAAAATATATGTGGGAGATCCAATCATTTTTCCAAAATTCGTAATGACATGTTAGTTATTTGTCAAAAAGGCTTGAAAGAATGTGGAAACATGAAGATTGAAAATATATGGCTAGTGAAAATGGGAATGAAAAGAATCCACATGATGAATAAAAATTTATTGATAGGTTTAAAAAAAATACTATTTTTTAATGATGTTTTGTGTGGGAGATGAAATAACTATAGTAACATTGCAAAAGGTTGTTTAACCATATCACATTAAAAGAAACATTATTAAATATAAGTAATCATGTATCATCCATGAAGGTTTTTAAGAAGAAAAATTTTACACAAAAAGTAGAAAAGAATTTGAAGAGATCCATGTTGCCTCAACATAAGTTGGAAGAGGTGTCCAGGTGTGCAAGCATGAAGAATAACGAAAATGGAGAAACATGGTTGAGAAAATCATCTCAACCATTCTATTCATGTTAATAAATCAAGGAAGATCCACCTTATTAACTTATGTCATTGCGTGTTTTATTTGGGCTTATAATACATGGAATTTAAGGTGAATCAAGTTATAAAGGGGAGAACCTATAAAGTAGTGAGTAATGTCAATTTTTAATAGCTGAGGTAATGAAGTTTCCAACCATGAATGATTCATTAATTGATATTAAAATAGTACTATGATGGAGTTTCATCCTTGATGAAATCAATGAAAGTGATTTTGTATTCTAGATAGCTATGATAAATATGATTTCATCTTGGTTTGATCTTATTTTATGGTATTCTAAGGAAAATATTTCCTAGAAGATCCTCCATGGTGAAGTTGTGAAATTTTCCAATATGGACAATAAAAATATGATGACCAATTATAGAGTATTCTCCATAATGTAATTTCTTTAAATCTATTCCAAATTAGATCCACAATTATGAAGTTGAGGAGGAGTATTTTCCTTGAGGGGGATAAAAATGAATAAGATTCCCGAATTCTTATTTATATTAGTATAAAATATAAATATTCTGGAAATTGGTTGAAGATCAATTATTTTGAAAATGTATGTACCTATTAAATCTCCCATCTGTGGTTATCAAAAATAAAAATCTTTTTACCAAGTTGGCGAAATTTAATTATTCAATGACATTTGAAGAATGTAAGATTCTGACGGTCACTAATCGTTGAAAGGGAATAATCCTTGAAGAATAGTATACAAGTTTTCATTTCATAAGGTATCACAATCAGTTAGTAATGGATAATTTTTTGTCAAAAAAAAATTTCCTTGTTTTGTACATCGAGAAAAGCTCAAGTGGACTTTGAGTGAAATGATGGATGGAACATTACTTAATTTTGGAATGATACCATTTATCCCATAACCGTTGTCTTTATTATATATAAGGGGAATAGAAAGTGAAATTAATGTTTGAAAAGTAAATGGGATTGAGAATATAATGATCCATCTTTTGAATCATTCAATTGGAATGAACGTTTAGGGTCTTTCCAACAAATATGAGGGGGAGAATGTTGTGCCCGATTTGTGTATGGATTTTATTAGATGTTAACTGATTTCCATTGGTTGTCAATAGTGATCAATGAGATATGAAGAACTCACTATTTTCAATATGATGAATTATTTACATGGTTAATAGAGAAATAATTAAGTCCTAAAGTCTTGATTTTCCAAGAAAACCTATGAATTTATTAAAGTCTTTGAGTTTCATCATGGTTCCTGGAATATTCTTACAGATTTATTTGGTAACATTGGATTTAATGGTTGAATAATTCTCTTAGTTAATATGATGATGATTTTCTGATGTTTATTTCAAAAACATCATTAGTTGTTTAGAGAACATGCGATGTAAGACTTTTGATGGAAAGGGAGAGAAAAGGTGCTTCCAATCAAATTCTATTTTGATTGGAAAGAACAATGGTTTTGGAATACCAGAATGTTACAATAATTTCCTTGAAAAAACTGATGATGAAAATGGTAATCGATCAAAGGTTATATATCACAATAGAAGGAGTTATTGATGAAATAAAATGATTGTGAATCATCATGGTTGGTGTTTCCGAAGTATGTTTTTAATGTGGCACCATTTTTCTGTGTTTGGAAATTTTTTGGGTCCAAAAATTGGAGAATAGGAAAAAGTGTTTTTAGAAAAGGATGTTACGCACAGGTGTTAATGGGATTTGGAATGTTCCAAACACGGAATATTTAAAAACCAGTACATGAAAACATGGAAAAGTAAACAAGGTCATGCAAGTTATGGAGTTTCAACACAAGGTGAGCTTGTGAGAATGGACTTTCATTAATGTACTTTCAGTCTCGGGGAAAAGTTGTGCGACCTATGCACATTGTTAAAAAAATGCCTATAAATATGTTTCTACCCTCCAAATTCAATAAATTATCATGAATTATAGGAAATTAGAGCTTCTGATCGTGAAATTATTGAGTTCTAAACAAGTACCGAGTTTCTCATAATTAGTGAGTGCGACATAAGAAGTGAGTGATTTAAAAGTAGGTAGTTTCATGAATTATGGTTATTGATTGCAAGTAGTGAGTTGCAGGAAAGAAGTGAGTTGTGCATAATATTTGCATGCTAGTAGAAATTGGTGCACAAGTTCATAGTTACGTATAAAAAAGGAGTGGTGCACAAGTTTGAGTTTCATTTAAGAATGAATTTCTGTGCAAGTAGTTTGTTTTCCGCAAGTTGGTTTTCCATGATGAAGGAAAACGTTGCACAAAAAGTAAAAGAGTTACATACTAGGAACTCAAAGGTTGCATAAAATATAAGATTGATGTATTTTAATAAGTATCATTATGTAATATAATAAGTTCTTACCATCTTCTAGGTAGGATAGTGAAGAAGAAAGGGAAATCAAGACACAACTACACAATTCCATATTATTCTATGTCAAAAAAGATGAAATATAGTGTCCAATATATGTTTAGTTATTCAGTACATATAAATTTTTAGGACTCTATGTTGATACAATATTTATTGAGTTAATAATCATAAAGGATTTTTGTGATTACAGCTAGTTGAAGAAGAAGATATCTCACTGAATTTGGGTTTTCAATGAAAAATAATGATAAAAATAACAAAAGAATATCTTCTGAGCAAATTCATATATTCTGATTGTAATTTGTTTCAAAAAATATCTATTCGTTATGTATCCATAAAATATTTATATTATTTTGAATGATAGATGAGGAATATTTTTTTAGTTATTAGGTATTCTACTAGGAATAAAATAGAATATTTTATTGCATGCTACTGTGAATGTAACAAAGTGAAGAAGAAAGATGTTTAAGAACAAAAACTATGACATCAAATATGACTCAACTGGTGAAGGAAATTCATAATGTCAAAAAATCCACATTAGTAAGGAGAAAACTATCTTAGGAGGAATTATAGAGATCCCACAAAGTGTTGTAGAACATTCATAATTGGATGGTTTTCAAAGTTCTTTGCTAGTGTAAGGGTATATTCTACTTGTTTTAACCACACAAAAGGATTGTTTTCATTGGTTGTTCCATCAGTATTATTTCTGACCATGCCAAGGATGTAGCACTTCTTTTTATGTGCTAAACCTTGTGAAAATAACATGTGCTATCTTTACTGCTTTCATATACTTTGAGGTAGTATGGAAAATATAATACAAGAATCTAGATCCTAATAGGTCAAAGAGGTATAGGAATAAAAATTTTCAACTGGATTAAAAGGTCCCCGACACTCATTCACCTCCCTCTCAATGTTATGAATATCCTAAACTAGTTCTTACAAATTGTATCTTCCTTAAACATATTTCATATATCTTAGGTAGACATGATTTATTTCCAGGAATCTCATGCCCTCCAAGCATATGAATATTCTATAATAATTCGAATGGATAATAGTAGGTGATCCGCCTTGGGAAGTGGATCATGTTCTAGACACTGAAATTGATTTTTTGGTACATTAGATGCCATGGAACCCTCTAGGGGTATGTGATTCTGAGACCCCCATTTTGATGATAGGATTCCTAAAACATAGTTGAGGTAGGGGGAAACATAATCTGCACCCATGAAGGAATTAAGTTCATCTTATTCATCATTATTTACATTAGACCTTACTATCGAAAACACTCGAAGAGAATATTTATGCTTGTTTTTCCCGGAATGGATGGATCCATTATGCAAACAATGATATGAGTCTTCCCCCTTAGTATCATCATCATAAGAGTTAGCAGAAGGTTCCAAAAAGTAGCCATATTTGGTCAATGAAACCTCCATCTCTTGAAAAAATCACCACTGAGAACGATCTATAGGGGTAATCCTTAGATAATCCCATTTCATCTAGGATGTTGGGAATGTTTCATCAGGAGGGATGGTTGCTTGACCATCATAAGTAGGGACTACAACATAGGGGGTTGAACCCTAAGCTCTCAAAACCTTCAATGGGGGGTTATACATGAGGTATTTCCATGGAATATTTCAGGCCTAGAATCCTCCACTATTTGATTTTGTTTCCCTCTGGCCTTAAGGACATTTTGGTGCTTGAAAACATGAACTGTGTGTGGTGGTTTATCATTTTGGTACAATTAGTTTTATACTTCAACATTGTATTTGGTGAGTGTAGGCTCAAAATCCATGGAAGGTGGAAGACCAATCAGACATCAGGTGACTATCTGAGTGACATAAACAAGATATTCTGAGATATCATCATGTATTTATCTTGACATGAACTATTGATAGATGATGGAAACCCAATATGTACACAGTTGTACAAACGTGTGAATATATATGGTGCATACCCCTTTCATATATGTTTTCCATCAATACTATCCACCAAGATCCCTTCCCTTAAATAAATAAGATGTCCTCTTCTAGTGAGTTCCCTTGATCCATCATTTAACAAGGTTCCCAAAGGGGAAATGTAAGGATTATATGTAAACTGATCATGATAGATGATCAGATCCATTATTTACTGCTTAAACTAGCCAGAAGGCATTACCCCACTTATGCTTTGGAGGTATGGTAAGATGGTAGCTTATTGGATCTATTGATTGTTGATATATCTATGGAATACAATATGGGATGGTACCCAAACCCAAATAACCTGGAAAGGGCCCAACATCTGGTATGGAGGCCTCCCATCACTAATTAATCCCAAAAGTGGTAAATATTTTCTATCATTGGTACAATATGGTTAATAAACCTGACAGTGGCCAATTTAGTCGCCATCATAAAATTCAGGACTCTAACAGCAGTCACATAATCAATCATTGGAAAAATGTCTCTCAAAAACATGGAAAAAAAAGATGACGATTGAAATAGCCAATAATCATAAGGGTTGATCTTCCATCCCCACTCATTGAACCGACCTTCTTTAATAATTGGATAGTAGGTTCCTATAGTATTTTGAGTCTCAATGTTTTTGAAATTCCTTAGCCTCTATGTGCAGGTCTCTTGGACCCTAAGCATAGTGAGGGAATTGATCTAATTGGAAAATGGTATGACCTTCATCATATGAAGGCCACCCTTCAAAATATCCTTTCCCTTATCATTAAGTTCATTTCCATGGTGAGGGGTCGTCTCTGCATTATACCAGGATAAAAGTGGTCGTATAAACTTATCATACATATCACCTATAATGGTCACCCATAAAACTGTACAAACTCCCTTAAGGTTGATCAAAACCTCCACATGTATAAAATGGAAGGTTTTGGTGTTTGGGATCCACCTGCTATGTTGCTACAAGAACATATTTTGTTTTTATTGATAATAGTTTTGAAATTAATTGATCACCTCATATATACCCACATCCTTTATCCATTTCTTAAATTACTCACAAATCCGAAAGAACCAGAAGGCCACCCCAATTCAAGACGAATGACCCCCGAAGGCAGCGACCCCATTTTTATGACAACTGTAGTTTCTCATTTTTTGTGGCCTTCTGCGTGATGCTATGATAGCTATGTACTTTGTCATCTAGTCCCCACATGATTTCATCTAGTGACCCAATAGTATAGTTCAAAAGGTACTAGACAAGACGGATTTTTTGGATAAATTTCCCCTCACTAAAATATTTTCACCCTGAATATTGATATTTTTGATTATCTAAACGGAATGTTGATTTGTTGTTTGCATTTCCTAAATCACAACAATAGAGGGTAAGCCAAATCCAAAAACTGGAAGGCTGTTTAAGACTAGATACACTCTTTTACCCACACAAAGGACTCCCTCTAGGAGAGGGTGGAGTGTTTTAATGATAGTGTTAGTGTTTTTCTCAATAAAATTGACTATATAATTACTCCATTCAATAGTAGTAGAGATAGGATGAGTATCAACAAAAGTGTCACCTGAGGGCTCTATCATATTTTCAGCATCAAAATCTAGAAGAAGTAGAATTAATTTTTGTAATTATAGAGAATTATAATTCAAGTGAAGCATAACTTCATGAAGAACTAACTCATGAACTATCAATTCATGAAGCACTGGCCCAAGAACTATCAGTTCATGAAGCACTGGACCAAGAACCATCGGTTTACTAAATTCTCACTCATTGAGAATAGTACTAAATATCATTTGTTAGAAAAGTGTTGTCCAGCAAAGCATCATTACATGGGATGCTACAACATGTAGTATATAGTCACTTTTTAAGAAATCAAATATTACCATCCATGGATAATGGTGTTTGGGTCGTGGGTGAAATATGTTCAGTTCTCAAAGAGGGAATCCATAAAGTTGATGCAATATAGAAGCAGTAGGAAATTCAAACGGTGCTTAGTTATCATTTCACTAAGAAATATAATATATGATGATTCATATATCCCCTATTTATATATGTGGTATACTCTTTTAGATCCATATAATTACCGTAAACCAGTTCAAAATAGTACCAATTTATATATTGAAATATGCACCTCTTCTTCACGATTAGAATCCATTCTGATGGGGGGAATTTTTTGGGACCAAAAAACAATGCATATAGTAATAATAGAATTACTTAAAACATAGAAAAGTGTGGTAATAAACCTGGAATAATGTTGAAGAATAATTTTTAAATGGGTAATTATACAAAGGATATATCGATCCGAGAAAAAAGTACATCGTAGACAACCGTTCCTCATAGAAATTGACCGCTTCGTAAGGCACAACATGAACTAAATCGTTTATGGGAAGAGACAATACCACCAAAACCCAATAATGACATGATGTCCTTTGTGATAATAGGTGAATAATTTTCCCCCCGTAAATGACCATCCTTACAAACTTAATAATTTATAGGACAGGGTTGTACTACCGGCACCCACAAATGAAGAAAAGTCATTTGCAGGGCCTAGAGGTGATTTCCATCCCTGTGAATGTCTGATCCCTAATGAATAACTTTTTCATAGTCTGTAGAATCCTCCTTTGGCTCTGGTAAATGAATCCCCATAGCCCATTGAGGATGAACAACCATGTTGGTATCAGGTCCCTCTACTCTTTTGTAAAAAGTTCCCAAGGGTGGCTGAAATAGAAGACCAAACTAAAGAGAGCCTAAGGGGATGAGCGAAGAGTAGAAAAAATTCCCCTCCATATATTTCCAACAAGTAAATATCCACTGCTTATTATAAAGGAGTAAATACTAAATAATCTATCCGCATGTGAACTCAAAAACCACTTTTAATAAACAATTCCATGAGTCATAAACGGATGAACCCTTTGAGGAACAGTACCCACATAGTAAAATTATATGAAGGAGGAACATTTACCCATATATAAAAATTATAAAGAGGTGTAAAATGTACCTGCATATAAATAGACTATACAAGAAGACACTTGTCCTGTGTATCTACATGCTACGTGGGTATAACCTAGGTATGCGTAAAATAACACTATCTGTATAATAGCCTCACCCGCACATCAACATGATACATAGAGGGATCCCCATCCCACCTAAGAACCTTCTACATATAATGGGACATCATTGGGAGTTATAATATCAACCACCAATCACTCCCTTCCTTCATATCATTAAGCCACATATTGTCCCCTCAATGAACCTGTCTAACAACATCTGGACAAGGCCTATTTAAAGCCACATTTCATGAGTGATGTAATAACTAGTCACACTAGTGTTTCCACTAGAGTCTAAATACCCATGGTGAGAGGAGTCAAATGTTTATCCTATGTAATAAGTAGGACCATTGGAATTTCTTCAGGTCAACATTCTCATGGTAATGAGGGTTCTGAACTTTGTTTCTAAAATGAACCACCATGTTTCGGGAAGAGAGGGTAGGGATCACACATTATTTTACCTTCAAAATGAAATAATATCCTCTCCCAAGAACAAATTTTAGGGAATACCTCATAAATTAAGCCCTAATAACTTCTTACAGGAGGAAGAACTCTTGATCATATTCACCTTATATAAGGCTGTATCCAGATAGATCATTGAATGTGACATTCTATGTTACCATAATGAAAGAGGGAATGGGCACACTCAAAATCCCTCTTCATATCCCATTGGGAATCATTGTTCATCAAAAAACTGACAAAGTGGATCGTGTGATCTTCAGATATAATGCGTCATCTTTTTTTCACACTAAGAATTAATTAAGTAGCCTTATAAGATTGTAGAGATAATGATATGTGCATGATCCCAAACTTTCCAATGGTCCACTTCCAGGCGTAACCCCCAACCATATGTTCCATGGGACTCCCTTGCTGTGTAAGTCATAAAACCATTCATCAACCTTTAGAGGGCCATATTCCCGCTGAAGCATCAGGAGATGTGCCTCATGTTTGTTGTAAGACCCAATAATTCCCCATTAAATGGGAAGTTTCTATGTGTATTACCCAACCAAATATGGCTTCTACTCAGTGTAATCCCCAATAGACGAGACTATGTGGTCTTTGATACACAAATAATTCGGATACATAGGAAATCTCACTGAGGTCCAAACCCAACGCCCAAATCCACTTTAATATACTCTAGGACACATTCCAAATAGGGACCTATCCAATTGAGAGACCACAACTCTTCTGGGTCCCTCATTCCTCCCCAACATAAGCCTCATACAAAAATTTGATGAGTAACATTGCATTAAGAAATCCATTCAACATGTCATTAAACTGCATGGTTTATTCCCCATTGCATGTTCATAAAAGATGATTTTTCATTTCATGTGGAAACAAGATATGTGGTTTATGATTACACTAACAATGATACATAAGAAGTCAATATTATGGGTTCAATACTAACATCAAAACAATGTTCATCTCCCTAGATGACAGAAAACTCTATATTGAATTACCACATGGCTTGAGACAAGCATTATCCAAATAAATAACTGATGAATATGTGATCACTATAGAAAAATGGTAAAATTGATGGAGAACCCTGTATACATATATATACTTCTATGGAGGAGAACCATGGATTCCTAAAAATGATTCCAAACCCATGAATATTTTTGATTGATCATTACCTTGGGGTAATATGAATTATACCCACATGGTAATAATCAAAGGATTCATGAACATATAATAAATATATAAGAGAGTCCAATAATATAATATAGTTTCCCCAAAATGGAGTGATGATCCAGAAATCCCATCCTCTCGACCAATGTAAGTTCTTAACTTTCTTTGGCCAAGTTACCCAGTGAATAACTACCTTTAGAAAATAGGACCATGAGTCTTCATGGATATGAGATTCATTGGGAGTTTCAATCTCCATGAACAAAACCCATTGGAGACCATTTGAAGATATTGTACCTGACATTAGTGATTGTGCAATTTTTGACCACTAAAATCAACCACAAGTAAAAACAAATCATTAGTAAAAAATAGACGTCCAAGAACATGATGGGTTTCATAATAATGAATAATTTAGAGTAATTCTGACCTAGAAATACATTATTTTTATATATAGGTATAATAACATGACATATTCAATACTTTTACAATTTCTTAAAAAATACGTCACTAAAAAAACTAGTAATCAACTCTAGCCTTTGAAATTCATTTCGAAACATCCTTATCAACTTTCAATTATATTAGACCACTTGAATTAGTTTTATAAAATTTATCAACCCTTTACAAAAGTCTATAATATAAATTCTATTTTATTTATAGTATAAATTTAATCTTTTTAAAATTTATTCAAATTCAATTAATCCTTCCATGATATTTAACAATAGATGATACAAATATTATATCCTTAAATTAGAGACATTATAATCCATCATACGTTTCTTACTTCTAAATGAATTAAGGTATTCATGCATGTTAAACATAAGGATGGTTTATTGAAACTCAACTAAGAATTATTCTTATGTAACCATACCCAACTTTTCAATAACTCAATAGTTCTTCAAAAATATTTAATGTAACTTCATATTGACATATATTTGAGTAGGATCTATATTCCACATAATTCACTAGATTTATTTAACATGGTGCATAAAATCTACACATGAAATATCAAGTAGAAGAATTACCAAACATCAATTATCTTTTTTAAACTTCAACAAATATATTACCTTCATAATATAATGATTATTTGTAGATTCTCACGTAAACATTTCCTATTTATTGATAGACATCCTTTTACATGGTACAAAGTATATAGGGAACTCCAATATATAATATCTAGGGTTTGGTTTTCAAAACACCAAACATTGTACATGTGTCGTGGATAATTTAATATTATTCACATCTCATATTCTTTCGTACTTCAGAATTCTTGTAATATTTTCTTCTCAAATTATTTATAAATTGATTATTATTAAAGAAAAATAAAAAATAACACCTATGGGTTTGATAAAAACACCTTAAAAACCTATTCTATAATATATATACCTTTTAATAATATAGTATTATATCTCTCCATTTTTCAATGAACCCAAAGAGGGATTCCTTGAAGATATATAGAAGATATGTAGTAACTCACTCAATTAAAACATGTATGATAACACCTTATGGGAGTGGGGGTCCCCTAAAAAATCCACTATGTTGGATAGATATGGTTGAAATATCTGTGACAAGCAATTCCTCTCAAATACTTCTTATGTGAGCTACTTTTTCATTATGTACATTATTTGTCTTTGAAATGATACATTTTCCAACATCTCCAAAAAGGATTAATTTTCTTTTCAGGGAATTAATATTTAATCTCAATACACTTTTCCTTTAATAATGGTCTTTTTTTCTAATATTTGAATTAAAAATGGAGTTTTTAATGAAGTGATTATTGTTTTTTATTTTTTTTTCAACACCAAGAGAGGTATTTCATGTTTCTGATATATTTCATGATTTTTCGGAGATATATTTGATATTGATGCAGATCGATGGAGTGACATTAAATAAATTATGCAAGTGATTGAAGTATTCCATAATTTATGGATCCTATATCATGACTTTCTGGAATGAATGTTTTACTTTTCATCATATCAAATTACATTGAATCCCAATATACGTCTTTTTGGATCATATGGGTTGGGATGATAATATGATATTAACAATAATAATAATATTTATAACTAAGAAATCATCATCACAATATTATAGTGTAAGTATTTGGTTTCTCAAATCATATGAATTTTAAATTCAGCATGAATTCACCGATCATGTGAATTTTTTTACTTTGAGAAGGTTTTGATCAATATTTTTGAATTAAAATCTATGTTCTTAGAATTCAAATATTATAAGGAAATTAATTTAGATGAATCTGATGATATTATTCATGGATTTAAGTATCATTATTTATTAAATAGATCATGATCCAATATATTTAGTTTTAAATCATCAACATAGATGTGATTCATAGAGTTTGAATAAGTTTAAATAAAAACTAAACATATTATGTATGAGTTGTTATATACCATAATAAAATTCTATTGGTCATTAGGATTATCATGGAAGAGTTATGAAGTGAAAGAAATTTTGGCTGTGAGATATGAAATGTTAAAAGAGAAATAAAACAACATCATTATAAATGTCATGGTTATTATTTGATAAGAAAAAGAGCATAGAGTAAGCCAAAGTCTATTTTTGTTAACTATTCTAAAATGGGAGAAGATCAAAATGGTGTGCTTCATGTTGTTGTCTATGTCATGATAGAGGTATTATTCCATGCTAATGTATTATTTTAAAGAGTATAAATATCTAATTTCATTGGAAAATATTTTCAAAATATTTTTGATGGAAAACTTAATATAAAGTAGGGTATAGGTGGAAATGTGATTTAGAAAAGTAGTTAATGAAAGAAAAAATATTATGAGATCTTTGTGGATGAATTTAATCTTAACTGAAAGAGAAAATCATGGAGCATCATATTCTATGATTTTTTCAATGACGATTCTATAATTATGAGCTGGAGTTGATATATACTAATTTAATTTTATTCTAGGAGTTTTGAAAATGATGGATATTATAATATTTCTAAGATATAGAAAAATAATAAAATATTTTGAAATACAATAGATTAAAAAATTGAGATATGTTTAAGAAATTCCACAACCCAATTTAATGAACTGATTATTTAAAATTCCATGAAACTATATGTTTCAAATAGCAGATCAATATTTATTTTTTAAATTAGTGATAATATTATTTTATCTAATTTAAATTATTGAAGGGATGATAATCTATAGTTATTGTGAAACTAGATTCTCATGATATATTTAGTAATTTTTCTAGTCATTTTTTAACCCATAGGAAAATTTATAAATTCCATGAGTACATAGATAAAAAAGATTCATGATGATAATTGGTCTAACAGCTTTATTTAATCATTAAATTGAATCAAAAATATGTAACTTTTCAGGAGTCAATAATGGAAAAGAATAAAATACCACACTATGTTTGAACCTATTAAAAACTTATTATGCATTTTCTTGTTTAATTTTCATTTAAAATGGGTGGGTATAAGTGAATACCTTGAGTGAATCATGTGTTAACCAGTAGTTTATGTTAATTTGTAATAGAAATTAATTCTAAAATAAAAACATTGCTTATTCATCACCCCTTCTTAGTGGTGCATCGATTCTTAGAAAATTTCAAATGGTATCATAGTTATAAAGTTCCCTGTATTTTATACCTAATAATTTTTTAATGGTTAATATAAATTCAGTTAATAAAAGATGTTTTTAAAAAATCAATGTAATGAACTTCCATGTATGGAGGAATATAATGATTCTATTTATTTTATCAATTTTCCTTGAAATTTAATATAAATTCTCAATATGTTGTATATAAATTCTCAATATGTTTCCCACAATTTGAAATAAATGACCAAATTAGTTTTACTAAAAAGTGAAATTAAGAGACTGATGGGAAGGTAAGAAATGTAATTCTAGGGTCTTTAGTTGGGAAATTACCTTCTAAGGTGATGGTCTTGAAAACTAAAAATATAATATGAGATAATATTCAGGGAATAAATAATAGAAATATTAATGTCGAAGAATCAATGATTAAAATAAAAAGTAGTATATTTAAATACAAAAATATAGGTAATGATGAAACATTATTCCCTTATTTATAAGGGTGAAATAAATTTTTAGTACCATCATGGTATATAGGGATAAGCTGTATGCATCTACCATTTTAAAAAAGTTTATGAAGAACATTTCAATCAATAATTTTGCTAATACTTATTCTATATTAATAGAGATGATATTTCCCTTAACGAGCTTTATTATATTCTCATTACATATGACATTTGAAAGACTACAACATTTAAAAACCATTCCCATAAAGAAATTTATTTTAAGACCTTGAGGATGATGGAGATCAAGGATAAAGAACATGATGAAAAAGTGACTCTTATGGTGAAGATTATGATGAATAAAAAATAATCATGTCACTTATCAAAAGAAACTTCATTAAATGAACGGGAAATTATAAAGGTAAACTCCAATATAAATGTTTCAGCTATGGATAAATTGTACACTTTTTGATTAATTTTCCAAGGAAGAAAAGTGCAAAACATGACATTGTGGATGAGATGACTCAAAATAATAAATGAGGAAATAATAAAAAACTAATCATAAGAATTAGTTGAGAACTAGAATATGTTTTTAATAAGGAAATAAAAAAAATCTATCAATTATTGGGTATTAGGAAAATTCATCTTCTAGTTTCATGATGAATGAAAAAGTTGACAAAAAGTCAAAAAATTTATGCCACATATAATGAAACATGATGAATCATCTAATAGAAAAGGTGAATAAGATGGAATTTTCTAAATGAAACATATACATAAATCTAAACTAGATTCATGTTGATAGAATCATACACATATCAAGAGAGAACTAAAACTCTCATAGAAGAAAAATTAATGGAAAGATGAAGCTTATGATGGATTTTCTATAATGGAACCTTCAGTCATTGAAGATAGTAAAATATTAAGTAAAAATTTGAGGAAAGTGATAATACAATGATGTAAAGAAAGGGGAAACTCATGTTAAAAGATAAATAGCTTTCCAAGTATCAATATAAAGGCCTCAAAATGAAAATGAATGGAAGAATAAGAGATGTAATATTCTAACCATTTTGGAGATGTATCATATTCTATTTCAAGTATTCAATTTCCTTTGTTTTGATTATACATTTTTTGGGTCAAACTTTGGGGATTTTTCTCATAAATTTATAGAATTATTTGAATCCCATGGGGCTACGAATAATTGTCCCACAATTAGGGGAATCCTTGATGTTTTCCTGTAGAAACCATGCACTGATTTATGATCCAAATTACGTGGGTTACACATTTTACCAAATTCATGCGGCCACCCTCTCCAAAATATGAACTCAAAGACATTGGGAGTTTTAATATTTGGAACATGTTTTGAAAAACCATTCACCCACCTATGTGTAACTATGAACCCCATAGAGTTTGGTAACACTATTAGGGTGCCAAGTTTGTAAAATAGTGCAACCCACCCCAGAAACAAGACACATGAGAATTTTAAACACTAAAAATCTAATTAAAATTTCCCAAACCCCAATTTTATATCCATAAATATCCTTCCATAACCTAACATGAATTAAATTACTTCTAGAAGCTCTCGAGAGTGGATTACAAGGCTTCTCAATCCTCCTCTAGCGTGTATCAAACATCAAATGGAAGAAATGAAACCACATAAAATATAAAATATCTAATTGTTTAGATATATATATATCTCCCATCATTGTATAATATTTGAGAGGGTTAATGTTTCCTCATTTTTTAATGTTTTTGATATTGTTTTTATGGATTTTTTATCATTGGATATTTGTCCACGGTTTCGATCCATGATCTCCTCTATCTTTGTGAATTTGACTATTCTACGTCACATTGAGGGTTACAGTTTGGTTACAACTCATCAATGATCATGAGGTTGGTTGTCTAATTGTTTATTCCAATATACTAGATCATGAATTAGTGTTTTTATCTAAAGTGATGGGTTTCCACATTGTAATCTATAATTTTATATTTCAAAAAATGAATTGATTCCCTTGTGGTTGGGATACCATTCATGGATCCCAATGGAACCATCAGAGATTTGAGATAGTGATTTATTGAAACCCATGGGGTGTTCCAATACACTTTAAATAGTGATTTATGAATTTTAAAAAGGAGAATAAAGGGTTAATGTAATAGAACTATGTTTTTATTTCGTGGTTGGTGATGGGTTTTAAATGGATTATTTTCTTAACTTTGATGAGTTAATTAGATGTGAATAATTTTTGATAAATATATTAATGGTTAATTTTTTAAAATTTTACTTATGAATGATGTAAATAACTGTTGTTGTGACTGATGAATGAAATGGTGCAATGCGATGTGAATTATTGATAAGAATGTTAATGATGATGAACAGTTATGTGTATATGATATATGTGATATTTATGAAATATTGATCAATGAATTGTTGGTTAGGGACTGTTTCTCAAAGTACCCATGGTGTTTCGTCTAAATCTCTAGGTCCTTAATGGATTAATGTGAATAATGACTTGTGGGTCAGGGACTAATTCACCAAATGCCCATGGGGTTTTAGACTGATTCTCTAGGCCCATGATATATTGGCATCAGACTGATGTTCCATGTGTACGAGATAATGGTACATGAAATGATGATCTGGGGTACATATTTAAATTCAAATTATATTAATAATGATATTCCCTGAAATAAAAAATTGTGATATCCCTATGGTGTATGTAATAGACTATGTCATGGTCCAGAGTAGGTATGTTTGGTTTGGGTGTCACCGTGAACCTAAGGGGCAACGTGGTTGATTGAAGAATAACAATTAAGAATCAAATTTACTTTTTTCATCTATTATTTATTATTTATACATCTGTAGACACTATTATAGATCGAATATTTCTTTAGATTCTGTTGGTGGTGGTCCATTGAATTGTTCCCATATCCTAATTGTGTCACCTGATTGGTACATGAATAGACATCACATCATTAGGATAGGATAATAGAAATATCCCTATGTTAGATGGATAAGTTGGGATCTAGGATGGAGTATGGATAGGATAACCTTACATGATGTTTGGTCACTCTTGGGAGATGTCAGTTTGTAATTATTTTGTGTTTTCATTAGAAAATTGACACTTATATGGAATGACTTATTTACTATTTTGGTTTCTGTTAATTTTATATATTTTTTTGATTATCATGAGTTTTCAGTTCTTATTGGTTGTTATTTATTATCATTTGGATGTTGATATATATATATACTGATTTCCACTCTTTTCTACTTTGATAAAGGGGTCAGACTCACCCTGAATTACATATTAGAAACCCACTACTAGTTGTAATCCTTTGGTATACATGGATCCACACATAAGTTCACTTAATGATCCGGCTCAGAGGGCTGACACGTGGCACCTGGGTTAGGAAATAATAATTTGGAATCAATGGAGTTTTATTTTCTTGTTGGTTGTCTTATTATTTAAGAATGATAGACACACGACTATTATGATTTCTCCCTAGTCATGAGCTCAGTAATAAGAGTATCTTACCCATGTGTAGTGTAAAATCATGTACTATAGGAGGGATTGTTGTTTTTGGATGATTCTAATAAAGTTGGATGTCATTTAACCTGGGGTGATGCACTAATTGGGTAGAGTTATAAAATTATTATATTTCTCTCATGGATATGTATTTTATAAGATTTGAGTGTGCATGAATCATTCTAGGAAAACTGAAAATTATTTGGAATAAATCATATTAGTCACGTATAGAAAAGCATGTTATGAGTGGGTTATGGATGTTTAATTTTTTTCCTATTTTGAGAAATTAAAAAATATAGAGTTCTTAATGATGAATTAATAATGGATAAAAGATATTAAAATTGGAAATTCAAAATGGTTAAAAATATGTTTTTAATGGTAAAAATATGATATGAATGTTTTTACCATATGTTGGCCATGGACTATGTTAGGTTGGGTTGAGGGTTCATGATACTGCCTCAGTTTTGACTGTGGGGTGGTGTATAAAGGATGAATTATTAGATATTTATGTGTATCCATATTATGTAAATGTTTTAATGATGTGTTATGTGTCCTGATAAGTGTTTTTATTTTTTCATAGATATGCCTCCATGATAACAATTGTTGGGAGGATGACAAGATGACATTGATAGTAATGCTCCTTTAGAAAAGGGATAAGATGACACAATAGTACCAGGTGAAGGGGTGGGACATAAGTTCTTAGAAAACTTCACTATATTTACGTAGTTATTGAAGAGGGACACATGGAAGGCTATGTAGAATATTTCTTATCTAACATGGGTGTTCCAGTTGTATCACTCTATGACCTTCACTAGAGATGGTGGACATGACACAACTGGGTTCTAGATTTATTCTATCTAGATAGTTTATGAAAATTTGGAGACTCTTATAGAGAAGAGAGTTAAGAATTATTCTTATATGTTAGGAGTTCGAGGGAAGAGTTTTCGGGATATCCATTCTTGGGATTAGTAATTTGAGGGAGTGGTATAAATACACTTCTAGGAGAAGGTCCTAGATCACTTTTACCTCCAGACCATAAGATAAGAGAGGGATTTATAGTTTATAAAGATGACCTAGAGAAGCATGTTAGAGTGGGACTATGATGTTCACTTCATCAACTATCAATTCATTTTCCCAACACTAGTAGGGTATGATGAAAATATGTCAATATGTTTTCAATATGGACTTAAATGTGAGATTACATCATAGGTGTGCATCTTCGAATTTATAAGTTTTCAAAGGTTGAATATTAGACTCTGATTCCTAAAAGGAACATAAAAGAGGATTCTAGTATAGTATATATGTTTTCTTTGGGATGAACATGAGGCACATATTCTTAGGGTGGTATGTGTCACTATAAGAATGTTAGCCGGAGTACTTGAAAATAGAGTATACCTAGAGAAGGATCAATTATGCAGGGTGGTAGTCAAGTGATTTTCCATCAATGTAGTAGGCTGGGTCACTTTCATAATCAGTATACCAGACTACTGGTAGTGTTTTGAGATTGCGGAAATATTGGAAATCTATAGTGTTTCTATAGGAATCCATGCCTGTTGTATAGTTAAAGAGGAGATAGGCCAAAAAATAGAATGGGAATGGGGTATTTTACCCCACAATAGTCAAGCAGTTGGAGTTCAGATGTCCATTATAGTCATGTAAGAAGATGTGGTACTATAGGAAAAGAGGGACCATATCAATAAAGTAGCGAAACATATGGATCTCATATTGGATAATAGGGAAGAGGGATAAGATATCTGCATGCATTTCAACATGTAATTCTGGATAGAGAGGATGGACCATCCACATACAGATGTAGTACTATTATAGATTATACTCTTTCAAGCACTTCATTTGATACAATAGAGTCACATTATTTTATATCTTCTCAACTTGTGATTGGTTTTAGTCTAAAAGTGGAGCTTGATGTTTTGTTATGATGATAGATTTATCACTAGGTGTATGGTTGAAGGAAATCTGTTTATGCAAGGGATGTTCCCTCAAGTTTTGTGAGAACTATTTCCTTTGGGGTATTTAAATACTTTATATGTCAAATTTTGAATTGATTTTTTGAATGGATTGTCTAGTATCATACAAAGACCACATTTTTTTACCATAAAATAGTGATATTTTCATCTCAAAAGGGTAACACTTATGTATATCATGGAGAATGGGATATCCGGGTTGGCCATGAAAAGAAAGTTCATCAGCTACTGGGAGATATCACCACCTAGGATGTAAGTATTTTTTTAGATGAAGATGGTGTAATTAATGATTTATTTATAGTCATAGTGGATCACTTCCCCGATATGTTTCTTGGAGACTTCTCAGGGCTACCACCTATGAGAGATTTTGTTTTTATAATTGAACTCATGACAACTGCTAATATAGTTTATATTCCACCATACCAAATGGAACCAATAGAACTTTAATAGAAGAAGACTCCAATTGATGAATTTATGGATAAAGTATTTATTCATATGGTCATATTTCCTTGTGGTTCTTTGTTTTTTTTCTAATAATTTTGACATTATGTTGCATTTTTGTGATGATTACGAGTAGTTTATTTAGATAATGGTAAAGAACTGGTATCCTCTTCTATTTATCAATTACCTCCTTGAATATATGTGAGATGTAATGTGTTATATAAGATCAATTCGAGTTTAGGGTATCATTAGTCAAGAGTGAGACCATAAGATATACCACAAAAAACATTCTGAAGAAGGTATGAACTATATGAGATTGTTTTGATTCCATTTGGATTGAAAAATTCCCCTACATTTTTCATGTCCTTAATGAATAGAATACTCCACCCATATATGGAGTAACTAGTGGTTATTTTTTCGATAGCATCTTAGTGTACTATTAGACTCAGGAATATCATGCTAAACATATTGACATCATCCCGAACACACTAAGAGATCATATGAAATACACCAAGCTATAAAGTGTCAATTATTGATCAATAGGGTACATTTCATGGGTCAAATAATAATTGTGGAAGGTGTGTTAGTATAAAAATAGAATGGGAATTCAGTTTTTTCTTGATAGAAACCCATGATAATTTTTTATATCTAGATCATTTTGGGTTTGTCAGGATATTATCAAAGATTCATTTGAGTATTTTATTTTTTGTATGCACCACATTTAGTAATGAACAAGAAGGATATCAAATTTTAATTGTGTCGGTAATGTGATAATCCATTATAATAGTTAAGGATCATTTTTACAAAAAACACTAATTTTTATCCCACCTAACATAGGTGATGTGTATACCATGTTTTATGATGTATATGGGATTGAACATGGGGTAGTGTTCATGGGGTGTTACTTAGATGTGGAAAATGGATCTCGAATGATGAGAAAAACTGAATATAATTATCCTACACATGATCTCATGTTTTTTATGGTGGTTTATTCCTTTAAGTGTTGGAGGAAATAAATTTTGGGAAAAGTTTTATTGTGTATACTGATTAGAAAATATTAAATTATATCTTATTTTAATGATATTATAATCTATAGAAATAGAGACAAGATGAGTATATGTATTAATTTAAATTGTTCAACATTATATGCTTAAGAAGGTAAAGAATGTTTCTAACACATTGAGTAGGAAGACACATTATTCGGTAGTTTAGGTGTCTATTTCTGAGTGAAAGATGATGGATTCACTTACTGAGACTCATATTGAGGTTCAGGATGTCGAAGATCATGTGTTCATAATATCCTTACTAGTTGAGTCCAAACATCGAAATTAGACAAAAGAGTATCAATATTAGGATCTAGAGTGTTTTTACTAGAGGGAAATCCTTGGATGTGATGTGTCACCTTCCAAAAAACAAATAGATATGTATGAGATCATATATATATATTTTTGTGTCATTGTCTCCACATGTATGTGAGAAGAGTTGATGACTTAGTTTCTTAAATTGAAGGGGGTAGTGCACCTTTATTTGAACAAGATGTTCTATAATCTTTGGATAAATTATTGGTGGATGAGAATGAAAATGGACATTGCAGGTTTCATGACATGATGTTGCACCTATCAGCAGGCGAAGGATAAGAATCAGTGACTTGGTGATTTTTATATCCATTACACATTCCAAAATGGTGGTTTGATGACATTACCATAGACTTCATGTTATGTATTAGAAGTACGTCTCGAATGAATGGTTTTATATGGGGGATTGTTTAATGGTTAATTAATGTGGAATATTTCTTTCCAATCCTGAAAACATTCATGGTAGATCAGTTAAGTGAGATTTATGTTTGAGAGTTTGTATGTTTTTATAGAGTTCCATATATTAAAGTTTCAGATTACGATCTTTGTTTTAATTTTAGATTCTATTAAGGACTTTAGACGTCTCTTAGTATGTATGTGTTTTTGAGTTTGGATCTTGTCCCACAGGTAGACAAAAAATAAAATCATACTATTTAGGTGATAGTGGATATGTTGAGGGCATGAGTCCCGGATTTTGGTGGGTCATGGGAGATGCACTTAAATAAGGATGAGATTTCCTATAAAAGCATTTTTCATATGACTATTAAGATGGAACCATACAAGAAGCAATAGAGTAGGCCATTAAAATCACTATTGTGTTGGATGAAGGTGGGTGAGTCAGAGTTGTTAGGTCTGTGTCTCCTGATGGAGAAAATATAGTAGGTTTAGTATATTTAGAAATGTATGGATATTGCATAGATTTGAAATAAGTCTTATTATCATCCACATAATTGACCACAAGAGTTTACATTGGTAGATTGTGTATTCGTTCATGTTTTAGTAAGATTAGGTCACCAAAAAATTTGTAGGAAGGGAATGTTTGAGCCATGGTTTGTTGGACCATTTGAGACTGTGGAGAGAATCAATTTGGTGGACAACATATTGTCTCTTAAATATATGTATAATTATATGAATGTTGTTTTTCATGTTTCACAGCTTATATAATATAAAAAAATGATTCTCATGTGATTGATGTTGAGATTGAGGCCGATGCATCCTTAGAGGAAATCTGATTCATGTTGTGGATCATAGTGAGGAACAATTTGTGGGTAAATACCTTTCCACTAGTCTAAGTGATGTGAAAAAATAGTAATTTTTATGGGAAAAATAGTAAGGGAAAAATATAGGTATGGCGATTGGCCCAACATTTTTATCTTTGAAGCATGGCGATGATTGGGTGTGATGCTAGAGGATGATCTATTATAATGTGGGGAGGTTATAAGATCTCTACCTTTTCGAAGATATTTCATTTTCATTTTTAGTCATTCATATAACCTTGTTTTTGGTCATACATTGGTTTGGTATTTCACTAAGGGTTTTTTGGGTGACATTGGAGATTTTTTGGAAGCCCATGGGGCTGAAAGTTTTTCGTGCATGGTTGCACATGGGCCTTAGCCCGGTTAGTAAGGACTCTGCAAGTGCATTCGGGAGACTCGGGATAAAATCCATGTGGAGACATTATTTTCGGGTACTGTAGTATCACTGTAGCAGTATTTTAGCATATACTGTAGTGGGAACTGTACAGTACTGTAGCAGGCACTATAGCAGAAACTGTAGTAGGTACTGTTTAGCACTGTAGCAGCCAGGAATATGCCCCCGTTTGGGCCTTCGGGCCACCGATTTGGTCCCCAAGTTCTTTAAGGCCTTCAGGCCACCTAGGCCTTTGGGTCAGTAAGGCATTCAGGCCACCTCAAGTCCTTCAGGCCACCTTATGTGTAGATGAAAACCAGACGAACTAAGAGGAAGTAGCTCTACAAGGAGAATGGGCAAGGAGCTTTCACCACAGCAGAAGATAAAAAGATTGCATGAATAAGAGGGTATGGCACCTACCATCATGACAAGCTTGTACATGCACGAGGATGCCTAGCCGAACAGCCATGCGAAGGTAGAGAGCTGATTTCATGATGCAGATGCTGGGGAGGAGCAGTTCCAAGTAGTTAGTCTGGGTTGTATGTAATGTTTGAAGCCTATGGGCAAATAAATTCCCTTAAGGCCTACGGGCCATGAAATACTTATGCCTACAGGCCTTGTAAGGGTTCCACCTCACCCCATGAAATGTGGATTATCAAAATCAATAAAAAATGAAGGCCTTCGGGCCATTGGAGGTTAATGCATGGTTTGGGAAATCCATATAGTTTTCTTATGTAAATCGGTTACCCCATTTTAAGACATAAGAAGGGGGAATGATTTAACCAAAATGGGTGAAAAATCTCCCAAAAATTTTCACCCTAAAATATATGGGGTTTTAGTTTTTAGTGCATAGTTTTTAAAACTATTCATGCACCTATGATTAACCATGCACTACAAATAGTAGGGGCACACCGTTTTTCAAACCATGTGGCCCACCCAAGAAACCATAAGTACAAAAAATTAAACCACCAAAAATTTAATTGAAACTTATTGAACTCTCGATTCATATCCCTAATAATCAGTGATCGACTGAAAATGAATCCCATTACATTTGGAGGATCCGAAAATGATTCCAGGGCTACTCAAACCTTTTCTGATGTGGATCAAAGAGTTAGTGGAATAAATTAAACCATCTATTATATATAATATTTTCCCAATTAGATTCATATTTATCTATATCTCATCATTCTGTCCCCTTTTAGAGTGATAATTTTTTCTATGTTTCCAATTGTTTACATATAGTTTTCTATAGATCACGTTTCATTAGATATTGGTTCATATATTGGATCCAAGATCTCTTCTTCAATTGTGGATTTTTCCATTGTACATCACATTGAGGGTTATAGTTTTGTGAGTGTTCAAAAACAATCATGATGTTGGTGGTATAATTACTTATTCTTACAATATTGATCATTTTTTATGTTTATAGCTATGCCAGTTCATTTCCTTGATGGAAAATTTCATTCTAAATTTTATATAATTAATTGATTCACAAGGGATAGTGATACCCTTCACAGATCCCAGTGGACCTATCAGAGATTTGAGACTGGGCATAATGGAAACACTTGGGGTGATCCAATAGATTTTAAATAATGATTTTTGGATTATGAAAATGAGAATAATGGGTTAATGGAATTGAAAAAATCATTATTTTATGGTCGATAATGGGATTTAGGGGGATGATTTGTTTAACATTATTAAATTAACAAAATTTTAATAATTACTGATAAATGGATTAATAGTGAATTGTTTATGTTGTAACTTGTGAATGAAGTAAATCACCTTGGTTATGATTGATAAATGAAATGGTGAACCATTATTTGAATGATTGATAAGAAGGTTAATAATGTTAAACCTTGATGTGTGAATGATATATGTGATATTTTGGAATTATTGATCAATAAGTTGTGGGTTAGGGACCGATGTTCCAAATACCAATGGGGTTCAAGATTGATGCTCAAAGTCCCCAACGCATGTGTGTGAACAATGAGTTATGGGTCAGAGATTGATTCTCCAAATACCCTTGGGGTGTGAGACTGATTCTCTTGGCACATGAGATATTATCATTTGACCACTGTTCCATGTGTCAAAGGTAATTGTACCTGGAATATTTCTCTAGGGTACCAATTGAAATTTTAAATTAATTAAATAATGAAAAAACCATGAATGGATTAATTGTGATATCCATATAATGTATGGTACATAATCTACATTGGGAAAAAGGCGGAAAGATTTTTTTGAGTGTCACACTGATCATGGGGGCTTGTTTGGTTGATTAAAGAACATTAAATGCGAATCCAATTTAATGTTTTCATGTTTTCATTATTTTTTATAAAACATTATAAACCACTATAAACTAAATATTGGTGTTGATGTGATTGGTGATGGCCTACTGAGTTATAATCACACCCTTCCTAGGTTTCCTAATAGGTACCCAAATAGACTTCATGTTTTTTGGACATGATAAGATAATGAGCACTATGTTAGATGTATGAGTTGGGTTTCAGGATGGAATATGGATGAGGGAACTATACAAGATGTTAGGACTATATTCGGAGATGTCAGCAGGACATTATTTTTTAATTTTCGTATAAATGTGAACATTGTGTGGCATAACAGATTTACTATTTTGGGTTATGACCATTTTAAATATTTGGGATTTTCATGAGATTATATACTTTATTGGTTATTTTTTATTATCATTTTATAATATATATATATATATATATATATTTCCAAAATTTTGATACTTTTATAAAGTGGTTATATTCTCCCCCACATTATACATTAGAACCTCATTGGTAGTCTGTAGCCTCTAGGATACATGGAGAAATTCTTGAGGTCACATAAAAAACTTGATTAGGGAACCAATATGTGGCACCCAGGTCAGGACACCACATGAGAGTTGATTATAATAAATTTATAAAGATTATTTATAATTCAAATAAATTATCTGAAAATGTGAATTAAAAAATGTAGGTCAAATCCCTATACATCATGTCTTGTTGTAAATTTGTTTTACCAAATAATCCAGGATAAAATTCTAAATATTATAATGTATGGGTTAATAAGGGTGACTATAAACTCCCTCCTAAATGTTAGAAGGAGAATAAAAATTATATAAATCCCATTTCAATATGGAAAAAGTTGGAAACCTTAGTTTCATTTCAAATACATCAATATTATGGAAATAAATCTTATTATTATATATGAACTATATTTAGTCGGTATTACTAGTGTTGTGGTATTTTTTGTCACAATTCATTTTCATGCTATATAAATATGCCTCTACTAGGAATAAGGTTTGATGTAATTGGATGTTTTTTTGAGAATATGAGGAAGAATTCTCAAAATAAGTAAGTTTATATAACAAAAATAATTTAAATTCATTAAAACATAGTTCTTAATGTGTAAATTAAGATTGTGCATAATGTGAATAGAAGGGTCATAGATTTGAAGGTTTCATGACCATTTTTATAATAATCATTCGTGAAATTAAAATGGGAAATGAAAATTAACCTAGATCATAAAAAATATACTTTAGTACTAATATCACTTTGATGGAATGTAAAATGGAAAATCTATAGATCATGGAAAATTGTTGTTCTTTACACATTTAATGTGAACCAAAACTTCTCAAAAACATTATCGAACATGAAGGTGTATAATTGAATTTTCATAAATATTATCACTAGGAATTAAAGGTAATGGTTCATCTAAGAATGAATATAATAATCTCAACTACAATGATTCTCTTTATATGGAAGAGATTAATCATATATTTTTTAATTTATTCCCATTTCATGATAAATTGAATGAAGAATTATTAAAAAAATCTTGTTCCATAAATAATTATAAAGAAGGAAGTGTCAACCCAAGATACGAAAGTGCAAGTGGAAACTTGTTCCAAATTGGTGATCTAAAAAACACATTCTACTTGAGTGCCAAAGAAAGAAAAATTGTTTAATAGGATACATGGTAAACTTTAACCAGTAATTAAAAATATATTCTCAGTGAATAATATCATATCATAAATTTCCCAACCTAGAAGATAAAGAGAGGCAATTCGGGAAACCTACCAAAAATGGAAGATGGTTTAATCCATATACAAAAGAGTGGAGATACAATGAACAAGACTAGTTAAATTTATTATTTTAGATATGTATGGACCAATGAAGAATAATTATATGATAAGTGATTTTTTATTTTATTTTATTCTTTGATAATTTAACTTTAATGGATATATATTTGTTCATTAATGTTATGTATGAAGTTGTTAACTTATTCAAAATATAAAAAAGACCTGTTCAAAATGAGTTGGGATTGTACATATTAATTCTGAGATCTAATAATGGAAAAGAGTATCCAATTAATTGATCCGAAAATTATTTATAAAACAATGAAACAAAACATCAATTCAGGGATCCTTAAATTTGACAACACAATTTAATAACTAAAATAAAAATTGATGTATAATTTAAATGGGAGGAACAATTTTAGTCAAGAAAAAAATTTTAATGTTATTATAGAGAACATATATGCATTCTATCCATATCCAAAATATATGCCTAATGTGACATGAGTAAAAAACCTTAAGATATGTGGTTCCATTAAAATCATACTATTAAATAATTAATTTTTTTGAAGCCCATGTTTTATAAAAATAAAGGGCAATAGTTTGGGAAAAAATTAAGAAAATGATGATGTTGAAATTTTCATGGAATTCAATTTTGATGAGAGTTTCTAAAAATGTTAGAACAAAATTCTACCTAAATTCATTAATTACATGGATTTTATGATTAAAGATAACCATTCGATGATAAGAGGTTTTGTTTTTTTAGTACATGGTTTTTTAGGGAATAAATGAGAAAAAAATATAGTTTATTAATCAGTTAAATAATTATAAATTGTATATAAGTTTGATGATATTTCTTCATATAATACTTCTAATGGTGATGATATTAGTGATAATCCAAAAATTAGTATTCCAAGGATGATTAAATTGTTTTTATATTGAAAATATAATTAGTAAATACGAGGCACTATTTTAGACTTCAATAATGATGTAAGTTGAGAATAAAATTGTTTTCATTTCACAAGATAAATGAAAATTGGTTTTAGGCATATTTGAATACGAATAATTTATTTTTTATATTAATAAAGATATGGATTAAATAAAATACACTTTGACTCTTTTTCCAAGACTGGAAAATAAAAATGTCTTAGGAATAATTTGTGTTCTTAGAAACATACTCAACAGGAAAGAAGAATTGTCATAGAACAAATCTTAACTAGTTTACAAGTGATACTCTAATTATTTTGATTTATATTGTAGAAATAATATTTTCATGTAATTAGAAGTATATATGTGAATTATTTTCATTGAAAATTAAGCATTATTTTAAGATGCATTTATTGGGAGAGATTCATTACTAATAGAGACTAAAATTTAGACAAAGATCAAATTAAATTTCCATATGTTAAGAAATATATATATATGAGTTGTTGAAAACATTTTGAATGATGGATTCAAAGGAATTTTCCACTCTCATTATTATTGGTACTAAATTTTCCAAATATGTGGATGAAAAGAATTTTAATCGAACAGATTTTGAAGAATTATTAGTTGTATGTGCTACCTCACATCATCAAGACAAGACACTATATTTATAGTGAATATATGATCTATATTTCATTGTAATCTTGATGAATCTCATATAATGGAAGCTAAGTGGATTTTAAGATATGTCAAGTTAAAACTTGATATTGAATTTTCAAATATTTGTTGATCAAATTTACATCTATAGGGGTAGATAGATGTTGAATGTGAATGTTATTACACTGATATAAATTCCACATCTAGTGAAGCCTTCTGTCTTGGAATGATTTATCTGAGATAGAAAAACAAGAAGAAACCATTAATATATTTTATAATAGTTTAGGACAAGTACAACGTAGATAAAAATGCTTTTACATCGATGTAGTAGATATTATTGAAGCCAATAGATTAAGTTATAGTTGTTGAGAACCCATTATATATATATATATATTGTGACCATATATAAAGCATAGATCTCTCAAATAATCCTCTACAACAATACATATCCAATCATATTTACATTATATAAAATTTCATAAAATAAATAATGGAAACTGGAGATATAAATCATGATTATATTTTAAAAAATAATGAAATTTAATAAATTTTGAAGAAGGGAATTTCGAGTAATAGATTTAAAGAGCTTAGTCTGGAAGTTTGTGTTAATCTATACCGTCTTACATGAAGATTTGTGAAATGAACCTCAACCATCACTATTCATTATATTGTCCTAAAAAATGATGTAAATAGTGACAAAACACTTTAATAAGGGAGATATAATTCTTTTTGAAAGGAAATTGATATATACCTTTTCATTTGAAGTTATGTAGAATGATGAATGGTGGATTTTACTGAATGTGAGATTGGATTTATAAATTTATAGGGAGTTCATTTAAGTAACATGGATACAATTTATTATAATTGAGGGATTATATTATCTCAAAAACATAACCTTAAATAGTTTTTTGTTTCATGACTCATATCAAATGATAAATGATATGATTTGATGGCTCCCATGTCATTCGATTAGTTTTGAGACAAATTGATATTTCTTTCAATGAGTTGAATGGAATTGATAAAAAATAAAAAAAGGTATATTGAAATAACATTGGAGTTATTGATGATGTTATTACTCATTTCCATTTGTTTTCAACATGCTTGAGATGATCAAAATCTCTATTTCGAGGTTGCTATAATTTTCATGGATTTTTTGAGTAGTTTTTGAGATGGATGCTGATAGATGGGGTGATCATGAATATATTATGTAATATTTTTAATGGTTCCACAATTTTTTAAATATATTGTGTCGATTTTTGGATTAATCATATGAATATTTGTCATATATTATGAATTTGGGTCCCAATGTAATTCATAAAGGTAAGTATTTCTTTATTGCATGACTTAAGATGATCATAATCTTTCATTGAATGCCATATTTTTTGTCACATAAATTATTCCATTGTAGAAAATCATCATAACACTTTGGCTTCAATAATAAAAATAATTTGGTGAAGTTTACTTAAGGGAAATTTAATTTAAATAATTCAAATATTCTAGAAAAATAAATTTAGACAATTCTTTTGATTTTCTTCAAGTATTAATGTATAATGATCTATCAAATAGTTCGTGATCCTATTTTATGAATTTTAAATCAAAAAAATTAGATGTTTTTATTTGATATGGAATATGTTCCAATATAAATTTAAGCTAGTATGTTGAAATATTAGAAAACATAGTGAAATTATATTTTGTGATATTTTCACCATGGAACACTTATGATACAGAATAAATATTTTTTATGAAAAATGAAAATTTGTGAGAGAAAGAAAACTAAATCATTGAAAATTCCTTATGATTTTATTAGAAGTAAAAAAATATGTATCATATAGTTTTCAATTTATGTTAATAATTTTAAAATACTATCAGTCTATTGTGGGGAGCTCCACACTACAATCTGGATCACGACTACTAGATGATTCCATGTATGTGGATTATTCAGAAAAATTTAAAGTTGTGAGGTTAGTGAATAAGATTCTTATATCAGTTTTGATATAGAATTGAACGATAAGAATGGAATAAGTCGAAATGTTAGGTAGAAATGTTGTTGATGAAAGAAAAAATATTATGATGTCATAGAGCACACACATGATCTTAATTTAATGATCAAAACATAGAGGACTACATTGTGTAATTTTTTGGATGAAATATTTGTGAATAAAGATATATAATTGATTTCTCTTGATTGAATTTATTTTTGATTGTTTTGATAATGTTTAATATTAAGTTATATCTAAGAGAAGAGATTTTATAAAAAATATCTAAAAAGTGTATTATAAAAATATGAGATAATATTAATAGATACTAAAGGATGTTGTTCTAAAGTGATTATTATAACCTATTAAAGATCAATTATTCTGATGAATTGATTCATATTATTTGTTTCAAAGATTATAAGATCATATATTTCATCATTCAGTGTGAATATTATTCTATCTATATTTATGGATTTAGGGGAATTTCACCAATAATGGTTAAGCAATCAGATTCATAAGATATTTTTTTCATTTTTTGATCCCTATTAACCCATGAGACTCTATGTAAATGATAAAACAATGATTATGAATAAGGAATCATGAATAAAATAATCCTAACCAATTTTATTTGATCATAATGTACATTATAGAATCCGATAGTGGATGGAGTTCAAAAATAAAAGGTATAGGAATCTAAAATTAGGTCTAAAACTTGTAAAAACAACTGGTTCCCATTTTGGTTTACTTATGAATTTGAAATGAGTAAAAATGATACAATATATAGAGATGATCATGTACTAACTTTAAGTAGAGGTTTATATATAATCAAAATAAATTATAAATGACATCCACCTCTGATTCATCGCCCCATTCTCAGTGGTTCATTAGTTCATGTAAAATTTCAATATTAATTGCACTAAAATTGTCACACTTAGTAAGAATAGTATATTTCTCCACAACTATAAAATTTATAAGAAATTTCTTCACCTATTATTTTTTTATACTATCATTTGAAGATGTTATATATCCAGATTCCACAGGGCTCAATGAGATGGAATATTTCTTCTTTTACACCCAATAAATACAAAAATCTAAAAGATAAAAAGTAACGTTTGAGGTTCATTTTCAATTATTATCCGAACTAACCAAATAAGCATCCATCAATCACAATAAAATATTATATGATGTTTAACAGTAGAACAAACAAAAATCTACCATTCCATTGATATACTATATTATTCATTCCAATAATAGAAAGTGTATTTCTTTTGGACTAAATTGATATCTTCTGTATTAAAAAATACTAAAAACAACATCAGACCTTGCCACTATAAAGTAAAATTATATTCTAATGATTTACCTATAATCCATCACATCAAAATATTTTCCATTTTCATATATGGAAAACATCACCAGAGTAGAATATGATATTTTCATATCCATGGATAATAGAGATATTTCCTAAATCTTAATGTGTATATGATACGGGTTATCCTCTATATTAGTGTGTGATATAGATATATCATATGGTATGATATCCACAATGACAAGGAAAATCACATGACATGAATGGTCATTTTCATTTGATATGATATTGTGATATCATATAACATGTTACTTATGCTAATTCATAGTTCTGTTTTGGTTATATCTTTAGTTATTATTTTGTGTAGAATCATATTGTTTGATAGATATAAAACCCTATGATTTTTTATGTAATTAAAATGTAAAATATTAATACTTAGCTTATTGAGTGGCCCATTCTACTTAGTTTATGTTTTTGATAATTACTATTCCCTCACACATACCAATACCTATCATGTTATTTATAATTTATTTGTTATTTCACAATATAATTTTTCATTATATTAATCAGAATTGGAATTTAGATGTTTTTTGAATCATTATATTCCAACAAAATAATTTTTTTATTTATTAATAATTATTCTCAAGTTTATTCACCTTTCCACACTATCTGCTACAATTTAATTTATATTATTATTAATTGTAATTATTATTTTGTAACATATTTATATGATTTGTCATATTTTTTATAGGAAGAATATAGGATATTTTTAATGGAGAAAATTTTAAATCTAATCATGTACTATTAAATTTACTTTTTGGGTTTTTGGAAAATCATTAAAGTAATGAAAAATACATATGCTTCAAGTAGTAGGGTTTTACTTTTAATCATTTTAGAGGAAGTGATAATTTACATTAACCTCTTGGATTTCAATGAATATGGTAATGAAAGTTAACTTTATCCATTTTAGGTATATTATAGTTTTACCTTAATGTTTGTAATATTAATAAAATATATGTTTCTTACATACACAAGACAAATACTTTTACACGTTACATAATTGGAAATTTTTATAAGTATAAACCATTATGTATTAAGGATATTTATTTTTAAATATGGTTAAATTTAAAGGGAATTAATTTTATGAATATTAGTTAGTCACCATGAAGTTATGATTTATAAATCCCAAAATAGTTACGTGTTTTTGAGTATAAGACCTGATCAGACCGTGAGATGAAGAGCCACACTATGAGTAGAATTCCTCAAAAAGAATGTGATATATCTAGAGATGTTGGAATGTGGTGAAAAACATTTCATTGAGCATTTTGGTGTCCATGGTAGATTTGAAACAAGGAAATGATAAAAATTTAGATGTCAGAAAGAACATGTTGGGATTGCATGAACCCTCTGCAAAACATGGATACCCTTAAGAAATATTCCAAATACAACCATCCAATATAGAATATTCATCATTCCATGGAGAATTATTTATCATGTTTCATTATACATATCATTATTTATGATTATTATATTAATTGGGTGATATAAATAATTATTTGGTGGATATATTTTTTAATTTTAAATGATATGGATTATTCAAGGATATATTCCATGTGATTCCAAGATTAATTTCAAATTATCAAATAATAATTTTTATTGGATTTTTTATCGATGATTATTTTTTTTGAATTATTATCACCACATGATTTCAAGATGTTTTTAATATGTAGGAAACATCAACATGATGAGTATCATGTTAATTAATGAATAATTACTTTAGTTTTTGTTTAAAGGAAAATATATACCCCATAAATTTTTACTATATTATTTTATTTCTTTACAAATGAATACATTGGATAACTTGTTTCACATGAAACAATGAACAGAAATAAAATAATGATATTTTAAAATAAAATTATTAAATTTTAATGTTTGTTGATAGCCACCAAATGGGAATTGACAAATTCATAATGGAAGAAATACATGAATATGGGAATTATTTTCCCTACAAAAGAAAAGGATGAAGAAGGTGTCCAAGACTCTCAGGTCATATGAGCCTCTAAGAAAAACATGAACATGTGACCATCATAATGGTCATGCAATGTAACCATTCATAGAGCATAGACTATGGGAGATCCCAAAGAGCCCATTTGACAGGTCTTTCTACTCATATGAAAGCACAATTAACAATCAATCATCACGTGGTAGCAACCATACAGACTCCCCTAGGTGACAAGGGTTTCCAACTGGTGGACTCCCAACAAACCATCCAAAATTCCATAAAAAAATGTCAAAAATATTAGAATGGTGGGAGCCACTCATTGTCATAAAATTCAAGTGACACATCACCAGTGAGGAGAATGATCAACTTTTACAAAATTCAAGAAAAATCGTGAGATCCCCAACCTTCGTAAAATAAAAAAACAAAATAAAAAATTGAGGGTTTAGGGAGACTATTACAGTCATGAAAGACATGATACATGCCCCAAAAGATTTACAAGACACCACAAGACCCCCAAGACATGTTCTTCAGATCTCATGAAATCCCACTAGCATGACATACCTATCATGAGAAGTGCCATGGGTATGTAGATACGACCTTGGGCCCTCTTTGGCACCACAAGGTCAGATAGATGGATTTTTCTTGGAAGAGATCACACATCTCCACTAGATCTTGTTAGTTCATGCAATGAATCATTAAGAGGGAGAGTAATTTTTATTTAAAACACCCATAGAAACCTCGCGAGATACCTATCCTTGGTAAAACAGAAAAAGGAAATAAAGAGGAAAATGATAGGAGACTTTTGTGGTCATAAAACTCTCATGAAACCCACATTATTTTGAAAAAATGTCTCACATGACCCCTTAGAAATCCAACCTTATTTATCGAAGGCCCCCAGATAATCCATATTTATCTAAATGGAAATCCCATAAAGTTATCTATGATCACATGAAGGCCTTTCGATAAGCACCCTAATCTCACGAAGACTCGTTATCATGTTAACTAGAAAATATGAAGGTCCCTTGAAATGTCTATTTAAGAAATCAAGACCACATTAATTGGGTATAATCTAGTAAATTTTCATTTATGATATGGTCTTATGTTCAGTAAAATACATGAAATTCCCCCAGAGTGACCCAAGATAGGACCTTGAAAAGAGGCATGACGTCGAGGACCTCTACTGATTCCTACCTTGATTCACATGATTCACACCATGAAAATTAGCTTATAATCAGGGTGGAGAGGACTATAAATACCCCAACATAGTATAAAAAATGAACCACTATTATTTTTGGATGAAAAAACATTTGGATTCTCACACCAACTATAGATAGGATATCATGGAGTGACTAATCATGAAATCCGAAAACCTTTTCATCGGGTACGATCTAGTGAATAGTTGGAGGAATCATGAATCATGCATAAACACTTTTCATGGTCACTAATAGTTCACGTTATATACTTATGGAAGGACATGCGAAGAAAATGATGTATATATTCTATACCATGTGAGACATAAAATTTCATGACATTGAACATGTAACACCCCGACCCCAGAAGCCCAGAGTCTGTACATTATTACGTATCATTGGCATGATCACAAAAGTTCCTGTCTTGAAAGACCTATTAGTTTAGTAGGCCTGTAAATACTAGATACATTTATAAGGTTTACATTATATCATAAAATGGAAAACTACAACAACATTGTTTCCATAGACAACACTGAGATCCCATAGACTATCCCTGCAGGTTAGTCATAATATAGTTCTTCACATCCTGGAAAAAATAAATCATAAAAAGGGGTGAGCTCAGATGCTCAGTAAGGAAAACAACATAGAATATGCTTTCATAAATAAGCATAAATAGTGAAGGAAATGTATAAAACTAAAACAAAATCCTTTTAAACTTGAACATCAGCATAATACGGCAAATATAAAATCAAATAATTCCATTTAATTATTCACATGGATATTCTACTAGTCCAATAATCACATGCCATTTCAATATACCCTTTCATAATGATGGAATGCATAATTCCAGACTTTCATAACCGCATAGTCAAGGCCTTATGCCAAGTCTAAAAATAATATTTTTTTGAAGGCCTTATTTCAAGACACTAGTTAGTCCCATGATAACTACCAATACATCAAGGAGCTATAGTGGGCTCCACCCGTCACATACTAAGTCCAATGCATTCCTCATATGAAAAGATTTAAACATAACGTAAACATTCATATTGAAAATAGCATACGAAATGTCAATAATTTATCCATAAATCCGTTATGGTATGAAATAACACATCCACAATAAAACATATCACAAAACATTTAATACAATATGTATGTTTTGTATCATAATAAATCAACATAAAATAAGCTTAAAATCCATCAAAGGATGTTGACATATATGAAATCAAAACTTTTTTTAGAGAAATATCTCTTTCTTTTTTGAACTCATTTAAAAGTAATGTAATTATAAAAGAAACGAGTTATATTTGAAAATATTGTTATAAGATTATAAGGTAATCTTCGACGATGTTATAACGTCAGAAAATAGCCACACCCGCCGTATAAGTTATAAAAACATTCTTTCCTTAAATTTGTCAAAAATGTCAAAATGTATTTTGTTTGGAAAATGACTGAAAGATTCCTTTATAAACATATTATAAAAGTCAAACATGGTTATAAATTTCTTTGACCCCTAGTCTATAAAATAGTAAGACTATTTTGAAATACATGTTTAAGAAACATGGATGTGGATGATAAAGGGGTCCCAGTAGATAATTATGTATAAACAACCTCGGATAATGAAGAGATTGTAGAATTAACCCTTAATGTTCACTTTTACTTGGTAGAGGGTAGGTTGACCTCTTATATAATAGTGAAATAAGTTTTAATAAATTATAAAAAAATAATATACATCAATATGATATCATATATGATCTTTTAACATTTCTGTGTTAATAATATCTTAGTATTATCGTTATTTCGTGTGTTAACAGATTCTTTTTCCATTATATTATCTATTATGTGAGTCATATTTATTATGGATGGGATGTATTATATTCATATAAAGAATGATATTAAGAATTTAAACATTATTTTTAATCATAAAATGAAAATTAGAGTTGATTTGATACGATGGGGAATGAATCTCATCGCGTTCGTGGAGATGATAATCCGTATATACGCTCGAGCGACACAATCATTCTTTTGATATTAAAATAATGTATAATTGGATTTTATATCATATATAAAGAGTAATTATAATGTTATATTTATTTTTTAAATCAATTACACATCATTATTATACCCACCCAAATAATAATGTATTGAATAACAATTACACCATAACGTGGAGACGGCAAGCCGTACGTACGCACGTATGGTGACATGTCATTCAAAGGATAATTAAACAAATGAATAAGGTTGTAACATATTTAAAATAAAATCATAGTATATAAAATATACTATAGTTATTATTTTAGAATGGAAAAAACAATGAAAGAGGAAATAGAAGAAGAAAGGAACCTGAAAGAGGTGATGAAATATTTACATCTTTTTCAGGTTCTTCCTTTTGATTTGATCAAAAGGGATACATAGGTTGGCTTTATTACTAATGGAAGGAATCTAGGATGAAGGTAGGAACGTTTATAGTGTATTTGGGTAGGTTTAGGCCAATAAAATTGGCTTTGAAGGTGTGAATTAGAGAGAAGGTGAATTGGCCTTTTATAAGAGGGGTGGGGGCACCTTAGGAAAAGCTAGAAATATTATTTTATAATAAAATCATTTTCTGTTTCTAATGGATCCAAAATGAATTATTTAAAGTCTAAGGTGGATATGGGTCGAAAAAAACTCAACCAATAGGTTTTAGACAGGTTTGGGTAACTATATTAACTTTATCTTTTAGATTTAACTCGTAGTTAAATAGTGCGACATTTACCATGTCTCTTGGTATTTTCATATTATATGGTTAATAAACATAATATAAACGTCCAAGTGAACCCAAAGTGGTTCATTAATGATACACCTATAATTATATAAGTATTTTGGCCGAAATTTATATTTTTAGGATGAGAATATCAATTAATAATATAATTTTTTTTTAAACTCTTTTATATCAATTTTGACACTATTTGGTATTTTATTTTTTCTAAACTCATAACAGCATTATTGCTTCGTACAAAATTAATCTAAACAACCCTAAAATGTCATATTAACCTATAAAATTAGGTTAATTAATAAAAAATCTCAAATTACATTTATTTGGATATTTATAATATCAATTATTTTAATATTTCATTTATTTGGTAATTACTACATCAATAGTGTGTCATAAATAAAATAAATTATTTAATGTCTTAAAAATATAAATAAAATACTATTATATAGGAAATAATTTTATCTTTCTAATTAATATTTATTTTCGAATTTATCTTATGTGTAACCCCGTGTTAAAAATGTTTTAGTTATTAAAATTTGATTTTAACACTTTTAACTCTTCTTTGAATTAAATAATAATAAATGTCCTAATCTAATCCAAGTGGACCTAAGTGATCATATTTTATTCCTAAGGTTATTTTTGGTAGAATTACACTTATAAAATAGAATTAAGACATGTGTTAGGGTAATAATATTATCATTTTGCACTTAATTACCATATTTACTTTTAATCATGGTAAATAAATGTAACAAGTTACTATTCACCAAAAATTATTTTCTTCTTGTTGAAGCACATTTTACTAATTGATATCAACTATGTCTCTTGGATTTTTAAAATTCAACTCATAGAAGCGGTAATATTAAGATTTTTGTAAATTTTAAAATTCTCCTAGGAGGTGGGTAAAAGACGGTAAAAAGTTGAATAATATTTTTATAAATCTAAAATTATTATAAACTAACTGCAATGAATTAAATTGAACTTATATAGGTATTATTTACCTATTTTGAGCTAAAATAAATGTAAATAATATAAACAATTCTTTAAATAAAAATTATATTTTAAACTATAACATAATGTTTTTCATTATTCATCAAAAATTGAATGTTTTCAGAAAAATACCGAAAAATCACCCTAAGCTAATTTTGATATTACGAATTAAAAAATGAATTGTATTTTTCCAATTTTAAAACATAGAAGTTATATTAATTAATTTAAAATTAATTCCTTTTTTCAAAACCAAAAACCTTATTTTTAAGAAATAATAACTATCAAATGATTGGCCCATGTTTATATCATATTTCAAAGTAAAATTACATACAATGACCATAATTGGATTAATCGGTAAAAATATAATCTAATTATACTTCCAAACCATTAAAATTTATAATTCAACACTATAAATTATTTTGATTAAAAAATTTGTTTTTAGTTAAAATTTAGTATTTTCACTATTAACCCAAATATGAAATTTATCATAAAAATACCAAAAATTTATTAAAACTAAATTCTTATGCCCTGATTATAAATAAGAAGTTTATTTTTGTCAAATTGAATATATTAAAGTTTCAAATATTGGATTTACAAAGGGTTCTCCATTAAAAGGTGGTATAATTATATTTTTTGAAAAATTTGTCTTTTATGACAAAAAATAAATTTGTTCTTAAATTATGTCTAATGAACTCATAATTATGATTCAAAAATTATAAGGATTATATAAAGTTAACAATTTATTTAATACTATTCATAACCTCTTTTGAACGACTAGATTGCTATATTGTGGTGTGCTTGAACTCAGTGTGGCGTGTAGTGCAAGTTATTTGAATTACATTGAAAAAATAATGTACTATGAAATCTTGGGGTGTAACATTCTTCCCTCTTTCAATTAATTGTATCCTCGCAATTTGAAATTATTCTTCGAAAATAAAAGGTTAAAAATAGAAAATACCTCTGTAGGAATACCCACATCAGGAATTGGGTTAATAAAATTTAATCTTAATAAGTGGAGATGGGGAATGAAAAAGTCACCACCAAATTATGATCTCGATTAGGAGAACATTGGTGTCAATTAGAGTCACATAATTGGAGGAAAAACGTAAATATTTATAGGGAGTTATTGAGGTCATCAGTAACAAATAATTGTAGAATTTAGGGCCTCAAAGCCATCAATCTATGATGATTTAAAATATAATCATTTCAACAAAACATAAGGTTTTAGGATAACTCATTTTTAGTTTTAAGATCCCTTACCTAAAATTTAAGAATTAATTTCTTCATAGAATAAGTGAAGAAGAAAAATATATACTTGAAAAGTAGTGTTCCATCCTTTAACTAATTTCTACCATAAACTCATATTTTACTCTAAAAGATAATAGAAGATAAAAAATATTCTATTTATCCTATTAGTATAGTGTTAAAAAAATGAATTTAAAATTCATCTACCATACCTTTAAAAAAACTACATTATTCAATCTAGGACATCACGTGGGATAGTGGTAGGTGATACACCCTTGTCTCCCTTCGGTTGTGGGTTCAAGTCTCGCGGCCTTGACGGATGCGACAGGTTGCCGCCCGACCTCCGGGTTGTCCTTTTATGGAGATCCAAAAATAATCTCAAACTAGAATTATCCAAAATAATTATGTCCAAACTCACAGTCCAAAATTTATAAGGAAGATAAACACAATAAAGATCCATTTTTTCATGTAATTACATGTGAACACCTTAATCATATATTCTTTTAAATCACCACAACATCCTAAATTACCATAAAACCTTCTTGATTACAATCATGCTCCCATATTCCTTATAGAATACTGGATATACTCCTATAAAAAAATATTGTAAACTCTAACAATAATGGAATATACAAATCATTAATCAGTCTCAAGGTAGTCATGAATATCCAATATAATTTATCAAAATCAATCATGTATTATTCCAAAATCACTACCTCAGTATCAAGAACCATATTATAGTTTATCTTTCACTCCATCATATATTTTCCTAAATTTTAACCTGCTATTGAGTCACTTTTTTGATTCCACACAATCTGAAGTCCTTAAAACAAATACTGCAGTACAATCCTTATTTACTCTATAATTCTTATAACATGTACATCATTAATACAATACTCAAATGACATAATACTTTAATAAACAACAAAAGAAATCTAATCTTTCCTCTTCATCTTCGGTAGTATCATAACATTATTATTATTATCCAATAGCAGCATTGGGGGTATACTCTGATGACTTGGACATTGATTCACGTAGTGCCCCAACTCCTTGCAGCTGAAGCATTGTACATTTGAAACTTTTTTCTTACCGCTGTAATCACATACATGGTGTCCTTTTTAACCGCACTTTTAACAAACTATCATTCCCTTCAAGCAATTACCAAGGTTATTCTTTCCACAGTTATCACATATGGGAAAATCATTCTTTTCCCTCTTCCCTATATCCATCTTTCTCTCTTCCATCCTTTTCTTCTCTTACTTCCCTTCAAATACATAGGACTCAAATAACTCTTTAATTATCTTATTAACACATGATACTATTTCTTTATATGTTGAGAATACATGGGAGAATATTTCCTTTCTAAATGTTGGCTTAATAACATGAAAGATATGATCCTTCTTACTCATTGGATTATATGTATTTCTGGAGTTCACATTCCTTCTACTGGGAACCATTTCTATTCAATGGAATAAACTAGGTTAGTTTGTGAATTCCAATTAAAAATTCAAAACCTGTAAAATACCGAACGTAAATTGAACTGTTTATGTGTATAATCCATAATCATAAAAATATTTTCTTTGAGGAGGAATATACTCATAAATCCTTTATAATGATTTGTAAATAAAATGAGAATTATCCTAAGCATATCCCCTAGGAGTGTCGTAACCAAGAGTGTAGGAAGGCCCATTGTCGTGCACTAGTTACTGTTCGAGTCTAGATCAATGCGGTGTTTTTGGGTTTTAACCCTAGGTATATCTATTCCAGAGCCGCCTATACCTGTTGGTATCCATACAGGGATGTATTTCTTAGGAAACTCACAAAATATCTACTATACAAAAATTCTAGTATGTTCTTCTATACTAATCCTCAATGTCCATCTTAGAGATATGTGCTCTAATCAGAGTTTATCTAAATCTAGTTTTCTAGGTTTCTACTAAAATTCCTCTAATACAGACTATAATTCCCCGACCCCAGAATCCCAGAGTCGGTGCATTATTATATATCATTGGAATAATTGTAAATGATCTTGTCTCGAAAGACTGATTAGTTTAGTAGCATTGGAAATAATAGATACATTCATATAGTTTACATTATATCATAAAATGGAAAACTATAATAACATTGTTTCCATAGAAAACACTGAGATCCCATAGACTATACTTGTAGGTCAGTCGTAATATACTTCTTCACATCCTGGGAAAAATAAAACATAAAAGAGGTGAGCTCAGATGCTCAATAAGGATAAAAATATAGCGAAAGCTTTCAAAAATATTCATAAATATTGAAGGAAATTTATAAAACTAAAAAAATCCTTTCAAACATAAACGTCAGCATAATATGGAAAAGTTAAAATCAAATAATTCCATTTAGTTATTCACATGGATATTCTACTAGTCGAATAATCACATGAGATATCAATAGCCACTTTCATAATGATGCAATTCATAATCCCAAACATTCATAAACACACAGTCAATGCCTTGTTCCAAGACTACAAATAATATTTTTTCAAGGCCTTGTGCCAAGACACTTGTTTTTCTCGTTAGACCTACTGATGCATCTAAGAGCTATAGCAGGCTCCACCTGTCACATACTAAGTCTAATGCATTCCTCATATGAAAAGGTTTAAACATAACATAAACATTCATATTGAAACTATCATACGAAATGTCAATACTTTATCCCTAAACCATGAATGGTATGAAATAACACATCCACAATCTAATATATCAAAAAACCTTCAATACAATATGGAAGTTTTGTATCATAATAAATCAACTTCAAATAAGCTTAAAATCTATCAAAGGATGTTGACATAGATGAAATCAAAATTTTTTTTAGAGAAATATATCTTTCTATTTTGAAATCATTTAAAAGTCACATAATTATAAAAGAAAACACTTATATTTGAAAATATTCTTATACGATTTTAAGGGACGCTTTGCGATGTTATAACGGTGGAAAATAACCGCAACTGCTGTATAAGTTAAAAAAAATTCCTGCCTTAAAATTTTCAAAAAAGGTCAAAAATTACTTTGTTAGGAAAATGGGGGAAATATTCCTCCATAAAAATCTTATAAAATTCAAACAAGGGTATAAAGGACATTAACCCCTGTTCTATAAAATAGTAATAATGTTTTGATATACATTTTTATGAAACAAGGATTCAGATGATAACGGGGTCCCAGTAGATAATTACTTATAAACAACCTCAGATAATGAAGAGATTGTAGAATTAACCCTTAACTTGCACTTTTACTTGGTCAAGGGTAGGTTAACCTCCTGTATAATGTTTTAATAATTTTTATTAAATTTTAAAAGAATCATATATATTAATATTATATCATATATGATCTTTTAATATTTCTTTGTTAATAATATCTTAGTATTATCGTCGTTTCGGGTGTTAACAAATTCATTTTCCTTTATATTCTTTGCTATGTGAGTCATATTTGTTATGGATGAGATGTATTTTATTCATATCCAGAATTATATCAAGTATTTAAACATTATTTTTAATCATCAAATGAAAATTAGGCTTGAATGGATACAATGGAGAATGAATCTCATCGCGTTCATGGAGACGGTAATCTGTACGTACGCACGAGTGACAATATCATTCTTTTAATATTAAAATAATATATAATTGGATGTTATATAATATATAAAAAATAATTATCATGTTATATTTATTATTTACATCAATTACACATCATTATTATACCCATCCAAATAATAATGTATTGAATAACAATTACACCACGACGTGGAGACGGTAAGCCGTACGTATACACGTATGGTGACATGTCATTAAACAGATGGATAGAATAATGAATATGGTTGTACCATATTTATAAAAACATAAAAATATATAGAAGATACCATAGTTATTATTTTATAATGTAAACAACAAAGAAAGAGGAAGTAGAAGAAGAAATGAACTTGAAAGAGGTGATGAAATATTTACCTCTTCTTCGGGTTCTTCCTTTTGATTTCATCAAATGGGCTCCATAAGATGGATTTATGACTAATTTAAGGCCTCAAGGATTAAGGGAGGATAGTTTATAGGGTATTTGGTCAGGGTCTGGCTGATCCAAATGGCTTTGAAGGTGTGAATTATAGAGAAGGGGAAGTGGCCTTTTATAAGAGGGGTGAGGGGCACCTTAGGAAAAGCTAGAAATATTATATTATAATAAAATTCTTTTCGGTTTATAATGCATCCAAAATGAATTATTTAAAGGATAAGGTTGGTATGGGTCGAACACCACTCAACCAATAGGTTTTATACAGGTTTGGATCACTATATTGACATTATCTTTTAGATTTATCTCTTAGTTAAACAGTGTGACATTTACCATGTCTCTTGGTATTTTTATATTATATGGTAAATAAACTTACTATAAACTTTTGAAAGAACCCCAAGTGGTTCAATAATGATAAACCTATAATAATATACGTATTTTGGAAAAACATTAGATTTTTAGGAATAAAATATCAATTAATAATATACGATTTGTTTTAAAAACTCTTTTATGTGAATTTTGACACTATTTAGTATTTTTTTTCACTAAATTCAAAAAACATTATTAAATCAAAATAATTTCTTAAAACCAACCCTAACATATCATATTAATCTATAAAAATAGTTGAATTCAAATAAAATGTCAAATTAAAATTATTTGGATATTAATAATATCAATTATTTTAATATTTCATTAATAGGTAATTATTGTATCATTATTGTATCATAAATAAATTAGATTATATAATGTATAAAAAATATAAATAAAATACCATTATGTAGGAATTATTATTATCTTTATAATGAATATTTATAGTTGAAATTCTCTTATGTGTAACACTATATTAAAAATGTTATATTTATTAAACATTGATTTTAACTCCTTTAACTCTTCTTTGTATTAAATAATAATAAATGTCATAATCTAATCTATATGGACCTAAAAGTTCATATTTTATTTCTAAGGTTGTTTTTGGTCTAATTAAACTTATATAATAGAATTAGGACATGTGTTAGGGTAATAATAATATCATTTTTACCCTTAATCACGCTATTTACTTTTAATCGTGGTAAATAAATGTAACAAGTTACTATTCACCAAAAATTATTTTCATCTTGTTGAACCAAATTTTACTTACTGATATCAACCATGTCTCTCTGATTTTTGAAATTCAACTCACAAAAGTTGTAAAATTAAATTTTATGTAAATTTTCAAATGCTCTTAGGAGGTGGGTAAAAGATGGTAAAAAGTTTAATAAAATTTTTATATATCTAAAATTATTTTAAACTGACTGCAATATATAACATTGAACTTATATAGGTATTATGTATCTATTTTAAACTAAAATAAATTTACATAAAATAAATAATTATTTAAATAAAAATTCTGTTTTAAACAATAACTTAGTGTTTTTCATTATTCATCAAAAATTGAAAGTTTTCAGAAAAATACTAAAAATTCACCCTAAGATAATTTTTATATTCTGAATTCAAAAATGAATTTTATTTTAACAATTTTAAAACTGATAAGTTGCATTAATTAATTTCAAATTAATTCCTGTTGTCAAAACCAAAAAGCGTATTTTTAAGAAATAATAACTATCAAAAGAGTGACAATTGTTTATGTCCAATTTCAACGTGAAATTACCTACAATGACCATTATTGGATTAAATGGTAGAAATATAATCTAATTATACTTCCAAACCATTAAAATGTATAATTCAACACTAAAAATTATTTTTATTAAAAAATTTGTTTTCGGTTAAAATATAGTATTTTCACTATTCACCCAAATATGAAATTTATCAGAAAAGAACAAAAAACTTATTGAAACTAAATTATTATGTACTAATTCTAAAGAAGAAGTTTATTCTGTCAAATTGAATATATAAAATTTTCAAATATTGAATTTATAAAGGGTTCGCCATTAAAAGGCGGTAAAATTTCATTTTTTTGATAAATAATTCTTTTATCTAAAAAAATGAATTTGTTCTTAAATTCTGTCTAAGAAATTCATAATATGGATTCAAATATTATAGGTATTATATAATGTTTAAAATTCAGTTAATACTATTCATAACCGCTTTAGAACAGCTTGTTTGTTATGTGGTGGTGCTCTTGAACTCAATGTTGCGTGTAGTGAAAGTCATTGTATTACTTTTAAGAAATAACGTACTATGAAATATTTGGGTGTCACAGAAAAAATATAAGGAACTTGTAACAAAAGAGTGAAATAATGAATAAAAAATGATAATTATGTGAAAAACACACACGAATCATCACACACTTCACATAAACCCCACAATACACACAACAACACCACGACATGTCCCCTAGATCTCAAAAAACTCTTTTTGTATACTATTTGTATCATGAAAAGTCTTATGGGAATGTCAAACCATGCTGAATGGAACACCCATAGAATGCCAAATAAGTCTCTTGAAGCCCTCCTGGTTATCCATTAATACCTCATGATGTCCTTCAGATATTTCACCTAACCGATATCTTTGCATCAGTAAATGAAAGGTAACTCTTGTGATAGAACCTGGGCAGTCAACCATCTCCCACAGTAGCCTCTAGGAATTCTAGCATGGTCTCACAATGTTCTTTAGTCATTTAAATCCTAGACATGCATAATCCACCAAGACAGGTCACACTGACTCTCCTGATTCCCTCATAGTGTGTCAGCCAACTGTTCCAATGACACCCAGGTAAGTTGGATGGATCATGAGATGCACTCTAGACTTGTCAGTTGGAGTCATGTGATGGGTTACAGGACAAAAAATCAGATTCTTGAGATGTCCTCTAGAAAATTTAGCCTTGATTTTGGGACAAACCTATGGCATTTCAACCATGGTACATAAAGTCCCTTGGACAATACACCTGTATCATAAGATTGTTCTGGGACATTTCATGTAGACATCCTTCGACATGTTAATAAGGAAATCAAGGAATGTTGAGAAGAAAATAAACATATGTTAGGCAGGTAAGCATGTCGGGTCACAAGGGCATCCAATGATTTGATAACCATATCCACCCTTATTGTGTATTCCACAGTTATAATGGAATCCTCCACATGTAAGCCCAAAAAAATAGCATAATATGGTCTACCCCAACTATAAGTGAAACATAAGTGTGTAGGACCTGACCAAATGAACTATGAGAACTCGGATTCCTTTCATAACCTGGAAACATTGGACTTATTCTTAAGGCCCCAGATTTATATCAAACCATCAATGGGTTGTCATAGTGCATAGGTCCTACATCCATAAGTAGTGAGATTGATTATTTTTTATCCATTGTTTCTCACCCTGAGAATAGGTCATGTGGGATTAGGGAGTTTCAATTATCATACCATTAAAATCATAATCCTCTACAAAGGTATGGGAGGCAAAATTGTGTAAGACCTAATCAAGTGAACTAATGTACTCAAATTCCTTTCATAACTAGGACATGTAGGAAGCCTTCCTAAGGGCCGATCTCTAACCCAAATGGGTATCCACCTTAGTGTAATTTCTATCATGTATTTATCATTAAAACCATCAAGACCCAATCATTCCCATGGGATGATCATTCTACCGCATCCTCTAATGAAAAAATAGATAACTGAATAATGATGACTCAAATTACTACTATAACCAGGATACTTTAGACACCTATAATAAAGTCTAAGAACCATGTTAAACATATCTACAGGTAATATCATCACATAAGAACAACATCCATTTTCATTAAGTCTAATCACATTCTATTCCTTATTTCCCACAATAAGAATAGCTCATATGGGCATAGGGAATCCCAATGAATAAATTTTTGGAATCATGAATCACCACCAGATAGTGAAATATCACCATGTAATCCATGATGAGTGGAATGATAGAAAAATCCCACATATGAGGAAATATTCCTTGGGGTCATTACCAAGGGTGTGATTGAACTATGATAACTCTGATTCCTACCATAATTTGTATACATAGGGTGTCTCCTCTAGAATCAATCTCAAATATCCAGCCCCAATGTGCCCACAAATATGTCCTTTCTATATGATGTTAAACTGGATAGTTTTAACAAACTTTTTTGTTTTTGGTTCCTATAATAAAGAATATACATAGGATGCCTCATAATGGTTCAATCCACTCCTTGAAATATTAACTGCCTCCCTGCATTTGTTGAAATTTTTAAACTTCCTGGTTATGAAGATTCATCATATACGAATCTATTCATTATTAAGAAATAGATTAAGAACATCATATACATTTAGACGGATTCACCAACAAGATAAACCTATTCGTTTGCTTGAATATATAATTAAACTATGAAATTTTTTAGGGTAAGGAGTCCCTTATTTATATTTGGAATAGATTCTTGAACATATCTTAAATCAATAAGATACAACCAAAGTAGGAAAAAATTCCATGAAAAATTGTGGGATTTGCCTGACCTCACATCCTCTTGACCAATGGGAATCACTATGATTCACTAGGATAGAAACCCAAATTGACCAAATATATTTGGAAATTAGGTTCTTACCCAATTATGGATGAGCGGACCATTGGGAAATTTAATTATGAATGAATGTGGGACCCGATGTTAAGGATTGTGCATAAAATAAACCCCTCACAATCAATCATCTGACATATCCAAACGCACCTAGCGGTCATCTGTGCCATGTCGAAACAGAAATGGTGAAAACATAATGAATATCTGAAATAAAAAAATATTTTGGTTATTATCCATTGATCAATTTTTTAACCTGCACAGTAACAAAACTGGCGAACCCAACATGAATATATCAAATTACAAAATGATTGGGTTATTATTCGTCAGACTATTTTTCAAGCATAGTATACCAAAAAATGGTAAACCTGACATGAATCTCTAAAATAAAAAAATGATTGTGTTATTATCCATTAATCAATTTTTTACCCTACAAAAAACAAAAAATATAAACCTTACGTGAATCTATCAAATAAAAAAAGGAATATGTTACTATCCATTTGGACTTTTTTCTTGTACACTATATGCATGAAAAAATGGTGAACCTGACCTGAGTCTCTAAAATAATAGATTGTTTGGGTTATTATCCATAGGTACATTTTTCTTTCCAACTATATACAAACAAAATGGTGAACAGGAAATGAAACTCTATAATAAAATAATTATTGGTTAATCATGTGTCACGATACTTTTATTGAGACCCTATGTTTTCATAAATAAACATTACATATCTTTTGAAAAATACTTAAACATTTATACAAATAGACACCAAAGGACTGTATTAGTCTTGTGCCTATAAAAATATGGAAACATAAACTCTAGTAAATAAGAGATATGCATTACCTCCCACTATGATATTCTTGACTATAACCCATCTTATTCACATCATACTTAATAAATATTTTCACGACATGGAGGAAAGGAAACATAAAAAAGGGTGAGCTCAAATGCAAAGTAAGGGTAAAAAATAGAGACACATAATCATATAAATGTTCATATGGGTATGATAATGTTATCATGGAAAAATATGACCGTACCCTACATATCAAAGACCATAAAATAGGATTCATGGAATAAATATTGGATGTTCATAAGACATGAATCATAAGCAAATAAAGAAAATAATCCATGAAATCATAAAATAGCATAAAAGAAATAAAATTTTACAAACAAATAAGAATATAAAAAATGATTTTTATAGTATTCAAGGAATCTCAAACAAGGCCATCATAGTGGGATGGGTTCACTCCCCATACACTCTTGGTAGTCATCATTCACTCCCATGGAAACCTTCAAAGCACGAGTTCACTCCTCATAACATATTGGTAGTCATGGTTTACTAACATATCCATATTAGTAGTTATGGTTTACTCTTAAGACTATATTAGTCTATATCAATAGATATAAACCTTTAGCCAATACCTTGGAGGGAGATATAGGTCCCACACATCTCATAATGAAATCATATATACATGTTCCACAAAATCCTAAGAAATCATATTAAACCCCATAATGTGAAATGGGTATCATAAACATGTAATCATATCATAACCTATAGAAAAAGATAATGGTTTCATTTTCATTTCATCAATGTAATAACCTATGAAAGTAAGTGGGTTTCAAAACAATATTACACATGAAATAGAAACATGATTCATAAAAATCATCCTTTCAAAACATAAACCTTTCAGATAAAGTTTATAAATGGATACATTGAATCATTTACCCAGAATTTCATAAGTAGCACCATGGAATGTCATCTTATATGGGAATGTTATTTGATAGATCTTTTAAAAACATTTCTTAAGGAAAATATCATTTCTTCTTTGAAAAATTATTTTTATAACATAAAACGTTTTGAAAAACGTTTTAAAAAAATAGATTTGAAAACATATAAAGGAAGATTTCAAAAAAAACATTTTTAAAATTATTTTTCCCTAGAAAATTATCTTCCAGGAACATTTGAAAAAAATTTCGAATTTTTTTTTAAATAAAACATATTTCTCACCAAAGAGATAAATACAATCATATCTATAATGAAAATATTTTCTTAATTATATGAAGTACCAATGAGTTAAAAATGGTACTAATACATGGATATATATTAAATAAATATGTTATAAGGAAATTCAATAGTCTTCTCAATATTTGGGTAATAATATTTCATTAATTGAAGTATATTCAAAGATAACCCCGATAAATGATTATATTGTTTCAATAAACTCTTACCAAATGGTAACTTGGGACCATACTATTATTGTGAGAAAATGAAATTAAATGAAACTTAAAATATAATTAATATAATGAAATTCATGATATAAAATTTCAAATTTAAGTATACAAACCTTGATAAATAATTTAGGTTCCTAACAAACTATGATCCGAAAAAAGGAATATTGAGAAAAACCTATCTTACATATTTGGTAACATTTGAAATATATACCCCATGAAACAAATATCATTTAATTAATATTTAAATAACCATAAATTTAATTATATTTTGCATATAATATATTCATGTAATTTATATACACCATACAAAATAAGCGAGTAGTGAATAAGGCATGTATCTCACAGAAAATAAAGTGAGAAGAAATTCCCTAACCTTTTGTCTTGACTCTCTTCGTACTCATACAAGATTCCTATATAAAAAATATAATTTTATAAAAAATATTATTAATAATAATATTCTTTAATATAATACCATATATTGTTTTATTATTACCTTATATAACCCTATTGTTAACAATTCTATGTTGAGGTATCATTTTGGGTAATTTTCGCTTGGTTCTTCATATATGACTTAATCTGTTATATATTTGGTCCTTATACATATATAATTATTTAAATAATGTAAAAAATGATATAATTATCATGTATAATCATTATATGAGTATTATAATAATCTATATGATATATAAGTATGAAATGTAATGCATAATTCCTGGAGACGATAGGCCATATGTACGCATGAACACTATTTTTGTTTTCTTATTGTATTGAAAAAAAGAAAATGAAATATATGAATATATGCATATAATATCATTTAAATATAATTATTATTTCAGATATATATATATCTTATATGTTCACTAAACACATCCTTAACAACTTCCATGAATTATGTGAATGAATCACATTGCTTTGAGGGGATAGTAGTCCACACTTTCTCAAATGAAATTATCGTATTTAGACCAAATAGAAACACATATGTTGTAAATGTATAAAAAATATTAAATACACAATAACTATAATATATTTTATATATAAAAAGAGTTTTCATCATAATTTTCACCACAGAAGGTGGTAAATTAAAAATGAACAATCCTCATTTCGTGAGGCTATAGTTCGCCATACACATAAATAGTATGTTCATTTCCCATTAGATGGAAGTATGTGTAAGTGTAGGTGGAAAACATAGGGAAAAGGTATAACTATTTTTAGGGTAATGGTGTTTTTATAATAATTTAATAAAGCAATTTTATAGTGTGTATAAAGAAAATAAAATAAATGTGTTTGTGGGAGGGTGTTACCTCTTAAATAGGTAAATCTGTTTGGTTTGCACCAAAGGTCTTCCCTGGAAAGACTTATGAATAAAGAAGTTCTTCAAAGTGGAAGGTAGTGTTGTTGAAAAGTGTATGGGAATATATTTTTACATAAATAAGTTGTTTTATAGGTTTTAAGATGAGGTAAATGTGGTGGCCTTTTATATAGAAGGGAATGGAAACCCTTGGAATGTTTGAAAAAAAGTTAGGTGCACCAACGTTTTTATATATAAAAGTCCTGAAAAACAAAAAAAAATAATTAATGGGTTATTTCAGATATATGGATGAAAAATGGTTTTTGGAAAAGTGGATAGGTCATTTCCTCCCTTAATAATAATTTTTAATCCTCTATTAATTTTAATTTTACCTTAATTTTTTATAATTAATTTTAACTCCATTGATATATATTTATGGTCAAAAAGTAATTTTAACTTATTATAAATTTTAAATTATTCTGATTCCAAATATTAAACCCTTTTTCCATATTTCAATAATATAATTGTTATAAATTAATTAAAATTTAATCTCACCGATGGGGTAACACTATGAGTTTGTAATGTAAAAACATCTAAAAGTTATCTATGTTTCTATATAGAATTTCAAAGTGAAATTGATTCAAATAATAAAAATTGGATTAATTTATAACAACAAGATCTAACTAATCTTTGTAAAAATTGAAAATATAATTTATCCTTAAAAATAAATTCTATGAAAATATTTTTCTGAACTATAATTTGGTATTTTTCACTATTTAACAAAAAATGATGTTTCTCAGAAAAATCCCAAAAATTCCCCTCTAAGTCAAATTTGAGATTATAAATTTTAAAAATGAAGTTTATTTTATCAAATTAAAATTTTCAATGTGTCTAAAATTAATTTTATTATTTTTCACAAAAGGACATGAAAAATAGTTCATTTGGGAAAATAATATTTTTAAGCATATAATCACATTACCAGAAATTATATCTTTATGAATGAATATTTTTTATTTATATTAAAATATTATAAAAAATATTTTCAATGTAGTTATCACTTTTCATATTAATAGATTTAATTGCGTGGTTATTAATATCGTATTTAAATAATTATAACAAAAAAAGATGTTTCATAGAAACTCAAATGTTGCATTTAATGTACACCGAGTCTATGGCATATGAATTGAATGTTCGATTTAGTGAAATTAATGATATCCCTGAAAATTTAATTTATTCAAGAAAACATTTCCATAAAAACATTATGTGTTACATTCTACTCCTATAAAATGAATTTCTCCCCCAAAATTAATTATTCAGATAAAAATAAAAGAGATAACTTATGCTTCATCATATCCTCATGTTCCAATGTAGATTTTTCTAATGAGTAATTTCTACAAAAGGATTGATGTTGTGGGTGGTATTGTTTCATTGATCTTTTTATAATTACTCTATAAATTCAATTAGTTATTCTTCATAAAAATGATCATGCTCTATCAGCATGACCACTAAGTTCAGTACATGTGAAGTGTCGTGTATATACTTATAGAGAAGAGATACATGGAACACATCACAGACATTAGAGAAAGTGAATAGTGATAGGATTCTATCCTAAAAATATAAAGAATCTCAAATGGACATACATACCATGTCTTAGTTTCTCTCTCTTCCAAAACCTCATAACCTTATTCTATGGAGAGATTCATATAATCCTTTTTCACCAACATTAAATTGTAAATGATGTTGATGGTTATCAGTATAATGTTTCTATAGACTTTGAGATATCTTGATATGATGATAAATTGATATAACCTTATCTTACATTTATTTAGTGATCTCATGATCCAATAGATTCCTTTCTCCAACTTCATCCCATCTTGTTGGAGTTATAAATTTCTTCTAATAGAGGGCTTCATAAGGTGTCATATGAATGCTTCATTGAAATATATTATTTTATGAAAACTCAACTAGAGGAAGGTATTGATCCAAAACACATCTGAAATATAGAGAAAATATCTTAATATATCTTCAAGTGTTTTATTTTATCTTTCAGACTGACCACTGTATGAGGATGAAAATCAGTGTTGAAACTCAATTATATATCAATTTCTTACTGAAGACATCAGTAGAACTTAGGGGCAATCCTCATATCCCAATATGATATAATATAATGTGGTACTCTATGCCCCCATACCACATCAATAATGTATATCCTAGAAATATGATTGTGAGTTAATTATTCCCAGATAGAGATGAGGTGTGATGACATTGAAATGTGATCAAACACCACCCATATAGCATTATACCCTTTTGTGGTTTTTGGATGTCCAATGAAAAAATTCATAGTGATGTTATCCCGTTTCTATTCTAGTATAGGTAATGTATGAAACTTACCCTTTGGATTTTGAATTTTATCCTTAACTTGCTGGCATAACAAGAACCACGATACTAACACTATAATAAATTTCTTAATTCCACCACAGTAGATGTATTCATTCAAGTCCCTGTACATCTTCATGCTTCCATGATGAATAAATAATGAAGTACAATGAGTTTACTCTAACAAATACTTATTCAGATCTGGTATGGTAGTAACACATACATGGTTCCTAATCTTTATCATTCAATCCTAATCAAGGATAAACATATGAACATTCATAACATTTTTTTCAGCTATTAATCTTCCGTCTTCACATCCTTAAACATCACTTGAATAAAGGGTTGAATAATCATTTGAGAAAGATACTATTTCCCCCTTCCTTCAGGATTTAAATCTCTATCTTTAGAAAATTAAGAAATATAGAATCTTTTGTGATCCTCATTGCGGATAAGAAAGTATGATCCTTTCGACTCAAAGCATTAGACACCTTGTTCAGTTTCCCAATGTGGTAAGGTGTTGAGTAGTCATAATATTTTATCAACTTTTACCATATTCTCTAAAGAATGTTCAAAACCTTTTGTTTGAATATATATTTCACATGTTTATGATCAGTATATATATATTACACTTTTCTGCATTAAGATAACGTGTCCTTATCTTCAATGAAAAAATTACCACATTGAATATGTAATCATGATTTGGGTAATTTTTCTCATGAATCTTCATCTGCTGCTAGGAATAAACGATGACCATGTAATTATACAAAAGAAAAATCCTAATCCCTTCTTGGATTCATCATTGTAGATTACAAACACTTATCCCCTATAGTGTAATGTAATAATAGGTGAACTGACTAACCATCTCTTTAGTTCCTTGAAATGTACATCACATTCATCTATTTTTAGGAATTTGGCATGCTTCCGAGTTAACATGGTCATAGAATTAAAATATCATGAAATATTATCCAAAAACCATAAATAATATCATGCTAGACCAAGAAGGTTATAGATTTTAGTTTCTGTAGTCGGTCTACGCCCATATCCAGTAGCCTTCATCTTTGATGGATCTACTGATATACCATCCCTTGAGATAATGTGACCCAAAAAATGAAAATTTTTGCAGCCAAAAGTCACACTTTTTAAAATATTCATATATTATGTTTTCTTCCTTAGGGTCTTTTTTACAATTCCCAAGTGATATTTATGCTCTTCCATACACATTTAATAGATAAGATTATCATTTATAATGACTACCAAAAACTAGTTGAGGTGATATCTAAAGACAATATTCATCAAATCCATGATGATAATAGGGGAATCAGTAATAGAAAAAGGTGTGACTATATATTCATAGTGTCCATAACTTGTATGAAATTCCATATGGTGTATATCCTCTTTCATGACCCTAAATTGATTATATCTAGAACAACGATAAATCATTGAATAGTATTGAGCCTGGTGTATTTAATAAAATGAATCATCAATATTGGGGAGATGATACTTGTTTTTTATCATGATCTTGTTCAACTACCATTAATAAATGAAAAATCACATTGATCCATCATTCCTTTTAACAAAAATAATAGGTTCACCCCATGGTGACACACTTAGTCGAATGAATCCCTTATCAATGTTTTATTGGTGTTTCTTCCTTAATTCCCACAACTGAATTAAATCCATTCTATAATTTTTCATTGAAATTGGTGTGGATATTGGTATGAGTTCTATTTACAACTCAACATCACATTTTTGTGGAAGGAAAATAAGATATGCTTGAATGGAACCCAAAAATATGCGAACTATAGGCATATCATTGAAGTTTCATTTCTCCCTAACCATTTTTGATAAAAAAAACTATTCTTAATGGGAATTAAGACCCATACACTGGATATAATATTCATAGGATGTTCATAAATATTGTCACATTATTGGAATATGATATTAGGGTTTGAAATATAATACATTACTTTCCTTCCTCGATAATTGATTTGGGAATTATGTAGATAAATCTAATCGAGGCTTAATATGACATTGAAATCAACCAAAGGAAGATAAAAATATTTTCAGGAATCACATTCCCATAAACAACAACTAGAGAGGAATAATATACTTAGGATGAAATCATCATACCATTAGGGGTTTTCACTACTTATTCCACATCTAATCATTTCGGTGGGATCTTGTCACCCTTAGAAAATTCTTATAAATGAATAAGTGGGTAGATCATGAATCAAATAAGACATTAGTAGATTTATAGTAGATGTTTAGTGTACCTTTTACCACATCATTATCACAACCCTCATCATAAATAGTTATTGCCTGAGATTTTCCCTTGTCCCTTTTCTTAAGAGGTTTCTGACACCATTTATCATCACCATCCCTTAGGTTTGGGAAGTGTATAACATTATTCCCACTCACCTTACACTTGTAACACTGAATCGTGGGAGGTGAATTATATGCTTCTTTTTCTCCATTCACAACATTAGCTAACTTCATCCAATAACTTCAACCATTAAATTCCTGATGGAATTACCTACCACACATAAAAAAATTATTAGTCCCCTTAAGGAAATTTCCTCCATGATTCTTTTCCAAAATTAGAGAATAAAGGAAATATCATCTTCTTCTCTTCATGATTTTTATATTTTTTTTAAAATCCATCTTCTTATTCTTGTCAAAATCATGAGATTGATACGTGACTCAAACCTCCACTTCAACATTCATTAAGAAAATCTGATTCTCTTATTGGATACTAATGTGTCTTATTTCCAATTCCATTCTGAGATATGGATTTAATACATTGAAAAACCTATTAACGTTACTTTTGGGATGGATTAAAATTCATGAACCATACCTCACTATTCTTGTGAAATTATTCTTATAGGTAACAACATATTCACCATCCATTTTCTTTAACTCAATGAACTCTTTATCCCTCAAATAGTTTTTGGAAAGTACGTATTGAAAAATAAGTTCTTCCACTCATCATAATCCATGGATTCAATTTCATCTTGCATCCCTGTATTCTGGATTAACATCCACCACGACCATACTTTTACTTATAAATCATAAACAACAAGAAGAAATTTCTCATGCTCTAAACATTGGATAATGTAGAATATATTTATAGAAAAACTGATCCATTGTTCAGCAACAAGTGGATTAGGATACCTACAAAAAGAAGGTGGATGTTTTGTCATGAAGGACTAAACACAATTTTTCCCCTCCATTGATAATTTGTATGTCCATGATGATTCATATCTTAAGAGATTTTGGTGAGCAAAGAAATAACATTTTTCATTCCTACACCCATGTAAATGGGTTTCTTAGAAGGAAAATCATTTCATTTTCCATTTCAATCACCATAAACTTGTTTCCTTTGGGTTCGAACCATTGACTAAAACCAAACCAATAGAGTAATATATAGTTATCATAATGTGGAACCAAATAATACTGAAAATTTATTTATAGGATGTCTAAATTATGAAACCTTACATAATCTATGACACTATTGGTTTATACTAGATTATTAATAGAAAATTTCTATTTAAATCCTTCATAATGGTTTCTGAAGAGTTGGTGAATTCCCTATGAAAATCTCACAGGAGTTTCAAACCAGGTGTGTGACGATGCATGTTGTCGTGTACCTTATTATCTCGAGTTAGGCCTGATACGTCTTGTTGGAGTTGTTACTCATAGGGAAATCTATTCCTGTTCCACATTTACATTTAGTATCCATATAGGGATGTATATAAAGTAAACAACTTACTCCAAAATTTACCAAAATTAAAGGACCCTTCTTATACTTTTATTTATTGTTAGACTTTCCCTTAGACATGGACTTAGGGTTCTTACTATGGTTCTCTCATCTTAGATTCCAAATGTTATCTATAAAACATCTCTAATATAAACTATAGGGAACCTAAATTTTCATACATTAACATTACATAACTTTTTCAGAATACCTAAAAAATAGTAAAAATAAAATCCTAAATTCCATATTAGTCTAGTGCCTTAGGAAAAATGGAAACATAAACACTATTACATAACTGATCTACATTATCTCCCACTAGGTTATTCATTACTAGAACCCTTAAGATTCACATCATAATTGATACATATCTTCATAACCTGTGGGAAAGGAAACATAAAAAGGGGTGAGCTCAGATGATTCGTATGGGTAAACATGGAGACATGTAAGCATAAACATGAGAATTGGGGTATGAGAATGTTCTCAATAAAATAGAAGATCATAACCACCATATCAAAGACTGTTAATATGAATCATGACATAAATATTTGAAGTTAATAAGAAATTAATCATATGGAAATAAAGAACATATTCCATGAAATCATAACATAGGAGTAAAAAATAAAATTGTGACAGACACGTAAGAAGATAAAAATGATTTTCATAGTAGTCAAGGAATCATTTCCAAGGACATATTTGTAGCATCGGTTCACTCCCCATACCATCTTGGTAGTAATGGTTCACTCCTATGACCATTATAGTAGCATTAATTTACTCCTCATACCTTCTTGGAAGTCATGGTTCACTCCCAAGACCATATTAGACTATCTAATGAGATATAAATATTTACTCAAGGAATTGGAGTGAGACATAGGTCCCAACCAACTCATAATGAAATAATATATACATGTGTCACAAAATCATAAAAATTCATATCATATCCCAAGAAATTAAATAGAATTTAGAGAAATGTAATAATATTATATACTGTGAATTCATATACAGTTTTTATTATAATTTTATCAAAATCATGACCCATGAAAATAAGAGGGTTTCAAAAGCATATAACACATGAAAGAGAATAATTTATCATATAATTCATTCCATAAAAACATAAACAATTTAAAGAAAATGTATGAATGAAAAAAGTGGATCATTTCCCCAGAAAGGAAATATTAACTCCAATATATTTAATCATATATGGTAAATAATTTAGATATATCTGTTCAAAACATTTCTTAAGGAAGGTATCCATTCTTTTTGGAAAAATTATTTTTAAAACATAAAACGTTTTTAAAAAACATTTTATTTGAAAATATCTTAAAAAAGTTATAAATAAATCTTTGAAAACAATAAAAATGTTATAAAATTATTTTTTTTTGAAAATTATCTTCAAGGATCGTTTGAAAACATTTTTAAAAACATTTTTTAAATAAAACATATTTCCGACCGAAGAGGGAAATGCGATCAAAACTGTCAAAGAAACATTTTCTAAATAATATTAACTACCAGAGAGTGGATAAATGTTACTAATACATGGAGATATATTGAATAAAATGAGTATAAGAAAACTCATGATTGTTATAAATAGATGAATCACTTGATTTTATTAATAGAACGATAATCATAAACAAATTTGTTAAATGATGAGATTTTTTTAATAAACCCTTACCACATGGTAACATAAGATCATATTCTTAATATAAGAAAATGAAATTAATTGAATCAAAAAAATATCATTTAAATAATGATATAAATGATATAACATGTCAAATTGAGGTATATACACCTTGAAAAATAATTTAGGATCACACAAAACATGAGTCTCCAAGAAGGAAATCTAAGACAAAATTAACTTACAGAGTTGTTAAACATAAACCCCATGAGATAAATTTCATAGAATGGATATGTAAATATAGATTAATATAATTATAATAAACATATAATACATTCATGTTATGTATATACACTACACAAAATATTTGAGTTGTGAATAATTAATGTATCCCAAAAAAATAAAAGGTGAGACGAAATTCCATTACCTTGTGTCGTGACTCTCTGTGTACTCATAAAAGATTCATGTATGATAATTTTTTATTATAATTTTTTTACTTAATAATATTTTATATATAATACTATAAATTTTTTTATTATGAACTTATATTACCCGCTTATTAGCAATTTTATGTTATGGTTTCACTTCAAGTAATATTTGCTTTGTTCTTCGTATCTGCATTAATTTGTTTTTTCATTTGTCCTTATACTTATATCATGATTTAATAATTTAAAAAATTATAATAATATTATTTATATTCATTATATAATTATTATAATAATCTATATGTTATAGAAGTATGAAATGGAATACACTATTCAGGGAGATGGTAGGTCGTACATATGAATGGACATTGATTCGATTTTATTATCAAATTGGAAAAAAGAAAATTATATATATATATATATATTATTTATTTAATGTTGAGTTATTATGTCATATATATCATATAATTTCAATAAACACATCTTTAATACATTCAATGTAGTGTGTGAAGAAATCACATCGCTTTGAGTGGGTAGCAGTCCAAACCTCCTCAAACAAAATCACCGTATTTACACCAAATAAAAGAGATATGTGTTGAAAAAGGATTAAATAATCTTAAATAAATAATAAATACAATAAACATAAAATATAAATAGAGTTACCATTTTAATTTAAACTACGATAGGCTTAATGTAAAAATTAACAATCATTGTTTTGTGAGGTGGTAGTTTGTCATACACGTAAAAAGTATTTTCTTTTCCCATTAGATGGAAATGTGTGTAATTATAGGAAAAAAATAACATAAAAACATCTAAGTATATTTATTATACTATTTTTTGTATATACTAATTCAATAAATTTATTTTAGGATATTTATAAATAAAATAAAAAGGATGGAGTTTGAGAGAGGATGTATCCTCTAAATCGCCTAAATCCTTTTCATATGCTCCAAAGTGCTTCCTTGGAAGGATTTATGTCAAAAAAATGGATTAGAGGAGGAAGGTATAATTGTTTATAAATTTTATTGGTCATAGAGTGTTTGAACCTAAGTTTCTTTTATAGGTGTGATTATGTGGGAGAGGTGGTGGCAATTTATAGGGGAGGGAAAGGACAGACTTGGGATTTTTGAAAACAAGTTAGGTGTACCCACATTTCTACCTAAAAGAGTCTTGGAAAACATAAACAAACAAATCAATAATGGAAGGTGTATGAAATAAGTATGGACAAAAAATGGGTTTTTGGAAGTTATCTAGGTCATTTGGGATCTTAAGATTAATCTTTAGTACCTTATTAAGATTTATTTTACCATAATCATTGTAATTAATCTTAACGACATTCAATAATATTTTTCAAAAAATATTTTTTTAACATATTATAAATTAAAATTTATTTTGATTACAAATATGGAAAAAAATTTAGAACAAATTACTATTACAAAATTTGTATGAATTAATTTATATTTAATCCCACTAATGGGACAACACTGTAGGTTTTTAATAAAAAATAATCCATATGTTTCCTAAGTATCTATACAAGTTTTCAAAGGAAAATTGATTAAAATGAATAAAATTGGATTAATTGATAAAAATTTGATATAATTAAACATTGGAAGAAGTTTAAAATATAATTTTACCTTAAAAATAAATTAGTTAAAAAAATCAGTTTTGAATTAAAATTTGGTATTTTTCACTATTCATTCAGAAAATGTTGTTTTTCAGAAAATTTCCAAAAATTCACCCAAAATAAATTTCAACATTATAAATTAAAAAAAGGTTTATTTTTCAAATTAAATTTCTAAATTTGTGTAGAAATAATTTTATTTTTTTACAAAAGTGCGTGAAAAGAGGCTCACTTGAGAAAATAATGTTTTCAAACAAGTAAGGAATTTAAAAAAAATATATGATTCATCATCAATATATTTTATTTATATAATACTATTTTAATCAATATTTTAAAAGAAGTTATTAATATTCTATTTATAATGTTTAATAGCTATGTCATAATTATTTCATTTAAATAATTATAACAAAAAGGATATTTCATAGAAACTCAGTGTTATATGTAATGTGCACCAAATTGGTGTTATTTGAAAGAAATGATTGACTTAAGGTAATGAATGACATAAATGAAAATTAAATTTATTTGAGAAATAAATGTTTCACAAAAACTTACGGTGTTATGACTTTTTGTTATATCATACACAAACAAATCTACTAATCCCGACACGAATCAAAACACTAATCCTCTGTAACCTGGGTTCCTGTGAAATGTGTTCATCCTCGCATGGATAATTACACCTGACTAGAATGGATGGATTGGTAAAAAAGAAAATTTTGTTAACCATGAATACCTGATTGATCACATAATACCGACCATATTACACTATTTGGTGACCATGTACCTTGTTATATGCATGACTGAAGTTACAAATCTCAAAAACAATATAGCAATTCCAGAAAATTTATTCATCGAACAACTGTTCCAGCAAGTAAGCTATGGATACACCCTCAGGGGTTGACAAAATGATCTTACCAACCTAGAAGATTCAATTTCATATTGCAAACATGATGGTATTTGGGTACCAATGACAAGGTGAAATCATGAACCCCAATACTACCTACGATGGTATCCCACCACTGAAGCTGTTGAGTCCGTATAATCCTAGGAAATATATAGCTAAGACAATTTCCCTTGTTTTCATGACCAACCACTTCATGAACCTATCCATGAAGCATGTTAATTAACAACGCTATTCTCTGATGATGGTGGACCAGGGAGTTTAATATGAATCTATTTCTGTTCTAGGGAAACTAAGGAGGGAACCTTTTAACCACCACCACAAGCACCATCCCACTAGTACCCACCAGTCTCTGGCTAAAGGTTCCCCAGACACCCTACCACCTCTGACACCTATGCAAGGGAAGAAATTAAGACTCATTGGTCAAGGAAGGCACAAGATATCTGTGGTGGGATTATTTCCCCACTCATTCTGACAATTCCTTCCAGCATATTTTATTAATAATAAGCGACAAGGAACATGTACACACTCACTGGGAAGAAGTCTATGTGAATAATCCCACAACATGCATGGAGGAGGCTCATATACATTCCATCATGAATGAAGTCAATCAGGATATTCTATGGAACAATGAGGATAGACGATGCCGCATATCCCCATGACAATCGAATATATATACTAGAATATATTAGAGATTGAAAAAATGATCGCTTATATCCCAACACAGACCTTGTTGAAATGACAATAAATTTTAGCAACTACTAAAGAACTGTACCCTCATATTGTGGAATTGGTATAGATACATGGATAGGTGCATATTTTTATCCATACAGCCAGGGTACCTCAACACTATTATGATTATAAATAATTGGCTTCATAAGATAAATCACACATTATTAGAACCACCCTAACCTGATTATGCGTATATCTTAGTAAAGGATGAGGCATCAGACCGAGTTCATATTCTTTTTCTATATGGGTCTCACCATGTGAGAGTGGATAATGGATTGGGATAGGGTCACATGGCTGTCGAAAAAAATAGATACATATTCCAAAGGCATTGGATTAATCTCATATCCATGTTCTAGTCGGAGCTGAGAAAGTGGGAGGGGAACATTTCTTAGGAAAGGCTAATATTAATGTTGAAGAAGACCAGTGACATACTCCAATGTCTTAGGATCATAAATATATCCCTATTTTGTATAGGGATAACCATGTGAGAATTATAGAAGCAATTTGACACGCTCATATTGCACTTCGAGAATCTTTCTAGAAAATTCTTGTAGATCTTAGAATCTAGGAACATATTACTACTTCCGCTGATAAACGACTACACCCAGATCGTTCGGAGAAAAATATCGGGGGAGGATCATTTCCCTTATCTCATTATGGAGGTCCGTCGACACATTCTAATGGGGAATTAAGATTTAAAATAGGATAATATTACTCCTCCAACTGGGTATCACCAATTGAGATCATCACATGAAGTGGGAAAGGTTTATATCCCAACTAAGAAAGACCAATGACATATTAAAAAGTCTCAGTATGGGGCTCATATTCTTTTCTTAACTGAGGTTCACCAAGTGATAATGGAACATTACTGGGGAAAATATCACATTACTATCAATAATGTGAAAGACCATTGAAATATTCTAGAAAATTATCAACTGTGGTGTCATACTCAGGCAGTACAAGATAGTAATAAGAATGTTCTAGAAACCATCATATTGCATACTCATGTCCCTACAGAATTCCAAAATGAAAGTTCAATTATTTCAAACATGATACATTAAGGGATCCCTATTACTAATATTCTTAATTCCTTCATCATTGAGGTCATTAGAGACACATTATGAACACCACTGGGGTTCATCTACTCTTCCACCAAAGTAAAAGATGATCATTATCATTATAATTCACTTTGCGTTAGTGTAGAGATTGATCGTATGGACTATACTCCTGAAATCCACTATATTCAACCTCCCCATAGTGATATCTCCCACAGAAAAGTAAGTAAACCTCCTTTACCAGACACCGTTGTATAGATAGGTTTTCAAATATTTGACACCTTTGAGTAAATATGTGAACAAGTCTCAAAGGCCTTCGTATAAAGATGTGATCAAAACATTGGGGTAAACTGCATATATTTCCCCCATCAACTTGTAGTAGCAATACACTTCAGTCACTAGGAAACCATTATAAGCATTTCTATTGTCTGACTAGATGGTGCTATGTATTTATGATGAAGATGAGGCTAAAATTAACATATAGAGATATTTAACCCAAAAAACCTCCCTATCATGTTCTGGTCCCTCACTAATTTTTCCAATGATCCCCCATATGATCTAGAAAAGGATTGAAAGGATTATCTATGCTGAAATATGTGAGATACTCATTAGATTCTAAATCTAGATACCTCCCTTATCATTGATACAATGGCCTCCTTTATATCATTAAGATACTATGTTGTTAGCTAGACCTAACCTCTATCTCCATTGTTCGGGATCAAAAACCAGAAAATCATTGCACAAATCTGCAACATGCTTGACACCATTGCATGATAACCCTTTATCAACAGATCTAAGAAGCCATGTTATACATCTGTATTTGAGGATGGGGAGAGTATGATGTGTTACACTTTTTTTGTACCCATGGAACAACATAACACCTCAGATATGACATCCTAACATGTCAATGCCTCTAGAAAAATTAGGGGGCCAAGTAATGCTCAGGCTGGTTTGGTGCTACAATAGAATTCCCCCACCTAAAATATTTATAAACATCATTAACTGAGGGAGATAATACCCAACATGAATTTCAATTAGACCCCTCAATGTAGTAGGAATTTATTTTATACACAGAAGATAATGTAGTGATGAACCTAACATCTTCTCATGAATAATTATTACTTTAATGGGATGAAACCACACCTAGTTCCTATATGAGAAAAACTATGCCACCTCAGAAATGGGTCACAATAGCAATCGTATATGAGAAAACCTAACCCACTATGTTGGGAGAACATCTAGACCCCCACCTCTGGGATTGTCATTTCCCTAAATTATTTAGTACAAATCCTCATCATTTTAAAATGAAACTTATCCCCAAGGGATGAGGAAATTTATATCTACATCATTATCATAAGGTTCATCATCCCCTAAGAGTGTACTGGGAAAAACAATAGTGATTCCATATCTACCCCAACTATGATGTGGGCCTTTTTTTCTTCATGTATGTCTCAGGAGTCATCAAATCCATGACTAGAATCATTGGATCATAAAGAACAAGACTGGTGAATGATAATTACGGCCCAGACTAACTCCAGCCTATAGGGATAGGGGAATTTTAATCATCATCAACACAATAGAGAGAATATGTCTTCTCCATGTTAGGAGGTAAAAATCAATGGTCAACATCCCATATGTTCCTCTAACCATAAGAAGAACCTCTAATATAAGGGTTCATTCAATAATCACGGTTGAAGGTGGTACCGCCTTATCAACCACTACTCAGTCCCTATATATGTGAGGTGTCTCAGAAAGAAGTTCCCCCAAAGTTACTTAACATCATTGATCCCTTCAATGCATGAATGGAAGCCCGGGTTGGGAGGCATGCACCTATGAAACATCAGAGGATTCCATACCCTCGATGAGAAGATGATACACTACGTCTACCCAATTTTAGAAATCCAACCTTCTCCACTCATGATGGTGCTAGATACCCTGAACAACATCTCAAACACTTTTTATCCCAATATAGGCTGATTATGTGCCCTTGAGATCAAATGATTCAAAATGATAACGCTTTTTGAAAAGACTTTGATAGGGCGAACCTTTTTTTGATATAACATTTTTTCTGTAAGATATGTCACAGGATGGAAAGAACTTTTTTTACAATTCCTTTTCCTTGTCAGATCCATGCTAAGTAAAGTGATGATCATTGACCTAACAATCTACAAATATGTAAAAATCATGTCTAACTTCATATCCAAATGGAAATGTTTAACCTATTCACTCAGTTTCCCTCTCTCCCTCGAGCATCTAAAATATGTATGTGCTAAAAATATCCAAGATGAGTGGTAGACACCTCTTACTACAATGAAGTATCGAAGTGGGTTACGGGTGTTCACTGAAATAGAACAATGTCCTGAGTAATCCATCCAAAGAACCCAATAAAAAACTAAAACCATTCCATCAGTATAGTGGGAAAGGCTATTAAAAGTATAAGATTTAATTTTCGCTATTAATCCAGTATTATTGCCCAACCAGGAACCTAGGCAGGTCCTGAACCACCCCTACAACCTTTCGAGTAGAGACAACCACAAAATAAACTTTTTCCAAAAGCACATTGAAATAAGAGTCACCCATGTTTTTAGGAATAAATGAATAATGAATACTCCTTATAAAATGAAAAATACCATAGTTATTTCTTGGAATACATGGAAATAACCTACTTATGTAACCATAGAATATGAAACACGGGGTGGTCAACCTCAATAAATGTACCAATTAATTGCATTTCCATAGAAGTCTAGGTCATAATATCCAAGACTATTTCATCTTGAAATAAATATTTCAAGGCATGGTAAATTCTAGATAGGTCATGTCAGATAACTCTTGAGAGTAGATGGCCTGCACAACCATTTCACAGTCAAAAGAAGATAGTGATTGGTAGATTGTTTCTTCTATGAGTGAGTAGAAGTTCAAAAAATGTGTGACACAAAAAATAGATCAACATGCTCGTTACAACCTGAGAGAATATATTCACAAAACCACAATAGATTCACCACCTAATATGGAGATATCAGATATACCCCAAAATGGTGGTTCTAACCATCAAATGAAGGAAGAAACAGAAGAAAATGAATCAAATTATTCTCCAATTCAAGCTCTTACTCTTGAATATTTCTTCCCTTCAACCTCAAAAACTCTGGAACCACCCCAAAAAATGTAATCCTAATAAGATAAAGAGTACATATTTGGTTTTTTAAATACAATACACTTTTTAGACACCATATCTGATGATGAATATGCTTCAAAATATGAGTTCCCCACACATAATTGGGGAATGAAGTCACATGCATAGGAACCGTGGATACAAGAGATAACATTGACTTCATCAGAACCAATATGATAAAATGTCACCCTGTAGAACACATATTCAACAGGGAATAATAGGAAATAACTCTAGTAGGCCCAAAGTGACAGGGAGGTTTCCCATTACCCTATAGTGGTTTCCTGCACCCAATTGTGTTGCATGAATGCATAGTAGGGGATGAACTCTCTGATCATCCCATACAATGGGAAAGGCTGACACTACCTACACCACTGGCAGATGAAGTTCCCATGATCTCAAAATAAGAACCAGGACCATTCACCTCAAATTTGTCAACTCTTGAGCCAACTTTCTTGGAGAAAACCTACATCGGTAAGTGCCAACCCCTAGAACAAAATCTTAACACGCTATAATAACTAAAGACTATCCCAGCCAAACTCTCAATCCTTGATGTGATCAATATCTAAAAATAAAAATGGTAGGAACTTGTTTAAGACCTTTAGTGCCCTCAGGAATTCAAGATAGAAGTCGATGCAGTTGAGAATTATTGAGTTTAGACCATTCCATCTATATATTTAACTCATTCACAGACCAATATTAGGAAGAGTTCATACAAGGGAACATAAATCCCCTTTATGTGTCGACCAGACTCAATAATGTCAACATTCAAAGAGATCTATATAATATTGGTTCCAGGATCAAACTCATCCTAGTTTGATACCTATGATGTTTTGGATATGGAAAAGGGTATGTTTGTCCCACAAATATGACCATTCAAGGTTATCATAAGAATGATCAAAAAACTTTTGGGAAGAACAAAACCAATGCTTAGTATGGAGATATCACATCTAAAGATTAGTTTATTATTATATAGCATGAAAATGTATACAATGTCCTAATTGGAATGCTCGGGATCTATATCCACCTGGTGGTACCTTCAACATTCCATCGGTGTCTAAAATACCCCATCGTTGGAAAGGTAGGAATATTGCATCGTGGAAACACCACATTTAATAATTTTGGGACTACTTACACAGAAGCATCTATCTACACAAGGGATTTCAAACAACTAATAGATGATGATGATATACAGGATGCAGTCCCAAACAACTTGTTGACCACCCATAAAAATCCATTGACTATGCTCGATAGTGACTATGTGCTCTCCATAAACAAAGTGTAGGAAATATAATTGATCCCAGACATCCAAGATACTCATGTCCCTAGTGATAGTGTAAAACAAAATCTACTCTAAAATCTCTCTATAATGAATAAGTAAATAGGGGATGATAATGTCTCCTCTCATGGCCTCTCTCACCCCAATAGTGATAGATTTTCTCCCATATTATTGTAATCATCTGGAAATGTCTCCACAAACATGTTGGGGAAGAATATAAAAAAACTTAGGAATTCCCCTCACTCATTCAATGAATGTGTCTCCACCACCATCAGTGATATCAAACAAGTAAATCTAGGAAAAAATGACTTGTGGTCGACACTGATTAGTGCCACCATACTCGTTAAAGATAAATAGATGTATATTTCATTTTAGAAGGAGCACTAATATGTGTTTGGAAGTATGATGATATTAATAGACTGAATCCAGATTTGGATACACACCGTCTCATATTACATGATCATCATTGAGGTTTCAAGTAAGAATCAAAGAGGATGCACCACTCTCATACTGCCAATGTAGATGCAGAAGATGACATGTTTATCAAAGACAATGTTGTTCATGATTTTTGATACCTAACATGGATTTACAACATCATGCCTATCAATAAAAATAACTAAAATATTAGGGTCATCATTGATTTGTTGGACATTAGTCGACATTGGACCAAGGATGACTTCCCATTGATGATCATATAACTATTGATCAATGAAAGTTATGGATTCAAAGCCCCTTCCTTCATTGATGGGTACTCAGGGTAGAATCATATATGTATGGACCCTAAAGATGAGTATCAAATAAATTTAGAGCACTTTAGGGGATATTCTGCTACTAAGCCATGCCTTCATGTTAAAAAACATGACCAAAACATATGAATGCACCATGAACCATATCATTAATCCATTATTGGGGAGATTATCCAACTGTTAAGTTGATGAACTGGTGGAAAAATCTATATACCAGTGTGATCACTTTATGGACATTCAAATAGAATTTGACAAGCTATGATGGAATAGTATAAAGATAAGTTCATATTAATGCACCTTTGGGGTATAATTAGGGATGTTTCTTGTCTTTTTGGTATGCCACTGTGACATCAAGGTCCTCGAGAAAAGGTTAGTTCTATTTTAGAAATTTGACCCCTTAGAAATCTCAATGAACTGAAGTGGATCAAAGGGAACCTCAACTACATTCGGTGTTTCATAGCCAACTTGGATAGAAAATATATCCCCTACACAAGTCTAATAAAGAAGAAATATACTGTCAATGGGGTGATGTCTACCAAAAAACATTAAAAAACAACAAATGTTATTTTATGCCCCCATTAGTTTTGATTCCACCAGAGGAAGGGACGCCATTAATCTTGTATGTGGTCTCCATGGAATTTTCTGTCAGCATCCTCCTCACATTGAAAAATTATGTGGGGAGCGACAACAGTGTATACTACCTCAACCAAACTAATATAGGAACTGATACTAAGTACTCTAATGTCGAGACGAACTATATTTCACTAATATTCATAGTGAAATAGATGAGGCATTACTTAAAACACCATGAAGTACACCTGGTCTCTCATATTGACCCACTCAAGTTCATCCTTAGTCGTCCTATGTTAACTGGGCTCTTGGCCCATTGGGTGGTAATTCTATAGTAATATGAAATTCAATATGTATCAAAGAAATTTTTGAAAGGTAAATCCCTAGACGATTTTCTCACAGTTCGTCCTATCCTTAAAATTGAACTAATTGAAATGAAGCTTCTAAATGAGAAATTATTCTATTCCCATAACACACCGTGCACATAAGAGATGTATTTTGGTGGCACCTCTTAATGTCCTATAAATAAAAGGATTAAAAACCAAAATTCAATCGGGTTTTGTTAGGGATTGTATTGCCCACCCAGAAAAATTAGTTTTCACCTACTCATCATCACTATATGAAGACTTCATGAATGACTAGGTAGAATAACAAGCCCTAATCACTAGCTTAGAACTATACCTACAACTGCAAATAGCCTAATTGAATATCAAAGTGGATTCAGAGATAGTGATAAAGAAGATAAAAGGTGAATATTTGATTTAAAATAATGAACTAGACCCTCTCACTAGCTACATTAGCATATTGTTGGAAGTGTTACATTTTGAACCCACATTAAACCATGTCCCTTGATCACAGAATGCTGAGCCAACACATTAGCTAATAAATCCATAGTCCTGGCCGACCCTAATCATGATGAAGCAATTTTATGTAACATGCAGCGAAGAATGGTCTCATTGATCATTTTATGTGATGTGGGAAAAATAAATCAGGTTAAATTTTCCCTAGATAATTATGAACAAACATTCTCCCCAAGATGGATAAATCCCATACTCAGTAATCTCCAAAATGGGACTCTCCTGAAAAATCGATCCAGATGGGAACAAATTCAGCACCGTTCAGTGAACTTTACTCTATATAATGATCATAATGAGTAGATTACCCTATAAAAGCATCGATTTTATAGAAATATCCTTATTTTCATAGCCGAAAGATATATTATCATCATCTTGGAAGAATTCTATGTAGGCTCCTGTAGTGCTAATCAGTATAGAATCATGCTCTCCCACCAAAATAAGAGGCTAGACTACTACTAGAAAAACATGATACAAGACAATATAGAATACACCAAGATATTTCATGTGTTTATTATCCTAGAATACTTCATCTATTAACCCCCATAATTAAAATATATAGATAAATATTTCTGACCATTTTCCATTTGGGGAATGGTTATTGTGGTGCCATATCCCCCCTCCATAGCTAAGCTGTTGAAGTACATCCTTTATACTACCAACTACTTTTCCAAATTGAATGAGGTAATACCCCTCAAGGGAGTCATGTTCATGAACAACATCAACATGGTAATGTCCCATTTTATCACCTAGTATAGAGTCCCTCACAAAATATTGATGGACACCAACACAAACATCTGTTCCACAGTGTTCAAGAAGTTGTACCCAGAGTAAAACATCAAGTCCAATCACTCTTCACGATATCATGCTATGTTAAATGAACAAATAGAGTCCTTTAACAAGAATAAATCTAATAAACTATAGAAAATAATGAAAAATGATAAGAAGTTTTAGACAAACAATCTCATTCATAATTTATGGGTCTACCGTACCACCACATGTACTTCTAAAAATACATCACCATACTCATTAGTGTGTAAGACTGAGGATATTTTTGCCATATAATTTCAACTTCTTCACTTTAAATATCTATTTGTTGATATCTCTCATATGATGAGAAATCATAAAATACGACGGATGAATTGGACAGGCTCGATGAGAACGAGTTGTGTATATTGGACATCCTTGAAGTCCATCCAAATCAGATCCCACAAGCCTTTAATAAGATGGATTTCCTCCACTCATTCCCCCAAGGAGAACTATTGATGGATCTTAGGACCCAAATGATACCAGGACAGAATCCTCCTAAGATGGAACCCCAATGGAAAGGGCCTTACATCAGACATAATGTATACCAAAACAGATCTTATACATTGGCCACAATGGATGGGGAGCATATCACACCCCCACTAATGTATTTCTCAAGAAATAATTTGAATTGTTTTCATCAAGAATATTTCATCTTGGGATCAAGATGATAAACTTTACAACATCTGATGTCCATGTATAGAGGCTTTATACTTTATGGTACCTATGTTCTGAAAATATATAGATAAACTGTATAGAGTCGTCTAGGTTGTTTGACATTAAACTAAAAAATTTATTCTTGGTCACATGTCATTAAACTATATAAGATCTTCCTACTTGTATATGTTAAACTGCACCTATACATCATTACCATAGGATGCTAAATTATATGAAGAAATACTTACCGCATGACATTAAATAGCACAGTTGATGTCCTCACCAGATGACATTAATCTTCATAGAAATAACCATTTCACTAATGAATCACTACACATGATCTAGATCTACAAAAAGGGTGGATTAAATTCCCCTTTCATCAAGTGAGAATCATCCCCACATGGGGAACCTCTTCTCCAAGAACTTTTTGTGTCATGATTCTCTCCATCACATGATACGTCGTGAAGCCCAAAACTCTAGTTTTAGGCCTAGCCATAATACTCTTTCAAATTATGTGACCATAATCCTTACCACATTATGTTAAACTAAATGACAGATTTCTTTACCTCTTGATGTAAAATTACATAGATTAATAATTTTTCTTTCCTCATTCATGTGATATTTTCTTTATCCTTACCACAAGTCCTTAAAATGAACGACATATTTACCTTTCAAATAAAATAAAAATTTCATGAGTTTCATATAAATACATATGTTTTGATTCCCATTTTCAATGAGATTCTTAGGGAATCATTGATCAAATATCTTGTTATAGCCACCACATGAAACAAAATTCCCTGGTCATGTCCTTAATTTCCTTTGTAGGGAAAGAGGAACCCCTAATATTCCTTGTTTCTCACACTTTGAATAAATCACATGAGTACAAGAATCTTAGTAAGGGTTTCCCCACTCAGAGAAGGAATAATAGATAATGATAGGATCATAACAGTCTAAAATAAAATATCTCAAAAGGCATACTATGGGTCCTTTCCAGATAATGTTAAACTACACATTTCATTTCATTTTGATGACATAAAACTGCACATTCTTGTGGACCTCACGCAAGAGGACCACTATTATTGGTGCTGGTATCCTACCACACCTCCATTCAAGAACACTATCTATCTTGATTCGAATCATTATATGATATGTAGTGACACCCATATCTTTTTTCCTGAGTCTAGTCACAACACCTATAAAAATTTCTCTCTCTCTATATATAGAGAAGACCTTCTCCCAATGGTACTTCTTCAATAACTACATATGGCTTGATTCCTATTACTATACGATATGTAGTGAAGCCTATATTTCTATCCTTAGGTCCAACCACAATAACCCTATTCACAATGGGAAGAACACATCATTTCTACATGATGTAGAATTGCATCGTACCTATAGAAATACATGTATCATGATTCCTATCATCATAAGATACATAATTATTCTTGGATTTCCAATCCTTTTCCCAACTACCATAATCAACAGAAACAATTCCCTACTCTACATACGATTCAAACCGATTAGAGTGTTTCTCATTCAATAATTACATGTGGCTGTATTACTGTCATGACATGATACATAATGACACCATGATCTTCAATCCTGAGCCTAGCTATAACAATTGACATGAATAAATACACCCCAACATCATTGGGACCAACTTATACAAGACCACTTTGATTACGTATGATTCGAATCTTTGTATGACTTTCTTATACATGTAATGTATTATGTTATTATTCTTCCCGTATGTCCCCACATCCTTACCACACAAAGATAAACTGTATGAAAAATGTCCTTATCAAATTACATTAAAATATCAACAAACATAGAACATCCCTAATACATGATGTTAAAATGACCATACCATCATACATCATCATCCCTTATTAAAGTGCCATGAGATACTTACCCCATTTTCCAGAGTAAGGGGTTATTATTCCATATTTTAAGAGCCTAAATCCATAAATCAAAATTCATGTATTGAGTTCCACAAGTTGAACCAAAACATTCCATGGACCTCAGAAAAGTTTCATGACATCAAGAGACCCCTTTCCGACTGACTGAAAATTAACTTTTTTTATTAAGAAACACTTTTAAGGAAAAAGTGAGAAACCAAGAAACATGACTTCAATAAATTAACACATCAAACCATGCTCCAACGGTCCAAAATTCCAAAAACAAGATGAAACAAAAAAGAAAGGCCCCTCCCCAGCTTAAATAAAGTTAAGTCCAATTTCCACCATTCCAATGGGCACGACAAGCAATCCTGTAAGAAGACGGGTTGGTACTGATACCCAAGGCCATACCCTCTCAATCATCCAAAAATGAAACACATAAGTTTCGAGGAAACTTTTAGCTCTGAACCTCATCTGGAATAGTCTCTGAGGATAATCTGGAATCAAGAACCTTTGAACAGCAGGAAGCTGGTAAAAAACAATCACAGAGAGCAGAACCTCCCAGACAGAAATCCACCACCATTTCAGCACAATCAAAACTAAAATCACAACATGGAGAAGTTACCCTCAATCAATTAACTAATTCCACCACAATTTCACTGCTATCAACATCAAATGGTAAATATTCTGAAATAAACCCTTATAGGGGAGCCTCATGACACTGAATGCCAGAAACTAGAGACCCTCCCCCCTCTGTGCAATATTAGGGCCAACACCGAGCCATGCCCGAAATGAATCCAACCTAGCAGAAGCCAATGCCTGCCAACGCCAAACTGAGGTCGCCTGAAACTCATCGCATAAGAGAGGCAAGGCCAAATCCATGTCTCCAGAGCCTTCGCAAGGGCAGACGAAGCCACATCCGACACGCCACTGAGGCACCGCTTCCGGAAATCAAAGATGAAGAATCACCTTAACCCTCATCGAGAAGACATGGTTGAACAGATCCTCTCCAGCCATCACCAGAGTCCACCGACGCCAAGAAGAGGACATCATCGCCAACCCACCCAGATCCACGCTGAATGAGTGAAGGGAAAGAAACCAAAAGAGAAACTTTAAAGAGAGGTAGAGAAAATGTGCCGCCGCTCAGAGGCCGCCCCCCGATGAAGTGGTTTTTAGACCCTTTTCTGAATATTCATGTACTACTATGTCTTCCACATATGCACCTACAGTCATCAACCAAAGGCGCCACTCTGTAAAAGGGGATTTCCAATCCTTTTAGTCTTTGAAATCACTATAGCAGAACACATCACCTAAGAGTGTTTTTGGTCATTCCCAATATGATTTTCTCATATCATTACTCATGACCTAAGAACATTGATCCATTATTTACAATAATTTCGTCCCCTGCTCATAACGATGATGGGGAACTGTTGAACCTTAGTATCCTAATTGGGATCTAATATATCATCCTCTATATAAGGTCCATGTGCATCATAACCTTAAACTGCTTGCACTTTGGTTAAAGTTGTGCAACCTTAAACTCTATTCAATACTTTTCCAAAATCAGAAAACCTTAAACTACTGGAAAATAGAGACAAAACTTGTCCGGTTAAAAACTCAAAAAGCGAATCTTAAGTCAAAGACATTTATCTTCTCACTAAACTCTTCATCCCGAAAGTTTAGGTAAAAATAAAGGTGAAAATAAATAAGTTATAAATCTTTTAGGAACTACTCTATAGCCCTAGTAAAACCCAAGCTATGATCACGGGACCACTAATTATCCACTGAATGAGGATAATATTAATTTTTAATATTTATAATATTCATGTGATTTATTATTATTAAACACAATTTATGTTCGTTTTAGACTTTGAACATTACTTCATATTATAATTGTAATTCCTTCTTAAAATGCACTATTACATGGTACATTTTTTTAACATCATTTAAAGTACCAAAAATGGCCATTATTTTATTTTCATGTTTTATTTTAACGTCAATAGTGCTACAAGGAACAATTAATACTTTTTATGTATCTAAAGATTCACATTGGAAGCTGACCAAAATGGGCTTTCATGGAAACACATTCTGGGAAAAGAAAACTGGAGAGTAGCCCAATAAAGAGACTATATAGGCTAGGATACATACCCAATGATTCTAAAAATTAATTCAAAGATAGAGGACATAATGGGGAACATTTCATTAAAAAAAATTCAGAGCTAATTCGGTATCTTGAAGGGAGTTCCAGGCATCCCAATTTGAAGATAAATTTCTGGGCTAGATTCTGCATCCCAGAAAAATATTCCACTATTTTTGAAATATCTTGTAATTGGTAACATATTTTGGTTTTAATCTATACATAAATTTAGGGGACATCAGCAAATCCATTTTTGGATTATAGGTCCCACTCTAATTCATCCATCTAGAAGGAAATCTTGGTGCTTTTGTTCAGTGGATGAAAGATGGATGAAACTTCCTGTCAAAGGTGGAAAAGTCCCCTCTCCCTTACTTTCCACCACCCTAGTCCTAAAAAAATTAGTTGAGGAGACTTGGACCAATGGGGTATTGGACCAAGGATCTCAAAATTACTATCTAGGGTAGTAGTTTTGGAGGATTGAGGGATATGGGAGGTTTGTTTTCATTGTAATGTAATTATGGCGATTTGTCTTTGTACCATTCTTCTTTATCATGTAAGTTGTTCGAATCACCTTTTTTTCTTAATAAAATAGCTTCATTTCCACATATTTTGTTTTAATTATTATAAATTTTATACCATTACCTTAAAGTATGATTTTATTTACACCATACCTTTTGATATTCTTTGCAAACAGTGGAGTGATTGATTTCTTTTTATTGTTTTGTTTACTTCTCAAATCCCCCCCTCATGAGTCTACATTCTGCTTCCATTGAAACCATAGAATCAAAGGAGGGATAAAAATTTTATGGGTTTATCCAAGGTTTTATAAAGGGGAAATATTGGATTTTATTTCTCAATCTCTAAATTCAATTGATTTTTTTTACTTGAGATTCTTTTATTTAATGATTTTCTCTCTTCATATTCCTTATTTAATTTTATTGCCCCACTTTTATGTGATAATAAGATCCCTTAGCTTGGAGTGCTCATGAAAATGATCCTACAGGTGTATAGGTGATTATCATGAGTTTGTGAAGGTTTTTAACAAGTAGGATATGAGGTTATTTTGAATTCATTAAATGAATCCTGCTAGAGTTAATGAAATTTAAATTGAAAAAAAAAGAATTCATCCAATCCACCCAGAGTGATAACCTCAGATCAACACATTATTTTAATTTGAATTAACTTATGTCACTTAGAGTTCACTTAAACCAATACAAAATAAACCCAAGTTGGCCACTTCATATCCAAAAATGGTTCATACAATGTATGTGTCTATAGGTTTCTTCTTAGGTCTCTGAGGATTCGACATCCCAAGCTAAACTACAAGCGGCCACTTAAACCTAAAAACTTTGGTATATTTGGGTGAGACCAAATTTTGGCACCGCTACTGGGGTCCTGAGTAAGTCATATTAAACAACCATTATATTCTCCCCCATTTCTTCTATTCTTATCCAAATTCTATTATCTTTTCCCTTTCTCATTTTTTTCTTTTGGCGTATGTCTTCCTACACTCGTGACTAATCAAACCATCTAGTTAGGGTGGATAGTCCTAGGGGTGGGGAGTCATGTACACCAAGGGAACTATTTCCATAAGATCCTAATCTTCCTAAAACTCCAAAGTCAAAAATCGATCCCATTTTAATGGAAGGTATTCAAATAAACCAACTCATATACTTGGGTGGGAACCAAAATGGAAATCCAAATGATGCAGGCCCGAACATGGGGAATGCAATCGATCAATCCTTGAATGACTACCTCACACCTGCCTAGACCAATGCCCCCTCATGCATTAGACACAATTACCTAAGATATTCAAATTACATCTTTAAACCCCATGTCATAAACCACCTACCCACATTCTATGGAATGGAGTCTGAGATTCCTCACATTCACATTAAGGAGTTCAATGACATTGTAGAAACCATGTGTCACCCACATCAACTAGAATAATTTAATATGGAGATATTTCTTTTTTTTCTTATTTAAAATATCTAGCTAAAAATTGGATAAAAAATTTTAGACCATCACCCATGAACTCTTGGGACCAACTATTAACAGAATTCTACAACAAATACTTTACCCACCACAAAACAATTGCACTTAAAAAGAGAATCCAAAACTTTTTTGATAAAGAGGGAGATTCATTCTACGAAACATGGGAGAGGTTCAATGAAACTCTAAACATGGTTCCACGCCATTGATTTTCTATTCCGGAAAAAGTGAAAATTTTATATGAATGGTTGGGTTTGGGGAACAAACAATTCATTGACAAGATGTGTAATGGTGATTTCAAAAACAAATCCCCAAATGATGCTTACAAGTATCTAGAAAGACTTTCTGGACAAAATCAAACACGGGGAACAATACCTTACAATCATAATAAACCAAAATATGGATGAATTCACAAAATTAGGGAGGATGAAATCCTTAGGGATAAATTTTTTTCACTCCCTATGATTGTCATGGAGATCAATCTCAGGAAGGTCCATGAAATTCAAAATGTTAACCCAGTTTGCACAATTTGTGATAAACATGACCACAAGACTGACAACAACCCGACCATCACATAAAATAAAAATGCTATTCATGGAGGACCCTCAGTGGAGGTCAATAGTCTATACTTTGAAAATACCTAATACTAAAACACATTCAAACCAAGGTATAATGACCACCCAGGATTCCGCTGGAAGGATAACCAACATCCTAGCCAACCAAAAGGACGAAACTTGTACCCTACACAGAATTTCCAAAACCATAACCAATTCCAACCAAAAATAGTCCAATACCAACATCGTCATGCCCAATAACAACAAACCATCAATCAATATATGTATCCTACAGGGATAAACCAACTAATAAATGCTCCCACTCAATCTATATCTCTTCCAATCCTTGAACAGTTGTGTAAACAAATGGACAAAATGAACTCAGGATTGACTTCCCTTAAATAAGAAATTCGAACCATAAAAATTGTAAAGGAACCCATGCCTAATTAGGTGGTACCATCCTCAAATTTAAGGGGAGAGTCTTGTTGCACTCAAACAACTCATGAACAACTAACGACTGTGGCAGGTTTAAGAAGTGGGAAGTCAATTGAGAAACATGAACAAATAAGTCAGAAACCATGTGAAGCTTCAAACTCTAATGAAAATTCAATTGAATTAAATTATCAATCTGATGAAACTAATTAGAATGTGAATGAAACAACCCTTCAACAAAAAAAACCCTCAACCTGCACCATTTCCTCTACTCATGAGGGGGGAAACCAAGCCTGAATTGAATGAAACATTAAGGGAAATATTCTCAAAAATAAAGTGGAACATTCCACTCCTTGATGCTATTCAAATCATTCCTTCATACTCAAAATATCATAAGGAACTCTTCACATTTAAATGGATATTTACACATAAGAACCAAGTCCTTCTAGAAGAAAATGTTAGCACAACAATCTAGGGAACCCTTCCACCCACGATGAAAGACCCATGATGTCCTTACATCAATGATGAACTAGGAGAGAAAAATGTTGTCAAAGCCTTGTGTGGCCAATGTGATAGTCTCAATCTAATTCCCTATGATATGTACTTCTAGTTAGGCCTGGAAGAGATCCAAACCACATCTATCACACTTCAACTGGCTGATCGTAGAATTAGGTTTCTAAAGAAATTTTTAAAGGATGTTCTGGTTAAAGTTGAAAACTTCATCTACCAAGCTAACTTCACTGTCCTTGAAAAAAATACTAACTTAGGTAACAAGGAGAAAATCCCAATAATCATTGGTCATCCCTTCCTTGCAACAATCAACTCAGTTATCCATGTTTGAAAGGGGAACATGACCTTCGCCATTAGAAAAAGGAGTATAGACATGAACATCAATAATGAATTCTCAAAAACAGGGGATGATGAGGAAATTCTTAAAGAAAACATAATATAAACCTTGATGATGAATCCATAGTACATCAATGAATATTTGAGGAATGTTTATGTTAGGATGAGACTAATTTCCATTGTTCACAGGAATGATGTTTATATCCTTAGATAAAATCACTTTCATATTTATCCTTTGATGAAACCGTAAGACAAACAATCCAGGAAATCTTATAAGAAACCTCATTCATGGAGACCACTCTAACTTCCTTCCCTAAATCTGATCAAGCCAATCTAGTAGCTGAAAATTATACACATGGGGAATTAATCCTATATGAAACTCTAAAAAAGAAATTTATCTTTAACCAATGTTCCAATATTCAACTGAAAATATTAACCAAACTGATCTTGAATTAAAATAAATTCCTTCTGTACTAATGTATGTCTTCCTATGATAAAATGGAAAACATATTATTGTAAATTATTCTTATATTCAAGATGATCATTATAGTATGATTCTAGATGTCATTAGGGAATAAAAGAAAGCCTTTGGATGGACCCTATCTAATATTCCTAGGACTAGCCCACTTATAAAGACTCATAATATTGTTCTAGAATCTGATTAAAATCGATGTCATCAACCTCAACAACGACTCAATCCTAATCTCACATAAGTAGTGAGAAAAGAACATCTAATGTTTTTAAAAGTTGCAATCATATATCCCATAGCTGAGAGTTAGTGGGTTATCCCAATACAAGTGGTTCCAAAAAAGAGATAATCACAGTGATAACCAATAAGGATGGAGAGATTCTTCCATCAAGGGTGAGTAGTGGATGGAGATTCTGCATCGACTATAGGAAGCTAAACTCATTTACAAAGAAGGGCCATTTCCCCTTACCATTCATTGACCATGTCTTTGAGGGACTTGTAGGTCACGCCTTCTACTATTTCTTAGATTGGTACTCATGGTATAATCAAATTGAGTTCTCCCTAGAGGATTAAGGGAAGATTACATAAACATGTCTATTCGACACCTTTTCTTTCAAATGCATGCCCTTCCGGTTATGCAATGCCCCTAGAACCTTCCAGCAGTCCATGATGGGATCATTCTCAGACATGGTAGGGGATTTTCTAGGGGTCTTCATGGATGACTTATCTATGTTTGGGGATACATTTGAGGGATCTTTGAAGAATTTGGAGAGACTCTTGTCAAGATGTGATGAAAATAATCTAGTCCTAACTGGAAAAATTGTAATTTCATGGTTAAAGAGGGACTAGTCCTTGGCTATCTAGTCTCGAGTAGGGGGATTAAAGTTGATAATTCCATGGTTGATCTCATTCATCACCTTACATCACCGAAAACTGTCAAGGAAGTGAGGTATTTCTTAGGAAATGATGGATTCTATAGAAGGTTCATTAGGAATTTCAGCTCTATTTCCCGACCACTTTTTGCACTATTAGTGAAAGATGCTCCAATTTTATGGACAGAAAGCTATGAGGAATCTTTCTCTACACTCAAGTACTCTCTTATATCTCCACCTATCATGAATTATCTAAATTGGAAACATCCTTTTGATCTCATGTGTGATGAGAGTGACTTCGCAGTAGGATCATTCTTAGGACAATAGTGTGAGAATAATCCACATGTCATTACTTATGAAGAAAGTCATTAAATAATGCTCAAATAAACTACACCACCCCTAATAAACATTTACATGGAGTTGTTTTTTCCTTATAAATTTTTAGTTCCTACCTCTTAGGATTTCCCATCAATGTTTTCACTGACCATTCTGCACTAAAATACCTCTTCCAAAAACAAGATTCTAAGGCTAGAATGATTAGATGGCTCCTTCTATTACAAGAACTTGACCTCACAATCAATGATAAAAAGGGTGTTGAAAATTATGTAGTTGATCATGGCTCTTGGATGTAATTTAAAGACCACTCAAATTATCTTTCTATGTCTGATTCATTTCCAAATGAGAACCTATGTTCAATGTGTGATTTCCCATGGTATGCTGACATTGCAAACTTCCTAGTTACAAGAGTCATTCAGAAATTATTAGGGACTCAAGATAAAAGGAAATTCCTTTTTCATGTCATGGACTATGTGTTTGATGATCCATAATGATATAAGTTCTTTCGTAACCTAGTCATTAGGAGGTGTGTCCCAGAATCTGAACAAGAGTCCATCCTTAAATTCTGTTATAGAAAGGTATTTGGGAGTCACTTTTCCACTAAGAAAACATCTGCTAAGATTATTTAGTGTGGTCCCTTCTAGCACACCCTCTCAATAGACAACAACACATTTTATCAAAGATATATTAAGATTCAATAATTAGGGTCCATCAAAAAAAGGAATCAAATTCCACTCACTCCCATCTATGTGGTTTAAATCTTTTATTGCGGGGGAATCGATTTCGTGGGTCACTTCCCAAACTCTAGGGGATATCTTTACATCCTTTTTGCTATCGATTATGTTTATAAATTGGTTTAGGCCATTTATAAAAAATCCAATGATGATCAAAATATGATTATATTTCTCATTTTAAATGTCCTCTCTAGATTTGTAATTCTTAGGGCTATCATTAGTGATCATGGATCTCATTTTTGCAATCTTCCGTTCTCAGCACTCATGGAAAAGTATGGAATTTCTAAAAAAGTGTCCGCTACTTACCACCCAAAGACCAATGGTCTAGCAGAGTTAGACAATCGAGAAATCAAACTAATTCTAGAGAAAACTGTTAATCCATCTTAAAATGATTGGTAGAGCAAACTGTTAGATGCTCTTTGGGCCTATCGAACAACATATAAAACCATTTTAGGAATGTTCGCATATAGGTTGGTTTATGGAAAAGAATGCCATTTTCCATTAGAGATTGAACATAAGGCATTTTGGGAAATTAAGAAAATTAATTATGACCTCTCATTTTCCAAAACATAAAGGAAATTATATATCAATGAGCTTGAATAACCTAGGACGGAGGCTTATGAATATTCATGGATCAATAGTGCTAAAGTACAATCCAACCGATATCAAAATCTTAAAACCAAACACATTTTATCGGGTAAACCTATTATTTTGTATAGTTATGAACATAATTTACACCCAGGAAAGTTGATATCTAGATGGTTAGGTCCATACATAGTGCACAAGGTGTACTTTCATGGGGATAAAGAAATTCAAGATCCCACCAATGGTAAAACTTTTAATGTTAATGGTCCAAGATTAAAACCATTCGTTGAACCATTACAAATAAAAAATTCTGATGAAAAAATCTGTTAACCAACCTTATAAGTGGAAAATACTTAAATAATTAAGGTTCTAAGTCGAGATAGCAACATTAAACCAAAGCACTGCACAAGAGGCAACACATGGTTTTCATCTTTGTGAATCGTCTTTTTATTTAAAATAGGATTAATAAATCAATTTAATATTAAAAAAATACATAATTATACTTGTGATATTGCAATGGACAATTGACCTATTCTTCTATTATGAGTATGTATGGGAATGAATGGGTAAACCATATTCATCCGTGTCATGTGGTGTGACCCTTGAGTAATAACTTACCCAAAAATTTAAAAAGAAGACAATGTATCATCATTTTATTTTTATGGGGTTTTAGGTTAAAATAAATATAAATATAAATATATATAATAATTAAATATATATATATAAGTACACACCGTAGGTCATGGGGAAAACCCCATATCAACCGGCGAAGCTATGAGGACAAGAACCCGGGACCGAAGGGAGACAGGGGAGTGCACCTACCACAGACCTACGGGTTATAGTGATTACTTTTTCTTTACTTTTTGAATATATACTTATATTTTACTTATATTATTATTATTATATATATATATAATAATATATATATATATTTGATTGATTTGTTGTTTTTCGTTTTTCCACTAGGGAGCTCTGTGAGTGTCATGGATATCAAAAGTCTAAATTGGAGTATCCAGAACTTCAACTTCAACCCCCAGGTGACTTTATACCATGATCCTCATTTTCAATTTCATTTTTGAACTCCACTTATCTGCCTCTACCCCATTATAAATTCTCTTTTCTTTAAACACTCGGGATAGTGTTATTTTATGTTGGGGGGAGATGAAATAAAATTTCTGATTGTTTTTAAAAATAAACTACTTTTTGGGGAAAAAATGATTAAAAAATTCTATGTGAACGAAAGAAAAAATGTAACACCCCAACCCCAATTACCCAGAGTCGGTGCATTATTACATAACATTGGCATGATCACAAAAGATCAAGTCTTGAAAGACCGATTAGTTTAGTAGCCTTGGAATCACTAGATACATTCATAAAGGTTACATTACATCATAAAATGGAAAACTACATCAATATTGTTTCCATAGACAACATTGAGATCCCATAGTCTATCCCTGGAGGTCAGTCATAATATATTTCTTTGCGTCATGAAAAAATATAACATAGATAGGGGTGAGCTCAGATGCTCAGTAAAGCTAACTTTATCGCGAGAACATTCATAATTAAGCATAAACATTTAAGGCAATTTATAACTAAAACAAAATCCTTTTAAACATGAACATAAACATAATATGGCAGAAATAAAATGAAATAATTCCATTTACTTATTCACATTGATACTCTACTCGTTGAATAATCACATGCAATAACAATAACCACTTTCATAATGATGAAATGCATAATGCCAGACTATCATAACAACATAGTCAAGGCCTCTTTCCAAGACTAAAAATAAGATTTTTGTCAAGGCCTTGATCCAAGACACAAGTTTGTCTCATGAGACCTTCCGATGCATCGATGAGATATAGCGATCTCCAACCGTCACTTACTAAATCCAATGCATTCCTCATATGAATAGGAATAAACATAACATAAACATTCTTTTTAAAATTAGCATATGAAATGTCAATAATTTATCCACAAACCATGAATGGTATAAAAATAGCACATCCACATTCAAAAATAACTCGTCCTATACAATATGGAATATTGTATCGTATAAGATTAACCTCAGTCGAAAAAAATGAAGGATATTGACATAGATTAAAATGATCATCAAAACTATTAGAGAGAAATATCCACCTTTTTCTTGAAATAATTTAATTGTCACAATATTTGTCAAGAATCCATTTAAAAATAGATTTTTGAATCAAAGTGTCCCATACCACTTTGAAAATTTTAAAAGTAATTTTAATTTTAAAACATTAATGTCCATATAAATAAGTCCCTAAAACCATTTTTAAAACATGGACATTAATGAGAATGATTTCAAATAATAAATTTTTAAAACATTTAAAATGTTATTCTAGTTAGAGTTCATAACCAAAAGAGAGACACTTGAATACAAATAATTGAGGTATTCAAAACATTGTAATATCATGAGAATAAAGGGATTCATGATATACTATGTCAAAATAAATTATATACACCATATAAAAGTGATTTGGTGTATAAAAACAAATGAGTCTCAATGGAATGTAAATTGAGATGAAACTTCATATAAAGACCGTATCCTTAGGTTAAGGATAAATCAACGACATAATAATGTGTGAAAAATATAAATACAGTCAATATGATTGGATATTCAGTGTAAATCAATCATAGGACATTCACAAATATTCTTGTAAAAACAACACAAATGAATTGGATATTTAACTCAACAAATGGAGATTGAGTTAAAATTACACTTATCAAGTTCAAATTGTTGACTTGAGAATTTATCCATGGAGTGATTATGTGTATAAAAAGTATATCCACACAAATTGGAGTGGAAATTATGACATAAGAAAACTAATAGTGATTCCACACATAATCTTGGAGTAAAATAATCAACGAATTATGCGTAAAGACGAATGAGAGGAAATTGAAATTTCAAATTCCCTTATCGATTTGGTAACTTAAGAAACATACACCCTTGAAATAAGGATCATACAATGATAATGTAAATATCCATAAATTAAATTATATTACACAATTAATACAATCATGGGTAGTACAAACACCACATGCAATAAATAAGTGGTGAACAATGGAAATCTCACGGAATTAAAAGTGAGATAAGAAACCCCTTTGTAATTTTTTCCTTGGTATAGGGGAGGATAACCTCTTTTATAATGGAGAAATAATAGTTATTTAATTATACAAGAATCATATACATTAATATGATATCATATATGATCTTTTAACATCGATTTGTTGATAATATCTTAGTATTATCGTCATTTCGGGTGTTAACAGATTCATTTTCCTATATATTCTTTGTTATTTGAGCCATATTTTTTATGGATGGGATGTATCTTATTCATATATTGAATGATATCATGTCTCTAAAAATTATTTTTAATCATCAAATGAAATTTATTCTTGAATGGATATGATGGGGAATGAATCTCATCGCGTTTGTGGAGACGGTAATCCGTACATACGGACGAGCGGAAATTTCATTCTTTTGATATAAAAATAATATATAATTGGATGGTATATCAAATATAAAGAATAATTATCATGTTATATTTATTATTTACATGAATTACACATCATTATTATACACTACCAAATAATAATATACTGAATAACAATTACACCACGACGTGGAGACAGTAGGTCATTCGTACGCACGTATGGTGACATGTCTTTCAATGGATGGATAGAATACTGAATATGGTTGTACCATATTTATAATAACATCATAGTATATATAATATACAGTATTGTTTTTATTTTAGAATGTAAATAACAAAGATATAAGAAGTGGAAGAAGAAAGGTACTTGAAAGAGGGTGGTGAAATCATTACCTCTTCTTCGGGTTCTTCCTTTTTATTTGATCAAAAGGGCTCCTTAAGATGGATTTCTGACAAAAGGAGGGACTCTAAGATGAATTTAGGGATGTTGAGAGGATATTTGGGCAGGGTTTGTCCGAGGAAAATGGCTTTGAAGGTGTGAAATTCAGAGAAGGGGGGAGTGCCCTTTTATAAGAGGGGTGAGGGGAACCTTAGGAAAAGCTAGAAATATTTTTTTATAATAAATTAATATTCGGTTTATAATGGCTCAAATGTAGATTATTTAAAGTTTAAGGTGGGTATAGGTTGAAAATAACTCATCCAATAGTTTATAGACAAGTTTGTGTCACTATATTAACCTTAACATTTAGATTTAACTCTTAGTTAAATAGTTTGACATTTACCATGTCTCTTTGTATTTTTATATTATATAGTTAATAAACTTACTATAAACTTCTAAGTGACCCCCAAGTGGTCCAATAATAATATAACTATCATTATATATGTTTTTTTGTCCAAACCATAGATTTTTAGGAATCATATATTATTTAATAATATAATATTTGTTTTAAAAACTCCTTTATGTCAATTTTGACAGTATTTAATAATTGATTTTTGTTAAAGTCTTAAAACATTTTTAATTTTAACCAAATTAATTTAAACAATACTAACATGTTATATTAACCAGTAAATTTTTTTTATGTCATCAAAACATTCAAATTATATTTATTTTATCATTTATAATACTAATTATTTGATTCTTTCATTAATAAGGAAAATACTGGATCATTATTGTGTCATAAATAAATTTAATTATTCAATGTCTAAAAATTATAAATATAGTAACATTATGTAGGAAATATTTTTATCTTTATAATGAAAATTTATAGTCTAAATTATATCAAATATAACCCTATGTAAATTTTTTTTCTAAAAGATATATGCTTATGTCATTTTGGTATTTACTTTAACTTAATTAATATAATGTGTCATTATCATTTACAAGTGGATCCATGGGGTCCCAAAATCCACCCAAGGAGGCCCATGGTCGGAAATTCATCAACCAATAAGATTAGGACACGTTTTAGGGTAATTTAATATTATTATAATATAATTTTTTACCCTTATTTACCGAATGTATCCTTTAACCATGGTAAATAAAATATTTACCGAAATAATTATTCAAAATGTCAAAAAATAGAACATACATATTTAAAAAATTTGGAAATCTTGATTCCAAATATGGAATCCATTTTTCCATATTCAAAACAAAAAAATGGTAGAAATTAATTTAAAATCAATTCCCGCTGTCAAAATAAAAAAGCGTGTTTTTAAGAAATAATAACTATCAAAAGATTGATACTTGTTTATGTCCGGTTTAAATGTGTAATTATGAACAATTAAAAAAATTGTATTAATAGGTAAAAATATATTCTAAATATACTTTAAAACCACTAAAATATATAATTTATCACTAGTAATTATTTCGATTAAAAAATTTGTTTTTAATTAAAATTTAGTAATTTTCACTATTCATCAAAATATGAAAGTTATTAGAAATGTAGCAAAAATTCACTCTAAGATAATTTCGATATTCCAAATCCAAAAAGGAAGTAAATTTATAATGATAAAATGTATAAAATTTCAAAAATTGGGTATTACTATTCATAACACTTAGTTTGATTGGTTGTGGTTTGTGTTAGAGCACGAAGTTGCGTACAACACATGCTACTGTCATTTTCAAAGATAAGTGTACCATGGAAGCTTGGGGTGTTACATTCTCTCCTCCTTCAATAAATTACATCCTCGCAATTTTTAAAATCTGGATTGGGAATATAATGTAAATTCCCTCATCGGAAAAAGAGACAATAAAACTATCACTTTAAAAGAAATAAAGTGAAGTACAAAGGTCACCCAAGATAACCTATACTAGGATTCCATGTAAAAAACATCGATATGGAGGATAAACTAAGTTTCATGTTCTAATGGAGAGGTATAAAAAACATGATTAGGATAAATATAACAATAAGAAAACCACAAACTTGTGATGGACAGACGATCATTAGTCTCCCAGTAGGAAAAGTAAATGGACAACATTTTTTTGTTTTAAGTTACATTACATAAAGATGAGGAATTCATTTATGAGATTGACTAAGAACATAAAGATATATACATACTTTTTAAGTATAGTTTCATTCTTTAATAAATTTCCACCACAGACTCATTTTTTTAAACGATGAGTATTCAAGAAGACTTTGTCACACTGGAAGAGATAGAATAAACTTCTATAGAATCACATGATACAAAAAGGATAAAAAATATATTTACCTTCTATTTAGTGGTTAATCAAAACCAATACAATTATTATAAGATCTGATGATCCCCCAAAAGAATATTCCATTAGAGAAAGAAACACTAATCTTATCCAACAATACCCCAAAGTTAAATAAATACCATTCAATAAACAATTGTACTTAAAATACTTCAACATAATCCAAACTAATATTGAAACCCAAAACTTAGAAGAATTTGGTTATGTAGTCTTCCACGTTAAATTGTTTCTCAAAATGACATCAACTACACTTAAAGTCACATACTTAAAAGTAATTAACCTAATCACATATTCTCCATTATAGGTCAATCATTTCCATTAATAACCCAAATCACTATAAATCCAGAATAAAAACATAGATAAAAATCTACCATTACTCCTCAAATGAAATCCCATAGTTTCTAATTTCCATGGGCATATAGTGTTCCCAACAAAGAGAACGTCTTCTAATATAACATTTATCACATAATAACCAAATCATTTTCCTATACCAAGGGTATACATTTGATAAGACATAAGATCCCAAATCAAATTATTATTGATCAATAAAATCATTTAACTAAAAATAATTAGTCAAAATAACCAAGGACTTCATGTAGTCCAGTGGTAGGCGATAAATCCAAATCGCACTTTTGTTGTGGGTTCGATTCCCACAGCTTTGTCTGATGCACCGGGTTGTCACACAGTCTGTGTGTTTTCCTTTTTCAAAAACTATATTTTATAACATTAACAAAATGAGATAAATTCGTCAAAATAACCATAACATAATTTAACCACAAATGTTATCTCATACCTTGCATTTTCATCCCAAAATATAATAACTTGTAATTTCCTCAACCCCAAGGATCATATAAATCCAAATTGTTATTTATAACTATATCCACAAGAGAAAAGATAAGTATTCCTCAAATATCATTCTCACATGGAAAACTGCAGGGTTACAAATACAAGAGAAACTTATTCCAAAGTAATCCCATCAACAAGGAGCAGTAATACTTTTAAACATTTCCCCAACCATTTATTTCCACATAGATTCTTCTTTGACCAAGAAAATATCCTATAGAATAGGGCATTCACTCAGGTAATGGCCAGGTCCCCTACATTTACAACAAATGACTGTAAATGGATTCTTGGGACCATTTTTATTTTCTTCCAAAATACTCTTCATTTTTCCTTGGTAATTCTTCACTTTATGTCCTTCTTTCCCACACGTAAATCATTTCTTTGTTCCATTGAGACACTTTCCTGGGTGTCTCCTTCCACATTTCCTGCATGATGGAAATTGAGGATTCTTTTCTCTATGGTCTCCACTGCTGGAGCTCTTATCATTTACCACCATTCTCTTATTTGTTGAGTCTGGGAGTTGGTTAATATATATGTTGTTGATCATATTTTTGGAAAATATATTTGGAATGAATATGATATCTTTTACTCCTATCAACATTCAATTTTGTTGCTCATTTCCCCCATCGTTCCCACCTTGTACATCAGTCTCAAAGTTACTATGACTTCCTTGGAATCCACCCATTGACTAAAACCAAAAAGAATTGTGTGAGTAACAATAGTCATAAAATAATTTAGAGAATATCATGACACCATATTATTAATTTGAAACACCTTAGGATAAACCAAGGTAATTTATTCTCATCTTATATTAAAATACTTCAAATCGGTTTGTAATGATATTGTAAATTATCCTAAACATATCTCTTGGGAGTTTCATAACCAAGAGTGCAGAAAGGCCCATTTTCATACACCATTTCCCGTTCGAGTCTAGCTCAAAGCGGTGTTTTTGGGTTTTACCCCAAGGTACATTTGTGCCAGAGCCGCCTCTACCTGCTCGTATCCAGATAGGGATGTATTGCTTGGAAAACTCACAAAATCTCTACAATACCAAAATTATAGGAAGTTCTTCTATACTAATCCTCAATGTCTATCTTAGGGATATGTGCTCTAATCAGAGTTTATCTAAATCTATCTTCCAAGGTTTGTACTAAACGTCCTATGATACCAACTATAACACCCTAACCCTAGTTACATAGAGTCGGTGCATTATTACATAACATTGACATGATCACAAAATATGAATTCTCGAAAGACTGATTAGTTTAGTAGCCTTGTAATCACTAGATACATTCATAAAGATTACAATACATCATAAAATGGAAAACTACATCAAAATTTTCTCCATAGACAACACTGAGATCCCATAGTCTATCCCTGGAGGTTAGTCATTATATACTTCTTTGCATCCTGGGAAAAATAAAACATATAAATGGGTGATCTTAGATGCTCAGTAAGGATAACATTATTGCCGGAACATTCATAATTAAGCATAATCATTTGAGAAATGTATAACTAAAACAAAAGCCTTTTAAACATGAACTTCAACATAATATGGCAGAAATAAAGTTAAATAATTCCATTTACATAATAACATGGATATTCTACTAGTCGAATAATCACATGCAATATCAATATACACTTTCATAATGATGGAATGCAGAATGTCAGACTATCATAACCACATATTCAAGGCCTCATACCAAGACTACAAGTAAGATTTTGTCAAGGCCTTGTTCTAAGACACTAGTTTGTCTAATGATACCTTCTGATGCATCTAGAAGCTATATCGGGCTCCAACCATCACTTACTAAGTCCAATTCATTCCTCATATGACCATGTTTAAACCTAACCTAAACATTATTATTAACACTAGCATATAAAATGTCCATACATTATCCACAAGCCATGAATGGTATAAAAATAGCACATCCACAGTCAAACATAACTCATCCTATACAATATGGAAGACATTATTGTATCAGATTAACCTCAATCGAGAATAATTAAGTATATTGACATAGATGAAAATAATCATCAAAACTATTAAAGAGAAATATACCCCTTTTTCTTGAAATCATTTAAAAGTCACACTATTGGTCAAGAAGCCATTTAAAAATAGATTTTTGAATCAAAGTGTCCCATACCACTTTGAAAATTTTAAACAGAATTTTAATTTTAAAACATTAATGTCCATATAAATAAATCCCTAAAACCATTTTTAAAACATTGGCATTAATGAGAAATATTTAGAATAATAAAATTTTAAAACATTTAAAATGATATGGTAGTTGGAGTTCATAAACAAAAGAGAGACACTTGAATACAAATAATTGAGGTATTCCAAACTTTTTTATATCATGATAATAAAGGGATTCATGATATAATAGGTCAAAATACATTATATACACCTTATAAAAGTGATTTTGTGTATAACAACAAAGGAGTCTCAATGGAATGTAAATTGGTATGAAAATTCGTATAAAGACCGTATCCTTAGGATAACGATAAATCAACGACATAATTATGTGTGACAAATATAAATACACACAATATGATTGGATATTCAGTTTAAATAAATCAGAGTACATTCACACATATTCTTGTAAAAACAACACCAATGAATTTGATATTTAACTCAACAAATGGAGATTGAGTTAAAATCACTCCTATCAAGTTCATATCATTGACTTGAGATTTTATCCATGGATTGATTATGTGTATAAAAATTATATACACATAAAAGGGAGTGGAAATTATGATATAAGAAAACTAATAGTGATTCCACACATAATCTTGGAGTAAAATAATTAATGAATTATGCGTAAAGTCGAATGAGTGGAAATTGAAATTTCAAATCCCCTTATCGATTTGATAACTTAGAAAACATAAACCCTTTAAATAAGGTTCATACAATGATGATTTAAATAACCATAAATTAAATTATATTATACAATGAATACAATCATGGGCAGTACAAACCCCACATGCAATAAATAAGTGGTGAACAATGGAATTCTCACAGAATTAAAAGTGAGATAAGAAACCCCTTACATTGTACTTTTTCCTTGGTCGAGGGTAGGTTAACCTATTTTATAATGGAAAAAATATTTTTATTTAAGTATACAAGAATCATATACATTAATATGATATCATATATGATCTTTTAACATTGATTTGTTGATAATATCTTAGTATTATCATCATTTAGGGTGTTAACAGATTCATTTCCTTTATATTATTTGTTATGTGAGCCAAATCTTTTATTGATGGGATGTATCTTATTCATATACAGAATTATATCATGTCTCTAAACATTATTTTTACTCATGAAATGAAATTTAGTCTTGAATGGATATGATGGGGAATGAATCTCATCGCGTTCGTGGAGACGGTAATCCGTATGTACGCACAAGCGACAATTTCATTTTTTTGATATTAAAATAATATATAGTTGGATGGTATATCATATATACATAATAAATAACATCTTATATTTATTATTTACATCAATTACATGTCATTATTATACCCATACAAATAATAATATATTGAATAACAATTACACCACGACGTGGAGACGGTAGGTCGTACGCACGCACTTATGGTAACATGTCATTAAAAGGATGGATAGAATACTAAATATGGTTGTACCATATTTATAATAACATAAAACTATATACAAGATACTGGATTAATTATTTTATAATGGAAATTACAAATAATGAATAAGTGGAAGAATAAAGGTACTTGAAATAGGGTGGTGAAATCATTACCTATTCTTCAGGTTCTTCCTTTTTATTTCTTCAAAAGGGCTCCTTGAGTTGGATTTATGACCAATGTAGGGCCTCTAGGATGAATTTATGTAAGTTTAGAGGATATTTGGGCAGGTTTTGGCCGATCCAAATGGCTTTGAAGGTGTGAAATTGAGATAGGGGGGGTGCCCTTTTATAAGTGGGGTGAGGGGCACGTTAAGAAAAGATAAAAATATTATTTTATAATAAATTAACATTCGGTTTATAATGGCTCAAAAGTGAATTATTTAAAGGTTAAGGTAGGTATAGGTCTAAAAACACTCAACGAATAGGTTTTAGACAGGTTTTGGTCACTATATTAACCTTAACTTTTAGATTTAACTCTTAGTTAAATAGTTTGACATTTACCATGTCTCTTTGTATTTTTATATTATATAGTTAATAAACATACTATAAACTTCAAATCTCCCTCCAAGTGGTACAATAATAATACACCTATCATTATATAAGTCCTTTGGCCGAACCTTAGATTTTTTGGAATAGAATATCAATTAATAATATAATATTTTTTTTAAAAAACTCCTTTATGTCAATTTTGACACTATTTAATAATTGATTTTTGTTAAAGTTTTAACAACATTATTATTTCTAAATAAATTAATTTATGAAATCCTAACATGTTATATTAACCAATGAAATTTTTTATGTCCTCAAAACATTCAAATTATATTTATTTTAACATTTATAATACTAATTATTTGATTCTATCATTAATCAGGAAAATACTGCATCATTATTGTGTCATAAATAAATTTAATTATTAAATGTCTAAAAATTATAAATAAAATACCATTATGTAGGAAATCGTTTTATCTTTCTAACGAATATTTATAGTCGAAATTATAACATATATAACCCTATGTAAGAATTGTTTTTCTAAAAGATATATGCATATGTCATTTTTTATTTACAATAACATAATTAATATAATGTTTCATTGTCACTTACAAGTGGATCCATGGGGTCCCAAAATGGACCCAAAGATGCCCATATTCAGACATGTACCAACCAATATTCTTAGGACACGTTTTAGGGTAATTTAATATTATTATAATATTATTATTTTTACCCTTATTTATCAAATTTACTTTTTAACCATGGTAAATAAAGTATTTACCGAAGTAATTATTCAAAATGTCTAAAACTAAAAGTTACCTATTTAGAAAATTTGGAAATCCTGATTCTAAATATGGAATCCATTTTTCCTTATTCAAAACACATAAGTGGATGAAATTAATTTAAAATTAATTCCCACTGTCAAAATAGAAAACATGTTTTTAAGAAACAATAACTATCAAAAGATTGACACTTGTTTATGTCCGGTTTAAATGTGAAATTACATTCAATGAACAAAATTGTATTAATTGGTAAAAATATATGCTAAATATAGTTTAAAACCAGTCGTATTTATAATTTATCATTATTAATTATTTGGACGAAAAAAGTTGTTTTTAATTTAAATTTTGTAATTTTCACTATTAATCAAAATATGAATGTTATCAGAAATGAACAAAAAATTCACCCTAAGAAAATTTTGATATTCCAAATCAAAAAATGAAGTACATTTTGAATGATAAAATGTATAAAATTTAAAAAAGTGGGTATTACTATTCATTACGGCTAGTTTGATTGGTTGTGGTTTGTGTTAGAGCTCGAAGTTGCATACAACACATGCTACTGTATTATTCAAAGAGCAGTGTACCATGGAAGCTTGCGGTGTTACACAAAATTCCTTTAAATTTTAACATGATAATACACATTTCGCACTTTGAAACTAAATATCAATCAATTTAGCATGCCCTGATTCTAATTTTAATCATTTTATAATTTCCTGAAAATATATTTTGGAAACTATGGCCGTCTAATGTCAAATTTCATAAATTATATTTTTATCCAAAAAGAAAAAAAGAGGTCACAACACACGTACTTTTGATAGCGGGGTATTGGTTTGAGTTCATGGGTTCCCCCCAATTAAAATTATATGTTTGGTGATCATTTTAGTTTTAATATTTGTATTCAAAAAAATCCCAAAACAACAATAAATTTGATCGTAGAGAAATGAAATGACCTAATGAGTCGATTTCAACACTTGGGGATCGTGACTCTAAAGTTTTATAGCCCAGAGTTAGTAATTTTATCTCTATTAGTTTTAATTTGACTTTTTTTACTAAATTAACTCAAGATGAAGCCCGAGTTTGTGGGATTCACTTTGTGCTCTTAGGTATTTGAGCCTGGGAGTCATCAGTAAAGTCTTGCTACATGGGATGACTATTTCAAGTGAAATTTCAATTACCAACAAAATATTGAAAAAAAATTGAATACTCATCTTAATATTGATATGGGATTCTATTAGAGCTTCTATCATTTCCCCCTTGAATTAAGATGAACCCCCATTTCTGTTGTGATACACAACACTTCCTCATACTTAATTGATATTGCATGAAATATGGAAATTAATTTGAAAAAAAGGAATTGGCTTGGGATTGATATTTTCTTATGAAAATATCTTGTATTAATATATTTTTATGTGTTTCATAGTTGTTTTGTTTACGTTTTTTTGGTGATCATTGTGTATTAAAATGTTTTTGGAATAGATAATTGGAATTTCATATTTATGAGTTACATTCTGCTTGGGACTAGCAAAAATCAAGTTGGGGGTGTGATTAGCCACTGAATAAGGATAACATTCATTGTTAATATATAAAATATTTATGTTATTTAATAATAATAAACACCAATTTAGTGCATTTTACACTTTGAACATTATTTCATATTATAATTTTACTTCATTATTAAAATGCACTATTACATGGTACATTTTTTTAACATCATTTATAGTACCCATGTAACACCCCGAGCTTCCACGACACGCTTCTCATTCAATAATTAAATAGCTTGCATTATACGCAACTTCGAGTTCTAAAACACCGCTACTAATCAAAGTAGTCGTTATGAATAGTAATAACCACCTTTTGAAATTATATATATTTTATATTTCAAAATGGACTTCATTTTTGGATTCGGAATGTCGAAATTAGCCTATGTTGAATTTTTTGTAATTGTTTGAGAACTTCGAAATTTTTATGAACAATGAAAAATACTTAAAACAACTTTTTTAATAAAAATAATTTATAGTGATAAGTTATACTATTGAGTTGTTTTAAAGTATAATTAGAATATATTTTTACCATTTTATCCAATGGTGGTCATTAGAATTAATTTAACATTGAAATTGGACATAAACAATTGCCAATCTTTTGATATAAATTGTTTCTTAAAAACACGCTATTTGTTGTAACAGCGGGAATTAATTATAAAATTAATTAATTCAACTTATATGTTTGGAATTTTGTAAAATAGACATCATTTTTGAATTCGGAATATCAATTATAGCTTAGGGTGAAATTTTGGCCTTATTCTGAAAAACTTCAATTTTTTATGAATAGTGAAACCACTAAGTGGTTGTTAAAAACTGATTTTTTGTTAAAATGAAATATTACCACTTCTGTGAACTGATTTTCAAAAATCCAACATACATGGTTTTCATTAAGAAGAAAAATGTGGTTCTATGAGATTAAAATAATTTTTGGTGAATACTAACTTTTAAGTTCTTAATCGCGATTAGAGGTAATTAGTGTAGTTTAAGGTAAAAATAATGTTTTAATAATATGAGATGAGCTTGACACTTGTCCTACTCCTATTGGATGAGTCATGGCCGACCCAGAAAACCCATGGGTCTACTTGGGGACCACATGGAGCCACTTTGGTTGGAAAATGACATTAATATATATTTATTTAATGTTAAAATTAAATTGACACAAACATGAGTTGTTTTACTAAAACAGTTTGTAAGTGGGGTTACACAAGTCCAAATTTTGACTATAATTATTAATTAGAAAGATAAAACGATTTCATATATCATATTATTTTTTTTATAATTTTTATACATTAAATAAATTAAATTATTTATGAAATCATTATGATGCAGCGATGACCTCATTATTTAACGATTTTAATAAAATGAAAATATAATGTAAACTCCAAGGCTTACACTTGTCCAAAGACTATTGGATGGGTATATTTCGAACCCTTATCACCTTAGCCACGAATTATATAAGTGTGGGACCTTTAGAATCCGAAAATCATTGTGTAATAATGTAACATTTCAATATTTCCAAAAGAGCCCCTCCTCTCCACTTATAAAAGGCCCCCACCTCTCCCACCTTATTCACACCTTCAAGCCATTTGGCTCGGCCAAACTCTGCCCAAATACTCTCCCAACTTCCCCCTATTACTCCTAGAAGCCTCACTTTGGGCAGAACTCTTCTCAAGGAAGCCTTTGGCTCAAATCAAAAAGAGTTACCCGATTTTGAGGTAATGTCTTCTCTAATGTTGTTTTGTTTTATTTTTCATCTCCAACCACCTAAACTCTTTTTATTCATTTCTTTTGTAACAAAACCAGTATCCTAAATATACTAGGATGTTTTTATAAGAAGGATTCGAGATACACTTACACACACCTACATCTAATGGTTAAAGAACATACGGTTTCTATGGATGACGAATTTCTGCCTCACGAAACGATGATTGTTCAACACTCATATAACACCTTCAAAGGTGGCCATTAAGATGTCACTATATTTATATATGATATATAATGAGTTTATTTTTTACTTATGCTTCTGTATTTCTCATTTATGTCATACTTTATGATTTCCATTATGGGTAAACGCGATAATTTCATTTTAGGAAGTGCGGACTACCGCCCCCTCAAAGTGATGTGAATCGTTAATGCCATATGTGGGATGTATAAAGGATGGAGTAAATGATATTATATATGATATTATACTGGAACTATATTATACCTTTATATAATTATGATTTCATTCCATTAAATATAAAATAGAAATGAAAGTAGCGTTCATGCGTACGTACGGCTTACCGTCTCTATGAACGGTGCATTTCATTTCTTACCTCTAAATGTTACGTGACATTATGAATGAATGTATATACTGGATATATATGATATATATGACATCTAAATCATGAATATAATTATTGAGATAATGGATATTCTACCACATAAACAACTTGTAATTATAAGAAGTTTATTGTTGACTCAAGTTCCAAAGATCGACAAAATGACCGTTATAAACTTAAATAATTAAATAATGTTCATAACATGGTAATAAGGGATATAAAAGGAATAATGAACATGAAAAAGGTTCTTAAGTAAATAGGAATTAACTCTAGTTTATTATTCAGGAGGTTAAACAACGGTCGAGTCTGGACAGGACGCAAGGTAAGGGAACTTCTTAACCCAATTTCCATTCTTTGGGTTAATCTCCTACTTTAAAATTATGTCATTATGTCCTATCTTGTATTTATACTTTATTTATGTGTACATATAGTGAATACACATAATAGATCTATTTTCTTTGTAAGGGAATTTCTTAACCCAACTTCCATTCTTTGGGTTAATCTCCTACTTTCAAATTATGTCATGATATTATTATGTCCTATCTTGTATTTGTACTTTATTTATGTGTACTTATAGTGAATACACATAATAGATCTATTTTATTTAAAAAATGATCTTTTTAAGGGACTTCATCTCAATCTCCTTTCATTGATGCATATTTTGTTTTATACACAACATTCTTTTATACGGTGTATAAAACCCTTTGACATTTACATTTATTCAAAAGGTTTTATTTTATAATTATGTTATTTTTAAATAATTTTAAAAAAGAGATATTTCTATCAAATATATGAAAATCCAGTGCAAATTTATACGTATTTAACGCAAGCGTAAAAATATTTTTAGAAAACCCGACTCTCGAGTGTGGTAGACAGGAAGGGATTGGGAGTGGACCCATCATGGCCTGTAATTAGTCGAGCAGTCTAAGAATTAGTTATTTTGTTTTCAGAAGCTTTCATAATGTTTTCAGAAAAACACTGGAGTATATTTGAGCAATTTTAAACATAAGTATCTTCTAAAAAATTACATCGGCAGGTCTAATGAGACAAACTAGTGTCTTGGCACGAGGCCTTGACAAAATCTTATTCGTGGTCTTGGCACGAGGCCTTGGCTACGTGGTTATGATAGTCTGGCATTATGCATTCCATCATTATGAAAGTGGTTATTGATATTGCATGTGATTATTCGACCAGTAGAATATCCATGTGAAGAAGTGAATGGGATTATCTCATTTTACTTTTGCCATATTATGTTGAAGTTCAAGTTTAAAAGGCTTTTGTTTTAGTTATACATTGCCTTAAATGTTAATGTTTATTTATGAAAGCTTCCGCTATATTGTTATCCTTGCTGAGCATCTGAGATCACCCCTTTCAATGTTTTAATATTTTCCAGGATGTGAAGAAGTATTTTATGAATGACCTACAAGGATAGTCCGAAGAGGATAGAAGTGTGGACTATGGAGACTATGTTTTTATAGTTTTTCACTTTGAGATGTAATGTAACATTTATGAATGTATGTAGTGTTTCCAAGGCTACTAAACTAATCGGTCTTTCGAGACTTGATCTTTTGTTATCATGCCAATGTTACGAAGTAATGCACTGACTTTGGGTAGCTGGGGTCGGGGCGTTACAATTGGTATCAGAGGCAGTTTAGTACTAACCTTGGAAGCTAGATTTAGATAAACACTGATTAGAGCACATAGCCCGAAGATAGACTTTGAGGATTAGTATAGAAGAACTTCCTAGAATTTTGGTATTATAGAGATGTTATGAGTTTTCCGAGCAATACATCCCTGTCTGGATATGAGCAGGTAGAGGCGGCTCTGGCACAGATGTACCTAGGGGTAAAACCCGAAAACACCGCTTTGAGCTAGACTCGAACGAGAACTAGTGCACGACAACAGGCCTTGCTGCACTCTTGGTTACGACACTCTCAGGGGATATGCTTAGGATATTTCTCGTTTTCTTTACAAACCACTATGAAGGGTTATGAGTATATACTTCCTCAAAGGAAACATTTTTTTTTATGATTATGGATTATATCCATAAATAGTTCAATTTATATAATGTATTTTACAAATATGGAATTATGTATTTTATTTCATAAACTAATCTAGTTTATGCCATTGTTTAGAAATGGCGCCTAGTGGAAGGAATGGAAACCGTATCATTGCACGCACTCCGTGCAGGGATTTCCCTCCTGCTCAAGATAATTATGGTGGAGCTAGTGATACAACTGGTGCTGATCAGCTTCTCACCGTACTGGGACAACTCACTCAGGTTATGAATAATAACCTTACTCGTATGGAGCACCCTGATCCGCAACGTGGAGGATCAATGTTAGACCGCTTCATGAGGCAACAACCGCCAACATTTAATGGGGGTACAAATCCATTAGTAGCTGAGCAATGGATAAACACCTTAGAGAAAATATTCCATACCTTGGGGAGTAGCGAAAGGGAGAGGGTTATCATGGCAGGTTACCGCCTCACTGGAGATTCTGATCAATGGTGGTCATTGATTCAAAACACAAAGGAAAATGATGACATATCGAATATGGAATGGAGGGAGTTCAAAGAGATTTTCTTAGAAAAATACTTTCCTCATGACCATCGAGCAGATATGGAAAGGCAATTTCTGAGTCTGAGGCAGAAGGAGGATGAGAATGTCGCAAAGTATGAGGCTAACTTTACAAGGTTAGCGAGGCATGCTTTCAATTATATATGTAACCCAAGGAGTAAGATTGATCGTTTCTTTGATGGGTTAAAACCATTTCTCCGTCGATCTTTAGTATCACAATCCTTCTCATCATACGAAGATATTGTCTTGTGTGCTATCAAGAAAGAAAAGGAATTCTCTAAGTCTTATGACAACAAAGTAAAGAAAGAGAAGAAGAGAACGGTGGACAAAGAGACAGATAAAGGGAAAAAGGGAAAGAAGGATTTTCCATTATGTGATAATTGTGGGAAGTATCACCCTGGTACGTGCCTAAAAGGAATGGGATTTTGTTATAAATGTGGAGAAAAGGGTCACCAGGCTCGTGATTGCAAGGGAAAGAAAGAGGCTATCAATGTTGAATGCTACAATTGTAGGGAAATGGGGCATTATGCAAATGAATGTCCTAAGCGTCAGGGAAACTTACCTCAGAAAAGGCCAAGGGATCATGGACAATCTTATGCTGTTACTACAGTTGAAGGAGAATAACTAATGTGTTGGTGCTTTTGGACTCATGGATTATACTCTGGTTATAAGGATAATGTGATATATATATAAGGATTGTACTATAGTACTTTTTGATTTCAGTAAGGTTTTAATATGATGAAGGTAATTATATTTTTAGTATGTGACAATAAGAGAAACTTTACTTTGTTTGGGGAATCTGATAAATTGATTTTGGAATTAAAAGACCTTCTAGAGAAAGTCTGGATAGAGGTATTTTGGATAACTATAAAGGTTAGAGTGGATTAAGTTGATCTTTGGATAATATTGTTTAAGGTTAAAAAATTTATGAAGATTATTTTTGAATATTATAATACTATAGTTTTAGGAAAAGGAAAACCTGCAGGGTGGGGCATAACCCGTCGCATCGGATAAAGCTGCAGGAATCGAACCCACAACCATAGTGCGACAGACCTTTATTTCCTACCACTAGCCTACAGGAAGTCCCTGGTTATTACAAAATAATTTTACTAATCTAAATGGTATTTGTTAACATTTGGAACCTTATACAATTAGGATAAGTATAATATTTTTGGGTTCTATTATCTTTTTGAGTGAAAGGTGAGTTGAAGGTTGAAACTCTAATTGTCAAGCATAAATATATATATACCTATCTGTTATTAAATGAATAAATTAATTCTTAAACTTTAGTAAAGGGATATTAAAACAAAAAAATGTGTTACCATAATACCTTCTGTCTTGTTGAACTGATGATATTTTAAATCAACATAGATTGAAGGCTTTGAGGCCCTCAATTTGATAGTTGATTGTGATTGATGACCTCAATCAATCCCTACAAATATTTACGTTTTTCCTCCAATTATATGTCTCTAATTTCCACCAATGTTCTCCTTATCGAGATCATAATTTGGTGGTGACTTTCTTATTTCCATTTCCCTCTTATTAAGGCTAAATTTTATTAACCTTATTTCCGATGTGGGTTTTCCAGAAAGGTATTTTCTATTTTCAACCTTTTATTTTCAAAGAAAAATTTCAAATTGCAAGGACTCAATTTATTGAAGGATGGGAGAATGTAACACCCCGAGCTTCCACGACACGCTTCTCATTCAATAATGCAATAGCTTGCATTATACGCAACTTCGAGTTCTAAAACACCGCGACTAATCAAAGTAACCGTTATGAATAGTAATAACCACCTTTTGAAATTATATATATTTTATATTTCAAAATGGTCTTCATTTTTGGATTCGGAATGTCGAAATTAGCCTATGTTGAATTTTTTGTAATTTTCTGAGAACTTCAAAATTTTTATGAATAGTGAAAAATACTTAAAACAACTTTTTTAATCAAAATAATTTATAGTGATAAGTTATACTATTGAGTGGTTTTAAAGTATAATTAGAATATATTTTTACCATTTTATCCAATGGTGGTCATTAGAATTAATTTAACATTGAAATTGGACATAAACAATTGCCAATCTTTTGATATAAATTGTTTCTTAAAAACACGCTATTTGTTGTAACAGCGGGAATTAATTATAAAATTAATTAATGAAACTTATATGTTTGGAATTTTTTAAAATAGACATCATTTTTGAATTCGGAATATCAATTATAGCTTAGGGTGAAATTTTGGCCTTATTCTGAAAAACTTCAATTTTTGATGAATAGTGAAACCACTAAGTGGTTGTTAAAAACTGATTTTCCGTTAAAATGAAATATTACCACTTCTGTGATTTGATTTTCAAAAATCCAACATACATGGTTTTCATTAAGAAGCAAAATGTGGTTCGATGAGAATAAAATAATTTTTTGGTGAATAGTAACTTTTAAGTTCTTAATCACGATTAGAGGTAATTAGTGTAGTTTAAGGTAAAAATAATGTTTTAATAATATGATATGACCTTGAAACTTGTACTACTCCTATTTTATGAGTCATGGCCGACCAAGAAAACCCATGGGTCAACTTGGGGACCCCATGGAGCCACTTTGGTTGGAAAATGACATTAATATATATTTATTTAATGTTAAAATTAAATTGACACAAACATTAGTTGTTTTACTAAAACAGGTTTTAAGTGGGGTTACACAAGTCCAAATTTTGACTATAAATATTCATTAGAAATCTAATAATATTTCCTACATCATATTATTTTTTTTATAATTTTTAGACATTAAATAAATTAAATTATTTATGACATCATTATGATGCAGCGATGACCTCATTATTTAACGATTTTAATAAAATGAAAATATAATGTAAACTCCAAGGCTTACACTTGTCCAAAGACTATTGGATGGGTAGATTTAGAACCCTTATCACCTTAGCCACGAATTATATAAGTGTGGGACCTTTAGAATCCGAAAATCATTGTGAAATAATGTAACATTTCAATCATTCCAAAAGAGCCCCTCCTCTCCACTTATAAAAGACCCCACATCTCCCACCTTATTCACACCTTCAAGCCATTTTGATCGTCTAAACTCTGCCCAAATACTCTCCCAACTTCCCCCTCTTACTACTAGAAGCCTCACTTTGGGCAGAACTCTTCTCAAGGAAGCCTTTGGCTCAAATCAAAAAGAGTTACCCGATTTTGAGGTAATGTCTTCTCTAATGTTGTTTTGTTTTATTTTTCTTCTACAACCCCCTAAACTCTTTTTATTCATTTCTTTTGTAACAACACAAGTATCCTAAATATACTAGGATTTTGTTATAAGAAGGATTCTAGCTACACTTACACACACCTACATCTAATGGTTAAAGAACATACGGTTTCTGTGGATGGTGAATTTCTGCCTCACGAAACGATGATTGTTCAACACTCATATAACACCTTCAAAGGTGGCCATTAAGATGTCACTATATTTATATATGATATATAATGAGTTTATGTTTTACTTATGCTTCTGTATTTCTCATTTATGGCATACTTTATGATTTCCATTATGGGTAAACGTGATAATTTCATTTTAGGAAATGCGGACTACCGCCCCCTCAAAGTGATGTGAATCGTTAATGCCATATGTGGGATGTATAAAGGATGGAGTAAATGATATTATATATGATATTATAATGGAACTATATTATACCTTTATATAATTATGATTTCATTCCATTAAATATGAAATAGAAATGAAAGTAGCGTTCATGCGTACGTACGGCTTACCGTCTCCATGAACGGTGCATTTCATTTTTACCTCTAAATGTTACGTGACATTATGAATGAATGTATATACTGGATATATATGTTATATATGACATCTAAATCATGAATATAATTCTGGATATAATGGATATTCTACCACATAAACAACTTGTAATTATAAGAAGTTTATTGTTGACTCAAGTACCAAAGATCGACAAAATGACCGTTATAAACTTAAATATTTACATAATGTTCATAACATGGTAATAAGGGATATAAAAGGAATAATGAACATGACAAAGGTTCTTAAGTAAATAGGAATTAACTCTAGTTTATTATTCAGGAGGTTAAAGAACGGTCAAGTCAGGACAGGATGCAAGGTAAGGGAACTTCTTAACCCAATTTCCATTCTTTGGGTTAATCTCATACTTTAAAATTATGTCATTATGTCCTATATTGTATTTATACTTTATTTATGTGTACATATAGTGAATACACATAATAGATCTATTTTATTTGTAAGGGAATTTCTTAACCCAACTTCTATTCTTTGGGTTAATCTCCTACTTTCAAATTATGTCATGATATTATTATGTCATATCTTGTATTTGTACTTTCTTTATGTGTACTTATAGTGAATACACATAATAGATCTATTTTATTTAAAAAATGATCTTTGTAAGGGACTTCGTCTCAATCTCCTTTCATTGAGGCATATTTTGTTTTATACACAACATTCTTTTATACGGTGTATAAAACCCTTTGACATTTACATTTATTCAAAAGGTTTTATTTTATAATTATGTTATTTTTAAATAATTTCAAAAAAGAGATATTTCTATCAAATATATGAAAATCCAGTGCAAATGTAAACGTATTTAACGCAAGCTTAAAAATGTTTTTAGAAAACCCGACTCTCGAGTGTGGTAGACAGGAAGGGATTGGGAGTGGACCCATCATGGCCTGTAATTAGTCGAGCAGTCTAAGAATTAGTTATTTTGTTTTCAGAAGCTTTCATAATGTTTTCAGAAAAACACTGGCGTATATTTGAGAAATTTTAAACATAAGTATCTTCTAAAAAATTACATCGGTAGGTCTCATGAGACAAACTAGTGTCTTGGAACAAGGCCTTGACAAAATCTTATTTGTGGTCTTGGCACGAGGCCTTGGCTTCATGGTTATGATAGTCTGGCATTATACATTCCAACATTATGAAAGTGGTTATTGATATTGCATGTGATTATTCGACCCGTAGAATATCCATGTGAAGAAGTGAATGGCATTATCTCATTTTACTTTTTCCATATTATGTTGAAGTTCAAGTTTAAAAGGCTTTTGTTTTAGTTATACATTGCCTTAAATGATAATGTTTATTTATGAAATCTTCATCTATATTGTTATCCTTTCTGAGCATCTGAGCTCACCCCTTTCAATGTTTTAATATTTTCCAGGATGTGAAGAAGTATTTTATGAATGACCTACAGGGATAGTCCGAAGAGGATAGAAGTGTGAAATATGGAGACTATCTTATTATAGTTTTTCACTTTGTGATGTAATGTAACATTTATGAATGTATCTAGTGTTTCCAAGGCTACTAAACTAATCGGTCTTTCGAGACTTGATCTTTTGTGATCATGACAATGTTACGAAGTAATGCACCGACTTCGGGTAGCTGGGGTAGGGGCGTTACAACCCAAAATGGTCTTGATTTTATTTTAATATTTTATTTCTATGTCTCTCTTTCTACAAGACCAATTCATACCTTTTAAGAATATGGAGATTCACATTGGAAGACTACCAAAATGAATTTTCATGGAAACACATTCTGGGAAAGAAAATTCGACAGTACCCCAATTAAGTGACCATATTGGCTAGGATCCAAGCCCAATGATTATAAAATGTTATTTTAATATAGAGAAAATCATGGGGAACATTTAATTCAACAGTGGAAAAAGCTAATTTGGATGTTTGAAAGGAGTTCTAGGTAGCCCAAGATGAAGATAAATATTTGGGCTGGAATCTACGGCCCAGAAACACTGCCTACCATTTTACATATATCTAGTAATCCATAACCTATTTTGGGATGATCCTTTATAAAAGGTTAGGGTAAATCTGGAGATCCATTTTTTGATTCTATGGACCACTCCAATTTGGCCATCTAGAAGGCCATCTAGGCGCCTATGTTTAGTGGATAAAAGCAGGTCGCAACTTCAAGTCAAGGGTGGAAAATTCTACTCTCCCTTACTTTCCACCACCCTAGGCCCACAAAAATTAATTGAGGAGACTTGGAAAGATGGGGTCACGACCAAAGGCTCTAAATATTCCTATTTAAGGTAGTATTTGTTGGAGGATTGAGGGATCTTGGATCTTTGTTTTCATTCTAATGTTATTATGCCGATTTGTCTTTGTAACGTTCGTCTATCTCACGTAATTTGTTCGAATCACCTTAGTTATTAATAAAATTTCATTGTTTCCTCTTATTCTATTTTCTTTATTATAACATTGATACTGTCACCTTATGGTGTGAATTTACTCACACCATACCTTGTGATATTTTTCACACAACGGTGAAGTGATTTCTTTATTTTTGTTGTTTTTTTACTTCTCCAATTCCTTCCACATGAGTCTACTTTCCACTTCCATTGAAACCATAGAATCAATCGAGGGACAACTTTTTTATTGTTTGATCCAAGGGAGTGTAAAGAGGATGGATTGTATGTTATTTCTCAATCTCTTTATTTTATTGATTTCTTTTACATGAGATTATTTTATTCAAGGATTTTCTCTCTTCCTCTCCCTTATTCAATTTTATTTCCCCAATTTTATGGGATAATAAGATTCTTTACCTAGGAGTTATCAAGTATATGATCCTAAAAGTGTATAGGTGATTACATGTGATTATGAAGGTGTTTAACCAAAAATTGAGGAGGTTAGTTTGAATTCATTATATGAATCCTACTTGAGTTAATAAACTTTAAATTGTTAAAAAAAGGGAATTCATCCAATCCACCCCAAGTGATAAATTCAGATCAACTCCTTAGATTAATTTCAAATCACTTAATTTTTATAGAGTTCACATAAATCTCTCTAAAATCAACTAAAGTTGGACATTTCATAGCCAAAAACATCCCATAGAATGTACTTGTCTGTTGGTTTCTTTTTAGTTCTCTGAGGATTCGACAACCCAAGCTAAACTACAAGAGACCGCTTAAACCAAATAACGTGAGTAAATTAGGGTGAGACAAACCCGCTAGTTTAGAAAATTTTATGATGGTATGTCTGAGTATGATATACTCTATTATACCAAATTTAAGATCGAATATGTAATGAGATACTCAAAAACAAGAAGGGGGTGAACTGTATACTTTGAAAATTCCTTAAGAAAATTTTGCATAACCAAAATTCACAACACCTCTTAGTTCTATTATCATGCTTGATTCTGGAAATTTGATTCTGGAAATGAAACTTAACAAAAGTTTACAAAACATATGATTTTACCTTAAAGCATATAGAATATAACTAAAAAAGTGTACAAGTATGAGGATGTATAAGAAAGTTATACTTTCCTCAATAATACAAATGCAGCAGAAAAACAAAGTAGTAAAACTACAAGTAACAAGAATAAAATCTTTTAACCCAAAGAGGAGGGTATCCAAAAACACTGGATAAGAGGTTCCTTTATTTATACTATCAAAAAATTCTGTCTTACCCAAACCTAGGTAAGACCTAAATCCAAATATCGGTATCTGTCTTACTATCTCCGCAAGCCCTCGATTTGTAGGAAATCGGCACCTCTGACTTCACAACCTGAAGTCTCTGATTTTTGAGGTAATCGAACCTCTGCACTAAGCAAATCTGCCTGAAGCAAAGCTTGACCGAGCAGTTCAAAACATTATGCTCGAATATTGAGAGTTTATAAGAGCCTCTCTCTCTAGAAATCACATCAACAACATGTAAACATAGATTTCAAAGTTGTCTTTTTCTTTTCAAATGAGATCTTATTTATAGGCATTGCTCTGACAGCCGACTACCTCCTCCAACAGTCATATTCTACCTTGAATTTCAGAGGGACCTATAATGTGTCACTCAAACAATAGTTAGTGAGCAACTAAATGCATGACATTGTTTTATAAGTAGACAGGTGTAAGTATAACTAAAATCTGATATTCAGAATTAAGGTAAATGATTGTTCAGAGACAAAGAAAAAACTGAATTTTGAGTCTACATCACAAGGCTATTCGGATTCTGTTTTGTAGGAATTATGTAACTGAATTCTATAGAATTACATATTTTTAATTTCAAGAAAATTCAGAGTCTAGATTCACAAGAATTTGGAACCTGAACTTACGATGTTCGGAGTCGGAGTTCATGAGAATTTGGAGTCGGAACTCATAAGAGTTTGGAGTCAGTATTCAGAGAACTCAGAGTCAGAACTTGGATAAGTTCATAACCAAAATTCATAATAGGTATTCAGAGTCATAACATAGAAGAGTTCATATCTAGAATTCGTAATCATAATTCTTAGTCAGACTTTTCATAAGTTCGTAATCAGAATTTGAAGTTGAGCTTCATAAATGTTCGTATCCAGAATCTAGAGTTGAACTTCATGAGAGTTCATATCTAGAATTTAGAGTGGAACTTCATGAGAGTTCGTAACCCAAATTCGGAGTGGAACTTCATGAGAGTTCGTATCCAAAATTCTTATTATTAAACAGAATGCCTCATATTTATGTATTTTATGATTCCAAGGTTTTTTATTACAATCATATTTTTATACATACGAATAAAATTATATGAGCAATGAAAATGATATAAGGATAAATTTCCACGGGGAAGGAAAATTTTCCTTATTGGGGTAAAATATGGGTAAAATAAAATTTATCATAAGAAAGGGTGTTTGTGATATTCAAAACAAGAGGAATGGTAAAGTCATATGGAAAGGCTTAATGACTTAACAATATCCCCCTTGAATAAAGGAATGGAAAATTATATAAGGAAACCCTTACTAACTCAACAATCTTTCCATCTTTGGAAAGCAAAAACATCCCTCCGAAAAAGAATGCAAGGACTTTGAATAAATTTCTAAACTTTGAAATTTAAGCTTATATCCCTTTTTTATGGACAATAGCGAATACGACTAACTCCCCCTTTGGCTTTGGAACTCTAAGGATCGTATTCTATATTTTCATAATGGAATTTCATTTGAATGTGGAAATCTTCGTAATGAGAAATCCCCCTCAAATAGACTCCCCCTTACTTAGAGATAGTTCTTCATTACTTAGAAATTTTTCCTTCTCCTCTGTAGAATTATTTTCCCTTCTCCCCTTTGTGATTTTTAAAAAGCATTTGAGGGAATGGGAAAAAGATATGGTACCTGAAATATTAACATAAACAACCAAAAAAACACAAGAAACCACTATTTCATTATGATTGGAAGAATTAGGACAAGGAAAAAATACAATAAAAGATCGGAGTGGCCTATTTTGATTCTTTTTCCATTGGAATTAACATATTGACAATGGTCTTCATCTTCTTCAACTCTTTATGATATTCATCAGCTTGCTTTTCTAATGCCTTGATCCTGTCTTCCAGAGCCTTCATGTCCTCTACCTGAGCCTTCATAGCCTCTTCCTGAGCCTTTAGAAATTCATATTGATTCACATGCCTTTCTTACATCACGCTCCGGAGATCCTTCTCTGTTTTCAGGATTTGAACAATATAGCTCAGCTTTCCATTCAGATCTTTTACATCCTGAATCAAATTATTTTGTTCTAGACTTAGCTTCTCATGAAAACTGTCTGAATGATTTTTGATCTTGTCATCTTCGGTACCAAAGGCTTCCTTGACATCTTCCTAAAACTGATCAAGCTCTTCCATATATTCAATAATTTTATTATACAATTTGGTCATATGCTTGCACGATTTAATGTGGGCTACATAGTTAATCAGGAAATGTTTGTGATCGGCCTCTATCTTAACACATCTGTCCATCACCATGGATATAGAGTCTTACTTCTGATTCATATTGTGCTGAAGCATCTGACATCTGGACTCAATTTCTAGAATGATCGGAATGGTATCCACCAGCTTTTTCAAAGATTTAACAACAAAATCATTCCCTAAGGCAGATGACTCCAAATCTAATAATTTACTTTGAGATTTTTATTCTTATATTTCCACCAGATTTCTCTTTTAAGAACCTCTAACTTACTTCTTTCTCAAAATTTATTTTGTTGGGGTATCAACAAGCACTTTCTTACCCTTGCAGATTTTCGGAACGACCTCTTCATCAGGGGATTCATGCTCACTACCGGAAAGTTGTACAATTTTGACTTTATCAATATTCTCTTTTCCAGCTCCAACTACAAAATCCTCAGTTTTGATAAAGTCATGATTATGATGTTATTCTTTAGATTTCTTGTTTACCTCTTCTTCTCCTCCTTTCTCATCAACTCACGGAGTAGCAATTTTTGAGGATCCAGCTTAAGAATTCCAGATTGAAAAATTCTCAGATGGGGTACCCTTATCTTGGAATTCTTCAAATTGTTTAATTACATCATCAGAGCATCCAATCGACTGAGCTTGCTGAGCTTCCTCCACATCTTCCTGAACTTCCTCCATCACTTATTTCTCATGCTCCTTCTCTTTGGAATTTTCTAGAGTCTTATTACATAGAGTCTCAGGCAATGATTCCACTAGAAAAGACTTCAGCACAATGACGTTCTCGGATGCAATTTCTGTTTCTTTTAAAAGAGATTGAACAATATCTGCCTCAGAAATTTTTTTCTTCAGCTTCTTCTCTTTGGCCTACCTCTCTAGCTCTTCAACAGCTTTTTCTTTCAAGGCCTTGGCCTCAGCAGGATCCAAACTGAACTATGGCTCCCCTAATTTTCTAGTCTTCTTATCCTCTCTCCACTTTTCTAGCACCTCATCTAGGTAGGACTTTTTTTCTTTGGATTGGGAGGTGTGGATTGAGGTTCTTTATACATAGGGGTTTTATCTTTAGCTTCCACATCCTTCAACTTCCTTTTCTTACCAGCATTATTTGAGGGTTCATGTAACACCCCGAGATTTTATGAAAAATATTCTTTTAATTTCATTAATGTCCTGTGTTGTATGCTACACCAAGATTACCTTGTGCTATACGCAACACCGTATTAGCTTGTAGTATACGCAACACTATTCTTGGATCGTGTTACACAAAATTTTGATAATAGTTATTCTACGCAACATTGAGTATATATATATATATATTAAATGTATAAATTAAATTTGGTTGGATTATGTTATACGAAACAATGAAGGATTCTTTCACAACACGCAACCCTGAATTGGCTTGCATTACACGCAATCACGACCTTCCTCGATAGCGTGTGTTGTACGCAATACCGGGTTTTACTAAACAACGATATATTATTATGAACTAGCCATTATGAATAGTATTAATTAAATTTTGAATCTTATAACATTATTATTCTTCGTTCACATTTTCTAAAACATGGTATAAGAACAAAATAAATTTTTCGGGTAAAATAAGTATTTTTAAAAAAATGCAGTTTTTCCGCCTTTTGATGGCGCACCCACTTTAAATCTAGTTTTTTTAATATTTTTATAAGTTCAATTTGAAAAAATAAAAAATTCTTCTTTGTAATAATGAAATTAAAATTCACTTTTGATAAATTTTCATATCATTCTGGTAACTTTCATATTTTGATGAATAGTAAAAACACGCTATATTTTAATTAAAAACAACTTTTTTCATCGCAATAATTTATATGGTTAAATTATAATATTGAATGGTTTTAAAGTATAAATAGAATATATTTTTACCATTTAATATAATTTATGTCATTATCATTGATTCTACCATTAATTCGTAGGATAAATCAATTCAATATTTTGCAATGTTTTAAAGAAAAACATGTTTTCTTTCGACAACGGGATTAATTTTAATTTAATTTCTGCAACTTTTTTGTATTAAATTTGGAAAAATGGATTACATATTAGGAATCAGTGGATCCAAATTATGTTAATAAGCTACTTTTTTATTTTTGGGAATTATGAATAGAAACTACGGTAAATTTTATTTACCATAGTTAAAGGTAAATCGGGTATTTAAGGGTAAATACAATATTATAAAATTACCCTAACACATTTAAAAATCCTATTGGATGACTATAAGTAGACCCATATCACCTAAGGGTCGGATTAGATTCATTTAATGGACTTTTTCCCATGAAAATAATTTAATTATTATTAAAACCAATGAATGTGACAACATGTCACTTTCTTAAATATTATAAGTATAATAATTTTAATTTAGTTATAAACTTCATGAAACTTAGAACCTGAATAGTCTCCAGAAATCTAATACAATTATCTACATCAGATTAATTTATTTATAATTTTTAGGGATTAAATAATTATCATTTATTATGACACAATGATGATGCAGTAATTGTATTATTAATGAAATATTGACATAATTGAAGTTATAAATACCCAAATAAATTTAATTTAAGACTTTTTATGAATTACAATAATTTTATAGGTTAATATTACATTTTATTATTGATTTAATTAACTTTTTTCGAACTAATAATTCTGTTATGATTTTCATAAAAATCAATTACTAAATAGTATCCAAATTGACATAAAATAGTTTTTAAAACAAATATTATATTATTAATTGTTATTTTATTCCTAAAAATCTATGGTTAGGCCAAATGACTTAGATAAGGTTATATATATTAATAATAAACAACTTGGGGTTCTTTTGGATTCTTATAGTAAGTTTATTAACCTTATAGTGTAAGAACACAAGAAGACACGGTAAAAGAAAAATTATTTAACTTAACGTTAAATCTAAATGATAAGGTCCAAATAGGAACCTAAACTTGTCTAAATTATATTGGATGAGATGATTTCGACCCATCCCAACCTTAGCTTCGAAATAAATCAATTTTTAGCTATTTATAACCGAATTTGGCTTTATAATAAAATAATATTTTTAGTTATTTCAAAGGTGCCCCTCCTCTCCCTTATAAAAGGGCACCGCCTCCCTCTCTTCCTCACACCACTTTGAGCCTTCATGCTCGGCCAAACCCTGACACTTTCTGCTCTCCACTTACCTAGAGACATCCTAGAGGTCCTGGTATTCTTCAAAGACCAATTTTAGTGCCCTAAAAGAAGGTCTCAAAGAAGCACTTCAAAGAAGAGGTAATGTCCGTTACCGATTCTTTCATCTTTATTTCTTCTTCCACTTCTTCTTCATTAGTTGTTTCATTATGAAGTAATAACATCCATATCACTCATATACTGATATGTTATTATAAACATGAAACAACCCTATTTCACCATTTATCCATCCTACGGAAAATAAAATCACCGCGCGTGCGTACGTACGAAATACCGTCTCCACGCCGTGGTGTAATCTATTTTCCACCACCACCTTACATGGATGGGTATAATGGTGTAAATAATGACTATATCTGATTATTTTAAAGTTATATTGATTCTGAAATAGTATACATACACTCCAATACAATTCCATGATCATGGGAACCATATCATCGCTCGTGCGTACGTACGGAATAGCGTCTCCACGATGTGATGCGACTCGTTCTACATGATCTTCATTGAATAATGATTATATAAATGAATTTAATGAATGAATATGATATATATTACACTAATAAAATTCTGAAAATTAGGTATCTATAACCTAAAGTGAAAAATAAGAATTTATTCGACAAAACACGCATAAGAACAAAAAGTAATAAACACCCGAATAACAAGTTGTAATGAAATATTACTAAAACGAATCTAAGAATATGACTATATGTGATATCATTACAATGCGTATGATTATGGAATAAGTCAATAACATTATTTAAATCATTATACAGGAGGTTTGGACACTTACGAAGCAAATCAGACCTAAGGTAAGGGAAATATCACAATCTCATTTTTATCCGAGTTTGTTTATACTATGGTATTTACTGGGGTGTATTTTATCGTCCACATCCACATTTCCTCAATATGTAATATTATTTCCATCCACCTATAATTGTTTAAATCCAATTTTACCATTCAGTGAGTTTTTAGTAAAAGATATGAAAGGAATCTTTTGTCGTTTTTCGTACGAGGAACTTTCTGACTTTTCTAAAAAAAGTACGAGAAGAATGTTTTCTTTTAACTTATACGACATGAATGGATTTTTAAAACATTATTTCCAAGAATCTTCCTTTAAAAGTTTTCAAGTTTATTTTTAATTAACTTCTTTTAGTTTAAAATTGTATGACATGTTTAGAAAGGAAAATGTTTTTGAAGTAGAAAGGATATTTTCCTCAAGAATGGAGTTCAAGTGTTTTATCAAAATTATTTTCCATCTAAGATAATATAGGGTTCTGTTTCTATCACTATTATTAAATTTACTTGATTATGTTTTGATGAAAATATTTTTATGAATTCCTTTATCTTATATGAATTGTTTTTTGATGTCATGATGTTTAAGATTCCCATTTTTATTACATGGTTTATGCAATGATGTATGATTTATGATTTTGTGGCACACATAAAAATTGTTTCATTATGAGATGGGTGGGACCTATATCTCCCTCAAATGCATTGGGTAAAGATTTTATATCTCATGAGATAGACATGGCTGGAATGGTAGGTTATACCGGTTCAGTGAAACAGGACTGAAACGAGGAGTGAAATCGGTTCAGAAAGGGACTTTGTCCACTAATATAGTCTTGGAAATGAGTCTTGACTAATAAGAAATTATTCTCTATGATTATGTGTGTATTCCACAAAGTTTCATGTTTTAAGTTATGATTATTGGGATTAAATTTCACTACTATGATTTATCCCATGTTATGAAATTATGATCTCTTTTGCAGGTTAAGATTTCCAAAAGATATGTTCTTATGAATATGACGTGATTGATATTTCTTTTGTTTACCCTTATTGAGAATTTGAGCTCACCCTTTTATGTTTTCTTTTCCCCAGGACATAAATAAAGGATTTAAGTTTAAAAAAAAGAAGATCTTTATGGGAGATGTTGAAGATCTTTCACCACGATTAGAAGATTATATTCCGTGATTCCAAAGACACTAAACTATTAGGGTCCTTGTGGGTGTGTTTTTGTTATGTACTAAGTATTCCGAAAAAGTAATGTAATGTCTATGTACGTTAAGCTTCGGGTATCTACATTTGCTATCAGAGGAAAGGTTTAGTCAACCTTTGGAAACTAGGATGTGAAAATTTTCGTGAGATCCCTAGATATATTTCTAATGTATGTCTAGGGATGTCCCTAAGGATAAGTATACGTATAAGATACAGTCATAGAACTATAGTAACGATCATAGAATTTAACCTAAGATATTAGATATTGAGGATACTCCCCCTTTATTATATTGTTTTCCCTAGCATGATTTTTTCCTCTCACACTATTCTTTTTGGGTTTTAGACGATGGCTGGAACCCGAAGGAATCGTGTTGATCAATGTAATGGAAAATGCAATTATTGTCCTCCTTAACAAACAAATGTTATGTGAGATGGAGTGCAAAATCTTATTGCTATACTTACAAAAGCTATGAATCATTCTGGACTTCCAAGTGAGCAGATAAGGGAACAACATTCTATTGAGTCCTTCATGAGGTAACGTCCACCTTCTTTTAGTGGGTCTTCTGATCCACTTGTTGCTGAACAATGGATCGAAACCACTGAAAAGATATTTTCAGTTCTTCAATGTTCTGAACATGTTAATGTCATCTTAGCAGTATATCGTTTGGAAGGTGAAGCTGATCAATGGTGGAATATTATCAAGAATACGAGGCAAAGAGATGAAATTGAGTACATGGAATGGGACGAGTTCAAGAACATATTTTTCAATAAGTACTTCACTCGTATTATTTGAAAAATTATGGAGAAGGAGTTTCTTGATCTAAATCAAAAGGATGCTGAATCTGTTAGTATATACGTAGCTAATTTTACAAGGCTTGCAAGGTATGCATCTGGATTTATAATCCAACCTGAATGTAATGTTGATCAATCCTTCAGTGTCTTAAAACCAATTCTTCGAAGGGAATTATCTATAAGAGACTTCAGTAGCTATGAAGAAATTGTGAGTTGTGCTATCAAGGTAGAAATGGAAGTTGGTGTCACTTATCCATCTCATAGTTTTGACAAGAAATGAAAGATGAAGTTCAAGGAGAAATCTTAGAATAATGGTGAAAAGAAGATGAATGTTTCCTTATGCTAAAAGTGTGGAAAGAAGCATGGTAGAAATTGTCTTAATGGGACAAGTAAATGTTTCAAATGTGGAAAGGAAGGTCATCGGGCATTTTAATGCCGCAATGATGGGAAGAAGATGCCTAATGATGAAAACAAAAGAAGGGATACACAAAATGAACATACTACACTTTAATGCATCAAGTGCAAGGAAATGGGGCATTATGCTAATAAATGCCCTAATCCAAGGGTTAGTGATGATTGACATGAGAAACCACTTAAGGAAAAGGAAAAAAGGGAAGTCACATGCGATCACCATTGGTGATGTTGAATATGACAACGATGTGGTGGAATGATTAAGTGTTTATGTAATGGTATTCCCGAATAATGTTGTATATAGTATCGTGGAATATTGGATTATTTATGTTTTGGTCTATTGTGGATTTGAATAATTTTATGGCATCGGTAACCATGAAAAGTGATTGAAATATTTTTGGAAAGAAGATGATATGCACATAATGAAGGGATAAAGAGAATCTAATATGTTTGATAGTATTCATGAGCTCATGATTGATATAAGGACTACGTATATCATGGTTTGAGGATATAGAATTTTGAGGATTTTGGTATGTGGAAAGTGTTAACTTTTAACTGTATTCATGTTTTCACTAAGGTTCAATGGATATTCATTCTTCAAGAGAATACATGATTAAGGTATTCACATGTTTGTAATTTGACCAACAAGATATATCTTATGATATATGGGGGATAAATGATGGCATTCATGTGATCATTTTCTTTATACTATGAGCATGGACCGAATTATTTTAGATAAGCCTAAAGATTGGAATGGATTATGTTGGACATAAGTTAGTATTGTTTAAGGATAAAACTTTTTTCGATATTATTGATGGGATGTTATAATAACATAGCTTTAGAAAAAGGACAACCTGTAGGATGGGCGACAGCCCATCGTGTCGGACAAGGCTATGGGAATCGAACACACAACCGAAGTGCGACTGGCCTTTATCGCCTACCACTGGCCTATAGGAAGTCCCTGTTTAGTAGAAACTAGTTTTATTATATTAAACAGTATGATATATGATGTATAAGTCCATTTTAGGAACCATATATGATTAATCTCACTATAGATGGACTTATGTATTTTTTTGATAACTTTTCTAACCTTTTGTTTGAGAAAGATGGAATGACCCATCATTCTATCACATGATCTGCTAACACATCACGAATGACAAATTCAACTTCATTTCTTTAAGAGATGAAGTGGAAATTTTCCAAAGAACGACAAACGGTGAGACTATACCAAAATCACGAAAGTATTTCTTCTAATTCCAATTTCATCAACTTTAGGGAAATGATCATGAAAACCAAAAATGTTGTCCTAGTGCTCTTATATCTGATGAATCAGATAGTACCTTAGATCATCACAAATTTATGGCTTTGTGATTGCTGGCTTTTCCATAGCCATGTTCTCTACCACTCTCCATCAAAACATGATGGTTAGATTTCTCTTCAATATCCATATTTTAACCTATGTGGAAACCCAGTGATTAGTTTATATGGGTAACCGTTACATTTCATACTTTTGTTTTTAAATATTGGTTTTGGTATTCCTTTTTGCGATGTGGGTTTCTATAAATAAACTTTCGAATAGTAAACCATTTATAACCCCGACGAATTTCGAGGGAGAAATTCATTTTAAGGGGGGTAGAATGTAACACCCCAAGATTTTATGAAAAATATTCTTTTAATTTCATTAATGTCTTGTGTTGTATGCTAAACCAAGATTACCTTGTGCTATACGCAACACCGTATTAGCTTGCAGTATACGCAACACTATTTTTGGATCGTGTTACACACAATTTTTGATAATAGTTATTCTACGCAACATTGAGTATATATATATATATATATTCAATGTAAAAATGAAATTTGGTTGGATTATGTTATACGAAACAATTAAGGATTCTTGCATAGCACGCAACCCTAATTTGGCTTGCATTACACGCAATCACGACCTTCCTTGATAGCGTGTGTTGTACGCAATACTGGGTTTTACTAAACAACGATATATTATTATGAACTAGCCGTTATGAATAGTATTAACTAAATTTTGAATATTATAACATTATTATTCGTCTTTTACATTTTCTAAAACATGGTATAAGAATAAAATAAGTTTTTCAGGTAAAATAAATATTTTTAAAAAAATGCAGTTTTGCCGCCTTTTGATGGCACACCCACTTTAAATCTGGTTTTTTGACATGTTTATAAGTTCAATTTGACAAAATAAAATTCTTCTTTGGAATCATGAAATAAAAATTTACTTTGGATAAATTTTCATATCATTCTGGTAACTTTAATATTTTGATGAATAGTAAAAACACGCTATATTTTAATTAAAAACAACTTTTTTCATCACAATAATTTATATGGTTAAACTATAATATTGAATGGTTTTAAAGTATAAATAGAATATATTTTTACCATTTAATATAATGTATGTCATTATAATTGATTCTACCTTTAATTCGTAGGATAAATCAATTCAATCTTTTGCAATGTTTTAAAAAAAAACCGTTTTCTTTCGACAACGAGATTAATTTTAATTTAATTTCTGAAACTTTTGTGTATTAAATTTAGAAAAATGGATTCAATATTTGGAATCAGTGGATTCAAATTATGTTAATAAGCTACTTTTTATTTTTGGGAATAATGAATAGTAACTACGGTAAATTTAATTTACCATGGTTAAAGGTAAATCGGGTAATTAAGGGTAAATATAATATTATAAAATTACCCTAACACATTTTAAAATCCTATTAGATGACTAAAAGTCGACCCATATCACCTAAGGGTCGTATTAGATTCATTTAACGGACTTTTGTCCATGAAAAATAATTTAATTATTATTAAAACCCAAGAATGTGACAACATGTCACTTTCTTAAATATTATAAGTATAATAATTTTAATTTAGTGATAAAATTCATGAAACTTCGAAAATGAATAGTCTCCATAAATCTAATACAATTATCTACATCATAGGAATTTATTTAGTATTTTTAGGGATTAAATAATTATCATTTATTATGACAGAAAGATGATGCAGTAATTGTCTTATTAATGAAATATTGACATAATTGATGTTATAAATACCCAAATAAATGTAATTTAAGACTTTTTATGAATTACACTAATTTTATAGGTTAATATGACATGTTATTATTGATTTTATTAACATTTTTCGAACTAATCATTCTTTTATGATTTTCATAAAAATCAATTACTAAATAGTGTCAAAATTGACATAAAATAGTTCTTAAAACAAATATTATATTATTAATTGTAATTTTATTCAAAAAAATCCATGGTTCTGCCCAATGACTTATATATAGTTATATATATTAATAATAAACAACTTGGGGTTCTTCAGGATTTTTATAGTAAGTTTATTAACCTTATAGTGTAAGAACAGAAGAAGACACGGTAAAAGAAAAATTATTTAACTTAATGTTAAATCTTAATGATAAGGTCAAAATAGAAACCTAAACTTGTCTAAATTATATTGGATGAGAGTATGTCGACCCATACCTACCTTAGATTCGAAATAAATCAATTTGGATCTATTTAAAATCGAATTTGGATTTATTATAAAATAATATTTTTAGTTATTCCAAAGGTGCCCCTCTCCTCCCTTATAAAAGGGAACCTCCTCCCTCTCTTCCTCACACCACTTTTAGAGTTCAAGCTCGGCCAAACCCTGAAACTTTCTCCTCTCCACTTCCCTAGAGACATCCTAGAGGTCCTGGTCTTCTTCAAAGACCAATTTTAGTGTCCTAAAATAAGGTCTCAAAGAAGTACTTCAAAGAAGAGGTAATGTCCGTTACCGATTCTTTCATCTTTATTTCTTCTTCCACTTCTTCTTCTTTATCTGTTTCATTATGAAGTAATAACATCAGTATCACTAATATACTGTTATGTTATTATAAGTATTAAACAACCATATTACACCATTTATCCATCCTACGGAAAATGAAATCACCGCGCGTGCGTACGTACGGAATACCGTCTCCACGCCGTGGTGTAATCTATTTTCCACCACCACCTTACTTGGATGGGTATAGTGGTGTAAATAATTACTATATATGATTATTTTAAATTGATATTGATTATGAAATAGTATACATACACTCCAATACAATTCCTTGATCATGGGAACGATATCATCGCTTGTGCGTACGTACGGAATACTGTCTCCACGATGTGTTGCGACTCGTTCTACATGTTCTTCATTTCATAATGATTATATAAATGAATTTAATGAATGAATATGATATATATTACACTAATAACATTCTGAAAATGAGGTATCTATAACCTAAATAGAGGAATAAGAATTTATTCGACAAAACACGCATAAGAACAAAAAGTAATAAACACCCGAATAACAAGTGGTAATGAAATATTACTAATAAGAAGCTAAGAATATGACCATATGTGATATCATAAAAATGTGTATGATTATGGAATAAGTCAATAACATTATTTAAATAATTATACAGGAGGTTTGGACACTTACGAAGCAAATTTGACCTAAGGTAATGGAAATATCACAATCTCATTTTTATCCGAGATTGTTTATACCTTGGTATTTACTAGGTTGTATTTTATCGTCCGAATCCATGTTTCTTCAATATGTAATATTATTTCCATCCACCTATAATTATTTAAATCCAATTTTACCCTTCAGTGAGTTTTTAGTAAAAGATATGAAAGGAATCTTTTGTCGTTTTTCGTACGAGGTAATTTTTGACTTTTCCAACAAAAGTACGAGATGAATGTTTTCTTTTAACTTATATGAAATGAATGGATTTTTAAAACATTATTTCCAAGAATATACCTTTACAAGTTTTCAAGTTTATTTTTAATCAACTTCTTTTAGTTTAAAATTGTATGACATTTTAAGAAAGTAAAATGTTCTTGAAGTAGAAAGGATATTTTCCTCAAGAATGGAGTTCAAGTGTTTTATCAAAAGTAGTTTCCATCGAAGATAATATAGGGTTCTGTTTCTATCCCTATTATTACATTTACTTGATTATGTTGTGATAGAAATATCTTTATGAATTCCTTTATCTTATATGAATAGTTTTATGATGTCATGATGTTTAAGATTCCCATTTTTATTACATGGGTTATGCAATGATGTATGACTTATGATTTTGTGGCAAAAATAAGAATGGTATCATTATGAGATGGGTGGGACCTATATCTACCTCCAATGCATTGGGTAATGATTTTATATCTGATGTGATAGAATGGCTGGAATGGTAGGTTATACCGGTTCAGTGAAACAGGACTGAAACGAGGAGTGAACTCGGTTCAGAAAGGGACTTTGTCCACTAAGATAGTCTTGGAAATGAGTCTTGACTAATAAGAAACGATTCTCTATGATTATGTGTGTATGCCACAAAGTTTCATGTTTAATGTTATGATTATTGGGATTACATTTCACTACTATGATTTATCCCATGTTATGAAATTATGATCTCTTTTGCAGGTTAAGATTTCCAAAAGATATGTTCTTATGAATATGCCATGATTGATATTTCTTTTGTTTACCTTTACTGAGCATTTGAGCTCACCCTTTTTTGTTTTCTTTTCCCCAGGACATAAAGAAAGGATTTAGGTTTTAAAAAAAAGATCTTTATGGGAGATGTTGAAGATCATTCACCATGATTAGAAGATTATATTCCGAGATTTCAAAGACACTAAACTATTACGTTCCTTGTGGGTGTGTTTTTGTTATGTACTAAGTATTCCGCAAAAGTAATGTAATGTCTACGTACGTTAAGCTTTAGGTCTCTACAGTTCAGCTTTCTCAACATTTTATAGATTGGCTTCTTCCTCTTCCACTGGAAGATCATAAAACTCCCATGTCTCCTTAGAGAAGACAACATTCATTCTTTTGAGGGTGTAATCACTAATCAGCATCACATTGAAATTCCTTGGCTTGGAGCTACATGTAATCTTGAAGGATTCATGACATCGAACTATCAACTTTGAAATCCATTCCAGATACATAATGATCTGAGCTCTAAGGTTCCCATTATTGATGTTCTGAATCATAATGAGGAAGTGTCTTATCAAAATAATTTTCCATAGATTTACCAAAAAATATAAGATATACATGTCACTTTTCTTGAGGGTGTCCTTATCACCCTTCCTCAGTACAATAATACCTTCACCCATAATTGTAGAAATCTGATTATTGGTAGATAAATGGAAAATCTTGACTGTCTTTACATCAGTATGACCAAGACATTCCATGGCCTTCACCTTGAAGAAACATCCTTAAACCTCTAGGAGTTTGTGTGAGCAAAACTCAGCTTCCCCTTGATATGCCAGTCCCACCAAGTTTGTAGCCATGGCATAACAATGTTTTTAAGTCTTCCCATAACTCTTAAAGGATAATTTTTATCTACTTTCATCCTTGTAGAAGCAAATTGATTCATAGAATTCGATGAGAAGATCCGGATAAACTACATCTCGAGTTGCTGTCTTAGAAATAGCTATACGTTCCCAACCATTGAGCCTGATATTCTTTGAAATAATTGAGTCATACTAATTGATTAAATTTGGGTGTATCAAACATTCCCTATAAATTATCCATTCAGCAATCAGCTTATCTGATGAAATATCTTGACAAGGGACTTCTACAGACATTCGGACTGGAGTACTTCTGATGAATTCAGAATAGGATTTTGTAGAGGGTTAGAGGTTCAGCACGCACAAGCTTGATAATAGATGTGGGACCACCATCGGGGGTCCCCTTTATATAGGCGACGAAAGTGACCTTTCAACTTCCAAATTCAATCTCACATCTGGAAAAAGATCTGATATGATCTAACGGTTGATATAATATCCACAAGGAAAATATGGTTGAGTACGATCTTTTTAATTATTTAGGGGAAAAATCGTATTTTAGAAAACTAGAATATGAGAGTTTGAAAAACAAAAGGAAATACCAGAAATTAAATAATGACTTCGAAAAACATAAGAAAGAAAACATTCCTTTTAGATTTCTAAGAAGTTTATTCTTAATAGGTGATAATCTTCAAAAAAAGTATGAAAATTTTGAGTTTGAAAATTTTCATTATGAAAATTCTGGGTACGATATATTCTCATTACGAAAATTTCAGTTCCGAAAATTTCCATTTTGAAAATTCTAGATCAGGAGATTTTTCATTACAAAAACTTCAATTTAGAAAATTTAAGGTCTGAAGATTTTCATTATGAAAACATCAATTTTAAATATTCCCATTACGAAAATTTTCATTACTAAAATTTCTATTACTAAAAATTTCTAATCTGAGAATTTTTATTTAAAAAATTTGAAAATTTTTTATTATAGAAACTTTGAAAAACATACTATGAAAATTTTAATTACGAAAAATTTGAAGAACCAACTACGAAAATTTCAATGAAAACATAAATAACAGATGTACTCCCCCTATGAAAAGGAGTTTGTTACTATAAGGAGATTAGTTGAATAGAAAGTTAATGGAATAATATTACCTTACAGTTATCATTCCTAATTTCTATTTAATGTATTCAAATCTATCATAAGGTAAAGATTATGTGAAAATATTAGTAATTTGATCTTGTGTTCCGATGAATTGTAGAATGATATCTCCCTTTAGTGTGTGGTCCCTAATAAAGTGATGCCTAATATCTATGTGCTTTGTACAAGAGTGGTGTGTAGGGTTTTTACAAAGGGAAATGGAACATGTGATATCACACAAAATTTGAGTCTTAGTAAACCTCAAGCCATAGTCTGTGAGTGTGTGTTGCATCCACAACACTTGAGCACAACAACTTCCAGATGCTACATATTCTACTTTAGTAGTGGAAAGTGCTACTGAGTGTTGCTTCATGAAAGACCAAGAAACTAATGAATCTACTATAAAATGAAATGTTTCGGATGTAATCTTTCAATCCATTCTACATCCACCAATGTTAGCATATGAAAATATTTTTAAGAAAAAATCATTTCCAGAATTATAAACTAGTCCTAAATCCATGGTTCCCTTCAAGTAGCGAAAAATTCTCTCCACTGCCTTTAAATGAGATTACTTAGGATTAGATTGATATATTTCACATAAGAATACTAAAAACATTATGTCTGGACTACTAGTTTTAAAGTAAAGTGGATTTTCTATCATACCACTAAAAGTTGTTTGATCTAATGGTTTCCCAGCTTCATCGAGATCAAGTGTATTTGAGGTACCAATGAGAGTACTTATACTCTTAGTGTTGTCATATCCATATTTTTTAAGAAGAACAATAATATACTTATGTTGGGATATATAGATTCCTTCTGGTTTTTGAGAAATTTTAAAACCAAGGAAATATTTTAACTCACCCATCATACTCATTTCAAACTCAGATTTCATTAGATTCACAAAGGAATCAGTTAACGATTGCTCAGTTGAACCAAATATAATGTCATCAGCATAAATTTGAACAATAAAAACATTTAATTATCCTTATTTATAAAAAGGGATGGATATTTATTTCCCTTAACATGGTTATTTTGTAGCAAAAATCTTGTAAGTCTATTATACCATTCTCAAGGGGCTTGTTTAAGGCCATACAAAGCTTTGGTAAGTTTAAAAACATGATCAGGATGTTTTGTATCTTCAAATCCATGAGGTTGTTCAACAAAAGCTTAATCTTGAACATAAGCATTAAGAAAATAACATTTCACATCCATTTGAAAAATTTTGAAATTTAAGAATGCTGTAAAGGCAAGTAAAATAAAAATAGATTCAAGTCTAGCTACTATATTATAGGTTTCTTCATAGTCTATTCCTTCTTGTTGATTATAGCCTTTAGCAACTAATCTGGATTTATTTATTACAATGATTCCATATTCATCACACTTATTTCTAAATACCCATATTACTCCAATAACAGAGGTTTCCTTAGGTCTTTCTACCAGGGACTAGACATTATTCCTTTAGATTTCATTTTGTTCATTTTGCATGGCTTTAGTCCAATCATCATCACCTAAACCTTCATCAATGCTTTTTGGTTCTAATTAAGAAAGGAATTATAGATGTTCTACTTCATTTATTAAGGATATTCTAGTCCTTAAATGTTGATTCACATCACCAATGATACTATCACTGGGATGATTCCATAGAAATGATAGCTTTGAGTTTTGTAATGCCAGTTCATTAACATGGGGTAGGAAATCTTCTAGGGTAAATGTTTCAGAAGCATATTGTTGAACATTTTCTTTATCAGTAGGGTTTTCTATCAAAGGTTGATAATTAGTTTTTGAAAACACATCCGAAGATGTAGGTAGGGTTTTTTTAAAAACAAAAGGATCAGTTTCATCAAATTTGGCATGCACTGTCTCCTCAATAGTACAAGTATTTTTATTGAAAACTCTATAAGCCATAGAAGTTGGGAAGTAGCCTATGAAAATTCATTCATCAGATTTTTGTTTGAATTTATGAATATTATCTTTAGTATTCAGAGTGAATAAATTTCAACCAAGAACCTTACAGTAGAAATGTCTAGGTTTTCTACCATTCCATAACTCATAAGGAGTATTATTAAGAAACTGTCTAAACAAAAGTTGATTTATAGTATAATAAGCTGCACTTACAGCTTCAACCCAAAAATGTTTGGCTACAAAATACTCACTCAACATGGTTCTAGTTATCTCTTGAAGAATTATATTTCTTCTTTCAACAACACCATTATGCTGAGGTGTTCTGGGTGATGAGAATCTATGAGTAATACCTTTCTTACTACAAATAGTTTCAAAATCAGAATTTTGAAATTCTCCACCATGATCACTATGAATAGTTTTCAATAGAAGGTTTTACTCATTTTTAACATGCCCTCTAAAACCATTGAAATAAGAAAAAGTTTCAGGCTTCTTTGATAGAAAATAGACCCATGTAAATCTAGTGTAGTCATCATACAAAACAAATACATAATACTTTCCCCCAATGCTTCCCGTTTATTTTAGACCAAAAATATCCGTATGCACTAGTTGTAATGCATCAGTAGTTGAGACTTAACTGATGGATTTAAAGATAGATTTATATTGTTTCCCATATTTACAAGGATCACAAACTTTTGAAGAATCAAATCTAAGATTCGGTGAATCCTTAACTACTCCTTTCTTAGAAAGTTTGCATAAGTTCCAATGGTTACAGTGTCCTAGCCGTCTATGTCATAGCCAAGAATGATCTTCCATTGCACTAATGCAAGGTAAGTCTTGGATCCTAAGGTCTTCTATGTTTAATGTGTAAACATTATCTTACCTATGGGTAGAGCGGATAATCTCTTCCTTGGAGTTGTGTACTAAACACTTTTCATTTCTAAAATTCACAAGGTAGCCTTCATCACATAACTGGATTATGCTAATGAGGTTGTGCTTAAGACCCTTAACAAATAAAGCATTTGAAATCAAGGTTTTTACAAGAAGTACAATGTTACATGTACCAATAATTTCTCCCTGAGCATTATCTCCGAATGTTACTTTTCCTCCTTTCGTCTTGATAATATTTTCAAAATAGTTTTTGTTACCAGTCATATACTGGGAACATCAACCATCTATGTACCACTTATTGTTGTTGGTATCTTCTCTATTTTCCTGAAGATAAAAGAGTTAGACATTCAAAATCCAAACTTTCTTGGAACTGGAATTGTTAAACGACAAAATTTTGGGTATCCACATTTGTTTGGAAAAATAAGATTTATGAAACCCAAGAGATTGTACTTTATTTAAATTTTTTTCCTCCAATACCCACCACGTGTACATTTAGTGCAAATAGGGGCTTTAGAAGGAACACAATAGTTGTTTTTGAAAACTAGTTTTTGGTGAGTATAACCTACTCCCGTAGTGTTTCCTTGAGGTTTAATTTGAGAATACATCTTGTCAAAAATTATATTCCCAGAGGTAAAGTTTTCATGAATCTTCTTAAGAGAAAATATTTCAGATTTCAGTCTAATGAGTAAATTCCTATCCTGAGGAATTACTTCCTTAGAGTTAGATTTTTCCTCAAAACCTTTTATCATTAAAATAGCATTCTTAATATCTTTAGAAAGTATTTAGTAGAATTATCTTTCTCAAGGCCTTTAGAAAGTTTTTTAAAATCTCAACCTTATCTCCAAGATCACTAGAATGATCTCAAATCTCTTTTGATATAATTTCTTCCCTAGTATTTGCCTTGTCTAATTTTTTAGAAATTTTACAATTTTTGACTTCAATTAACTTGGAAAATCAAGATACTTCTTCATATGAAGGTACTTCTTCATTTTCTGAAGATGATATATCTTCATTTGAAGTATTATTTTCGGAATAGTAATTCTTTTCAAGGGATAAATTTTTTAAAGCCTTCACAGAGCATACCTTGGCGATCTGACATGTGTTAGGAAAATAAGTAGTAGTAATGAATCCTATATTCTTCTGTGCTGATGAATCATATTCAGAAGATTCTCTTTCAAAATAATCTCCATAACATGCACTCCAGGTATCATTAGCTTTAAGACTTTTCTTGTGCTTTGATTGATAGAATTTCTTCTTGTTCCTTTTTGAATTTCATTCCTTCTTATCATTCTTCTTTATCAAAGGAAAATCAGGTCTGATGTGACCTGTTCTTATACATTCATAACATGTAACTTCTCCATACTTCTTATCTCTGTATTCTTTCATATTTTACATATTCTGATGATTATTCTGAGCTACAATCTTGTTCATCCTTCGAGCAAGATTAGCTAATTCATTCTCTGATTTTCTGTATCACTAGATTCTGACTAAATAATGACCTTCTTTGATTTTGATCTAGTTACCCTTTCTGGGTTCTTGAATTTCATATGTTTAGAAGTGGTTGTAAAAGAAACTCTTACATTCCCATTCTTCCATTTAACATTTTCAACATCTCTCTTTATTCTGATTTTATGCTGAAGAAGAGTTCCAAACAACTCATCTAAGGAAATCTGAGTGACTTTCCAGTTCTCATCAATAGATTTCCTCTTGGACTCCCATTCATTTGGAATGATATCTATGATCATATCAACAAGTGCCTCATCATCCAAAACTTTTTCTCCCATAGATTGTAGGCTATTCGTGATAGTCATAAATATTTTCTGTAATTTACTTACAGGTTCTCCATAAAGAAAATTGAAACTATGGAATTCAGCTCTCAACATAGCTCTTCTGGTCTCTATGACTTTGGATGTACCAAAACGTGTAACTTCATGTTTCTTCCAGATAATGTTTGCAGCTTCACATGATGATATTTGAATATATATGTTCATAGTCATGGAACACACCAATGTATTTCTGACTCTGAAGTTTGATTGATATTCTGATTTCTCCTGATTCGTAAAGGTTCTCAAATCCTTATCCGGAATTTTATAATCTCCAGTCCGCATTAGACAGTTATCAACTCCGTTATTGATAACGAAAGTCTTCATCTTATCTATCTAGTTGTCAAAATCATTTCCATCAAAAAATAAGAGGTCTGGTAGGATTTAGATTATCTATATAGCCAACATTTAAACCTTCCATTCTTAAGAAAAACGTTGGCACAAAAAATTGTTAGTATTAAGAGTTTTTAAACAAGGAAGATATTCTCAAAGAAAGAATAAATCCTTACTATGTGATTCCGAAAAACAGATTCGGAAAAAAATATGATTCCGGAAAATATGATTCTGAGAAATTAATTCTAAAAATTCTCTTCTGAATCTAATGTTGTGATTAATTCAGATTGAACCAGTCCTCTAATAACAATTGTTATGATTGTATGTATGAGTATGATATACTCTATTATACCAAACGAAGGATCGAATATGTAATGAGATACTCAAATACAAGAGGGGGGGGGGGGGGTGAATTGTATACTTTAAATATTCCTTAAGGGAATTTTGCGTAACCAAAATTCACAACACCTCTATGTTCTATTATCATGCTCGATTTTGGAAAAGTGATTCTGGAAATGAATCTTAACAAAAGTTTTCAAAAGATAAGATTCTACCTTAAAGCGTATAGAATCTAACTAAAACAGAGTATAAGTATGAGGATGTATAAAAAAGTTATACATTCCTCAACAAGACAAATGCAGCAGAAAAACAATGTAGTAAAACTAAAAGTAACAAGAATAAACTCTTTTAACCCGAAGAGGAGGGTGTCGAATAACCTTGGATAAGAGGTCCCTTGATTTATATATTCATGAAAGTCTGTCTTACCCAAACCCAGGTATGACCTCAATCTGAAGATCGGTATCTATCTTGTTATCCCTGCAAGCCCACGATTTGTAGGAAATCGGCACCTCTGACATCACAACCCAATGTCTCTGATTTTTAAGGTAATCAAACATTTTCACTAAGAAAATCTGCCTGAATCAAAGTTTGAACGAGCAGTTTAAAACATTCTTCATGAATATTTAGCATTTATAAGACCCTATCTCTCTGTAAATCACTTCAACAGCATGTAATCATAGATTTCAATGTTGTCTCGCTCCTTTCAAATGAGCTCTTCTTTATAGGCATCACTCCAATGGTCGGCTACCTCCTCCAACGGTCATATTATTAAATGAATTTCAGTGGGATCTCTACACGTGTCACTTAAACAACGGTTTGTGAGTAACTGAATGCATGTAATAGTTTTGTAAGTATACATGTGTAAGTATAACTAAAATATGATATTCGGAATGAAGGTAAATGAATGTTCATAGTCAAAGAAAAAACTGAATTTAGAGTCTACATCACAAGGATATTAGGATTATGTTTTGTAGGAATTAGGAACTTGAATTCTATAGAATTATGATGTATGAATTTCAAGAAAATTCGAAGTTTGTATTCACAAAAATTCAGAACCATAACTTACAAAGTTCAGAGTCGGAGTTCATGATAATTTGGAGACAGAACTCATAAGAGTTTGGAGTCTGTATTCAGAGAACTCGGAGTCAGAACTAGGATATGTTTGTAACCGTAATTCGTAATATGAGTTCAGAGTCAGAACATAGAAGAGTTCTTATCTAGAATTCTTAATCAGAATTCTTAGTAGAACATTTCATAAGTTCGTAATCAGAATTGGGATTCGAGATTCATGAATGTTTGTATCCAGAATTCAGAGTTGAACTTCATGAGAGTTTGTATCCAAATATCAGAGTGGAACTTCATGAAAGTTTGTATCTAGAATATGGAGTGGAACTTAATGAGAGTTCGTATCCAGAATTCAGAGTGTTAAACAGAATGCCTCATATCTAAGTATTATATGATTCCATAGTTTTTTATTACAATCTGATTTTTATATGTAGAAAGAAAATGATATGGGCAATGAAAAAGTTGTAAGGATAATTTTCCTTTGGGAAAGAAAAATTTTCCTTATAGGGGTAAAATGAGGGTAAAATAAAAGTTGTCTTAAGAAAGGGTGATTGTGATTTTCAAAATAAGAGGAATGTTAAATTCATAAGGAAAACCTTAATAACTTAACAATCTCCCTCTTGAATGAAGTAATAGAAACGTCCTATGAAAAAACTTATTGACTCAACAGAAAAAAGTTATAGTAACTATTTTTCACATCTGTTCACCATGAAATAATTCTCAGAGGGAAGTGAAAGAACCTTTCGGGTGCTTGAATACTTCTTGGATATTACACTTTCCACAAATCAAACTTCACGATTTGTGAACCTCGAATCACCACAAACATCAGTGTCCCTTACAAAAGATAGGCTACTTTTAAGGGTACATTCATTGAATTTTTTTGTATTCCTATTTCTTCTAAATATGCAGCTACGGTTATCAACCAAATGCATCACTCTAAAAAATGGTATCTCAATCCTCATGGTTCCTGTCAAATCAATGAAAAAAATTAGAATTAAAGTGTTTTTTTGGGTTATTCATGATTTCATTTTCCCATTTCATCATCCTGACCTTAGTTCTTTGGAACATGATTTACAATCTCCATAGAAAACTGTCTAATCATATTTGAAATCCTTATCATTATGACACCATGTTTTGTACCATTTCCCAAAGAAGAAATGAAACACTTCATTGATGAAGATTTTATGTCCTGCACCTCATGATTCAAAAACATAGGGAATAGGTATTTGGAAACACAATCATGATTTGAACTTATCTAGGGTTCCAAAACCCTTCATTGATAGGTTTCCTCCATACCCAACATCACCATCTAAAAATTTGTATCTTCAAAAATCATCCATGTAACTTAGAAAGGAGTGGAGATCATCTATTATTACCCATGATAGTTATTCATAAGGGCATTGACCTACCAAATAAAGGAATCTCCTCTTTTCCAGAAATGATATTAAATCATTGTGAGTCTTCAAAACACGTCAGTAAATCTTGGCTTCTTAGAGTGTTACGGTTCATCCCCATCATGTCTTCCCTGTCATGTATTTACGGACTCAATCTTTTGGTTAATAAATTACATCACCAATATTCAAACTATCAAGAGAGACTTTGCATCCCTTCTATTTTTACCTCATCCAATCTAACACCCATAAACCTACCATGGCCCATGTAAAAGAGTGGAGACAACACAGTTTGGAAATGATACCAATGAATAAGCATGTTGAACTAAAAACCCATGACACATATTTTTTATTGGAAAAGATCAATGATACTCACGAGACTCAACAAAATCAGGGCATAACCCAACACCCCATCGTGTTTTGGGTCATTCCTTGATCATTTATACCATGTTAAATTATCACTGATCTGGTCTGAGCTAAAAGACCCTAATCTAATGTGATAAGATGTTCATGATAAAACACCCAGAACTGAATCCTTATAAATTCTGATCCAAAAGTCCCTAAACATAATAGATTCAATGTTCTATATAAGGAACACTAAACTAAATAGATAGATGTTTTGGGATAAAATACGAAAAAATAAAACAATATAAGGTCGGAGATAAAAGAACCTAAACTAATGTGATAAACTTCCTATGAAAAAGGACCTCAAACTACAACGACAGAAGGCCCAAAAAAATTCCCTAAAATGAATCCATGGCAGATTTAATCTACAAGGCACTAAAATAAAGCGAAAAAATCTTCGAGATAAAAGACCATAATCTAAAAAAGTACAGGGTCAATGATAAAAGACTCTAAACTAATGTGATATAAGTTATGAGATAAAAGACCCTAAACTAAAGTGATAATCATGATATACTATCCAAGCCAAGAAAAATTGCAAAAAGACAAGGCACTCTCCCTCCAAGACATGTATTATACTCAAATTACCCTTGTTTGAATCAAGTGATCTTAATATAGCTAGATAGGGTATATCAGTAGGTCATATCAAGTTGGTGAGCATTCATAAACATTTCCTAGGAAGAATCTGTTCAGAATTTTAACATTTTGGTCCATACATTCAGGTTTACTTGATATAATGGAATGTATGGGAATCGTTGGTGATTTATATAATATTATATCAATGAAAAATCATACACAACATGAAGGAAGAAAAAATGGATAACAACAATGAAGTTCAGAAAATTCATTCCTTGATACTAGGTGATAGGAGGAATCCCCACATTTTGGAGTCTCTCCAAGAATATCATTACAAAAAAAGTTCACATAAATTGTAAAACTACAATAAAATTTGATTTCCTTATATGGCCACGCTAGAAATATTTTAGAGAGAAGCATCAATTGAATGCTAAAGTACCATTCATCCAACATATTCTAATTTTGTTCCATAGATGAGAGTCTAGACTAATGTTGTTATATCCTCAACTAAATTTGGATAATCTTCCAATGGGGATAATGATCCTAGAAGGTCATGCACTGGGGGAGATTTGATTTCCTTACATCTCCTAATTTTCATGGTCTAGGATCCCATTTTTTTTGGTAGTTTGGATAACTACTGTCGACCATACATCAATGTTTTTGAGGCCTCCATCAACTGCTCAGTAAGGGGATCCTCAATTGTAAAATCACACAAGTCTCTTTCACTATTAGCCAAATAATTCTGAGCCTAGACAATTTTATTCTTGATCTCCTATAATGTTTTTGGTGAAATCTACCTACCCGCATGTTAGAAAAAAGCTAATGAAGGTTTTCTACCTGGTCAATAATTTTTTACAAGGGAGAGTCAATAATAAAGAGGTGAATATGTTTCTAGATTAGCTTATTTTGGGAATAATATTTTATGACTGAGGGGACGAGCACTCCAAAATGAGAAATATCTAACTGACCTATAAAATAAAAAAATAGGAGGCTCCATATACCCTCATCTAGACAACGACATCACCCATTACTTAAATTAGTGGTTTTATTTCCTCAACCGATTCACTTATAGTATCATGATAGTCATCACTAGGATAATGTTTCTTACTAAAAATCTCACCCAAGTCCTCAATAAACTCTATAATTTTCCAAAAATAGATGGATTGGTAAAGAAAATGGATTATCCAAATGAAAAACTATTTATCTTAACATTATAACTAGATAGGCTACTACCCAAGCCTGGTCGTAATTCTGAGTAACAATTGTGAGATCACTAGTGGGTGGAAGAATGATCTAAAAAACAGTTCCTTTAGATTCCAACAACATAAAAAAATGATAGATGATCTCATGGTGTCTCTCTTTTAATTCAATAACCAGGGGAAGAGGGGAGACCCGTTGGGTGTAGCCAAAATGACTACAAAAATGATAAGGCATATATGGATTATAGACAATCCACTTACCTATCATAAATGAATGAATTCTATCTCAAAGGGATATCTTGTATGACCTTTCGTCAATGGAACCACCGTCATTATCAATAAGTAGACTAATCGGTGCATGATGACTTGTAATATTAAAGCTATCAGATCTAATTAACACATCTATAACATCATCAAAGATCATAGACAAGGCACCAACCCTACATATGATTAATAATTTAGGACAGAATAAGACATCAGGGATCTTGGATATATTATAATATTCATGGGAATTGAAATTAAACCATATCCAACCAAATAAAAACTGTAAAGGGCCATTGATCCCATAGAGGATGTGACCTTATTGAATATGGACCAAGATTTGTTAATGGTTTGAAAGGGTCTGCACTTCTAGATTGAGAACATTTCCCTCCTCTATTCATGCTTCCATAACCAACATACTAACTTGGATTCTTAAACATGCATCCCCATCTATGGAAAGCTATCTATTAAAGAATAGGGCCATAAAACATTTCAGTTTAAGGCTTAGAAATATCTTGATCTTCACTCAATATTACTAGGATGTATGATCCCCAAAATCTATTGTGGCCCAATATGAGAAAACATTAACAAAAACATGCAATGAAGGGAACCAGTGGGTGTGGATAGTAGTTGATCTATTCCCGCTTTGACAGAGAAAAATGTTGATACACTCTTTGAAGGAGATACATGAGTGCATGGTCAAACCCTTCCTAAAATTCACATTCACATTGATGAGCATGTCCCTTTACTAGACTTGAGTCTGAAAAGAGTCATCCCATACATTTGCGAGAGGTGGGAACTCATCATACATATCTCCGAGAGGGGGGGATGGGGATAGTTGGTAGATTTCTCATAGAATAAATCCCAAATCACCATGGGATAAATAAAATGTGTTGGTCTAGGTCAACAACAGATGATCAGTTTCTAAAGAAGATCATACTAGAGATAAATAAAAAATTAGGAAATCTATACTTCTTTTTAATGTTGGACACTACATAACAAGTCTAAAAACACTAATCATATTTTCATAACCCAGAATGACCACACCAATTTATAAGTGAAATTAATTCTCGAATAGATACCCTAATTCGATCTCTATCTACCAGCTAAATTGTTAAAATAAAATATTAATATACTCGAGTAGCTCTGAGAAAAAGTCTGGTTAGAAGAATCTTATCCATATGGACCCAAGGATGAGTTTTCGAACATATAAGACAACCCATGGGATTAATATGTGACTAACAAGTCATCCAGGACAATTTTATGAGAAAATTTGAGAGAAGATGAGACCCATAAAGTTGAATTATTGAGGTATGAAGAATAAATGGATGCATCATTTACCAAGTTGAACCCGTATAGAAGAACTCAATGTGATACATGATAATCCTAGAGCTCAAATCAGAGGATCCTCTTCAAAACAAATTTATCAGAATTCAAGAAAAATTGTGGGTTAGAATTAAGGTTTTTAGAAATCATTTCCATTGATTTCATATAAAATAATAGGTTTGATGAGAACCAGAAGCCATCATAGAAAAAGTAAGTGTTGATTGTCAAACAGATGAAATAATGTCTTATCAATGGAAATACAAAATGTTCTGGAAGCATCATGGGAATTTTATTAATTAAAAAAGGCATTTTTGAATCACACAATGGTATCGGGAATCACCTGAATCATTAAGATATTATGAGACACATAAACCCACAAGGAATCAATGCCACATGACCACTCAGAGAGTCCCAATCGTAGGGCCTTAACATGGTCACAAGAGACTCATAACAGTCAAAAGGGCACATGATCAATCCAACAGATCCCATAGAACTTTTAATATGATGAAGATTTCAAATATAAAGTGTTCAATAAAATTACTAAAGTTTAGTTTGAAAGATTATTTTAGGAGGTTCTTGTGAAAAATTTGTCTCACACAGGTGATCTCACCTAATGGACTTGCAGTAAGGCCTCACGACCAGTACATCTGACAAGGTTATGCAATGAAAGAAGGGTGATATTTCAGTAGAAATGAGTGTGTGCTGAATGATTCCTCCTATTATTCTCTATTTATAGGGAATCATGTGGAATACTAAAAATTTATAGATGTACCATGTGTCACCCAATTCATTGATTCCTGATGTGGACAATGACTCATGTAGGTTTTTATTTTCCTCAGAACCAAGCCCATATCCCTACAGACATCGGTCCTGAGGGTGGGGGGGGAGTTGTTGACACTAAACAAACAAGAATAAAAGCATTTAGAATTGAATAAATACCTAAATATTGGTATTATTTTGTTTGCATAATAAAAGGAAGTATAAGGTGTCTAAGTCTCAAGGATCATGTGAGACCTTAAGAGGTACGTGATCAAGTGTCCATCATAAAGAACACATGAAGGAACCTTTCAAAGTGAATATCCTGCATGGTATCATGTGAATCACATTTTATAAGTCCTTATACTCATCTGATGATACCATCAGTAATTGATGGCCACGCAATGGTATCCAGATTGACTCCCCATGCCACGCAACTTTTCAACTGACAGATGCTTGAAAAACCATCCATAAGTCCTTAAAAAATATGAATTAATATCCCAAAGGTGGGAGTCGCTCATAATCATTAAATTTACATGACTCATCCCATATGGTGGGAGTGATCATATTTGACAACATTACAAAAAAATCCCGAGATCCCCATCCTTTGTAACATTAATAAAGCAAATAAAAAGGTGGAGGTGGAATCCTCTTTTGGTCATAAAGGACACACAATAATCCCATGGTCATTCTCATGATGTCGAAAGTGCCTGATGAAATGTCCACCTCATCTCACAAAATCATGATGGCCAAACATGCTCTTCAATTGAATACCTTTGGGTATGTCCTGGTGACCTCACATTCCCCCTTTAGGTTCATTAAAGATCGGAAGATGGATATTTCCAAGAAGTGATCACATCTATCCATGGAACCATTTCAGGTCAAATAATGAATCACCAAGAGGTAGAGTGATTGCCCTTGAAAACACTCATACAGTGTCATGATATCCCCTAAATTAGTAAAATAAACTAAGGAATCAAATAGGGAACAACATGATCCTATTACAGTTGTAAATCTCTTTGGACACCCTCAGGTTTTCTAAAACATGGTCTCCAAATAACTCTTAATAGGCCAGCCTTATTTTGAAAATGCCCCTGACATGCCATTCTTATCTCCTAGGAAGTCACTGATATGTCACTCAAGAGTATGTGATGGACATTAGATAGGAACCCTAATCTCTTGAATTCCCTTGGACATGTTAATCAATCAATATGAAAGTCCCATTGACATGTAAATGTAATAACACAAGACCCCATTAATTATATCTAATACAATATATGAGAATTGATGTGATGGTTTTGAGGTTGTTGAAAGACATGTGATTCCCCTAGAATGACCCTTGGAAGGACCTCTCAAAGACACATGACTTTGAGGCCCTCCACTGACTCCAACATTTATTTGTGTGACATGTGTAATTTAATGCGGTGAAAAATTGGGGTGGAGAGGGATATAAATCCCCCACACTAGCTTGAATATTTCAACAATAATCTCTATGGATGGAAGGACTATTAGATTCTAACACCAGAAATAGGGTGGATTTCAAGGAACAACTAATATTTCACCAAAAAATATTTCCATGAGGTAAGATCCATTGAAAAACAACCTAAATCTGATAAAATTCATAGAACCTTTGCATGATCACTCATAGGTCATACGATGGAATTCTTGTAAGACACATGAAGTATAGACCACATATCTACAAGACCAAAGGAGACATAAAATAATCTAACACAAAATAGATCTAAAGAACTTGTAATAAATGGATGTAAAAAAGACTACAAACAAAAGACTTATGAAAAATAAACACATGTTGCTCCTCATGAATGTCACATGAACCACCCAAGACATGTAACAACACCAAGAAATCTCTCATAGTTATTATGAAGCTCCATTTTTATAGTATTACGATCATACAAATTCCACTTGATGTGATAAATAATGTTACATGGAACCCCCAAGTATTCCACCAATGTCTCACGAATCCCTTCATGCTCAGTGCATGAACCTGGTGATACACATAAAAAATGTCATGCAACTCATATGGGGAAACCGGTACATGTCATTCGAGTCTAACGATAGAACCCTTCCATGTACATTGGATAACACAACACCCATTAGGCATGCCATCCCTATCTCACATTGTCCTCTAGATATGTCAATCCTAGAATTTCATAACCCTCTGAGACATGTTTCAAAGACTCTCACGACACCCTCTGATTGTTTCATCCATCTCTTATGATGACTCCAAGGAATGTTGGTTGGCTTATGTGATTCCCTCTGGACAAGTCATATGGGATCATATGATGGCTTCTAGAAAAAAACACATGGATATTGAGATGTCCTCCAGACTAGTCATACTTGATTACGAAAAAACCCTCAGAAATGTAACTCAAGGTATGTGATGTTCCTTGGAATATCCAATTGAATCATGAGATTGAAATAATTAAATTTATGTAGATATACTCCTACATGTAAATCAAGTAATAAAGGCATATTGACTAGGTAATCAATGCATTTCAAGAAGGAAAGCATGCTAGGTCACAAGGGAATCATAAGATTTGATAAAATTATTTATCGTCAATGTTTAAGCCTCGATTATAAGGGAAACATCAACATTTAATACCCGAATAGTGTCATAATGTGATCTGCAATGGCTATAAGGTAAATTTCATTGTGTAAACCTAGAAAAAATGAACAATGAGAGATCTGATTCTTTCCATAACCAAGATAAGTAGGAAACATTCCTAAGGCCCGAGATCCATATCAAACCTCCAAAGAACACTGTAAATTTGTATATCTCACATCCATAATAAGTGACACTGATTATTTTTTATCCTTTTTCTGACATAGATCATAGATCACATGGGCTTAGGGAGTTTCAATGATCATATCATTCAAATCATAAGACTCTATAATCGTATGAGAAATGTTAGTGTGTAAACCTCGATCAGGTGAAATATGAGTAATATGATTCCTTCCATAACAAGGATACGTAGGACAAATTCCTAAGTCTCGATATTGAACCAAAATTGGATTCCACCCCAGTTTATGTGACAAATTTTTTTTGAAATTCCAACTATCGAGATCCAATCATTCCTATGGGGTAATAATTCTACCTCTTCCTCAAGTGGATTGAGAATCAACTAAACTACAATAAATCTAATTCCTATACATCTAGGATATGTATGACTCCTTTATTAATGATTGAGAACCATATTAAACATATATAATTGATGTAACAGAACATAAATCATGTATCTATATTAAATGAGATTGATAACTTTATATACATTGTTTCCCACCCTAATCATAGATCAAAGGGTCCTAGGTAATCTCAATTAATACATTATTGGCACCTTGAACTTCCACCCACTAGATAAATATCAGAATATAATCCCTGATGAGTGTCATGATATAAGCCTCCTATATATGTGTATATATAACTTGGGGACTATCCCATTGGAATAATCAAACTCTGATAACTCCAATTCATTCCATATCCAGGTTACGTAAGACATATCCCCGTGTCTTAAGCTCAAATATCTATGCCTGAAGTGCCCACACATATTTTCTTTCCACATGACATTAAACCCTACAAGTTAAAATAAATTACATGGGTTTTGAACCCTAAAATAAACCGAATATGTAAGATGCCCAATAAGGGATCAATCCCCTTTTCGAAATATTAACTGTCTCCCTACATGGAAGAAAATTTTTAAGTGACTAGTTATGCAGCTTCAGCATATAAACAGATACTAGTAAACATATGAATAACCTCAGATACATACATTTTCATTCAACAACAAGATAACAAATTTTTTCCATGAAAATATATTTTACATATAATCATTTTGTTTGGGTAATCAGTCACATATTGGGATTAGGAAGAGATTATCTAACATATCTTAAACATATAAGAGAGTCCCATAGTAGGAAACAATTCCCCCAAAAGGGTGCAATGATCCAAACCTCCCATCCGCTCATCCTATTCAAGTCCCTAAGTGTCACTAGGTTTAAAAACACAATTGAACACCTACATTTGGATAGAAGCTCTATACTATGTTATGGATGGTTGAATTATTGTATGTTTCAATTAATAATGATAGTAGTGCCCCAAAGTTAATGACTGTATGATAAATAAACCCATAAAAAATAATCATAAGGTTGAACTGAATGCACATAATATTCATCTCTTTCACTTAGAAAAAAAGTTATAATATAACCATTAAATTCGTCAGAATAAATAGAAGTAACCATATTATGGAATATATGTTGGAAAGAAATGTCATTGTGTGGTTGATGTTCCATTTATGAATTTCATTTATCCATGATTGTAATGGAGGTAGCTTTACTAGTGGTTTTACTAGACCCAACCATATTGAACAAAAAAATTACATCATGATATAAATCATATCTATGAGAAGGTCATGATTGTGGATATTTTCATTAAATATTTGCTAGTGAAATAATCACTCGTGACTACCAGCAGATATTACCTTATTCTTAGATCTTACATGGAGATATTCAGGGGTTATGTGACATGAATTTAAAATAATATAAACATTTATTTATTAATTTAATAAGTTAATTATCGCATATAACTTACATTTTTTTAATTTTAAATGTTAAATAAAAAAATAGTTTATTTATTAATGCATTGATAAAAATTTAAAAGATCATTTTATTCTTAAAAATGTATTTATATAAAATTTTGTTTTTATTAAATTTATTTAAATAAAATAAATATATTATAAATAATATATATTTCTCATATAAATTATATCCAAACAAAATATAATAATTAAATGATATGAAATAAAATTAAGATCAATTAATAATATAAAAAGATATTTTCCTTAAAACAATTTTTGTAATATATTAAGGTGTTTTTTAAAACATAATTTTTTTAATTACTCAAAATTATATCAATTTTTTGATTAAGAAAAAAAATATTATATTAGTATGATTTTTTTTATATTTTTATGAAATAACTAATTTGTAGGCGAATAGTGAAAAATATAGATTTTTCTAAAACTCCCTCATTTATTGAATTATCATAATAAAAGAAAGAATAATTTTTTAAAAATAAATTATATAAAAATATTTATATTTATAAATTAAACTAAATCAGTTAAAAATAATTTTTTATATTTATAAAACCCATGGTTATCATTTTGGAAATTGAAGTAGTATTTAACATTAAAAACTGTTTTTATTCACTCATATAGAAAATTATTTTTCATCACTTATAGAAGATAAATATAAAAGAATAGATTTAATATTTTAGGTAAAAATTTTCATATTATTTAACAAGATCAATTTAAAATTTAGGATTTAAAGTATGTTTACAAATATTGGAGTTAAAGACCATGATAATGAATAAAGTGTTATTTTTGAATAACAGTATTATTAATATTATGCAATTTATATATAATAAATTAAATTGAACTATTTTACATAATTAATTTGATATGATTTTCAAACATGAATAAAAATATATTATCAATCGTTTAATTGGTAATTAATTTTATGTAATATGTAGAACACTAAATTGTAAAAACCAGTATCTTCTAAAAAATTATTTTCAATATATTATATGTTTTAATTTAAAATTTCATTATCTCAAATTTAAAAATTCAATTATATAAAAAGGGGAAAAATTTAGGTTCAGACCAGCAATATTTACTAGAATGGGTTATCTTATATTATTATTAAAACAAAAATTTATTAGTTAAAAACTATTTACCAATGTAAAAAACAAAATGAAAAAGTGTAAACAATATTTAATATTAAAAACTAAAAAAATGTTTAATATTTTTTTTGAAAAAGAATGGCTGATTATTTTTCAACCCAAAAAACTATCCACTCAATTAAGTATCACTTTTGATGTGATTTAACCATGAATAGTGTTGTGACATCACTGAGCTGTCATGGGTATTTTGAAAAACACAATTTTTCTTTGTTTATAAAATGGGATCACTCACCGAAAATTTCACAACCCATTTCAAAAAATTATATCAACCTAAAATCTACCCTAGTATCTTTAAAATTATTTCATTATTATATGTAATATTTTTTCTTTCAAAATTACCATTCTATGTATCCCTACGGTGTTACCCAGGGGAGAACATCAAAAGAGGGAGGTTAGGTTATCAACTATGATTGTTTACATATTTTAAACTTGTATTATATTAAACATATTGTATATATGAATATATGATGACCAGATTATTAATAAAAAGATAGTTTTTTATTAATTTAATATCCATTTGTACCATCTTCCTAACCATCCAAAAATGGAAATATATCTTTTTATTATGTGCAGGCTGCGACATCCATAAGTGAAATGATTTATTTTTCATTACTGCCTTACATGGATAAATAAAAGGGTGAATTTAATGAATAAACATGATATCTAAAATTTCATTAAGATTATGAAAATATAAACTAATTCCTACCCCTTTAAATTCTATATAAATGAATGTGTTTCCCGTGGATATGTGTGGACTAACACCTCCATGAAATTGACGTATTTCATTTTTATCATGGTATATTCAATCATAGATAAATAATGAAACCGAATTATTAGTGATATTTGAAAATAATAAGTAAACATTTTTATTGGGTTCTATAAAGAAAATTTTAATATCTAACCCTTTTTTGAGGCTCCACTCCCCCATTCATTAAAATTATCACAACATGCTTGTCACTATCCTTGTTATCAGGAATCGTAACTAATATTCTTATGAAATGAAATTAAAAATTAATAAACCATTATAAAAATGATATTTAAGTTCCAATAATCATATTAAACTTTGAAACATTGAATCCCTAATTAATGATCAATAACTCCACTACAAGGCAATTGAAAAACAAACTACTAAATCTAATAACATCTGATGGTAAAAATAGGGTATAACTAACTATTTTTTGTAATAAATGATTATAAATGAGTTTTAAAAAAGATTATAGATATCAATAATGCTCTAAAATTATTTAGTATATGATTTTTTATACAGTTGGAAATAGTATATTTTACTAAGGAGGAATAAACTTAAGCGGTTTTCTTGACTCAAATAATTTCCTCAGGTTATAGTAATTTCCATTTGACTATGATCATTAAATTTTGATATATTCTATAGTATAATGATTCTATATTGTATTATAGAATTTTTCATTTGGAAAATTCATGATTCAAATAAAATTTTTCCCATGATAAATCCTTTATTTCATAAAATTATAATTTATCTACAAGATATTTCCATTATTTTAGTTGTTCTTTTTATTTTATAGACATGTTTTTAAATTTTTCCAATGTTCTAAATTACTATTTGGGATATAAAATATGTAATCATCTATTTTTTTCCTTATATTTCTCATAAAAACTTTTCATGTATAATTGATTTTGTCTTTTTCATTCAGTATGGTTTCAATATATGTATTTTTAAAAAATTAAGAAAAAACTTCATTTTACAATATTTTCCTTTATCTTAAACTCCATATTTATATAATATGTTTCATATTTATTTGGATTCTAATATTAAGATCAAATTTAAAATTTTTGATTTAGGAATGTTTTATATCATCTTCATAAAAATTGTTATTCTTGAAAAGAGACTCACAATAATTACTTTTACATCAATGGTTACAAAATATATATTTTGAGAAATATATTTTCATGTTTTGATATTCTTTATCCTCTCTAAATTCCATGGTTTTTATTTTCATGTTCCACTATGTATTTTTTACTTATGACGTGATCCATTTTTTGGTGAATATGTTTTTTGGGTTAATTGGTTTAATTCAAAATGCTATTTTATACCATTTGAATGTTTTATAAGACCCATTTTCTTTCCAAGGGTTATTTATAATATGAAAATAAATTATCTTAATTTGTAAGTTTTATGAATCCCATTTTTTTGAAATTGTTCTTTAAGATGTTATAATTAAATCATTTGAAAATAGAACGTGTTAGTATGGATGTATGACAGGTGGGGTCTAATATCACTATCCAATTAATTTGGTAAAAGATTATATTTAATTATGCATGTACACATGGGAACAATTTATTATCTCACAATCATGTGTGCAAGTGTATGACTATTTAAGGTGATGTTTCTATATATCTACGATCATGAAAAAATTATATAATATGTATTGTATAAATGATATGAAACATTTCCATGATATATTATTATGTTATTCCACATGATAATGTTGTATTTTTTATAGTCCCAAGATTATTGGTTTATGTTTTGAATATAATATTTATGATTCCCATTATATTAATATTTTATTATTTGAAATTTTTATGATATATTCTTTTCTAGGTATGATCCTATTATGCATGAGGAATTATTATTTTTATGTTCTCATACCCCTTATTCTTATATTATTCTCACATATATGTTATGTAATTTTTATCTCTTATATTTTCCCTTAAAAATAATTTTATATCACCTATTTTTTATATTGTTCCAATTACATAGGTTAGGAAGATAGGTATATCATGAGTTAGGTTTTTATGGATGTTTAGAGATGATATATTATGGAGAAATGTTGACAAGTATTGAAAAAAAAAGTTTTTATATAGCTAATCTTCCATGAAACATAATATTATGTTATCTAGATTGTGGGAAATTTCTGAATGGAATTATTATTAATGTAAAAAAATCGAAATAAGTTATTTTTATTTTGAATGGGGTACCTTAGTTAGTATCAAAGTAGGTTTCAGTAATTTTAGATATTAATTTAAAGAACTTTAGTGAGAAACCTATGAGTAATTTTATGCATTGAATAACATCTTGAATCATTGGTGAAATAGAGAATTTTTGGGGTCTTTTAGAAATAATATACTTTCCCAGATACTATATGAGGTTTTTTTGAATGGAATAGATGTACCTAGTGGTAGTAACCCTGAATGTGAAATATAGGGTATTAACTCAATCACTACCATGTGAACAAAAAATAAGTCTAACTATACACTTGGTTTGACACTACCATGGGACAAGTTTTGGTTAATCATATACACATTAAAATCTATTAATAAGGATATATTATATTAAAGAATTTGGACATGGATTATTAATGAAACCAACCTAAAGAATCATAGACTAAACCAAGAGTGCTTTTGGTTGAATTAAAAGATAATATAATGGTTTTAAAGGGTAAAACATTTCAAGGTTGAGTTACACATAAAATAATTTATGATAATTCTTTTATGATATTAATTTTTAATCACTCACATTACACTATTAAGATTTTAGTAATGGATTATTCTTGAAGGAACCATGTAAAAAATGGATGTCATGGACAATGTGGATATTTCCCCCTTATAAAATCTAACATGATAAGAGGATGAGAGATTGATCTCGTGATTATGGAAAACCATATATCAAGGATTATGATTAAAAACATAGACTTAATATAGTTTCCAAACACACTAAAGAATATTGAGATAGAGTATCATGAAATTTTAGGTGATGAAGATGATGAATGAATGATGATTAAATTTTATTCATGTAAAAAATGTGGTAAGAAACACAAAGGGAAATGTATTTAATTAACAGTGTGATATTTTATGTGTAGAAAATGAGGGCATATAGTAATTTTTTTGATTAATGTAGAAAATATGAGTGTACATGTTGAAAGTAAATAATGTTCGTATTGATGTACCAATAATATTTCATTTCTTAAATAGGGTAACCTTTGAATTACCCAAATTAGTTCTCCAATATAAGGGATAATAAGTGGGAAAGAAATTAGAAATTTCCAATAACAAAGGAATAAAGGTAAGCATTTGAAACCCTAACAGCTGAAGTTTTTTTTTGAAAATGATGTGGAGTGAGGAAAAATGATCATCCATTGAACAATTTTAGGTAGTGTATTTACATCTTATTTAGCCTTCTCTTATTTACGTACTATGTTTTCCATGAACATAAAACCACCACCTTGATGGTTATATGTTTATTATTTGTAATACAAATTCCATGTTTTAGAATTATTTCATCCCATGTTTATGATTATGGGAATGTTCAATTTGAAAATCTTATTATCATCACTTTAGATAATTTTATATGATTTAGTAAATGGATTAGCTATCTACACATAGACACAACAGTTTTGAAATTTAATGATCATATTTCTTATCTCAAATAAATATATGGTCATTTATCATTACCAGTCTAATGATTAACTCACTAAGAATTTTGATTTCATTTTATAGGACATAAGACCTATAATTAAAAGCCTTTAGTGAATTTTTCTGGGATAAACCAATAGCGTGATGTATACATTCTCATGGAATAAATGAATTTCCAGAACTTACCAAAGTTACTAAGGTTTATGAATCTTTATAAATGGACTCATAATTTTTTTATTTCTTAAGGATTTCCATAAAAATTTCATTATTGAGTTGTAATTAAAATTGTGAGGATGTAATTTATGTAAAGAGTGGAGAACGTAATGATCAAACATTAAACTATATTTTTATTTATTTCTTTAAAACCAAATTAGTTAGATAAATTATTTAACACGACAAAACCATCTATAATAAATCTACGATACATTCAAATAAAATTATTAAATTTCATAATTATAATTTAGTCATTAAATTATAAGGTATTAAAGGAGGTAACCATGTTACAAAATATATAAAGGAACGAAATGTTATCAGATAGAAAAAGTATATCTTATAAAGCTCATCAATATGATCAAGGGTAGTAGTTAGCTTCACTATATTTTTACAATGACTTATACTACACTAAAATCAAACAATTATGCTATGACTGAAATCGTATGAGGGGGAGCTTCAAGAGTGCTGAAATTTTAATGAGATCCATACTAGCGGAATCACCACCCATGGATACTGTAAGAAATTACCTTTTGATTAGATCTTTTTCAATGATCTTTTGGGTCTATGTTACTATAAATTACAATTATATAATCACTTAATTATTAATTAAATAATTTATTTAGAACATTAATTTTTCAGAAGTAATAGTTTTTACATTCAATGAAAAAGAAAGTTTATTTACTAATGAACTAATAGAAATTAATAAAAACATTTTATTCATAAAAATGTATCTTTAGAAAATTAGAATTCATTTCACTTTATTTAATGACAATAAATATTTTATTGATAACATATACTATTTATATGAAACATATATTAAATCTAGTCTGATTAGTAATTTATGAGAAATATAAGTAACAAAAGATAATATTTTAAAAATATATCTTCTGAAGAAAATAGTTTTCATTATATTTTTATGTTCTAATTAAAAAGATAGATTATAAATTTTTTATTTAACCAAATTAAATTAATATTTATTTCTATGTAAAAATACTCTCCTAGGTTTTTTTTTGATTTTATAAAATAATTCACTTTTATGTGAATATGGAATAAATGTTGATTTTTATAAAACAAATTTGTTTTCTCATTATCATAATATAATAATTATTTCAATGTTTCTAAAACCATTTTTTCTAGAAAATAACAAAATTTATAATTTAAAATAGCTCATTAAGAAAATAATATTATGTATATATAAAACCCATTAACAACATTTTAGAATCATAATTAGCAATTTACTCTAATTTTTTTATCTTCATATAAAAAAAAATTATTTTTCATCATTTATAGAAATTAAATATAAATATATAAATTTAATATTTGAACTAAAAATAGTTAAATTAATTAATAAGTTCAATTTCATTTTTATTCATCAAAGTATGATTACTCATATTAATGTTTATGACCATGATAATGTTGAAAGTTCTATTTTCAAATAATTATTTTATTATTATTTTGTAATTTTTTTAATAAAATTAATTAATATAATTTATGTGATTAAATTCCTTTAATGTTCACACATGTATAAAAATATATTATCACTCATTTAATCGATAACTAATTTTATAAAAAATTTAGATCACAAAATTGTTAATCATTGTTTTTCTATAAAAATAAAATTTCTATATATGATACATTTTAATTTAAAAGTTAATTTTATAATATTTTGATATTGCACAGAAATTAAATAGTTTATTCAAAATAACTTTAATGGAATTGTAGGAAATTTGGAATTTTGAATAATAAGGGTCAATCAACACAGAATAAAATCACACAATCATAAAAAACAAGAATAAGATCACTAGAATCACTTTCTAGTTATACTCCCCATTGGAGTGTTTTGATCATCCTATTTTATTATTCTAGGTTTTAGGATTCCAAGAGGGTGGCTAGATTTTCCCGGGTCAAGATGTAAGAATTTACATTGATTTAATTTCATGGAAACCCCATGCTAAAAAAATCATGTCTATTGATCTAGTCCATTTTAACCTTTATAAAATCCACTTGAACCTCTATTTCCAATATTTTGTGCACGTCCTCCACTAGAGAATTATGTATGATAGTATTTTCACAAATTTATTCTTTTTCATGATGAGTGATATCTAGGTATTTCTTTTTTCTCTCAGTATGTATTCCTCACCACACCACCCTGCCCTTTATCTTTGTTGTCTCCACACATTTACTTAAACTTTCCCCTCCTTAGACTAGAACCCATGTTGCAATCTGGTGTTCTGAAATTTGTTCAATTTCCATTACCATTCATCTTATTGCTAATATTTTTTTCATTAAAAAAATTAATTTATGAGTAGTCTTTCCTTCCTTTAATTTCCATTTCTTTAGTTACAATGAAACAACCTCGATAATTATTCCCCTTTCCCGTCATCTTCTTCCTTGGGTAGTTAAGTACAATAATTCTTATTCCCTCCTCACTCATAATAGATATGTAGAGAGAAATATCAACATCATGATCATCCTCAGAGAGAAATTATTCACCAGAGAGATACTCCCATGATGAAGTTTTTTTGAGCCAAAATCTAGAGTAACCCATGGTCCTGATCCTAGAGAGAATCCTCCATACCTCTACTGAATTTATGTCATCTCTCCTTCTTCTGGAAAAGAACATCATATACCAATCCTTCAATGTGTTTAATGGAATTTATGGTCACCGTATCACTTATAGGCTTCGAACTAGCCACTACATCCATTCCATTCCATGAAATCTACATGTTCTTGCCACATCGACCTCCCTCACATGCCGCATGATATGATCTTGTATGACTTTGGACCTTAACATGGGGCAGTGGAACTTCTTACTATCTGTGTGATCCATTCTCTTGAATTATGTTTTCATTCTATTGTAGCACCACCTGAGATTATAAAGCTATTTTAAAACTAATTGAACATTAACTTGCACTTTTGTTACTATAATTTGGGGAATACCCCTACAAATTGTACATTATTCAATTATTCATAGTATTAAAAAACAATGGTGAAAAAAAATGAGACATTAAGTCCACTTCTAAAACTTTTATTTCTAATTTTTTGGAACCCAAATCACATTTTAAGATGTCAAAAATTTTAGAGACATTTAGTGCATCTTGAAATTTTTCTTTTCGAAGATGAATGACCATTGTTGTTTCCTTATCACAAAAAACGTCAACTGAGAGAGCCAAAAGAGAGGCATACCCACTCCATGAAACATCATTCACCTTACTAGGGTAAAGAGAGTGCCCATGATAACATACAATGGACATGTACCCCATTTGATGGTATGGAGATAAGAAATTTATCTACAACTCAAATATCATAGGTTGCATGCAACAAAATTCCTCCCCAACTATGATCAAAATACAATCCTTAGTTGACATTGAAACATTGACCACCACACAAATATACAGAGATATGTGATGAAAAACTAAATATGTTCTATTAACATAAAATAAAAAGGGTCTAACCAGATTACTGAAAATAAAAATAATTGTGTGATTTTTGAATAGAAGATGGAGTTTTAGGAAAACTAACACAAATATCCATAGATGAGTAATAAAATTTCATTCAAAAATAATAGGAGCATTGATATAGTTTGTAGAGGGATTTGGAGAATAAATGATGATCTTTAGACTATGCATGGGTTAGGTCATACTGTAATGAAAAACGAATCATCATGTGACACTTTTCAAGAAGCCCCTTAACCATGTGGCCTTGTAATACCCATGAAAAAAATACTAACATGAAATTGGTGTTAACCTAAGTAAAATATTCCCTAAAGTGAGAAAACAAGGTTATATTCACACAAGATAAATCTTCATTAAATTATAATGTTGAGAGTGAGTGATTAGGGAATCTACCACGGAGACTAAGAAATTTCGGTCTGAGTTGTATTGTTGGGAAATGAAGAAAAACGTATGGGTTTTAAAATGGAGAGAGAATTGGCTGAGTGATTGTGGGGAATGGAGGGAGTCTCCCACCTCTAGTAGGGGAGGGACTGGGGTCATGTCCATCACTTCCTAGGGCATCCTTTCTTGAGCGCTTATTAAATAGGAAATAGATTTTTTATTTAGCAATTTAAATTGATTAAATATATTATATATTTATTTTATTTTTTCCCATTTTTATTAAGATGAGTTATCTTATATTTGATGCAAAACATACATTAAATAGTTAAAAAATATTTACCAAACTAAACACCAAAATTATCATGTGTAAAAAAATTAATTTTAAATTAAACAAAATGTTTTTTTAATCTTTTTAAAAATGAATGGTTGAGGTTTCCTCATCCCCCACACCTTTCCACAAAATTATGGACCATATTTGAAGCCATTTACTATAAATTCCTCGACACCAATAGTCTAAATATAGTGGTCACACTATTAATTTATTAGTAGATATAATAAATCACATTTCAAAAGACAAAATATTTTAGTAGTCTGAGTAAAATGGATACATAATTAATATAAACATTAATTATTAAATCATCAAACACAAAAATTGTTTCAGTTGATAACACCATTATTCTTGTAATATCCCTGACCCAGATGAAACTAAAAGGTACCCGAATGATGGTTGGTTACATGACCTCAAGCATATATACCTAAATTCCAGAGTCTTTCGACTAGTAGTGAGGTCCTAGGGTGTGTCTGTAGGGATACTATTACCCTTATTAGAGTGTAACACAATGGTAGTAGTCATTAAATTTAATATTGGAAGTAGTAAATTATTTATAAAATAGATAAATTAATAATAGATAAACATTAAATGATAGATATATACAACAATTCATGATGTAGTCTCATAAACAGATGATATGTCATGTCATTTCTACAATGTATCCCAAAATGGTGTAGAGACAATAGTACAATACATGTAACTAACACCAAAATGACCAAAACCTATCCCAACTAACATCCTGAGCCTCTACTTGGTCATATACTCCCATAATCATAATCAACTATAGAAAATAAGTAGTAGTTCACTAGATCTTATCCACACCTACAACCTTATAATATTCTTAGTTACTAAAGGCAACCTCAGTAGGTGGTGAGATAAAATCTCAGTAGACCACTACCAACAATGTCTAATTCCATTCATTCAATAATGTATATATATATATATATATTAATAACATGGGGTGGGATGTTGTAGAATAATTAAAGTAAGTACTAAATGTAAACAACCCATAAAGGTATGAGTTCCCATGGACACCCCTCCTCTACTACCTACTTCTAGCTTAGCCAAAATATCTCTAAAAAAAAGTCAGTCTTGTATCCATTTATTTATGGAAATTTTATTCATTAGTCTTATTAAATGGATAAAACATGAGACCTGACATGTATCTCATTGTCCCCCATTAATATATGTGATTAAGAGATGCATAAAAATTCCATATATAAGGTGTTAAACTATGAACAAATCAAAGATTATTTTTTAGCGTGGTAGACTAATAGTATTAATCATTTTATTAACTAATAAATTTAGAACATAATACCATCCATGGGATTCTTTATTTAGAATCCAGGTTTCTCTCCTGGAATATCATGAATCAAAAACCTTATAACCCCATCCTTGGAAATCCTCATCAGAACCCAGGTATTTCTCAAGGAGTGGTATTACATTACCACTCCCTATGTCTATCCTTGAAGGTCTAATATGGGATCCCATGTTTCACCCATGGCATATATAATCAAATTTTTGTTCTGTTCATCCTTAGAAATCTATATAAAGATTCTAAGTATCAGTCATGAATATATAGAATCTCCCATCTATGTCCGTCTTTGGATATCCTCTAGTGATTCTATGTGTCACATGGAAGTAAGTAAGGTAGTATCTATATAATTCAATCCATATATTTCTTGTACATAACTTTGTTTCATCCAAGTAATTTATTAATCATTCAAAAGATATCTTCTCACTATTTCAAGGTCATCATCTTGATCATTTTATTTAAACCTCACCATAGAATGTGGATTAAGTCATGGGGTATGCATGTAAATCTTATCCACTTAATCATCTCATGTGTAAATTTTATTATAAGTGGAATCTCCATATTAAATAAGAAAATACATGACCATATACTTGGGAAATGGTCTTCTATTCCATTCTTTTAAAGAATTCAAATTAGAAATTACAATTAATCATTTATCATCCAATGGATAAGAGAAAATGAAATAATAAAAAGGTACTAATGTTTATATTCCACCACTAGTGTTCAAATAAATTAAATAATGCATCCAAGGGTGGTGAATTTATGGGTTCATAACCTTTAATCATTTATCAATTTTACAATTAATTGCATAGGTCACAAATTTCCAATTCAATCATGGATTAAATTAAATATCATGGGAGATGAAATGAAAAATCTACTACATGAAAAACAAAATTTATATAAACAAATAATAATTGATGAAAAAGTATGGTACCACCTACCAGAGGTCCTTAGTATAGTGCTTGTCTTGTATCATCTCCAGATTCAACTTAGATCAGGAGAAAAAAAGGACAGATAAAGAACATGGTAATAAGGAATTTTATCTTTCGCCGAAATAACTCCATAAATCTGAAGTAATATAAAGATATGAATAAAAAGAATTGATTACTCACTAACATGAATCCAATATGATGGAAAATGCTCTATTTTGAGTTTTCCTAGAGGAGATATCCCAATATATAGATTAGGCATCAATGGAGGGCTTCAACTGTGTGTTTTTTTGCCATAAGTGGAGAAGTAAAATGAAGTTTCAGTTGAAATATATTTTAAGGGATGTTTTTGAAGAACACGGAAAATAATGGGTCACATTGTCTGGAAGCATGGTTGGCCTATTAGTACTCCATCTTTAAGCCCCTACAATAAAACAGGGTACCTCCCACAGTTAGACTAATAGTGTAGAAAACATGAAAAAAACATATATAAAAAACTAAATTTTATTCCATATGGGCATGTGTCTCCATCAAAACAGATTTCTCAAACCATTCAGGCTCCTCATTCCCACTTTCCATCCCTACATATCTTCATCATGTTGTGCAACTTTGGTCACACGGTTTCTACTAACCGCGAAGCCTATCTATTTTTATCCAAGAGTTGGGTTCTAGGATCTAAACAAGATCCAAACACCTCAGACACCCATGATACCCCAATAACCTCATAAGGAATTCACATTATGTCTTAATTAATCATTTAAAATAAAAATTAATTGAATTTAAAATATTTTATACCACTATGAATATATGGGTTTATATAATGCCCCATAAGTTATCCCTACATATTAATCAAAAAATATATCATGGGATATTGGGGAAAATAAAACACAAATAATGGGTGAGATAAGATGACTAGTAAGGGTAAGGGTGTAGAGAAATGTATTATGAAAAAAATAAGAATAATAAATTGGGAATATTAAATAAATGAATCTCATTGAATTTGATCAATAAATTTAACATAATATAGAATAAATAAATGATTATCAAAAAAATCCATATAAATAATCGCTTAATAATGAAACATGTTCATGTATATTATAACTAATGGAATAATCACATTGAAATAAATATTATCAAAATAAGGGAATTCACAATAAAATACATCGAAAACATACTATTAATACCTTTTACATGACAATTTAAATCTGTGGATAGAAACCCATATAATTTGGCCAAATGATTTCTCTCACGAGGAATGTCGATGCATTGAATGACTATCTTTAACTGGGACCCACCCAGTTCAAACTATGTATTTTGAATTCCTCATATGAAAGGGGTGAAACAAAATAAACAAAAACATTCTCATTGAAAAAGTAACTTTCTAAATGTTAATAGTTACCCCCATAATATTAACATAATCATAAACTATCCAGATTTATATGGTGAATGGAAATAAAATTATACATCTGCAGTCAAAAAGATCATAAAACATACAAATAAATAATAAGGATATCATCAATAAAAATTATCCACAGTGGTAAAAAAGTATAATAAAGGATTTATTACATTTATGAATAGTAATAGTATCAAAATTCCATTAAAAAATTATTTGAGGAAAATAAATTTTTTAGGTTGAAAATATTTTTGAACATATAACTCAAAAAATATTTTAAAAATAAAATATATTAAAAATATCCTTTGAAATTTTTTCAAATAATATTTAAAAAATTGAGTAATCATGACATCATAAAATTTTGTTCATGTCATACATGTTAAAAAGAATCTTTTTTTTCACATTTTTAGTGAAAGAAAAAAGGGTATTATTTTGAAACAAAAATAAAGATTCCATCCAAATTTTTTTAAGAGTAGAAATTAGTGTTTTATTAATAAATCATTTTGAAAATTTTTAAAATTTCTTTTCATCAATTTTTATAAAACATGTATTTTGATGAAAAATGATTTTTTTCAATGAGATAAATGAATTTGGATTTTAATAAAAATATTTTGTTAACCAAAGAATGAAAAAATTTACGATTACATGAAAACTCTTATGAAGAGAAACATTATATGAAAATATATTTACTTTAAGATAGAAATATAAAATAATTTCTGCAATTCAGACTTAATAAAAGACAATCCTGAATAATGATGAGAATATGAAATAAACCTTTACCAATTTGGTAACATTTGATTAATAATCCAAAAGAAAGAAATAAATACAAATAAACCTTTAAATTACATTAAAATAAATATATTAATGATATAAAATACAAAAAGTTGATGTGTATACACCATACAATAGAAAAATTGTTGACTATACTTTATGTCTCAAGGAAGTAAAGGTGAGACTAGAAACCCTTACCTCAGGTTGAACTTTATTCGTATGCTTCCAAAACACATGTATAATAAATATGGTTTACTACACATATTTTAAATAACAATTCTATTACATATCATATAATATATTATTTACTTAAAATATTTTTTACCCATTAAATAACAATTATTCGTTAAAATATCTTTTCATGTGATAATCTTATCATATTTTATGTATGTTTTCGTTAAGAAATTTTAGTCCTTTTAATTTTCATAGGGTTACATATTTTACAATGTTTTAAAATGATATAATTATATTATATGTTCATGATATCTATATAGTTTAATCTAATATATATATATATTGATTACACCTTTTATAGAGATGGTATGTTGTTCATATGCATGAACACTGTTTCCATTTTATTAATGGATGAAATGAAATGAAAATAAATTTTAACTAAACTTAATAGTAAAATTATTATTTCATTTATTTAATTTGTATTATTAAAATAAACTCTTATCACCATCCACATTAAAATCAAATGAAAAAAATTTCACATAGTTACGTGGAGGAGGTAGTCCACGTGTATACATGATCATGATTTTTATTTTCCAAAAGATGTTAAAATAATATGTTATTTGTGATATTATATTTAAATAAGTATTTTAAGGGCACAATTATTATATATATTCATTAATTGCAACCTTTCTGACTTCTATGAACAGCGTAAGAGAAAAAAAAATCACATCACTAGACGAGGTGGTAGTCCTCCGTACACATGAGTGATGTTATCGTATACCCCATGGAATTGAACATACGATGGAATATGTGTTATAACAATTCCATAAGTATAATAATTTAATATATATATATTTATATATTTTAAATCCATCATTATATTCATCCTTTAATGGTTGTGATGGAAAACTTATTATATCATTTCGTGTGGCGATAGTCCATCACAAACATGATCAACTATTTCGTATCCTATCACATAAGAGTTTAGATGGATATGGGTTATAAAATCAACATAATCACATCTATGAAAAAAATACTTTTGTTTAATAATTTTCTTCTACTTCAAAGAGACACTTGAGGACCACACTTAAAGACTTAATATGAGGTATTAAAAAAATCATGCATATAGGATGTGGTTAGGAAATTAAGGAAGGTATTTTTAATTTTAATTTTTGATCCAATGAGATTTGGAATTGTAAAGAGGGGAGGAGAGGGGGTGGGATTTTATAAGTGGGGGAGTGGACACACTAGGAATTTTTTAAAAGAAAAAGTGATACCCACATTTTAATCATTCCATAGCCATAAAAAATTGGTTACTCCAAAACCATTGGAGTTATAAGGCCGACCCATGGCCATAAAATGGTTGTTGGACATGTTCTAGGACATTTTAACCGATATCTTCTTATTTAAGCACAGGTAAATTTTTTTTAGCTTAACAAAATTGATAAATTTTTCTTTTTTCACAATTAATTATGGTAACATACTAATTTGAAATTTGTACATAATATAAATTATTATTATTCCCAATATTTAACCTATTTTACCAAATTATATTCACAAAAGTAGTTGAGTTACATTAAAAATTAAATAGTTGATGCAACGAAATAGTAGTTTGATGGAGTGAAAATTCATGTAAGTATAGAATGTTTTAATATCAATACACAATATGAAATATATTAAAATTACTCAAATTAATTAAATTTTAGTATATTTTAAATAACTTTAGATTAATTATTTTATAATATAATTTGACTTTTTAAATAATTAAATAAAGGAGGTTTGAAATAAAATTTGTATATTCTCAATTCATCAAAAAATTATTATTTTCAAAAAATTATAAAAAAATTACCCATATTGCTATTTTGACATTTATATTTCAAAATTTATGTTTAAATTTTGAAATAAATTTCTTAAATTGTATAAAATTAATTTTAAATTATTTTCAAAATGCATGACTAATCCTCATTTTAGTAAAATATAGTTTCTTATCAGAAAACATTCCTTTCTCATTTAAATGGTTATTATTTTGTTTCTAATCCATATATAACAATTGAGTTTATTTTATAAATGTTTAAACCATAAAATTTTGATAATTTAGTTATTAATATTTTTACCCTCCATCTTACACATAAAAAATAGTAGATTAGTAGTGTATTTTTAGGGGTTTGGCAAAACCCCCTATATATTCTTTTTAGAGGGGTTCGACATTACCCCCACTAATGATAAAATTTATAAGGGCTTCAAAAACACCTCTAAAATTTTTATCAGCATTTTTTTTTGTATTTGGGTTGATTTCATAGGTTTTAATTATGTCAAAACCATCGCTAATTTATTAATTAGTGGCGCTGTATATTCATTTGGATTTTAGATAAGTTATATATATATAATATTCATTTAAATATATATATATATATGTAATTTATTTTTAAAGGATTTAGTGGGGATTCACAACCCTGTCTAATTAAAGATTATAGGAGGGTTTCATGAACAGCTGCTAATCTGTTGAATCAGAGGGGGTTTTGAACCCCTTCCAATTTAAGAATTTAGAGGGGATTTTGAAACCCCTATAACTGATGAAATTGGGGGGGGGGGGGGGGGGTTGAACCCCCATTAATTGATGGAATTTTAGGGGTTTTTGAACCCCCTATAATTCGTGAAATTTGATGGGGTAATTAACTGTCATGAAGCCTTTTGATTGGAGGGGATTTAAAACCCCGTCTAATTTTTTATTTTTTCAAAACTAAATCTCATATAAATTCAAATATTTTAATATATATGTGTTTTTGAACATGTGTGCTTATATATATATAAACACATTATATAAAACTATTTAAATACATTATATATATTTATATGGACATTACCTAAATACATTAAATAAATACTTATACATATAATAAAATTTATAAATATATAAATATTGGTATAAATAATAAAAATGAAATAATAAATATATTTTTTCAAATTTATAAAATTTAAATTTTATTTTATAATTACCATATATTTATATTATATTTTATATTATACATATATATTATTAAATACGAATGTATTATATATTTTTGTACAAATACATATATATAATATTATGTATTCAAATATACAAAATATTGAAAACATTAAGTATAAATATATATATATATATTACAATCATATTATATAATTATATTGTATATATTATATTATAAATATCTAATTATCTATAAATTATATATATATTATATATATTATATAAGTATCTTATATATATTGTAGTATACTATATTTGTTATAAATTAATATAGTATATATATATATATGATATAATATAAATGTATATAATCACATAAATTAAAATACATAAAATGTAAATGTATTAAACAATATATATGTTATAAATCATAAATTCTAAAATTGATTCGTATTGATAAAATCAACATATAATTTTTATAGTTTAAAAAATAGGTGTAAAAATTAATTATTAATAATATTATTCTTAAAAACACACGTACATATATACAAATGTATAAAAATGGTTATAAAAATTTAAATACTATAATTATATTATATCTATAAATATTATATAAAGACATAAAAACATAAATACTTAAATAGAGTGAGATACACAATTATAAATATATTTTCAAATATATTCATAAATATATATTAATATATGCAAATTTAACTATCTATGTATGTAAATACAATTATTTATAAATATATTATATAGACACAGATAATATATATATATATATATATATGTATATATTATACGCAAAGATATCATATATTATCTAATATATATATATATATATTATAAACAAATATATGAACCATATTTTATACCCACACACCTATGTATTATATATTATCCACAAATATATATTATATATAATATTATAAACAGGAATATCCTATATAAGTATTTATATATATTTAAATATTTTTTAAAATAATATATCTTAGAATAACCATCGATATAAATATATATATAGTAATGTGTAAACAATTGATAAAAATTCAACTGCTATAGTTTAAAGGTGTATTGGTGTATATTGAGTTGGTACACGGTTCAAATCATAACCACTACACAGTTTTTAAAAGGGGGGGAGTAGAGCGGTGGGACTAGAGCAGAATTGAGGGAGGGAAACTGGAATTGAAGGGGGTTGCAAGACTAGACCGGTGGACAAACGACATAAAATGACAGCAAGAGAAGGGTGTGGAGGTGCATGACTAAAATAAGATGAGAATGACATGAGATAGGTGATAGGTAGAAAAAGGCCAGAACTCGAGTAGAATGGGAGGATGAGATAAAGACGGAAACTAGAGAAGAAAGAGAACAACATTGGAGAGGTGCTTGGTAGGACATGGAACAAAATTAGAGTAGAATGGTAGTTTAGGAGAATGACCATAACTAGACCAGAACTAGTTGTCGAGACAGGACCAGAACTAGACCGGATGGGGGTGAGAAAAGTGGAAAAAGGGTGCTCAAAATTATTAAAAATTACTAATTAGAGGCAGTTCTTGAAACCACCTCTAAGATGTCCTATATTATAGGGGGTTTTAACCCAATTTAATTTAGTCTAAAATAGAGACAGTCTTCAAAACCGCCTCAAATATGTAGGATATTATTCAAAATAGTGGTGGTTTCCAACAACTTCTATTACAGTAAATAGATTATAGGGGTTTAAAATTACTTCTAATCAGAGAATTTGTGAATAGATTATAGTGTATTAAATCCTCATCTAATCTAACCACCACTAATCTGTCCACTACTTTTCCAGCAGTTCTTCAAAAATCTCTCTAATAAGAGTAGGCAACCATATTAGCAGTAGTTCCTCATAACCAATGGTAATGTGTTTATAAGGGGATATAACCCCTTCTAGACTAAAAATAACCCCTTATAATTGGGTAATTGTATTGTAGAGTTAATGGATAGTTTATGATGGAAATGTTGAAATAATAATATTTTAATAGAGTATCAAATTTTTTAAACTTTCTATTTCATTCATCAGAATCTAACAAATGGATGGAATTAAATATGTATACCATAAACTATCATGGTATTGTATTATCTTTTATGTTTTTTGTTTCATGTCCCACACTTAATCAAACATGATTTTCGTCTTTTAATATATAAGGAGTTTACATTATATCACCCTTAAATAAATTACACTCTCAAAATTTGATCGTCATTCTGGTAATCAAGGGGTTGACAATTAAAAATACCACTGGGGGAAACATGGATTATAAAATGGGTTAATAAAACTTTCCCTTATAATATAGAAGTTGATATATGAAGGTCATATAGAATAACACATTACTAGGATTACATGTGGGAGAACCTTGTTGGGAATGAAAAACATGGACAAGGAGGAGAATACTAATGCCCAAGTATTAATAGAGAGTAATAGAGAACTTGTTCATGATAATGTTAACAAAAAAAGAATATAAATTCATGATCATTTAAAATGATATTTATTCAACAGAAATAATAGAAATAGGAATTTTTTTATGTCTCAAGGTATTTTTCGTAATTTTGACTGATTCGATTGATATTATTATAGAGAACACTAGAAAATATATTTTAAATTCCATCCAGTGGTTATACTTTAATAAATTCATACATCATATATTACTCTGTGATATGAATATCCAACATGATTTTTTATGCTTAAATCACTAAAATTAACTTTTAACAAATTGTAAGACCCATAGAAGAATCCCATGTCAATCCACCAATCATGACTAAAACAAAAAAGGTTAACAAAATTAATCCAATTTAATAGATTAATATCTAAAACATAATAGATAAAACCAAGTTTCATTATAATACATATCATAAATAGAAAACCATAAGGATCATCAAAAATATTTTATGACCAAATTCAACATCAATAAATATAGAATAAATTTCACCAAATGAACATTATATTAACCCATAAAATATAAAGTGGATCTTAATGCATCATTACAGATATGAAAATACCTTGATGACCATAAAAACATAATGAAAACATGAATGCTTCAAAAAATAAAATATCGAGTGGTTGAATATGTTCCATATATCAAAACCTGCAATAAACCCCAAAAATAATAACATAAATCACTAACCAATTACAAGGATAATAATAATATCCCACAACCAAATATTTTTCAAAATTATCTCAACATTAACCAAATATTAAGGGTTATATTCCATCGATCTTGTGTTTCCTGAAATGATCGACTTTATATTGAATTATTTGTCTATGTTGTAATTAATATTAATCCTATGTTTTAAGAACATCGATGAAAAATAACTAGAGTAGAATACTTATACATGTCATGATTCTTATAATGAGAATATTGTGGATAAAATACTTCTATAATATATTTATTGAACCCAAATTAAATCACTTTTATCATTCTTTATTGGTTGTGTCAATATTATAAGCTTGAACTTGATCCATTATATTCAACAAGGTTATATTACCATAATTCTTGGGACATTCATTTTCATAGTGTCCCATATCCTTTCATTTGAATAATTAGCATTGAAAACCTCTTTATTTCCCTCTAAATCATGATCATGTGGACCTTTCTCTGCACACTCATAGAAAACATTCATTTCCTTCAATCAAGTACAATGGAATTTATTTGCATAATTATCATATGTGAAAAAACCCTTATTTCCCTTCTTCTCTTTATCTATATTTTCTTCAACTATCCTCTTCGTATCTTTCATTACTTATAAAACATAAATATTTGAGAAAAAATTCTTTATCTTGATAGAAGATGACACTATGTCCTTGTATGATATGAATGGTTGATAGAATAATTCCATTCAAAGGATTGGATTTAACCCATCAATGAAACTGTAAATCATACTATTTGGATTATATTCAAAGTATTTAACATGCCATTATATCTGTATATTGTTGTCTTTATTATTTGGTACAATTTAATCTTCCATTAATCTTAAACTCAAATATTGTCTCTCCATATCCACACATTTCTTTCTAGAAAATACTTTTCCAAGAAGTGTACCTTAAAATGCTTCCATTACACGTCTGTTATTTCTTCTTCATCAATATTTTTTTGAATCAATGAACACCATTGATATAAATCTATTGATATATGATATACTTCCATGAAATACCTATCACATTCATTACTTCCCAAAGAAATACATTTCTTATTTAAGGATCTTTTCCATTTCCCAGTTATAAATGGATTGGTAGGCCCATTGAATGATGATGGTTTTTGACACATCATGTTGTATGGAATTATTAAACTATATTGTGGATCAAAAGGGTACTCTATATGGGAACAATTATTACTCATAACCCGATTCAGATTCCCTAATATGGTTATAATTTTGCTATTCTAGTTGTAGCTCTAAATCTTGATTTATTAGCTTTCCCATGATGAAAATTCCTATATGGGGTATGTTTATTGATACATTACCCATTTATTCCACAACATTATGTTCTCTAACAATTTTATACACTATATTAGATCAAAAAATTTTTAATCATAATATATTTTCACAATACAATAGAGATACTGAACATAAATTGAGAAACAAGTTCTTATCCAATATCTTAATCATAACCATTTTTTATTTTGGGGAATTTACAAATCACAATATATATTCAGATCCATCATATTGGTTTGTAACTAAAATGCTAATTAACTAATGAACAACCTACAATAGTTTCAAACTAGGTGCATAGTAAGGATCATTTTTGTGTACAAGGTATTTCTTGAGTCATGCCTTATGTGAATTTTTTAGAGTTATTACACTCAGGTAAAACTTTTATAGAACTATGTACACTTCTAATATCTAGATAGAGACGCATTTCTAGGTAGAACCACATAATCTATACCTTAAAAATAATTAATATTCTCTTTTATAAAAACACGAAATTTCTATAATAGGGTGATTTTCCCTAATATATGTTTCCAAAATTTAGTTCTTAAGGTTTTAATAAATGTTTTCTCATACTGACTATAGAGACACGAACCATAGTATCCCGAAGATGGTGGTTATAATATTACATTTTCAGTAGTCACAATAAATAACACATCAAACAATCAAATGGGTTTTTAGTCATAGAAAAGTAGATAAATATTTGAAATTGGCACTAGATTTTAAATCTTAAAATAAAAATATGTTTTTTCTTTGAGAAATCCATTACTCTCCATTTAATATCCTATAATATTAATCACATCATATTTATTGGGATAATAGGGAAAATAAAAAATATTAAGTCGGTGCGATCAGATGATTAGTAAGGGTAAGAATATAGAATAATATATCAGGAATAAATAAGAATAATCAACATAGAGTGGTAAATAACTGAAACACATGACATTTAATCAATAAACTTAGTGCAATACGACATAAATAAGTAATGATAAAATAAATCAATATAAACAATCACATAAGCTTGAAACATATCCATCAATATTCTATCTAATAAAATAATAACATAGAAATAACTGATCTCATAAAGGGGGAATGCATAATATCTGTCATCAGAAACATAATATCAATACCTTTCACAAGACAGTTTAAATTTTTGGGTAGATACTCACATAATTTTTTCAAATGACTTGTCTTATTAGACCTATCGTTGAAATAAGGGGTATAATGTAATTTGGATATTCCCATCACTTAATATGTCAAATGAATTCCATATATGAAAGGGGTGGAACATAAAAAACATAAATATTCAAATTAAAAAACTACCATATGAAATTTTAAAATATACCCCAATCAAAAAAAATAATCATAAAACATCTAGTGTAATATTGTTAATAGTAATAAAATAGTGAATCATTAATATAACTGATCATAAACCATAAAATGAAATAATATTAAAGTTATAAATTCGAAATATTCTTTGTGTATCATAATTAAAATAATGTGTGGATATAATTGATGAAGTGAAATACCCCAAAAATTTCATTAGAAACATTTTTGAGGAAAATAAACTTCTTACATTGAAAATATTTTTCAAAAAAAATGTTCACAAAATATTTTGAAAATAATTTTATTTTAAAATAACATTTTAAAATTTATAAAATAATATTTAAAACATTTATTGATCTTGATGTTGGAATATTTGGTTTAGGTAATACACAAGAAAATAAATATTCCTCTCACTCTTTTGGTAAAAGCCAAACAAGAAATGTTTTGAAAATAAAAGGAACATTAATTTAATTTTTTATAAATAAAAAATGGAATTTTTTATTTTATCATTTGGGAAATTTTCATTCTTTTTTTAATTATGTTAATAAAACAAGGATTTTTATTAGAAATTATTTTCAACCAATGAGGGAAATAAAGTCGAATTTTCATAAAAACATTTTCTTAGTCATTTTAAGTACTGATGAGTGAAACAATGCTACTATTATTTGAATAAGTCCATAACTAGCCATAGGAGAAGGAAATTGATTTATTTTAAGATAGAAATACTGAATAATTCAACCAAGGGATACTTAAAAAAAGAATCCCGAATAGTTATGAGATTGTGAAATAAACCCTTACCACTTTGATTACTTTTGAATCATAAGACCCATGGAAGAAATAAATTAAAATGAAAATATAATTATAATTAATATAAATTGATTCAAGATATATCATATAAATTTTTGTAGTATATGCACCATAAGAATAAATAAGTGGTGAATATGGGATATGTCTCACATATGTAAAAGTAAGATGAGAAACCCTTATCATAGATTCAACTTCAATTATATGAGTCCAAAAATCCATTAAAATAATTATAGGTTTATTATAAATACAATAGAGAAACATAATCATATATATATAATACCATATATAACTTACTTATTATCATTTACAACCCAATAACTAAAAATTTATGTTTATAATAACTATTTTCTGTGATAATTACTTCATTTTTCCTATATGTTTTAGTTTAGTAATGTTGATCCTTTTACATTTACGATGGATAAATGATATCCATAATAATAATAATTATTAAAATAACATATATATTCATTATATATTCTATTATAGTAATCTAATAAATTCAGTGAAAAAATGTATTTCAGCGTTCAAGGATACGATATGCCATATGGACAAATGAACGCAATTTCCATTTTTCTCGACGGATGGAATAAAAGGAAAATAAATATTAATTAAAAATTATATAATCATTAATATGTCATATATATCATTTATTTTATTAAAATACATCATTATTACTATCCATGTAAAAATGAAATGAAAACAATATCATATCATCGCGTGGAGGTGGTAATCAACTTGTATAAAAAAGCAACGTTTTTGTTTTGAGACATATTAGATGTGATATAACATTTTTATATGTATATTTTTTTCATAAAGATTACATATATTAATTAAATTTAATTTTACTTCCTTCCATTAAAAGCGCATATGAAAAATGAATCACATCACTTCGTGAGGTGGTAGTATGTCGTACCCACAAACGATGCTATCGAATACCCCACAGAATGATAATAGAGAAGGTTTGCCTGATATAATAATAAAAAATGTTTAATAGTTTCATAAATATCATATAAAAAATTTAAATACATCAAAATATATACCATTTTATTGTGTTCATGGAAAATGTATTAAATCAGTTTGCGAAGCACTAGTCTATTGTACACATGATCAATGAATTAATTTCCCGTTTGATAGAAATAGAAATTGATATAGAATATTAAATTAAAAAAATAATAAATAAGTATATAGGTGAAAATGTTTTTATTATTATATAATTTTCTAATAAGGTTTAAAGGATGTTGAAGAGTAAATAAAACAAATAACCATGTTTAAAATTTTACCTCTTCTTCATAGAACTTATTTAGGTTTAAACATAAATAATTATTAATAGGGATTAATAATAAATATAAAAAATGAAGATATGTGCAAGTAATTATTTAAGGTATTTCAGAAGTTCACATACTAAACAAAGAGTTTTTTATGTGTGAGGAGGGGAGGAGAGGTGGTGGCCTTTTATAAGAAGGGGAGAGCACACACAAGAAATTTTGGAATGGATAAATTTATTACCACATTTTTCTCATGAAAATGGCATTAAAATTAAAAATTATGAAACCTTATAGGTTATAATGTTGAAATATGGTAACAAATATGCATTGGAAATGGTTTAAGTCATTTTAAACCCTTATCTTCCTAGTTTAACTCCTTTAGTAAACCCATTTTTACCATAAGCATGGTAATTATTTTTTTATTGTTTCCAATATTAATTATGGTAAAAATATAATTTGAACTTGTTATATAATATTAATTATTAATATTTTTAATATTTTAATCCATTTTCAGAATTTTATTCCCAATAGTTGTAGAATTCAATTTAAAATAAAAACACAAATGCGAAGAATGATCGGTTTACCAAAGAGAAATTTTTTATAAGTTTAATATGTTTTAATATAAAAAATCAATATTAAATTGATTATAATGTACTAAATTAGATAAAATGTAATATAATTGAACCAAAATTACATAATAATGAATTAAAATATAATTTCACCATGTAAATAATTTAAACAAAATGGAAGTTTCCAATAAAAATCAATATCTTTCACTATTAATAAAAAAATTAAACTGTTTAGAAAATTCAAAAAAAACCCCAGATAGTATTTACATGTATATTTATAAAATTAATTTTATTTTTTTGATAAAATTTTATAAAAGTGGTAAGAATTAATTTTAAATCAATTGTGCAATGTGCAACTAATCATCTTTTTAGAAAAATATAGTTAAAAAACATTTATTTCTCATTTAAAGGGTTCTTCATATATTTTTTATCAAAAAAAATATTTAATATATTTTATGAATGTTTAAACAATATAATATTCATAATTTATCTATTTTTAATCATATCTATTATGTTAATGGCTATGTTATAATGGAAATGTTTAAATAATATTTTTTTTCCAGTATTGGGTGTCATTTAATATCAGGGTTGTGTGCATCACAAGATATATAAAAGATTGATTCTAAAGAAAATATATCATACAAGTCTTAGGGTTTTATATTATCTTCTTATCTTGTTATTTCGTTTCATAGATTCTATAAAATATGAGGTTCCTCTTCTAAAATCTCAGGGTGTCACATTCTAGCACCCTTAAATTAATTATTCTCTCATAATTTAATCTTGATCCAGACAATGAAGGGTTTAAATTTTGAAAATATCTTTTTCTTAAACTAACATCATAATAGGGTTTAATAAAAATTCATATTGATAAGAGATAATGGTATGTATTAAGGTCATCTATAATAATACATTAATAGGTTTCCATGTAGGAGATCATCTGTGGGTAATTTATGAATTGGAATGGAAGAGAATACTAAAACTCGTACATTAATATAGAGTGATAGAGAACTTGTTCATGAAAATATTTACCACCACAAAACCATAAATACAGGATGATTTAAAAGTCTATTGATTCAATAGAAATGAAAGTAACTGGAAAACATTTTATCTCAATACTTTTTCCTAAATTTGAGGAATTATATTACCATTTTGATCGAGAAAACCAGAAACTATACTTATAATTTCATCATTTGGCTGTGATTCAATGAATTTCTAATTTAGATCTTAATCCATGAAATTAATATCTAAGAGGAAATGTATTATTCGTGAAGTAGTGAAAATAACTTTTACAAAAACTTAAGATCTATAAATGATTATAAATTAATTCATTCATATTAAATAATAAATATTTATTAAATATAAATCTTCAATACAAAAAACTTCATATATAATATATGATACATTATTTTATTGTGGCTTTATATTACCATTTATTAACAATTCAATGTTATCGTTATGTTTTAGGTAATATCAGCTTTGTTTTTAGTATAGGTATTGATTTGTTATTTTAAAGGTTATTTTTAATTATTATTTAGATATATCTAGAATATAACATATAAAATAAATTTCATATACATTCAGTATATATTAATTTATAATAATTTATAAAATATTTATATTCAAAATTATGTACACTATTTATAAAGATGGTATGTCATATGTACGGATGAACACTGTTACAATTTTATTATCATGTTGAATGAAAGAGAAGTAAATCAAAAATATAAATAAATATTATTAATTGATAATCACTATATTTTAATGTATAACAAATATGTTTAATAAACCATCTTTAATTCAATCAATATAAAGCAAGAACAAATCACATCTCTTTGAGGAGGTAGTAGTCCATATGTCCACAAAGGATGTTATAGTATTCCCACAAAATGGATATCATAAAGTTATGTGTTATATAATTATAAAATAATAACTAAGACATCAAAAATATCAAAAATATCATATAAAAACATTGATGAAATCATTATTCCAAACCATGAATGATTGTGGTAGAATAATGAAGGACTTCAATTCGCGAGGTGGCAGTCCACCGTATAGATGAATAATGATTGTGTTTCCCATTTGGTGGATTTTTTTAATGTAGGTAAAAACCTTAAAACAAATTTTTTCTAGTTATATTTATGATATTTCTGTTATTGTATATTCATGGAATAAGAATATTTTTTTGGTGTGGATAATGAAATAAAACATAAGTGCTTGTTGAAATATGTTACCTCTTCTATGGGTAAGTCCTTTTTTTCTCCAAATGGATTCATTAGATGGATTTATTTATAATGGGAGGATTATACGATGAATAGTGAAATTTTGGGAGGAGATTCGGATTGCGTTTGGTTGAACCAAATTTCTTGGGAGTTGTGAAGAATTTAGGGGGTTAAATACCATTTATATGTGGAGGGAGATGATACAATTGAAAATTTTCAAATGAATTGTGTACTCCCCATTTTTTTACCTAATAATGAATTCAATAATTCAATAATCTTGATAAATGAAGGCGTAAGGTATAAATATAGACATAAATGGGTTTTGTAAATTATTGGGTATATTTTAATACATTATGATTTATGTTTAAACATATAGTAATTTTATTTTTACCTTAATCGTTGTAATTAATTTTAATCACTCTTAATATTATTTTTTTGTAAAATAATTTGTTGACCATAATTTAAATTTTATATTAATTTAATTGTGAAATATGATTACAACGACCTAATTAGATTAATAGATATATAATTTAACTATTTATACTTTCTAAAAAATTAAAATATAATTTAAATTTACAAATAAATTAGATGAAAAATCATTTTTGAATTAAAATTTAGTATTTTTCAGTATTCATCTAGAAATGAAACTTTTCATAAAAATACAAACAATTAACCATAAAATAACATTGGCGTTCCAATTTTAAAAAAGAAATTAATTTTATAAAATAAAATTCATAAAAGCATCAAAAATTATTTGTAAAATTGGGAGGCCATTAAAAGGTGATGAAATTACCTATTGAAAAAATATATGACTTTATGCATAAAATTGGGTTTCATCTTATATACAATATGAAAAACACAAAGTTGAATGATAAATAGTTTATTGAATGATATATATAAATATAATAAATAAAATTTATCTGAATTGGATTAACTAATTTACTGATGTATTAGTGTTTGATTGCCTAAATATAGTTTTATAGAAATATATTTCTTATAGTTTCAAAATGGTTTCATTTTCCTTTCTAGTTAATTAGGACCAAAATAATTTTTTTATATCTAATTTTAAACTATATTTTCCTAATTTAATTAATTTTTTCATAAATACTATTCCAATATATAGGTGATAATGAATAAAAAATGTTAATAATAGTATTAATAGTCTATTGTAGTTTGGTAAAACACAATCTTACGTGTAAGACAAGTTATTGAAAGAACTCATAATTTTCTATAACACATGAAAAACATAGTGTTTCATGTTCCTAAATACAATATAATTATTTCATGTAGAGAAACATCGTCTTAGGGTTGTGGAAAATGAAATAACAACTTGGTGACTTCATATAACAAAAGCTATATATTGTTTTCCCTCAAACAAAAAATATCAAAAATATTAAATGGAACCCAAAAAAGAACATAAAAAAACTCAGGGTGTTACATTATACCCCCCATAAAAGGAATTTCTCCCTCTAAATTCATCTAGGTTATCAAAATCTTCATACATGGATGTTCCTTTTATAGAAACACAAATCATAAAAATAAATAGTAAAACATCATTTTAAAATTGAATGTTTGAAATATAATGTTTAATCAAATTTACTCATAACTAGGTTTCCACATAGGAGAACAAAGGTGGCATGTTAATACATCGGTGTGTAATAGAAATATAACTATCAAGTTTTGACAGAGAGAGATATAATATATGTTTAGGATAATGTTAACGATCATAAATTCATAACCTAAAGAGGCTTTAAAATTGTCCTTGATATCCTAAAAAATGTTGATAATGAGACACATCTCATCTGAAGAACCTTTTACTAATGTTGATAGATTTTCAAGATAAGATATAATTACTTGATTTCATCAAAATCTCACCCTTTTTGTTCCTTTCTCAACTTCCAATTCATCTCTCAATCTACGAAATGAAGGTGGATTTTTAATTCCTGGAGCATTAGATGATCATTTGATCCATAAATAAAATGATAGGTCATTCCATCTATCTTTATCACTACAAAAAGTTTAGCACATGTTATCCAATATGTATAAATCCTCATGTTGCGAGATAATACATTAATTTCTAAAAACAATATCCAATGTTTAACATAAACCATTACATAAATGGTTAACAATGTAACCCTTACAAAAAATGTATTTTAAAAACATTACAAATAAGGTCAATTAATTTCTCAAAATCATCTTAATATTGATCCTCCAAATATCCTAAAGTTGATCTTATTATACAAAAAACCAAGTGAATATCGTTATCATTTATTTTCTTAAAACATGGAAATATCCTAAATTACCATAAATACATATAAAAAAATGCCGTTTTATTTATTTCATATATTATCGGATATATTCCTTAAATCTAAAAATTCTTTTAAATCCATCCATGATTACATGAAACATGTTTTCAACAAATCCTTAATCATTTTATAAGGTGATTATTACCATCCAATTTACTTATTCATATCTGACATATCTTTATCCAAACATCACTATATCATCATCAAGAAACATATTAATGGTTGTGGTTCCCTTAATAATATCCTTCCCATGAATATCTCTTTTCCATTAAATGAATTATATAGTTTCTCAAAATCACTAAAAATATTCTTGTAAATACTTAGAGAAAAACATAAATAAAAAAATCCTTATACTTATCAAAATTCATATATCAAAATTCATGGATCAAAAAACATAAACACTTCAATTATTCCACTTCATCCATAATCAATTAAGAAGGATACATCATCATGTTACTTAATACCGTTTTACATTCCCATTTCACCTATAGTATCATCATCATCAACAATATAACAATTATTTATGCTACCTTATCAATTAACTTTATTATATTTTAAAACAAGACAAAAAATTTCATAATTCCTATTTATTTCAGAATGTAATCATTCAACCATTGATGATGTATAGTGAGGCCATTATTCATATTCATTGTTTTTATCAAACTTTTCATATTTTCTATAGATTTTCTTTAATTGGGACTTTATTTTCCATAGTCAAGACATCTTACCATTCCTCTCAGACAATCATATAGATTCTACATTCCACAATCTCAATATGTAGGATACCAAATCTTTATTCTATTGTGGTACCCATTACCCGAATTCTCAACAAACTCTTACATTTTCATCTTTTTTAGTCTAAGAGTGCATTAAGGTACATGTTTTCAATAATGTTCTATAAAAAATGATTATGAATTATCACAACAACCTTCACTTCAGTGATCATCCCATTTGACTGGTCATTAGCCAATTGTCCATCATATTTAATGTTAAACTAGTTCCTTTTGGTAATACTATTATCTAAAAATAGAAAGCATAATGTGATAATCACTTAAAATTATAGAAAACTACATAATAATGTCAAATAACTAATTGGATGTCTAAATAATGACACATTACATTAAATATATGACATACTAGGATTAACCTGAGAGATATCCCTAATCATATCCTTATAAATATTCATAGGGATCTCACTAAATATTTCTCATCCTTGTTTCTAATTGTTTACTAAACGATTACTTTGATTTAAAATATAGAAATCCAGGATTAACATACAGGGATATTACATCAATTTTTATAAATATTGAACACATTATCAAAGTAAATTCCCTTGGAACTTAATACTTTAGTTTCATTAGAAACATTGAACAAAATATTCAAACATGGTGACAGATCATATATTTTTACGAAAAAATAAATCACCTCTAATACTCCTACTCAAAACCATTCTTTATAACATAGGGAAAGGCAATATAAAAAAGGGTGAGATCAGGATCTTAGTAAGGGTAAACAAGGGAGATATGTAAGCAGAAATATGGGGGAAAGGGAATGAGAACAAGATCATAATATTATAAGTTCATACCCCACATATCAAAGACCATAATAAAGAGTCATAGAAAAAATTTGGGAATTTCATAAGGAGTGATTCATAATAGAATATTAACACTTAGAAATGAACAAATAATATAGGAATAATTCATTTTTAGGACATAAACATTATTATGAAAAATAATTCTCCATAAGCTAAGGCATACTTTCAAAACATTTCATGGAACTTCTTGGGGATACACATATTAAGCAGGACAGACCACCACACCCAATTAGAACCATTTCCTTATAGTATAATGAATTAACTCCCAAAATCATGTTAGTTGTCAAGGTTTACTCCCAAGACCCTCTTAGTAGTAATGGTTTACTCACAATACCATATTAGGGGATACATTCATTTATTGAAAAAATTTCACTTGCTATTATAGCCTTGTATTTCTGTTGAGATGTAAGTCGTTACCCAATGAATTGGGTGGAGATATATATCCCACATGATATATAATGAAATAATACATACATGTTCCATAAGAACCTAAAACTTTATTATATCATATCCCATTAAATAAATTGGGTATGATAATCATATCATCATATCATAACCTATGAATAAGTGATAGGTTTAATAATCATTTAATCAAATCATAACCCATGGAAATAATAAAGTATCTTAAGCATATATACCATAAAAGATAAATAGGTTTCATAAAAATATAACCCAATAATGGAATGAGGTTTAATAAGAGTTCAATCATGTTATAAGTCATAGAATAAAAAAGATTTTCCTAAAAAACATTTCATGTTAATCATAAAACATTCAAAGAAAAAATAAGATAGGTTTCCTTGGATCATATCCCTAGTAAGTCTTACGTAACACCAATAGATTTCGTCTGGGATGGAAAATAATTTTGGGATATATATTAATTAAATTTATTTTAAAAAATAGGTTTTATTTTCAAAACATTTTGAACATCATTTTATTTGAAAATAATATTTTCAAAACATATAAATAAATATTTGAAATTAATTTAAATAACTTGTTGAACATAAAACATTTTAAAATAATTCTTTGAAAAAATATCTGAAAACATGAAAAATAATCATTATATCATTTAAATCCATTTTCTTTAAAAATAACCATTTATTTTTATAAGTGAATCTTAAAAACATTTTTGTATCCCTTTCATTGAAAATATCTTTTAAAATAGATAAAAGAATCTTCAAAATATTTTTAAAAAATTCTCATGGAAAATATATTTGAATGGATGCTTGAAAAACTAAATAAAAAATTAAAATAATTTAAAATAATTTTCCATTAAAATGTGGCAAAATGATAATTTTAAAATATTTAAAAAAATTAGGAAACATGGTTTTCTAATTGAATATATTTCCTACCGAAGAGAGAAATAATGTTAGATTTTGATAAAAACTTTTTTTAATTATATAAAGTAACAATGAGTTGAAAAATGGTACTAATACATGAATATATATTTAATAAATTGGGGAGAATAAAATTAATTCGAATTCTTGAGATATGGATCATAATATTTAATAAATATAAGAATAATCATACATAATACAGACAAACGATGATATTATAGAAATAAACTCTAACCAACATGGATGTTTGGAAAGTTTATCCTAATTAAATAATAATAATAATAAAAGAATATTTAAATATCATTAAATTATTTATATTAATCATATAACATGTCAAATTGAAGTACATGTTCTTTTCCAAAGAAAACATGTTCAAAACAGATCAAGTGTCTCAAAAAAATAAGACAAAAGTAACCTACTGATCGGGTATCCTTTGAACCATAAATCGCCCGGAAATAGAGATCATCGAATGGATATTTAAATATCAATATATTTAATTATAATTATTATAGAATAAATTAATGGGTATTATATACACCACATCAATGAAACGAGTGGTTAATTTTTCACAAGTCTCGAAGAAATAAACATGAGACTAGAAATACCCATACAACTTGAGTCACTTTAGAATCAAATGATCCATGAAAGAATAAAATCAATTGAAACTTTTAATATCAAAAAAATAATATTCTTGATAAAAAATTTCTTAGGGATGTGTATACATCACACAATAAAAATAATTGGTGAATAGAACATATATCTCACAATAATAAAATTGAGATGAGAAAACCCTTACCTTAAGTATTAAATCTCTTTATACATGTTAAAATATACTATATAATAAATAGAAGTTAATTATAAATCTAAAACAAAACAAAATTTTATATATCATATCATATATAATCTTATTATGACGTTATATTATCTGTTTAATAACAATTACATGTTATATTTTGGTTTTATTTAATATTCCCTTTATTTTTCATATACATTTTGACTTCTTATTTTTTACTCCTTTTCATTGATCATGATTTCCTTATACACATAGAATAATCCATGATATAAATACCATATATATTTATTATATATATATTTATAGTAATCTATGAAATATTTAAATTGAAACGAAATACACCATTTATGATGATGGTAGGCCGTACATACACATGAACACTCTTTCCATTATTAACATGTATTGAAAGAAAGAAAAGTAAATGATTCACACACATACACATGTATATTATAATTAAATTATAATTACCATTTCATATATGACACATATGTTAACTAAACCCATCCTTAATAAAATATATCTAATGTGTGAATGAATCACATATCATTGAGGAGGTGGTAAACCACATCTCCACAAATGAATTTATCATATTCCCCAAAAATGGAATGCATAAATGTATGTGTTATTTAATAACTCCAGAATAATAAATAAATCCTAAATATCAAATATATCATATAAAATCAATAATTTTATCAAAATTCCCAACCATGAATATTGGTAATGGAATAAATAATGACATCGGTTCACGAGGTGGTAGTTCATCATACACATGGATGATGATTATGAATCCCATTTGATGAAATAATGTGTGGGTGTAAGGTGAAAACATAATATAGAACATCTATGTTTAATAAGGTTACTTATTTAACTATATAATCATTGGAAAACAATAATTTAGGGGGTGAATAAATAAATAAGACAAAATTTCTTGTTAAAGGATGTTACCTCATCTTTGGGAAATGTCATTTGGTTTGCAACAAAAGGGTTCCTTGGTTATGTTCATTTCTAAATAGATTCTACTAGTATGAATGGAGAAATTTTTGGAAGATATTTTTATAGGTTCTGTTTGATAAAAATGGATTGAGATTTATGAATAAAGGAAGGGGTGATTTCCCTTTTATAAGTGGAGGGAGATGACAAACATGGATTTTTTGAAAAGAATTGTGTGCTCCCAACATTTTACTTAAAAATCGGCTAAAATAACACAAAAAACTTGATATATGAGGTTTTGAGGTCTAAATATAGATATAAAATGGGTTTTCTAAAGTTTTAGTTCCATTTTAATACCGTAAGATAAAAGATTAACCATTAAAGAATCTTGATTTTACCCTAAGAGATATAGTTAATTTTATTTCTTTCACAAAACATTTTGCTAAAAAATAACGTTGAAATTATGATAACTTCTAATTATTATGATTCCAAAATATGGAATCCATTTTTTAAAATTTTAAACATATATGATTGTGAAATTAAATAAAAATAAATCCTAAAGACGAGATGAGATGACATGTTTTTAAAGTAAAAATTCTCAAAAGATTGAAATGTTTTTATATTCATTAAAAATGTTGAAATTGATTCCACTGACCTCATTTAGAAAATATTAAATATAATTTACCAAGTAAAAGATTAAAACCAAATTAAAATATAATTTATGTGTTTAAATAAATTAGAAGAATGATAAGTTATCAATTAAAATTCATTATTTTCACTATTCATCCAAAAATGAAACTTCTCAAAAAATACAAAAAATTACTCCTATGATAAACTTAACATTACTATTTTAAAAATGTATTTTTGTTTTCAAATAAAATTTATATTACTATAAAAAATTATATATACCATATACACTATATTAAAATGTGGTCAAATTACATAAAAGATATAAAATATATATTTATTCATGAAATTGGTTTTACACTTCTGTATTGTCTATAAAAAAGATAAGATGAACATTAAATAGTTTATTGAATAATATATATATATAAGTAATATAATTAATCAAAATATGTTTAAAATTTTTATTGAGGTAAATCATGTTAGATTGCATAAATATTGTCTTCCAACAAAAGATTTCATATATTTTCAAAAGGAATTTATTTTCATTTCTAGTTAATTTTTAACTAAATAATTATTCCTATTTATATGTTTAAAATTTATTTTCATAATTTATTAAATATTATTCATATCCACTATTCCAACATATAGGTATAAACTATTATAAATATTTTTTTAATTATTAATAGTAAATTGTTCTTCGGTAAAACATGGTCCGATGTGTAACAGAAGCTATAAAAGCAACTCAGAATAGATTGTAACAAAAGAAAAACATAGTGTTTTAAGTAGAAAAATATAATATAATTGTTTAATGTAGCTCAATATGTATTTTATATTTCATACAAATAAATAATTACTTCATGATTTTATATAGCACATAATATATTCAGTGTTGCAAGAAATGAAAAATATCAAAAAGGTTAAATTAAATCAAAAAATAATAATTCATTAAATCACAGGGTGTTATAGGGATGCATCCAAATACAAGATGGTTTTCTATCATCTCGAGAGAGGAAATCACCCCTCAGGTGTTGGTCCCCTACCATGTTGCATCCCATAACTATATTGGGATTAATTCCCATTTTCATGGGACATGTAGTGATGCTTGGATTCTTCATCCTAGGCCAATCCACACTATCCTCTAATTTTATGGTTTTATCCCCAAAGGCTAGGCCTTATTATTTCTATCCTTCTTGGTCATATAGTGTATTTGAGAATGTGAAAAAATTGACCCCTTGGTGCTCAACATTCCCTCTGGGAAATCCACTACTTCCACTATTGTGATTCATGATTTCTCCAATTTAGATAATCATCATCCTCCCAATCTAAATAGGTGCCATGACAGAATGGTCCAATGCCACACTAGTTCAACTACCATCCTTAGGTCATGCCTTGATGGATCATCATTAATAAATAATAACAACCACATTGAATACTCATTCAATGGTTGACCCTATATTTTCTCCCCCCTTTCATAAACTGATGTGGGAATAGAACCTATAATTCAAATTCCATATACAATTGTTCCCTGTCCATTTGTTAATAGACATTCTTTATCCAGGTCTTAAATGTAGTGACCACCCTCTTGGGGTTTGTTAGTCACTTTCACCCCTCGTTTTCTTTGTCGCAAAAAATAGAACTCTTTACCAATCCTTGGTTATCGCACCAAGCATAGATCATGTGGGATTAAGATTGGGGAAGAATCCTTCTTCAAATAAGATTGAGATTCATGAGGGCCTCATTGATCCAATATATACGAACATAAACTAAGATCCAAAGTCCACGAATATATACTTCCATCTATGTTTTGATAATCCTAATAATGCTTTGTTTGGCATTAGGCCTCCTTCGACCTCAATTCAGATTAGGTTTCCATTCCGCCGCACTACAAATGTCCTTTAGGGAGGCTCATCCCATTTACAAACATGAAGAACATAAAGTCTTTACAACCCTACCCTTATTTTTTTCAAAGGGTGGGGATTCCCCTTTCCCTCCTTCTATGTCATGTTTTAACACTTTCTTGTTATACTATACATATTATGGAAAAATGGTCCAAAATCTATGACTTTAAATCAAGAGCCCCAAATCCTGGCATTATTACTTTAAAATATGTTCATGTCACCCTTGGAATTTTTTGTTTTGTGTGAGGTATTCCCAGTCTCCTCATTAATGTCGGGTTTTCATTCTACCATGATAAACATGTACCTTTTTAGAAATTCAATCCATGATCGAAAATATATGACCTTAAATAAGGATCCCGAGTCCAAGAATCACCTTAAACTGTGTGTAAGTTGTATTGGAGTTTTTTTCTGTAGTGGTCGGTGGCCTCTTGGTACTCCACTTTCTTGTTCAATAACCTTCCATTTATAAAGTACATATTTCATTTAGACACTCTAATCTTGTACCATAATAATCATCGTAAACTATTTTCAATTGGTTTGGACTCTATGACCTTAAACTATGAGCCCATGTCCAAGCATCATGATATTAAAATATGTGCAAGATGTTTCTTGGATATTGAGTTTGGTATGGCCTTTCAGGTTTCTCATTCAAGTTGGGTTGCTTATCCCATATTCCACTCATATGTACTTCGAGAAAAAAACCCATGGTACTAATTATATGACCATAAACTAAGAGGTCTACATCCTTGTCACAAGATCATATAAACGATGAATCTATGTCCCAATCATATGATGCTAAACTATGTGATACATCATCATCACCATAAGATGTTAAATAGTGTGTTTACCATCATCACTATATGAATTTAAAATACATGTCCATTATTTTCATTTGATGGATTTAAACTCGATGTTTTCTTTGATCCCTTAACCAAGAAGCACTCTCCACCAATGTCGTTCACCTACCACATTGTTCATATTCCTCGACATTCACTTGGAATATGATATTACACACCACTAGGAAAATGAGTTAGGAATTTTTCTAGACAAATACACCATCCTAATGTGCTCAATGCCGAAGCTCAATAATTCCATGATTGTTGAACTACATTTGAAAACTCCATCAATTCATCTCAACAATTAGTGTGTCCCTTAATTTGTATCCACATATTTCTCTATGTCTGAAGTTGAAAGCCGTGTTTGAATGGTCTGATTCCACAATGGATCACCTAATATCCCGGGAACACACTGCAAAAGGCATTTGAGGACATTTTTATTTAGGTCCCATGTTTTGAACATGGAATGCAGTCGACCCTAATTTTTCCCCATTACTAGAAAAACAATATTGGATTCCATTTTTCAATCATGGTTATGGGTTATCCTCAATTTTCATGCCATCCCTTTTTTCTCTCAATCCATGGTGTACAAATTAAATCTCAACATTCCCTTTTGTTCGAGTAAAATTCATTTCCCAATGAATTTCACCATTCAAGTACTATAAGACACTGGAAAAGAATGTCAGCTGTTCAGGGGTCCCAGTCCTTGAACTGAAACCCTTCTCAGCTCGGAAACTCCCAGCGGACAATCAAAAAAGTCAGATCCTTATAGTTCGATGAATGTGTTACAGTCTCACCCAAATGAGTAATCATATGGTCATCTCTTTTTTCCCTCATTGATCATGGATCATGTGATCTTAGGTAATAGTGTTTGGTTTTACCATGAGTATGATTTAAATGAGGTAGTAATTAAATGTGCATGTCAAGAAATAAATATCCTTGTATAAGAATAAATTTAAATAAATAATCTTGATTTTTTGAGGTTCATCAATATGGTAGAGCCTATCTATCATGAAAAATAAATCCCTCGATGGTTTCGCCAATATGATTGAGTGCTCTGGCCTATCTAACATATGGTGCATGTCCTTAATGAGCAGCAATAGCCTCAAGAGCTTGACCTCTCCCTCCATAGCAAGGAGGTGAAGCTCATCAGTCCTAATCCCCAAATGATCATGGTATTCTTATTTTCCTGGTATATGAGATATCTTCTAGTCATATCAATAATTTTTCATAACTAGATGAGCCTCCAATGGGATCATAACCACTTATTTTATTTTTATGAAGCCCATACACTCATTCACTTACTCCAAAAGTCATTGGATTTCCTAATCAACCTACTAGAGCTTTTTGGGTCCGTTGGATTTTTCATTATTATTCATGATGTAAATTTTTTTACTCTCAACACACACTCTATAAGAAATGAAATCATAAACCAGCACATGGAAAGCATTAGAGACCACCCATCTGGTGCCTTGGTTTTGTAAAAAGTGATGAAGGTACCCATTTTGACTAACCAGGTATGGATCCAAAGTGTGATTGATGACGTTCCTTATGCCCCTCTACACCGTTCAATAGATAATTTTTTTCTCTTTAGAAATGTCAGAACCAAATGCTTCCAACTCTGTAGGAGGCATAATATTATACTCCAGAAAAAAACAAGGATAAAAGTGGAAGGGTCCCCCTTTGGGATCCTCTTGGTTGGGTTAGGCTCCATGTCAAGAGGGGTTCCATCTTTATCAAAACCTTTTTTAAAATGAAATTATTTCAACAGTCTTGATCTCTTCCCCTCTCGTTTCATTGCCCATGCCCGCAACATGTTTCCCTCTTGGGATCTTATCTGAGAAATCTAAGATGACCATATCCCTAATATATGTCACAATCATCATGGTAGGTTCATCAAATCCCATATATATGGCCATTTTATGGGAGTGAACCCTCTCTAACACTACTTGGAATAATGGAATTGTAGTATGTAGTTATCATGAGTCGGTAAAACATAGCTCATGTAGGGGTAAGTGACATATAAAGGGAGAGTGTTTGCACAATTCTTGGTTTGTGATTTTTGATAGGGAGTCACACCAATAGAGTTTCCTTGATATTAGTTGACACTTTTACATATGGTATAAGACCCCCTAGTGGATGGTTTTGAAAGATATGTATGTGGAAGAAAACATGTTGATAAGTTAAACTCAATAGCTCCATGAATGTTTAAGAAGATTGAATGGTTGATGTAGATTTTGAATTACCCTGAGGAAGAGGGATATCAATGATCAGTCCCCCTAAGTGGTATACCTCATTAGTAGGGGGTTCCATCATTAGGATACTAGGGGGAGATCAATTGTAGAAGACAGGGAGGACCAGGGGCTCTGTGATTGCCAGTCTACCCCCCTCGTCGGACCATCTTGTTTCAGCAAATATAGATTCATTTTATAAGGCATTCAACCTAATATTTGATGGATCACAATTCCAACCTAAGAATAAGATACCCTATTTATTCTTTTATTTTCCATTAATAAGATTAATACTAGTAAGATAAAGTGAACAAAAAAGTTGAAAAGATATAAGAGACCTGTGATTCACTATGCTTACCCTGAGATGCTTGACCAGGTCGATATCATCTATTAGGGAAACATCACTTTTCTTAGGGTTACTTTCCTGATTATATTTTTACCCAAAGTATTCTTGATTTCCATACCCCTTTGTATCATCATTATAATATTCTATTGGTGCTGATTCTTTAGTAGATACAGTCTCCATAATATTTAGACCACCACCAAACATCATCCACAGTGGAACAAGAGGAATATGGTCTTCCCCATGTCGGCATTAAAAGATATCCATGGATTATAGTTATGAAAACCTCTCATGGGAATTCACCCAGAATATGACCTAGGAAATTCTGATCTATGGTATCTTAATTCCCTCTCGGGTTTGCCTCTTCCATAGATGTTATTCCTTTATGGTCATTTATAGTGCCTTCAATCATTCTAGATCATGGGGAATGTGACGTTAGTAATTGGATAAATCAAGTACCAAAACTACTTTCCAAGAGAATCCATGGCTCTACTACATCCGAAGATGAGACCCCCCCTTCCTTCTCCCCTAACCACTTCTCAGGGAGGCCCTCCCATCATGACACTCTACTACTCTCGCACATCTCATTCTAGTGTGATAAAACCCACATGCTGATGCAGGATCTCACATAGGTATTCCATTGTGAAGTTATCGATACGAGTCTTAGAGAGGTTGGTGTTGACACTGGTTGATATTATCACAATAACATCACCTTGCCTTTTCCTTCGAATATAAACTATTATTAACAAGGGATACCAGTATTCCTTTCTTCATAGGCCCCCATGTAGAATCTTTTATTTAGTTATTGTACGTATCCTAATTTCCATGAAATAGAGATAGAGTGTATGGCTTGAAATACGTGTTTCCATCTATCCTATAAACTAATACACCATCTTGGATGGTCTACAGGTATTTTTTGACACTCTAATTCCTCCTCTTAGTTGTCCACTACCTCATCAAAAAGGGTTGAGAATGGAGGGATGTTGAAGTTCATGAAGTTACCAGTGACTACTATGACCCCGAATTCACTGATCACCACTAGACGAACCCCGATAATTTAGAGAAGCATGTGTTGTAGACTAGAATTTAGAGGAGTGATGGAATTTATAACCTTGTATCCTCCAATGTTTGCTGGAATCCACCCAGTAAGAATTGTAATAGATCATAGATTTTCTTGATCATACTCCCCCACACCACATATCCATACTAGAAGTAGAGACAGACTGACATTGGTAAACCCATATTTTCCTAATTTTCAATTACAATGATCTCTACCGTGACTAGAATCCATGGGCATAGTCCTATGTATGTCTCTCAAACTGTATGTATATCTATTTTAGGAAAGTGGAAAAAATACAATATGGTGGACTGTTGGATTCGAGTCCCCTATCATGAAATTGCCACACTTCTTATACCGTGCCATGTCTAGTATCATCTAATTTGATCCTGATGTCCTGTTATGTGGAGCGTATGGACACTATTTCAGCTACCTAGACATTTTCATGGATGTGTCCTTCTTTAGAAACATCCAAAGAGATGTATTGAATTATTTTTCCTAGTAGAAGGGGGGATAATGTTCTAGTACTTTATTCAATGAATACCAAAGGTGTTTTCTTATGAGTTGGGTATGCTCTCAATCTCACCATAAATTCTGTGCAGGGGAGAACACATCCTATTGATACCCAAATAATGAGATTCTTACAATGCATTATAAGTCTGATAGTTTAATTCAAATATCCCTGTGATAGAGGTAGAAGGTGTTAGTATCTGAAGAAAAATGAATCAAGAGCTCCAGAAATATCTCGAATTAATGGAATGAATAAATATTAGATGTCCACACTACCTCATACAATCCAATAAGGTTCATCCTATCTCAATACTCTTGGTTGGTGAAGTGTACCTAGTATGACTAGGCCCATGCATCAGATATGTTTTCCACAACATGTATATCGTAGTCCTTATATCGGCCTTTGTTGTTGTCGTGGAAGAGGGATTGGAAGATTCTCATGTATTGATTTGAGAACTCCTTATTCCATATTTCATCCCCATTTAATATTCGTGTTGGTCCACTCAGGGTGTTGAATATAATGTCCTCTTTCTCCAGAGTTGGGTGACATAGAATAGTGATATTCTAGCTTGGGATCTCATTGGGGAAACTGAACCAGAAGAGCAGCATGTTAACTTCTATGGATGGAGTAGACCCCTCATCCATCATCCCAAAGGTTTAAAATGATAGGTAGTTTCTTAGATTATAATTAATTTGGTCTTTATTTTGAAATCATAGAAGTTCCTGTTTATCAGATTCAACCCTTCTAGAGAAAAAAGATTTCAGGGATTACCACTATCTCATTCCTATGTGTTGTGGAAGTGGAATCAATCCCATATTTTTTAATTGGTTTTCTATTTGTTGAGTATTTTTGAGATTTCTATTTAAATCATACATTTATTGGATCTAGTAAGTTAAATAATGTGGCATCACGCAACTTTGGAAAAGTTTTCACAAAATCTCTTCGAATCTGTTGAATTTGTTCCCTAAAAGATTTTTGAGTGAAAGTCAGATAAGAAGATATAGATTTTTCAGAAGTTTGTTATCTACACATGAGATAAGTATTATCTCTTGAGGGTGTAAAAGTACCATACAAGGGATCCCTCCACTTATTTATAGACACTTCCCTCCTTCTTCCATGAAGCACGCAATGTCGTTGTGCGACTGATGACTAATGTTGTGAGAATTCATGGATGTCAGCCACTCTCTCTAGTGTTTCCCTTACAGCACGACCTTCGAGTTCCCTATCACCTCTAATTACAATGGGGGGAATTTTTTGGTTCCCAAATCGTGTCTCACATTCCAAACAGTAGGTTTGGGATCAACTGAACTTACTACCCACCAAATGGTAATATTATGGGGTTGAGGAGTATGTTTTGTGAAAAATTCAATGTTTGTGCACCAAAATGGGTTTCATGCACAAAGTAATTATGAAAAAAAAGGAAATTATGTGTATAACTGATCCCCATTGCTAGAATTTTTCTCGAACAAAATGCATGAAATATGTTATTCTAGCATAGAAGACCACCATTTGTGCGATTGAATAGTTGCGTGTGAAAGGTGATGTTAGCTCAAATGGGTCATGTGGGAAATCCCCCACAACTAATTATAGTTGTGAAAAATAAATAAGAATTTCCTGAAAACCCATGGAAAAACCACCTCAGTGTGTGGAAAATGGGATAGAGAATTGAGGATATTGCATGGATAAGACTCTTCAGTACAACAGTGAAAAGTGCACAACCCTGTTTTTGACCAAAGTGAGTTTCATGTCCAAATCCTTGGATTTCAGATATAAATATAACCACATCACCTTTTTAAGATATGTTCTTCTGATAATGAATCACATATCCCTTTCCAGAAAAAACACTCTTCTATAACAATGCACAACTCCTTGGATAATGTACTCTCAACGGTAGTGAAATTATATGACAGAACTCATGTGGTTACAAACTTGACATAGATTGTGGTCGAGTTGTCCTCGTGTAAATATTCTGAAAGATGGATGGGTTCATTCAAGAGATGATGCCTTTGAAAAACCCTAACCTATGTGAAACACCAAATCTTAATCAGAATAATTTTCTTAGAATCAGTGTGTTCTCCAAATTTAAGATCCCCCTCCTCACGCAACACAAAAAGGTTGTTCACAACAGCTTCCTTGTCCCCAAACTGGCGTTACCTATTCTACAAGTACTACCATTACCCTACATAATTCCTATTATCATAGGTATCCTATTGCAAATCTCTCATAGGAATACATACCCTAACATTGGGAATCTTGATTTACACTCATCCACATTAGTAACAATGCCATGTCCAACCAAAAAGTACATTGCCAGTGGTCATATAAGCTCTAGAGGTGTCGTCAACATGGTAAACCTCCAAACTATCTTATTAGAGGGTCATCATTCCATATATTCCTCTCTCTTTAATGTGGTCCCACAGTGAGTATAATTCTTAACCATATCTCTGCTTCAAGACCTATAACTATATAACATCATTTCCTATTCATAAGACATTAAAATAAAAAACAACATCCACATCACATGATGAAAAACATTATCCATAACATGTTTGATGAACATAAAATTCACCATGTATCATCATAATGGGATACCACCAACTTCCCCACTACGGGACAATCACCCAGCCCTGGGTAGCTTCCACATGTATTCCCCATACCATTCTGCAAAGAGTGGTCATTTTACAATGGGAAACAGCCACATATAAGCCCCCCACCAACCCTTATCTATGATCCTTTTATGATATGACAATCCTTACCAAATGATGTCATACTTCATAGAATAGTCATGTCACACAACCTTAAACTAGGACCTCAAAATACATGGGGTTTTATACATGTCTCTTAAAGGGAACATCAGATTCCTCCCTTCATTCCTAAAAACCGTCACTTCTAGGTGTTAAATTTTCCTTCTTAGGTATAACCCCTGATCCATCTTAATAAGAAATTCTAATAAGTATCCCCAAGACATTAATCATATTCCATGATCTACAATAATGGGGCATTTTGGTTCTTCTCCACATGATATTATGCCTATGAATCGATCTTTCTCAACATGTTCAGATCTATCTCCTCAATAAATTAATCCCATGAATAGATCCATCTTGATAGGATGTTCTCATACTTCCCCAAAAGTCATTAGTCCAATGACCCAATCCGTCATAATAGAGTATTTTGAATCATCTTGGAAAGATTCTAAACTCGCACCCTGATCCAAAATCCCTATCCTATGTGTTAAAGGTGGGATGTATGAGGTAAAAATACATCAATGAATTAGTCCCCTAGAATCTATTACCTCATGGCCGACATGGGATTCATTGGGTTTGAAATCTACGATTCGTTATAAACATGATTCCCTCCAAAATAGAAAGACATTACAAGTGACCAATATATACAATGTCTAGACATTCCTAGATGCACCTTGTGTAACTAATCCAATGATTGAAGGATGATCTCCTATCGAGATAAAAGCTGTCTAATTAATGCTCTGAAAATTTGATACAAAAAATTTATTGTATACCATGGGATTAATAACTAGACATTATGATGGGGTAAAATGATACTTTGGACAAAATTTTATAAATACTAAAAAGTTTTTTGAAATGTATGAGTGAAATTAAATAAACATAAAAATATAATATTAGGGTAGAAAGTGTTCTGAGATCACTACCTCAAAATCGGCATTCTATAAAAGTATCTATTGATGAATGAAATATCTGTAAGGAATATACTTTAGATGATCTTATTGGTTCACAGATACAATATGATCTTGAGATTAAAAACGTTTAAAATGATTTTTATTGGAATATTAATGGTATTTAATATATAATAATATTAAATTATTGAGTTCCACTAATCATGATTTAGGATCTCCAATTTTTGTAAATGAGAAGATAACCCTGGTTTTGGATGGTGTTTATAAAGAAATAAATAATTGTTATTCTTGAAGATAAATTAAGATGTTCAAGATGGATAACAATAATTGTAGTTAAAATTTGAATATAGATTCTTCTTGTAAAATGTGTATAAAATATATTACCCCAAACCTGAATCTTATATTTATCAAACTATGCCATTATATGATATGAGTTTCAGAGGAAATTTGAGTTTTTTGTTTAGTGAGGTTGTTTTGTTGAGAAATAGGGATCAAAATGATATTTTAAGGGTTTATACATTCCTAAAATGTGTTTTTAGATATGTTTTTAGGCTTGTTTGATTCGTTTGGGGAATCAATAGGATGTGAGATTATTGACCAGGGGGTGGACTTTAGCTGAAGTCCATTCACATTGTGGATGAGATAATACCAGTATTAATAATAATTTTTGGTGCCTTTACAAGCGGTGAATGATGTATTCTGATAAAGGGTTTACTGCCTAAGATAATTTATGGTTTAAAAAAGGGTTAAACCATTAATCATTTGAGGTAGAGGGGTTTTCCCTCTACTTCAAGAAGGATTTAATGTATGAATACCATGTGGACATGTGAAGCATTGTTTAGAAGATTCTTTTGAGGGTCGTTCTAGTAATTTATAAGTTAGTCCATTTTAATAACCCCCTTATGTCACCTCATTTATGGTTAATCAAAGGATGATCAAGATCCCTATTTGGATCTCCCCTTACCCACCATTTGATTCCCTCTAATCTAGATAATTTAGAGATGTTCTTTTGTCCCGATTCTTGGTTATGATCTCTCCTAGCTCTCCCTTTTTTCTTGTACCACATTTTTCTTTAATATTAGTTCATTTATCATGGTATTTGGAAGGTTGTTTTCTCTAAAGTAGGGTGAAATCACCGCAGATGATGGATTATTCTTGTATAAATGAATAAGGATATCATAGGAGGAGGTAATGATGTTAATGATCATAATTTATCATATGGTTCATTTCCTAGTGAATTTTTTAGGTATTATAATATTTTTAGGTGAAATTTTGTGATACTTCAATAAGGAAATTTAAGGGATTTTGTGTGGTATATGGTTTGGTGTCTGTCAGGGATGTATCATACTGTATTTTTTATAGTTTTGGGTTTATTACATTTCAAAATGGGTTTAACATTGATTATGAAAATTTGGTAATTCAGTTTAATTTTTTTAGTTTATTTATTTTTTGGTGTAAATCACTGGTATAGGTTCTCATGGACTCATAGGAGGTCGGTATGATCTTTGGATAGATTATGATAATTGGTTGAGGTAGTTTTCCTTGAATTTTCTAATTTTCTAGTTTTTTGTGGAGATTTTATGTTTGTGTTCCCTCATTAATATATAATATTCTTATACCATTGTTTTGTGATAACGATCCATAAGGAGGGATGGGATTGTTTCATCCTAATAGTCAATATGGACCTCATAGCGTTCTAAATATTTTTTGTGGTGGAACTGTAGTCATGCGAGTTCTGATATACCACTTTATGGATTGTATGCTGATGTGGATGATTTTAAAGGAATAAGTGATTTCTGTTTTAAAATGATTTTTAAAAAGGTGGTTTTCACAAAAAGATAATTTTATGGGAAATTGGTTATTTGAAAGACAAGATTTTTGGAATTGTGTTTCAAAATCAGAGTGAGCTTCGTAGATAATGTTTTTATGAGATTTTGGACAATGGAATTGTTTGAGTATGATGATATATTATGCCTTTTGAAATTATTTGAAATTGGGATATGGATCAGTTGTTTAAGGAAATACAAAAGGGCTTAGTTTGAGTTGTTTTTTGTCTATTTAACCATGTGTGGTTGATGTCATATTTTCTAAATAATTTATTTTTTATATACCCCATGCAATGATTTGTTGTACAATAATAATATGTTTTGTGTGTCTTCCAGTGATGTTATCTCATGGTATCCATGTGATGGGTCAATTAAGATGGGTATGAAGGGAAATTTATAGGGATTATGTTGGTATTCAGAATTAATTGAGATGTGCAGAACGATCTTGAGTAACTAAAACCCAAACAATGAACTTCTGAGGTATTGAGATGTGAGATGGGTTGCACATCCCATTTTTGGTTTCTTTCTTGTTCCACATTTGTGATTTCAATAGGTGATGGACTTGATTGGGGTGATGGTTATTTAGAAAAAGTATCTATATGATTGATATGGATAGCCAGACTATCCAAATAGGGAATGCTTATTCTAGAATTATGACCTTTCCAAAAGTAGGATGGGGTCGAGATAATGGGCCTTGTAAGGGTCATAAATCTTTTGTCAAGGAACACCCATGAGAGGTCTAGGCCATGGTGTGATACCAAAAATGGATGATATAATTACCTTATGTGATAAAGGATAGGTAAAGGATTATGGACATATAATTTTCTCCTATAATTTTGGGTAGTGGGTCAAGGTTTAGTCAACTCCCCACTAATACTCTTAAGTTTGGGTTGGGATTTGATCAATTCTGGATGTATGAACTCCATCAAGTGAAAAGTGACTATTTCATACATGAGGAAAACCAACAATATATCGTCAAGAACGTATTGAAATAAATATTTACTCCCTTCAATTCATTTTTGAGTATGAGTTTAGGTTACAATACTAGGTGTCTTTTTTCTTTCTAATATAAAGTTGAAACAGGTAGGGCCAAGTGTCATGGTTTTCTAGGTAGCATGTATTGAACTAAAATCTATTTTTTTTTATTTTTTGTTATTTTTCTTGGTGTTCTTGTTCCATGGAACTAGACACACCTATTTATATGTATTTACTACACATCTACTAAATCACAAAAACACTAAATATTTCTTATGAAATGAGGATTTCTACTGGGAATTTGAACTCACCTCTACTCATGATCATGATATTGGTTTCTATGTATGATGGATAACCTTATTAATTTCCATGAAAACATAGGTATCACTTGGATACGGATTCCTGGTTTATTCATTAGGTCATGGTGGCCAATTATGTGAAATATTATTTACTAGAGCGACAATGGATCCTGTTTATCATCTGAATGACCCATGGGGAAATCCATATGGGGGTAGATTTTCAGAGTACTATAGAAATATTGTAGTAGTTACTATAGTGGGGACTGCAGCAGTTTCTATAGTAGTGGAACTATTTAGCTGATTCGGGCCCACGACCCATAGATATGGTTCATTGAGCCATAGTTCCATGGGGCCACTGGGCCTTTAGGTCACCAGAGACCTCTGATCCATGGTGTTTTGGGATACAAAGACCAGGAATAAGGGTAGGAATAATATATAAGAGTAGGAACCATAAGAGGATTTAAAGCCTGTAGAATCCATCAAAGCAGAACTGAATGGATTGAATTATTGGAGGTAATGGGATTATATATTAGTACTAGGTTCCATTTAACTCTTAATTGCGATATTCTAAAAAATAATCCACATGAGGTTGGTAACATTTTTCCTTCAGGTATGTAGATACTTGGAAGGGGATGTTCGATTGTAGTTGGGTGTTGGGCCTTTGAGCCATGTATTGGACCTTAAACCTCATGGGCTATACATAATGTACTATTCCTTGTACCTCGGGACCTATGAGTCATTTAATTGTTCCCCCTAAACTCAAAAATGTGTATTATAAAAAAAATAAATACAATAATTGATGTCCCTTATGTTGTTTTGAACCCCACAGATACCAATGATATCATTATGATTATTATGTGAGTTGGGTTGGAGGCTAGTTTCATTATATTCTATTATGGTTGAACATGTGTACATTTCTGTGTGTTTTTATTTTTTTATTTATAAACTATTCTATATTATCTAATTCTATTTTGAAATTTTCTTTTCATCATATAAATAGATTTACTACATTATATTCAAGAATGCAGGGCCCCGTAGGTCTCCCTTTTTTTATTTAGATTATTTTGTGATGTCCTTTATAAAGATGTGTCTTGTAAATATTTTTATAGATTCAAGAATGACCATAAAGAATTATTTTAGAGGTTATAGTCACATAGAAACAATTTTAGGCCCCCAATTCTAGTCATCATCCTATGATATATGGGGTTGAGCACCAGAAGTCATGCAGAATTCACTTTTTGGCTATCGTTTGAGAGATCATGGTTAGGGAATTCAAAATCGTTTCATATTATATTTTTTGTATTATATCATATATTTATAGGTTTAGTTAGGTTTCCAGAACTCAAAAGATAGATTAAGTGAATTCATGACCAACAAGATATTACTTGAAAACCATTTTTCCAAGGGATTTAATGTTTCATGATTCAGAAATCTATGGCGATTGAGGTTTTTTGTTAAACCAATAATACAAATATGGGATAGACTAGACAAGGGATTAGTTATAGGGATTTATGAAGAGTTGATGAGTAATTCATGAAATTTGACACTATCATTACAGGGTAAAGACATATGTTCCCATGTATGGTGTTCCTTGACATGTTACATCATTATAGTCCATGAATATTTGAAGCAAATAATATTATAAATAATGAATTCTCAAATATAATATAATAAGTGATTGGTTTAATATTGAATCATGTATTGTTGTTGATTGATTGTGATTGTGATTATATCAATTATATAAAGAAACTATTTTTGGGTGTGTGGTTATTGAGGAAAACCATGTTTAAATTATAAAATTGGGTTTTGAAAGGAAAACTCATATAGTGTTATGGGGTGTAAATAAATGGATAACAAAATCAATTTTTACTTTAAATGGATTTTGGAGCCATTAATTTTGAAATTTGTTTGGATTTTATAGTTTTGAAAAAACATAAGGAAAATGGATTTTAAAATTTTATTTTAGAATGGATATGGAAATGGGATTGGATTTCAGAAATTTTTTTGGCTATGTCATGAATTTTAGTTATTTTAGATTTTTTTAAATACCTTGGATGTTAGGGCGTGTTTGGTAAAATCAAGTGAGTTTTTGTTGGAGTAAAATTATTTCAATGGGTATCAAAATAAGAGAATAGTACACTTATAAATCTTATAACTAGGGTTTGTTTTATTTTTTGAATGATTTACTCATATGCTTGAATTGTGAAATCAGATTATACATAATTGTTTTAGAAACTACCATGTGTGATTGGAATGCATGTATTTGTTTGATTGGATGTTAAGAAAATAAATTAGTGCATGTGTTGATTTGGTTTTCATGATTTTCAATGAGGGACCATGATAACCCCCAGTGTTGGCTTGTAATTTTAAATGCTATGTTGAGATTGTTTTAAGATAAATGATTATTGAGGTTTCCTTGCGTGGTTGTTTGACATTGTTGGGGACGAGTAGCTGAATGTGTTTTTGGGTTTAGGGATCAGACCCCTTGTTCTGCGTTTTGATGATTTCATAAGTTGGAAAACTTGGTGTGTGTTTTTAGTGAGAGGGTATTATGTTTTCGACCTGTATAAGTCTTTAGATAATTTTGCGTTGAAACATTGATTCGTAGGATCAATGGGTGTAATTGAGTACCATCTTAGCACTTGGTGATCAACGATTCATGTTTTAAACATAGGAATGAATGCAGTGGTATTGTCCAGTCATTACACATGATATTGAATGTGATGTGTGAAGTGAATATCCATTTATTGATTCAATAGAGTGGTAAAAAATATAATCCCTAGTGGGGAGATTAAAATCTATCATGAGTGTAAAACATATTCATCATAAGGTCCCTAAGTGAAGCAGAATAGGATGGTGGATGGTTGAGGTGATAATGAAACACTGGTATGTGGATAAATGAATTTTTAGAATTTGGTTGTGGTGTTATAAATGGGTGTGTGTACTAGGAATTGGACCACGATGAAGGTAGATAGATCTGATAGTGAGTCAAATTAGAGATGTATCAGTGCATGTCATTAGAGAGTGATGATTGAATAGGTCGTTTAAGGATTAAACCATGCAATCACACTTATTATCAGGGCTAGAAAATAGAGTGGATGTTTAAGTGATTTTATGATTTCATTAGGTGTTTTGAAATTATGAGAAGATAGTATGTTGAAGTGTTGGAGAATTGGTGGATATGAATGATCTCCTTTTGTATAAGTAAACTAGAGAAAGTACAATCTTTTATTATTGCATATAAATGGATATAGTGATATGGAAACTACATTAGGAGAATCATTCAGGATGTAGTTGATGATGTGTGAGGATCATGATATTATATTTTATAAGAAATCCAGTGTGTCTAGGATTAGTATAGGAGTTTTGAAAATAAATTATGTTTGGAATTTGAATGTATGAAAAAATGGGTTAAGAATGAATTCATGAACTAGGTAGGTATAGAGTAATAGTTATATCATTACCACAGATTCTCAAGGATTATAAGTGTTACGGTGGGGAATTTTTAATGACCCATGTTCCAATGGGTTATGAGTTTTTAATGATTTTTCATGTTTTGGTGTGGAGGTTATTTTGAGGAATGGCAATCAAAATTTGATTCTATGTTTTTTCAAATATATGAAGGGTATTTTTAGATGTTTTTAGGGCTTGGTAAATGTAACACCCGAGATTTTTCAAAGAAATATTTTGTTTTTATGTTATATAAATCATCAAAGGAATATTTCACTACACACAAAAATATCTTGTCTTGCTTTACACGCAAATGCGGCCTTCCTCGATAGCTTGTGTCGTACACAATACCGAGTTTCACTAAACAACGGTATGCTATAAAATTATTATTAAAACTAGCCGTTATGAATAGTAATAACCACTTTTTGAAATTTTATAAATTTTGTTTTTCAAAATGGACTTAATTTTGGGATTCGGAATATCGAAATTAGCCTAAGGAGAAATTTTGGTATTTTTCTAAAAATTTCAATTTTTGATGAATAGTGAAAACACTGGGTTACTATGTAAAAACCAAATTTTTATAATTATTTATTTTATTTCAATTTATTTTAGGTAAAAATTGATACATAATACCTATATAAGTTCAATGTAATTCATTGGAGTAATTTTATAATAATTTTTGATATAAAAAAAATTTATTAAACTTTTCACCGTCTTTTACCCACCTCCTAGGAGAATTTGAAAATTTACATAAAGCATAATTTTACCACTTTTGTGAGTGGGATTTCAAAAATCCGAGAGACACGGTTGATATCAGTATGTAAAATGTGGTTCAATGAGATAAAAATAATTTTTGGTGAATAGTAACTTTTTACTTTTATTTACCACGGTTAAAAGTAAATAGGGCAATTAAGAGTAAACGTGATATTATTATTACTCTAACACATGTCCTAATTCTATTCAATTAGTGTAATTCGACCAAAAAAAACCTTTGGAAAAAAATATGACCATTTAGGCCCACTTGGATTAGATTAGGACATTTATTATCAATTTATTTAAAGAAGGGTTAAAATAGTTAAAATCAAAGTTTAATAACTAAATCCTTTATAATATATGGTTATACATAAGATAAATTCGACTATAAAAATTCATTAGAAAGGTAAAAATATTTCAAACATAATGGTATTTTATTTGTAATTTTTATACTTAATATAATTCAATTTATTTATGATACAATGATGATGCAGTAATTATATTATTAATGAAATATTGACATAATTGATGTTATAAATACCCAAATAAATGTAATTTGAGATTTTTTTATGAATTCAAATAATTTTATATGTTAATATGACATGTTAGTATTGATTTAATTAATTCATTTCGCACTAATCATTCTGTAATGATTTTCAAAAAAAATAAATTACCAAATAGTGTCAAAATTGACATAAAATAGTTTTTAAAACAAATATTATATTATTAATTGTTATTATATTCTTAAAAATATAAGGTTCGACCAAAATACTTATATCATGATATGTGTATCATTAATGGACCACTTGGGGGTCTCTTGGATGTATATGGTAATTTTATGAACTATATAATATAAAAATATAAAGTGACATGGTAAATGTCAATCTAATTAACGAAGAGTTGAAACTAAAAGATAAGGATAATATAATGACCTAAACTTGTCTAAATTATAATGGATGAGATGCTTTCGACCCATACCCACATTAGCTTCGAAATATATTAATTTGGAGCTATTAAAAACCGAATTTGACTTTATAATAGAATAATATATTTAGATTTTCCAAAGGTTCCCCTCTCCTCCCTTTTAAAAGGGCCCCTCCTCCCTCTTTTCATCACACCACATTTAGCCTTCAATATCGGCCAAACCCTGCCAAATTATCTTCTCCACTTCCCTAGAAACATCCTAGAAGTCTTGGTATTCTTAAAATACCAATTGTAGTTCCCTAAAAGGAGGTCTCAAAGAAGCACTTCAAAGAAGAGGTAATGTCCGCTACCGATTCTTTCAAAATTATTTCTTCTTCCACTTCTTATTATTTAGTTGTATCATTATGAAGTAATAACATCAGTATCACTCATATACTGATATGTTATTATATGTATGAAACAACCCTATTTCACCATATATCCATCCTACGGAAAATGAAATCACCGCGCATGCGTATGTACGGAATACCGTCTCCACGCCGTGGTGTAATCTATTTTCCACCACCACCTTACTTGGATGGGTATAATGGTGTAAATAATAACTATAAATTATTATTGTAAAGTGATATTGATTATTAAATAGTATAGATACACTCCATTACAATTTCACGATCATGGGAATGATATCATCACTCGTGCGTACGTACGGAATACCGTCTCCATGATGTGATACGACTCGTTCTACATGATCTTCATTGCATAATGATTATATAAATGAATTTAATGAATTAATATGATATATATTACACTAATACCACTCTGGAAATGAGGTATCTATAACCTAAAAATAAGAATAAGAATTTATTCGACAAAACACGCATAAGAACAAAAAGTAATAAACACCCGAATAACAAGTAGTAATGAAATATTACTAATAAGAAGCTAAGAATATGACAATATATGATATCATAAAAATAAGTATGATTCTGTAATATGTCAATAAAATTATTTATATAATTATACAGGAGGTTTAGAAACTAATGAAGCAAATCAGACCTAAGGTAAGGGAAAATATCACAATCTCATTTTATCCGAGATTGTTTATACATTGGTATTTACTGGGGGTGTATTTTATCCTCCACATCCATGTTTCCTCAATATTTAATATTATTTCCATCCACCTACAATTGTTTAAATCCAATTTTACCCTTCAGTGAGTTTTTAGTAAAAGATATAAAAGGAATCTTTTGTCGTTTTTCGTACGAGGTACTTTTTTACTTTTCCAACAAAAGTATGAGAGGAATATTTTTTTAACTTATAAGGCATGAATAGATTTTTAAAAAATTATTTCCAAGAATTTTCCTTTACAAATTTTCATGTTTATTTTTAATCAAATTTTTTTTAGTTTAAAATTGTATGACATGTTAAGAACGGAAAATGTTTTTGAAGTAGAAAGGATATTTTCCTCAAGAATGGAGTTCAAGTGTTTTATCAAAATTATTTTCCATCTAAGATAACAAATGGTTCTGTTTATATCACTATTGTTACATTGATTTGATTATGTTGTATTGGAATTATTTTTATGAATTCCTTTATCTTATATGAATTGTTTTATGATGTCTCGATGTTTAAGAATCCCATTTTTATTACACGGGTTATGCTATGATGTACGCTTTATGATTTTGTGGAACACATAATAATGGTATCATTATGATATGGGTGGGACCTATATATCCCTTCAATTCATTGGGTAATGATTTATATCTCATGAGATAGACATGGCTAGAACGGCAGGTTAAACCGGTTCAGTGAAAGAGGACTAAAACGAGGAGTGAACTCGGTTTAGAAATGGACTTTGTCCACTAAGATAGTATTGGAAATGAGTCTTGACTAATAAGAAATGATTCTCTATGATTATGTGTGTATGTCACAAAGTTTCATGTTTTATATTATGATTATTGGGATTACATTTCACTACTATGATTTATCCCATGTTATGAAATTATGATCTCTTTTGCAGGTTAAGATTTCCAAAAGTTATGTTCTTATGTATATGATGTGATTGATATTTCTTTTGTTTACCCTTACTGAGCATTTGAGCTCACCCTTTAGTATGTTTTATTTCCCCAGGCCAGGAAGAAGGTTATTAAGTAGGATATTCCAAAAGGTACTATAGATATGTTGAAATAAATGGGAGGCAAAGTAGATGCCTTATGAACCAGTTGTTTATGTTTCCCAGTTTCTAAAGACTCTATACCAATACGGTCCTTTCCTGGTTTTGTTATATATTGTAATAAGTGTGCATCAATTCTGAAGTAATAACAATGTATGTAAAGTATGGGTCGTTAAAGTTGGTATCAGAGGAAAGGTATATTCAACCTTTGGAAACTAGGATGTGAAAGCCTTAGTAAGAACCCTAAGGATATGTCTAAGCATAGAACACAATCTTAGTCTTTTAGAAATGGCCATGAATAACCTAGGATAAGACCTTATGTGTGAAATGTTATTCTTCATTATGTGGTTTTCCTATTATAATTAGTGTTTCTCACACTATTCTTCTTGGTTTTAGTCAATGGATGGAACCCGAAGGAACCGTGTAAATGGTGAATGCGACGGGAAATGCAATGATTGTCCCCCTGAGTAACCAAATGTTATGGGAGCTGTAATGAAAAATCTTTTAGCCATGCTCACCCAAATTTCTCAAGCTATTAATCATGCAGGACTTCCAAACGAGCAAAGGAAGGAGCAACATTCTGTTGAATCCTTCATGAGGCAGCGTCCACCTTCATTCAGCGGGTCTATTGATCCATTAGTTGCTGAAAAATGGATTAGTTCTACTGAAAATATATTTTCAGTTCGTCAATGTTCTGAAAAAGATAAAGTCATCCTATCAGTGTATCGTTTGGAAGGAGATGATGATCAATGGTGGAATCATATTAGGAATACGAGGAAAAGTGATGAAATTGAGTCCATGGAATCGGACGAGTTCAAGAACTTATTTTTCAATAAGTAATTCCCTCATATTCTCCGAACAAAGATGGATAAGGAGTTTATTGAACTAATGGAAAAGGATGATGAATCTGTTGGTACCTATGAAGAAAATTTTACAAGACTTGCAAGATATGCTTCTGGTATTATTATCCAACCTGAGAGTAATATTGATTGATTCTTTAACGGCTTAAAACCAAGACTTCGAAGGGCCTTATCCATAAGGGACTTCAATAGCTACGAGGAAATCGTTCGATGTGCTCGCAAAGTTGATATGGAGATTGGAGTAACCCATCATCCATATGGGTTTGATAAGAAGAGGAAAATGGAATTCAAAGGAAAATCAAAAGAGCACACTGAAAAGAAGATGAGCTATCCCTTATGCTCAATGTGTGGAATGAAATATGGAGGGAGTTGTCTTAAAGGGACAAGTAAATGTTTCAAATGTGGAAAGGAATGTCATCGGACATTTGAATGCTGCAATGATGGGAAGAAGATGTCTAATGATGCAAACAAAGGAAGGGATACCCAAAATGATCCTACTACACTTCAATGTTTCATGTGCAAGGATATGGGGCATTATTCCAATCAATGACCAAATCCAAGGGTTGATGATGGTGGTCGATGTCAACAAACTCTTAAGGCTAAAGACAAAGGAATGTCACATGCAATTTCTATCAGCGATGTGGAGTACGATAACAAAGTGGTGAAAGGTACACTTCCCATCCACTCTAAAGTAGAAAATGTTTTATTTGATTCTGGATCCACCCACTCTTTTATATCTGAAGAATTTTCTAAGGGTATCACCGTATTACCTCAACAATTAGATGTTGAGTTAGCTGTGACAACCCCTAATGGCACAACAGTCGCATCAAAAGTTTATAATTCTTCCCTGATTGAAGTTTGTGGGAAGGTGATTCCTGCAAATCTTGTGATCCTTATTATAGTGGAATTTGATGTGATTCTTGGCATGGATTGGCTTTATTTATATGGAGCTCATATCAATTTCCAAAGAAGCAAAGTCACATTTCATATTCCAAATCAATCTATGATCGTTTATCGATGTAAGGATGAACATAACTTTCAAGTGGAAATTTCATCCATCTTATGGGTCTTGATTCCACTAAATGAGGGTTATTTATCTCAAATGGCTGGAGAGAAACTCACAATTAAGAATATTCCCATTGTACGAGAGTTTGATGATGTCTTTCCAGAGGAATTTCCGGGTCTTCCACCAAATCGTGAAGTTGAGTTTTCAATAGAACTTGTACCGGGTGCTTTGGCTATTTCAAAGACACCTTATAGAATGGCCCCAATTGAGTTGCATGAATTGAAGTAGAAACTCCAAGAGAATATTGATAAGGGGTTCATACTCCCTAGTGAATCACCTTGGGGATCACCTGTTGTGTTTGTGAAGAAGAAAGATGGATCAATGAGACTCTGCATTGATTATTGAGAACTTAACAAGATCACTATCAAGAAAAAATATCGTCTCCTGCACATTGATGACTTATTTGACCAACTACGAGGAGATCAATACTTTTCCAAGATTGATCTTCATTCAGGGTATCATCAATTAAGGTTCAAAAGGGAGGATATACCAAAGATGAATTTCCGTACAAGGTATGGACACTATGAATTTATAGTGATGCAATTCGGTCTTACCAATTCCCCTACTATCTTCATGGATCTGATGAATAGAGTCTTTAGAGACTATCTTGATAAGTTTGTGGTAGTCTTTATAGATAATATTCTTGTATATTCAAAGAGAAAGGAATAACATGAAGATCCCTTGAGAATTATATTGAAGACCCTGAGAAAGGAGAATCTTTATGCCAAATTTACCAAGTGTGAATTTTGGCTTCAAAAAGTTCCCTTTTTGGGTCAGATAATCTCAAAAGAGGGGATATTTGTGGATCCAGCAAAAACAGAGGTTATCAAAAGATGGTCGAGACCAACAACAGTAACTGAGATTCGATGTTTTCTTGGTTTGGATGGATATTATCGATGTTTTGTGACAAATTTCTCATGATTATCTAATCCACTCACCAAGTTGACTCGGAAAGGAGTTAAGTTTGTTTAGACGGAGGAATGTGAAGAGAATTTCAAGGAGTTGAAAAGAAGGTTATCCAGTGCACCTGTACTTACACTTCCTTGTAGTAGATAACGGTTTATGATCTAAAGTGATGCATCCAAGAAGGGAATGGGGTGTGTTCTTATGCAAAATGATATGGTGATAGCTTATGCCTCCCAACAATTGAAAATACATGAGCAAAATTACCCAACTCATGATTTAGAGTTAGCTGCGGTAATCAATGCAGTAAAGATTTGGAGGCATTATCTTTATGAAGAAAGGTGTGACATTTATACTAATCAAAAAATTTTAATGTATATTTTCACAAAAAACGAGCTGAATATGCGCCAAAGAAGATGGTTGGAACTGATTAAGGATTAAGACTGCTCAATTCATTACCACCCTGGGAAATCAAACAAGGTGGAAGATGCATTAAGTCGACAAGACCATGCCAGTTTATCCATGATGAGGATCACAAATGATCCAATATTTATGGATTTTCAAAGGGAGGATCTTGGAATTATAATTGAAGGGGAAAAATCTTATCTTTCTCAAATGAATGTTCTACCATCTATACATGTGAAGATTATAGAGGAACAGAAAGATGATGTAGAGTTACAAAAGAAGGTGAGAATTATTCCTGAATTCAACCATGATTGTGATGCGATAATAATGTTCAGGAATCGGGTTTGTCTTCCTCCCATCCCCGAATTAAAGAAGGAGCTGCTGGATGAGGCTCGTAGTTCTTCCTTCTCTATTCATCATAGCAGAAAAAAAGATGTATAGGGACCTGAAAGAGTACTTCTGGTGGGATGGAATGAAAAGAGATGTTGCTAAATATGTCTCTCGATGCTTGGTTTTTCAGCAAGTTAAAGATGAGAGACAGAAGTCTAAGGGGATGTTACAACCATTACCCATACCCGAATGGAAATGGGAAAACATCACTATGGACTTTGTCACAGGAAATCCTAATACATTTAAAGGCAATATTGCTATCTGGGTCATAGTTGATCGTCTTACAAAGTCTACACACTTCATTGCTATTAGAGAGGATTTCTCTCTGGATCAGCTTGCCAGGATATATGTAAAGGAAGTCGTAAGATTGCATTGAGTACCAATTTCTATTATATCTGATCGGGATCCAAGATTTACCTCGAAGTTCTGGCGAAGTCTTTATCATACTATGGATATAGAGTTGAGTTTCAGCACTGATTATCATCCTCAGACAGACGGTCAGTCTGAGAGAACAATTCAAACTCTAGAAGATATGTTGAGAACTTACTCCATGGATTTAAAAGGTGGTTGGGATCAACACCTTCCTTTGGTGGAATTTTCTTATAATAATATCTTTCACTCCAGTATTCAGATGGCTCCTTATGAAGCTATCTATGAAAAGAAATGCAGGACTCCAACTTACTGGGATGAAGTTGGGGAAAGAAATCTATTAGGACCTGATCTTGTTGATGAGATGGAAGAAAATGACAGATCTATTCAACAACACATAAGAGCAGCTCAGGTTCGACAAAAAAGTTATGCCGACAACCGAAGAAAAGACTTCTTGTTTGAAGTGGGTGATAAAGTGTTCTTACAAAAATCTCCCTCGAAGAGGGTCATGAGATTTGGAAAGATAGGAAAGTTGAGCCCTAGATATATCGGTCCTTTCGAAATACTAGACCGTGTTGGGAAGGTAGCTTACCTGTTGGCACTTCCACCGAATCTCTCTCAAGTTCACGATGTGTTCCATGTATCTCTCCTAAGAAAGTACATACCTGGTCCTTCACATGTACTCAGCTTAGAAGTTGTACCGCTGAAACAAGATCATTCTTATTAAAAATAGCCGATAGAGATTCTGGATCGTAGCAAAAAAGTCCTACGGAACAAGACCACTCGCTTGGTGAAAGTTTTATGGAGGAACCACCAATTAGAAGAAGCTACATGGGAGCTCGAGGATATGATGAGGGAGAGGTATCCTCATTTGTTTGTTACAAAGTGACGAATTTCGATGGAGAAATTCATTTTAAGGGGGGTATAATGTAACACCCGAGACTTTTATCAGAAATATTTTGTTTTTATGTTATATAAATCATCAAATAAATCTTTCACTACACACAACACTAGCTTGGCTTCCTTTACATGCAAACACGGCCTTCATCGATAGCTTGCATCGTAAGCAATACCGAGTTTCACTAAACAATGATATGCTATAAAAATATTATTAAAACTAGCCGTTATGAATAGTAATAACCACTTTTCTAAATTTTATAAATTTTATTTTTCAAAATGGACTTCATTTTTGGATTAGGAATATCGAAATTAGCCTAGGGTGAAATTTTGGTATTTTTCTGAAAACATTCAATATTTGATGAATAGTGAAAACACTGGGTTACTATTTAAAAATCGAATTTTTATAATTATTTATTTTATTTAAATTTATTTTAGGTCAAATTTGATACATAATACCTATATAAGTTCAATTTAATTCATTGGAGTAATTTTATAATAATTATATATATATAAAAATTTTATTAAACTTTTCACCGTCTTTTACCCACCTCTTAGGAGAATTTGCAAATTTACATAATACTTAATTTTACCGCTTTTGTGAGTGGAATTTCAAAAATCCAAGAGACACAGTTGATGTCACTAAGTAAAATGTGGTTCAATGAGATGAAAATAATTTTTGGTGAATAGTATCTTTTTACTTTTATTTAATACAGTTAAAAGTAAATAGGGTAATTAAGAGTAAAAATGATATTATTATTACCCTAACAGATGTCCTAATTCTATTTGATAAGTGTAATTTCACCAAAAACAACCGTAGGAAAAAAATATGACCATTTAGGCCCACTTTGATAAGATCAGGACATTTATTATCAATTTATTTAAAGAAGGGTTAAAATAGTTAAAATCAAAGTTTAATAACTAAATCATTTTTAATATAAGGTTATACATAAGATAAATTAGACTATAAATATTCATTAGAAATATAAAAATATTTCCAACATAATGGTATTTTATTTGTAATATTTAGACTTAAAATAATTAAATTTATTTATGATACAATGATGAAGCAGTAATTATCTTATTAATGAAATATTGACATAATTGATGTTATAAATACCAAAATAAATGTAATTTGAGACTTTTAATGAATTACAATAATTTTATATGTTAATATGACATGTTATTATTGATTTAATTAATTTTATTTGAACTAATCTTTCTGTTATGATTTTTTAAAAAATCAATTACCAAATAGTGTCAAAATTGACATAAAATAGTCTTTGGAACAAATATTATATTATTAATTGTTGTTATATTCCTAAAAATATAATGTTCAGAAAAGATACTTATATAATGATAGGTGCATCATTAATGGACCACTTGGGGTCTCTTTGATGTATATGGTATGTTTATTAAGTATATAATATAAAAATACAAAGTGACATGGTAAATGTCAATCTAATTAACTAAGAGTTAAAACTAAAAGATAAGGTTAATATAATCACCTAAACTTGTCTAAATTCTTTTGGATGAGAGTATTTCTACCCATACCCACATTATATTCGAAATATATCAATTTTGTGCTATTAAAAACCGAATTTGACTTTATAATTGAATAATGTTTTTAGTTATTCCAAAGGTGCCCCTCTCCTCCCTTATAAAAGGGCACCTCCACCCACTTTTCCTCACACCACATAGATCCTTCTAAATCGGCCAATCCCTGCCAAATTCTCTTCTCCACTTCCCTAGAAACAACCTAGAGGTCCTTGTCTTCTTAAAAGACAAATTTTAGTGCCCAAAAAGGAGGTATCAAAGAAGCGCTTCAAAGAAGAAGTACTGTCCATTACCGATTCTTTCAAAGTTATTTCTTCTTCCACTTTTTCTTCTTTAGTTGTTTCATTATGAATTAATAACATCAGTATCACTCATATAATGATATGTTATTATAAGTATGAAACAACTGTATTTCACCACATATCCATCATATGGAAAAGGAAATCCCCGCGCGTGCGTACATACGGAATACCGTCTCCACGCCGTGGTGTAATCTATTTTCCACCAACACCTAACTTGGATGGGTATAATGGTGTAAATAATAACTATAAATTATTATTGTAAAGTGATATTGATTCTGAAATATTATACATACACTCCATTACAATTTCATGATCATGGGAACGATATCATCACTCGTGCGTACGTACGGAATACCGTCTCCACGATATGATGCGACTCGTTCTACATGATCTTCACTACATAATGATTATATAAATTAATTTAATGATTGAATATGATATATATTACACTAATACCATTCTGTAAATGAGGTATCTATAACCTAAAAAGAATAATAAGAATTTATTCGACAAAACACGCATAGGAATAAAAAGTAACAAACACCTGAATAACAAGTAGTAATGAAATATTACTAATAAGAAGATAAGAATATGACCATATATGATATCATAAAAATAAGTATGATTATGGAATAAGTCAATAACATTATTTAAATCATTATACAGGAGGTTCGGACACTTACGAAGAAAATCAGACCTAAGGTAAGAGAAAATATCACAATGTCATTTTATCCGAGATTGTTTATACTTTGGTATTTACTGGGGGGTGTATTTTATCATCAACATCCATGTTTCCTCAATATGTAATATTATTTCCATCCAACTACAATTGTTTAAATCCAATTTTACCCTTCGGTGAGTTTTTAGTAAAAGATATGAAAGAAATATTTTGTCATTTTTCATACGAGGATCTTTTTGACTTTTCCGACAGAAGTACGAGAAGAATGTTTTTTTAACTTATACGACATAAATGGATTTTTAAAACATTATTTCCAAGAATCTTCCTTTACAAGTTTTAAAGTTTATTTTTAATCAACTTCTTTTAGTTTAAAATTGTATGACATGTTAAGAATGGAAAATGTTTTTGAAGTAGAAAGGATATTTTTTTTTCAAGAATGGAGTTCAAGTGTTTTATCAAAATTATTTTCCATCTAAGATAATAAAGGGTTCTATTTCTATCCCTATTATTACATTGATTTGATTATGTTGTGATGGAATTATTTTTATGAATTCCTTTACCTTATATGTATTGTTTGATGATGTATCGATGTTTAAGAATCACATTTTTATTACATGGGTTATGCTATGATGTATGGTTTATGATTTTGTGGCACACATAAGAATGGTATCATTATGAGATGGGTGGGACCTATATCTCCTTCCAATGCTTTGGGTAAAGATTTATATCTCATGAGATAGACATGGTTGGAATGGCAGGTTAAACCGGTTCAGTGAAACAGGACTGAAACGAGGAGTGAACTCGGTTCAGAAATGGACTTTGTCCACTAAGATAGTCTTGACAATGAGTCTTGACTAATAAGAATTGATTCTCTATGATTATGTGTGTATTCCACAAAGATTCATGTTTTATGTTATGATTATTGGGATTACATTTTACTACTATGATTTATCCCATGTTATGAAATTATGACCTCTTTTGCAGTTTAAGATTTCCAAAAGTTATGTTCTTATGTATATGATTTGATTGATATTTCTTTTGTTTACCCTTACTTAGAATTTGAGCTCACACTTTTGTATGTTTTATTTCCCCTGGTCAGGAAGAAGGTTATTAAGTAGGATTATCCAAAAGAGACTCTAGATATGATGAAATATATTGGAGGCAAAGTAGATGCCTTATGAACCAGTTGTTTATGTTTCCCAGTTTCTAAAGACTCTATACCTATACAATCCATTCATGGTTTTGTTATATGTTGTAATAATTGTGATTCAATTATGAAGTAATAACAATGTATGTAAAGTATGGGTCGTTATAATAAATTCCTTTGGGGTTTGATAATATTTCTGAGTAGTGATGTAGTGATTATGCTACTAAAACATCAAGTTACATGAAATTCACTATGTGATAGGGTTGTGCACACTATGAATTTATATTTGTGAGGTCTTTATAGGTTGTGAATAATATAATGGTGTTAAAGAATTACTATGTACAATAATTCTAGGAATGAACATGGTCCACATTAGTAAAGTATCATGGCTGAGGGGTTATCCATCTACATGGAGATGGATTCATGACATGATGGTCAACTGAAGGAAGAGGGAGAAAACTAATTGGATCTACTCAATAAACCCTTTTGTTCCCTTTTGATCTAGGTCATTTGAAAGATGTTTTATCACACTGATTCATAGTAAGATATCTCCCTATAATTCTTTTTTTATTCTATATTATTATTATTATATGATTTTCTTTTTTTATATAATTATTTTTTGTGGAATATTTCACTAAAACATGGATAAATAATCATGCATGATGGGGAATTCATGAGAGACACAAATTGGTTCTCCTATAAGGAGGAAATAAAGATTTTTTTCATCATTATATATATATATATATATATATATTTCAGGGTGAGTTTTTTTATGGAAATTATTATCAAATTTTTTATTGATTTAGAGATAGAATTTGAGTCTTTTGTGTGTCCGAGGGTCAGGTGAGTTTCGTGACTGGTTTGTACCATGTTTCTTATGGTTTCATCTATGCTACATTGATATGTGAGTATTGATTCAATTATATAAATTTAGTATTTTGGATTAAAATGTTTACTTTATTAATTTTTTGTGGTTTGTTGATGATGTAGATTCTTTTTTTACTTAGAGGAGGTTGATATGATATTGGGATAGATTATGATCATCAGTTGAGGCAGGTCTACTTTACTTTTAGAATTCACTTTCTCTTTTTGAGATGTTTTCTTAATGTTACATAATTAGTATATTGTATTAATTTTTTCATTCATGTGTGATATTATTTATAATGTGTGATGGGTTCAAATCATCCTAATAATCGATTAGGATTTCACAACTTAATAAATTTTTAGATGGCGGTGACTTGGTCGAAAGAGTGTCGGTGGGCCTATTTTTGGAATATCTTGTGGAAGGAGTGGTTTTTAAAGAAAAATATGTTTCCTTTTTAATTTTTTTTTCAAAACTATGGTTGAATGTAATTGGGATTTCATATAAAATGTGTGTTTTGAGAAAAATTGGTTTGAAATATTATTTCAAAATGGAAACGGGTTTCTTAATTTTTTTAATGAGATTTTTGAAAATGGTATTTCACAATTATGGTGACATGGGATGAATTTTGAAATTGTTTTGAAATATAATTGGGATCATTTTTTATTTGTAATTTTAGTAGAAATTGGAATTAGTTGGTTTTGGTTCATTTGAATATGTGTGGGTGATTATCTATTTTATCAATCACATGTGCATGTTTGTAACAATTACCTTTATTTTTTTGGTAATTCTTGTATCATATTGATGCTTGGTTTTTGAATGTTGACCAACTAAATTTTATTTCAGCATCTATGTGACAGCTTCATCCAAAGTGAAATGATGGGGGAGTTAGAGGGTTGATATGGGTATTGAGATAAACATGGCATTTAGGTCCATGTTTCAAGCAACTATCACCCTATTGATGAGATTGTAAACTAGGAGAGGAGATTCATGCCTGTTTTTTATTTTATACATATATCGACTATGTTCTTTTGATAAGTAATAGACATGGTGGTGAAGAGATATCTTGAGGAATAAACTCATCCCATGTGATATGGATAACTGAACATCCCATAGATGGAGTATTTGTGTATGAATTTAGTACTTTCCATGAGTATCATATGTTCATGATGGTGGAACCTATTATAGTGATTATGATTGTTTTGTGGATTGATCATGAGAGGGTATGCATCAGTGTGATGTGAGACACTTCTGATCTCTATTAAGTTATAAGGGATGGGTGTAGGGATGTAATAATATTACCATTACATGCTCTTTTAAGTAATGTGCTGAGGATGAGAAGATAACTTATGAGACTATCTGGTTTTAGGATAGGATTTTTTATATTCATCATGAACGACCTCCATTGATTGAAAATAGAAAGCCCAAGACATGAAGGATCCTTATTATAAGGACCCAGCCTTTAACATTACTTACTATTGAATTAAATGAATAATTCACATTGAGGATCTTTTCAAGTTTAGAGTTTTTGAGAATTAGGACATAACAATTTAATCTCAAAGGTTACAAAGTAGACGAATCTACTCAGCTTCCATTTTTTTCAAAAAAATAAAAACTCCTGAACAAAAGAGTCATGTCTAGTTCCTTGTTTTAGGCTGCCTGACATTTTCTTGATCCCATCATTGACCCTATTCAACTTTATGTCATGTGAAAAACATTTAAAAAAAACTTGGGATGAGCATAAAAATCTCAATAAGGGTTATAACAATACGAAAAGAAAACATTTGTCCATGTATACATAAGAATCAATGAATCATACTTTACTCATAAAGCATAAACAATTTAACATACCTCATGAAACCATAAGATTTACGAATAACTCATTGAAATCATAAGACATAAAGGTTACATGAGGAATTCATAACATTCTTAAGTAGGGCGTAACCCTCATGGTTACGTTTGGAATACCCATCACAGTATATTCCATTAATCTCTTCAGAGAAACATTAGCATTTAACTCCTTCGCGTTACCCAATGCATTGGAGAGCTATATCGGGCTCACCCGCCCTTAGTTTATCAAGGAACCACCCGTCTTCATAAAAAAATCCCAAGAACCATAAAATAATCATAGCACATAACTTAATCATAAAGGAAATATAACATTCCCACATTGAAATAACAATATAACATTTTAAGATCTTGAAATAATGAATCCATTCTAAAAACCAATTTCAAAAACATTTAAAACATTTAATAAAGATATTTTTGAATCCAAGTGTCCCAAACCACTTTGTAGCTTTTAACATTTTAAACCATTAATATCCATATAAATAAATACTTAAAACCATTTTGAAAATATGGATATTAATGAGAAATATTTATAAGAATAAATCATCAGAACATTTAAAACGATATTTTAGTTAAAGGGTTTTTAACAAAATGAGAGACACTTGAATACAATAATTGAGGAGTAACATTTAATCAGATCTTTATAATATCAGGAGAATAAAGGGATTCATGATATAATCATCCAATGGATAGTTTATAAACATATAATAGTGAATTGGTTCATAACAACAATAAAGTCTCAATAGAAATGTAAAATGAGATGAAATCCCTTACAAAGAAGGTATCCTTAAATTAAGGATAAATCAATCTCATAATTATGTGTGAAAAAAATAAATACACCCAATATAAGTGCATATTAAGTGTAAAACAACAATAGGTCATTCACACATATTAATAGGATGACATATTCAATAACTATAAGTTTAACCCAGCGAAATCGAAATTGGGTTAAGAAGTTCCTTTGGTAAAATTCGACTGCCTAACGGCGTCGCCTTAAAATTCATAACATTAGTTGGTGAGAGATAAAATGGTATCTCATCATTTGAAAATATAATTTACATCAATAAGGATATATAAGAACATATCCCAACATAAAAATATGTAAATTAAAAGAAATAACAAAATAAGTCTTTTAAAAAGAGGAGTGTGAAAGGTTTCCTTACCGATTTGGGAAACATTCGAAACGTACACCCCATGAAAGAAGGGTCATACAATGAAGATTTAAATACCCATAAATGAGAGTATATATAAAAATATTAAAATAACTGGCAGTACAGACACCACACAAAAGGAAATAGTGGCCAATGTAGCATGAATCTCACGGGAATAAAAAGTGAGATGAAAATCCCCTTATGAAAATTCGGCAGCCTAACAGCGCCACATAAAACCTCCAAAAATGGATTGATGAGATCAAATAGGGTCTCTAATCATAGTAAAATAAAATTTACAGAATGAGTAATATATAAGAACATCCCCTAACATAATAAATAGGTGCATAAAATAAGTTACATAAAAGAGAGTACTTTAAAAGAAAGAGAGAGGTTGGATCCTTTACCTCAAGTCTAACTTGTCTTGTTCGTTTCCTTATATTCCTAAATAATAAACTTTTTTCAATTTATAATTTCTTAAGGACCTCCTTTAAAGTTTATTATTCAATTCATATCACATATTATAATGTTATAATAATTAGTTAATTATGTGAGTTCATATCAAATGTTTTTGTCGATGTTTGGTACATGAGTAAAAAATGAACTTGTTTGAAAAGAATCGTTCATGTAGTTATAGGTACATCATCTCCAGAATAGTATTAATGATTTAAATATCATATATATCTAGTACGTATTCATTTTATACTATTCCATAACATTTGGAGATAAAAAGAAATAAAATGCACCGTTCATGGAGATGGTAGGCCGTACGTACACATGAATGCTACCTTCATTTCTTTGTCATATTAATGGAATTAAAATTAATTGAGATATATATATATATATATTATAATTCCAGTATAATATATGTGTTATATAAGTCACATAAGTTCATTAATTTCATTATTTATACATTCCATGTATTTCATGAATGAGTCACATCACTTGAGGGGGCAGTATTCCGCACTTCCTCATATGAAATTATCGCATTTGAAAAACATGAAAAGATTAAAGGTATGATTTAAATATAAAATACAGAAGCATGTATAAAACATAAATAACATATATGTCATATATAAAATACAGTGACACCATAATGGCCACCTTTAATGGTGTTAAAAGAATATTGAACAATCTTCGTTTCATGAGGCAGTAATTCTCCATCCACAGAAACAGTATGTTCTTTAACCATTAGATGGATGTGTGTGTAATTGTAGCTATAATACATATTATAACAACATCCTAGTATATTTAAGATACTAGTTTTGTTACAAAATAAATTAATAAAAAGATTTTATGGGGTTTTAGAAGAAAAATAAAACATAAGAACATAAGAGAAGACATTACCTTTAAATCGGGTAACTCCCATTGGTTTGAACCAAAAGGGTTCCTTGAAGAGATTTCTGCCGAAGCTGAGGCTTCAATTATGAATAGAGAGATGTGGAGAGATTAAATGGGTAGGGTTTGGCTGAGCCAAAGGCTTGAGAGGTGTGGGTAAGGAGGTAGAGGCGAGGGGCTTTTATAAGAGGAATGGAGGGGCACTCATGGAATGTCAAAAAATGTTACTTTATTTTAAAACGTGTTTCGGATTTTAAAGGTCCCACATTGATATATTTACAGGATAAGGTTATAGGGGTTCAAAATATACTCATCCAATTGGTTTTTCCAAGTGTAAGTCTTAGATTTTAAATTATCTTTTCATTTTATTTAAATCGTTCATTAATGAGGTAATCGCTGCATCATCATGATGTCATAAATAATTTAATTTATTTAACATATAAAAATTATAAAAAAATACTATGATTTAGGAAATATTTTTATATTTCCAATGACTATTTATAGTCTAATATATCGTTTATGTAGACAAAATTAAAATTATTTTACTTAGGTGTTGCATTCTTTGGTTACGTTTTCCTTTTTTTTAAAAGTGATAAAAGTTCATTATCACACTAAAGTGACTCCATGGGGTCCCAATGTTGGCACAAGGCATCCCATGGTTGGCCAAGACACCACCAATAGAATTAGGACATATTTTGGGGTCATTTTATAATTTTATTATATTATTTTCATACCCTTAATTACCCTATTACTAATTAAACACGATAATTAAGGATAATTACTGTCGTTACTATTCATAATGTCCAAAAAAAAAAGAGTCATAATTAAATAAATTGGACCGTATTATTAAAAATATGGAATCAATTTTATAAAATTCAAAACACAGAAAATTTTAGTAATTAATTTAAATGTAAATCTCATTGTCAAAACAAAAGATGGGTTTTTAAGAAGTAAAATTTATCAAAAGATTTACTTGTTTTTACATCCAAATAAAAAGTAAATTACTTCCAATGAACAAAATTGTATTAAGTGATAATAACATAATTAAATTATTCTTTAAAAATAATTAAAATTACAATCTAAATATATAAATAAATTGGATGAAAAGGCCGTTTTGAATTAAAAACTATATTTTTCACTATTCATTAAAAACATTATCAGAAAAATAAAAAAACTTAACCCTAAGCTATATTTGATATTTAAAATTCAAAAATGATTTCCATTTTACCAAATTCAAAACATATAAGTTTCATTAATAAATCACATAGTAAATTCCCGCTGTCAAAACAAATAGTGGGTTTTTTGGAAGCAATATCTTTGAAAAATTTGGCAATTGTTTATGTCCATTTTCAAAGTAAAATTAATTATAATGACCACCATTGAATTAAATTGTAAATATATATTCTAATTAAACTTTAAAACAAATTAAAAATATAATATAACAATATATTTAAATTAGATGAAAAATAAATTTTGATGTAAAATGCAATATTTTTCACTATTTATTAAAAAAATGAACATTTTCAGAAACATACCAAAAATTTATCCAAAGTAAATTTCAATGTCCCAATCATAAATAATAAGATTATTTTGACAAATAGAGATTATAAAATTTTCAAAATTTAGATTAAAAAAAGGTTCTCCATCAAAAGGCTGTAAAACAATCTTTTAAAAATATTAGGGTATTTATTCTTAAAATTGGATTCATTTGGATTTTAAGCCTCTAAAATTTATTGGATAAATATAAAAATATTTAACAAAAATATGTAATAATTTTTTAGTTATATCTGTTCATTCCCTCCATTACAATGGTTAGGTGTTAACTATTATAATATTTTTATATTATTAGTGTGCAACGTAAGATTTCAAAGAAACTCGTTGTTGCGTATTGGGTACGCCATCGAGCATAGCATTCCCTTTAATGTAATATTAACATTTTATTAAAAAATATTTATAAACATTAGAATGTAATATTATTTATTTACCTGGGATGTTACATCCTTCCCCCCTTTTGGGAATTGCGTCCTCGTAATTTCAAAATTGAGCTTGGAATCTTCATTGAAAGTCCCACATCAGAACAATAGTCAGTAAAACTATCACTTTAAAAGAAAGGGACAAAAGTACAAAGGTCACCGGAGTTAACCCATACTAGGATTCCATGTATGAAAATATGGATATCGGGGTGAAAAAAAGGGTCATGTTCTGATGGAGAGTGATAGTAAACATGTATAAGAGAATGTTAACCACAAGAAAATCAAAAACATGTGATGGGTTAAATGGTATTTCATTCCCCAGTAGAAAAAGTTAACAAACAACATTTTTTTTAAGTTACCTTTCATTGAGGAATTTATTTTTGAGCTTAACTAAATCATAATGAAACATACTTACTATTCACATAGACTTTCAACTATTACTAGATTCCTTAATCAAACTCATATTTTCTCCAAAAGATGAGTATTTAGGAAGATTTGTTCACATTAAGAGTACTATAATAATATTCTTGAGAATCACCTAATCCACAAAATAGAACTATATATTTCCCATGTCTTTAGATCTCAACCAAAACCAAACCAAAAGTTTTAGTACAAGATCAGATAATACCCAAAAAGGATATTTTTTTTACAAAAACAAAAACTACTCCTAATCTCCAAAATTTGTCAAACAAAACTCAAAGTTCAACAAATAAACATCTATCCATAAAATTCTTCAAAGTAAACCAAACTAAGATTGAAACCCAAATCTCTGAAGGATTTAATCACATAGTCTCCAAAGATAAATCCTAATTTTTTTCTCCAAAAAAACATCAGTTACTCTTATAGTCTCATACTGAAAAGTAATTAAAGTAATCACATATCCTCTATGATAGGTTAATAATTTCCATAGATAACCCAAAATCAACTTACTCTTGATTCATTAAATCATCTAACTAAAAATAATTAGTCAAACTAACCAGGGAATTCATGTAGTCCAGTGGTAGGAGATAAATACCAGTCCCACATTGGTTGTGGGTTTGATTCCCGCAGCTTTGTTCGATGCGACGGGTTGTCATATGGTATGCATGTTGTCCTTTTTCCAAAACTATATAATTCTTAAAACATTCCCCAAAATGAGATAAAATCTTCAAAAATAACCATAACATAATTTATCCTCATGTTTATCTCATGTCGTTCATATTCCATCATAACGTATAGTAACCCATAATTACCTCAAAATTAAGGATCATATAGACCATAATGGTTACCTTTATAATTATTACCTGAACTTCCATGTCGAGTTGGTTCTCTCGTACATGATGCATTAGAGAACTCACCAAGATTCAAGTGGTTGATCATGACTCTTGATAGTTGGTTTAGAATAAACACGAGATTTCTCATTGAATCCCCCATTTGATCCAGTCTCTTAATTAGAGAAATACCACAGTTTCCTTCAAACCCATTGTCACTTTGGTGCCTACTAGATCCATCCATTTACTAAATCCATAGATTCTAGTGTGAGTATATAAACAAAATCATTATGTACTGAAGAGGAAGATAAACACTAAGATATACTTATCCAAGTTATCTCAAACTCATTCCAACCTAACAAAATAACAATGAATCTATCTAATATAATAACCATTGTGGTTATACACAACTTTTAACTTAACACTATAACATCTAAAGTTATCTAAGCTGACCTCTGATACCAAATATAAGGACTCGACCTTAAACATTACTTACTATTGAATTAAATGAATAATTCACATCGAGGATCTTTTCAGGTTTAGAGTTTTAGAGAATTAGGACATAACTATTTAATCTCAAAGGTTACAAAGTAGACACATCTACTCAGATTCCATTTTTTTCACAAAAATAAAAAATCTTGAACAAAAGAGTCATGTCTAGTTCCTTGTTTTAGAAAACATGACATTTCCTTGATCCCATCCTTGACCCTATTCAACATTATGTCCTACGAAAAACATTTCAAAAAAACATGGGATGAGCATAAAAAGCTTAGTAAGAGTTATAACAATACGGAAAGGAAACATTAGTCCATGTATACATAAGAATCAATGAAATAATACTTTACTCATAAAGCATATGCAATTTAACATACCTCATGAAACCATAAGATTTACGAATAACATATAGAAATCATAAGACATAAAGGTAACTTGAGGCATTCATAACATTCTTATGTAGGGAGTAACCCTCACGGTTACGTTTGGAATACCCAACATAGTATATTCCCTAAATCTCTTTGGATAAACCTTAGCGTTTAACTCCTTCGCATTAGCCAATGCATTGGAGAGCTATATCGGGCTCACCCACCCTTAGTTTATCACGGAACCACCCATATTCATAAACAATTCCCAAGAACCATAACATAATAACAACACATAACTTATGCATAAAGGAAAGATAACATTCCCACAATGCAATAACAATATAACATTTTAAGATGTTGAAATAATGAATCCATTCTAAAAACCATTTTCAAAACCATTTAAAACATTTAATAAAGAGATTTTGGAATCAAAGTGTCCCATACAACTTTGTAGCTTTTAAAATTTTAAACCTTTAATATACATATAAATAAATCCTTAAATCCATTTTGAAAACATGGATATTAATGAGAAATATTTATAAGAATAAATCATTAGAACAATTAAAATGATATTTTAGTTAAAGGGTTTTTATCAAAATGAGAGACACTTGAATACAATAATTGAGGAATAACATTTAATCAGAACATTATAATATCATCAGAATAAAGGGATTCCTGATATAATATTCCAAAAGACAGTGTATACACCATATAAGAGTGAATTTGTTCATAACAACAATGAAGTCTCAATAAAAATGTAAAATGAGATGAAATCCATTATAAAGAAGGTATCCTTAAATTAAGGATAAATCAATCTCATAATTATGTGTGACAAATATAAATACACCCAATATAAGTGGATATTAAGTGTAAAATAACCATGTTGGTTGGAGAAAAACGGGAAGGATGGAAAGAAGGGGGGGTGAATTGCCTTTTAAAAAATGATTAACAAATTAAAATCAAAGTTGAAAGTGCAGCGGAAATAAAATAGGCAAGACACGCAATTGATAACGGAGTTCGGCCAAAAACCCGGCCTACGTCTCCGCTCCCAACTCAACCGTTGAGAGATTCCTACCGCTTGCTTTTCAATGGTTTTAGCAAAAACCCACTAGGCTTTGAGGTAGCACTAGGACCTATTACAGCTTGCTTTTGGTGGTTAAGAAAGAACCCACTTGCTTTTAATGGTTGAGAAAGAACCCACTAGACTTCTTACAGGTGAAGGCTAGCTCACCTATGACACAAGCCTTTTAAAAGGAAAGGCTTGAAGAAACCTCTTCACACCTTAATGGTGATGTGAAACCCAAAAGAAAGAGGGATGAAGAAAGAGTTTGGGGTTTGTAGGCACAAACCCAATTTTAAGCTCAAAATAAATAAAACACTAAAAACCGTAATTGGGAGAATCCTTGGGCGCCTTTGATTGATTGATGATGTTGAAGGACGCTTCCAAGATTCTTTGAAGGAGCTCCTTGGATGTGGAAGTTGTTGGAGTAAGGTGGGTTCCTTGAAGGAAGTCCGCCGGAGGTACGCCAAATGATGGAAAATGTGTCCTTTGGCTTGGTATATGATCCGGTGGGTGTCCGGGGCTTCCTTGGCCTTTATTTATAGGCAAGGAACCCTTGGGGAGTCTTCGGAGCCGTTGGAGAAGTCTTCGGAGCCATTGGAGGCCAAAAGAGGGTTGACTGGTCAAAGCTAACGGCTAGTTTGACTGGGCTACCAGCTGGCCGGTGCAGGGCCACCGGCTGGCCGGTGCCTTGGCAGAGGAGAAGAATTTGGTCCAGGCTCCACCGGCTAACCGGTGGAGGAGCCACCGGCAGGCCGGTGGGGAGACAGTAGCTCACACTATTCATCTGGGTGCCACCGGTGACAGAGCCACCGGCTGACCGGTGGAACCTGGCAGTGGGCAATACCTCTGCTAGGTCCACCGGCTGGCCGGTGCTATCACACCGGTTGGCCGGTGAACTGCAATTCAGTCCATTTTTGCCAGCTTTCTTGGGCCAATCCTTTGGAAATCTTTTGCCTATCATCCACAACACATAAAAACAAGGTTAGACAAATAATTGAGTGATTGTGATCATGAAAATTAAACCTCGAGGGGTTCGAGAGGTACAACAATCTCCCCCTATTTTGATGATCACAATCACCAAAACAAACAATGTAGAAAATGAAATGAAAAGCATGCTTTAAAATATTTCTCCCCCAATCAACCAAGAATTTTTCCCCCTTTGTGATTATCAAAATAGCACGGGGCATAAAACTTGATTGAGGGAAAATGATTTGAAAAACAAGATTTGAGATTTGAAAATCAATTGAAATTTTGGAATTTGAAAGAAAGTTTTGAATTGACAATTGAATTGAAAATTTTGAATCGAAAAATTGAAATGAAAATTTTGAAACCAAGTGTTGAAATTGAAGGTTTGAATCAAAAATTTTGAAATTGAAATCAAAAGGGCTTAAAAGATCTTAACTCCTCCTAAATAAAAACAAAAAATCACCGGGGAGAGGTTTTTGAAACCGAGACAAATTTTGGCCTGAAGAGACTCGCTAAGAGGGATTTTTCAATCCAAATTTATTTCATGGCGGGTCTTCTCCTATAAAACTCGTCCGAATAAAAAAGAGATTTGGGTTGACCGTACCGGGCATTTTTACAATTACACTCATAAATGAGGTGCCCGGGTTTTTTACAATAATTGCAAAATTTATAACTAGAGCTCCCCCTAACAAAAACAGTGGGTGCATGGGAGGAGGAGGCTTGGTTGGTATAGCCAAGTCCTTGAGTGGTCCTAGAAACCCTTTGAGAACCCAATAATTTGGTCAAATTTTGTTCACCTTGGGTGAACTTGGCTAAAGATTCTCTAAGGTCCTTGATGGTTGATTCCAAAGAATCCACATTGGGGAAATTTTGGATTTTTAGGGAGAGTTCCTCCTTCTCTTTGAGAAGTTGGTCTTTTTCGGAGGAAAGCTTTTTGAAATTCTTTTTCAAAGCAACGAATTTTGACGAGAGTTCGTGAAAACAATTTTCTAATTGGTCTCTAGCATGTTGGAGTTCTTCATATGATAAATGATTAAAAGAATTAGAAGAACTAGAGGAGGAAGAAGAGGAAGAGGATGATGATACCTCATGTTTTTCCATTAGGCATTTTGTACCTTGGTCGCTCGAGGAGAAGGAGGAGGAGGAGGTTGATGAGGAGGTGTCACTCCGCGTTTTCTTTAAAGCCTTCTTCTTCTTCTTCTTGGCCCTTTTCTTGTGAGGTGGGCAAACGGCTTGATCTTTTCATCGGGTTCTTGCTTTTGATCGGATTCTTGCTTTGGAGCCTCTCTAGTACCTTCATAGGTTAGCTCTAAATATTTCCAAATATCATGTGAAGTAGAGCAAGTAGAAATGCAATTAAAAACATTACGGTCAAGACCACAATGAAGAGCGTTCATGGCTTTGCCATCAAGCTCAAAATTTGCAATGTCATTGGGGGTCCATTTAGACTCATCGGGAGAGGAGAGGGAAAATCCTTGCATAACAATTTTAAAAATAGGATAGCCAATACTTTTAAGAAATGTGGTCATGCGGGTTTTCCAAAAACTATAATCGGTTCCATCAAAGAATGGAGCACGATCCAAAGAAAAGCCTTCGGGGGCGTAAGAGGTTGAAGCGGTAGAAGCCATCAAAAAGGATCATTAATTTGAAACCGGTTAGGGAATTATTCAAATACTCCCTCTGATACCAATTGTTGGTTGGAGAAAAACGGGAAGGATGGAAAGAAGGGGGGGGGGTGAATTGCCTTTTAAAAATTGATTAACAAATTAAAATCAAAGTTGAAAGTGCAGTGGAAATAAAAGAGGCAAGACACGCAATTGATAACGGAGTTCGGCCAAAAACCCGGCCTACGTCTCCGCTCCCAACTCAACCGTTGAGAGATTCCTACCGCTTGATTTTCAATGGTTTTAGCAAGAAACCCACTAGGCTTTGAGGTAGCAGAAGGAACTATTACAGCTTGCTTTTGGTGGTTAAGAAGGAACCCACTTGCTTTTAATGGTTGAGCAAGAACCCACTGGCCTTCTTACAGGTGAAGGCTAGCTCACCTATGACACAAGCCTTTTAAAAGGAAAGGCTTGAAGAAACCTCTTCACACCTTAATGGTGATGTGAAACCCAAAAGAAAGAGGGATGAAGAAAGAGTTTGGGGTTTGTAGGCACAAACCCAATTTTAAGCTCAAAATAAATAAAACACTAAAAACCGTAATTGGGAGAATCCTTGGGCGCCTTTGATTGATTGATGATGTTGAAGGACGCTTCCAAGCTTCTTTGAAGGAGCTCCTTGGATGTGGAAGTTGTTGGAGCAAGGTGGGTTCCTTGAAGGAAGTCCGCTGGAGGTACGCCAAATGATGGAAAATGTGTCCGTTGGCTTGGTATATGATCCGGTGGGTGTCCGGGGCTTCCTTGGCCTTTATTTATAGGCAAGGAACCCTTGGGGAGTCTTCGGAGCTGTTGGAGAAGTCTTCGGAGCCGTTGGAGGCCAAAAGAGGGTTGACTGGTCAAAGCTAACGGCTAGTTTGACTGGGCTACCGGCTGGCCGGTGCAGGGCCACCGGCTGGCCGGTGCCTTGGCAGAGGAGAAGAATTTGGTCCAGGATCCACCGGCTGGCCGGTAACAGAGCCACCGGCTGACCGGTGGAACCTGGCAGTGGGAAATACCTCTGCCAGGTCCACCGGCTGGCCGGTGCTATCACACCGGTTGGCCGGTGAACTGCAATTCAGTCCATTTTTGCCAGCTTTCTTGGGCCAATCCTTTGGCAATCTTTTGCCTATCATCCACAACACTTAAAAACAAGGTTAGAAAAATAATTGAGTGATTGTGATCATGAAAATTAAACCTCGAGGGGTTCGAGAGGTACAACAAACCAGAGGTCATTCACACATATTCATAGGATGAAATATTCAATAACTACAAGTTTAACCCAAAGAAATCGAAATTGGGTTAAGAAGTTCCTTTGGTAAAATTTGACAGCATAATGGCGTCACCTTAAATTTCATAAAATTAGTTGTTTTGAAATAAAATGGTATCTCCTTACATGAAAATAAAAATTACATCAATAAGGATATATAAGAACATATCCCAACATAAAAATATGTAAATTAAAAGACATTACAAAATAAGTCTTTTAAAAAGTTGAGTGTGAATAGTTCCCTTACCGATTTGGGAAACTTTTGAAACGTACACCCCATGAAAGAAGGGTCATAAAATGAATATGTAAGTACCCATAAATGAGAGTATATATACAAAGAGTAAAATAATGGGAAGTACATACACCACAGAAAAGGAAATAGTGGCCAATGTAGCATGAATCTCACGGGAATAAAAAGTGAGATGAAAATCCCCTTATGAAAATTCGACAGCCTAACGGCGCCACATAAAACTTCCAAAAATGAATTGATGAGATCAAATAGGGTCTCTAATTATATTAAAATAAAATTTACAGCAAGATGAATATATAATAACATCCCCCAACATAAGAAAGAGGAGTTTAAAATAAGTTACATAAAAGAGACTACATTAAATGAAAGAGAGAGGTTGGATCCCTTAACTCAAGTCCGACTTGTCTTGTTTGTTTCTTTATATTCCTGAATAATAAACATTTGTCAATTTATAAATTATTAAGTAACTCCTTTAATGTTTATTATTAAATTCATATCACATATTATAATGTTATAATAATTAGTTAATTATTTGAGTTCATATCAAATGTTTTTGTTGATGTTTGGTACATGAGTCAAAAATGAACTTGTTTGAAAAGAATCGTCCATGTAGTTATAAGTGCATCATCTCCAGAATAGTATTAATGATTTAAATATCATATATATCCAGTAAATATTCATTTTATACTATTCCACAACATTTTTAGATAGAAAGAAATGAAATTCACCGTTCATGGAGACGGTAGGCCGTACGTACGCATGAACGCTACTTTCATTTCATTGTCATATTAATGGAATTAAAAATAATTGAGAGAGATATATATTATAATTACAGTATAATATATATTTTATATAGGTAAAATAATTTCATTAATTTCATTCTTTATACATTCCATGTTTTGCATTAACGAGTTACATCACTTGAGGGGGCGGTAGTTCGCACTTCCTCATATGAAATTATCGCATTTTCACAACATGAAAAGAATAATGGTATGATTTAAATATAAAATACAGAAGCATATATAAACATAAATACCATATATATCATATATAAAAGATAGTGACATCATAATGACCACCTTTAAAGGTGTTAAAAGAATATTGAACAATCATCGTTTCGTGAGGCAGTAATTCGCCATCCACAGAAACAGTAAGTTCTTTAACCATTAGACGGATTTTTGTGTAAGTGTAGCTCTAATAATTCATATAAAAACATCCTAGTATATTTAATATACTTATGTTGTTAGAAAATAATGTAATAAAAAGATTTTGGGGGGGTTTTAGAAACAAAATAAAACAAAATAACATAAGAGAAGACATTACCATTAAATCGGGTAACACCCTTTGGTTTGAACCAAAAGGGTTCCTTGAAGAGCTTTCTGCCTAAGGTGATGCTTCAATGATGAATAGAGAGATGTGGATAGATGAAATGGGTAGGGTTTGGCCGAGCCAAAGGCTTGGGATGTGTGGGTAAGGAGGTAGAGGTGGGGGCCTTTTATAAGAGGAGAGGAGGGGCACTCATGGAAAGTCAAGAAATGTCACTTTATTTTAAAAAGATTTTCTGATTTTAAAAGTCCCACATTGATATAGTTCTAGGATAAGGTGACAGGGGTTAAAAATATACTCATACAATAGGTTTTTTTCGAAGTGTAGGTCTTATATTTTACATTAGCTTTTCATTTTATTTAAATCGTTCATTAATGAGGTAATCACTGCATCATCATGATGTCATAAATAATTTAATTTATTTAATATCTAAAAATTATAAAAAAAACTACTATTATGTAGGAAATCGTTTTATCTTTCCAATTAATATTTATAGTCCAAAATATCATTTATTTAGACAAAATTAAAATTATTTTACTTAGATGTTACATTCTTTGGTTACCTTTTCCTTTCTTAAAAAAAATGCTAAAAGGTCACTATCACACTAAAGTGATTACATGGGGTCCCAAGGTTGGCACAAGGCATCCCATGGTCGGACAAGACACCAAAAATAGCATTAGGGAACATGTTGGGGTCATTTTATATTTTTATGATATTATTTTCTTACCCTTAATTACATGATTACTAATTAAACCCGATAATTAAAAATAATTACCGTCGTTACTATTCATAATTTCCAAAAACAAAAGTGTCTTAATTAAATAATTTGTAATTTATGATTAAAAATATTGAATCCATTTTATCAAATTCAAAACTTATAAATTTTGTTAATTAATTTAAATGTAAATCTCGTTGTTAAAACAAAAGATGGGTTTTTAAGAAGTAAAATTTATCAAAAGATTGGCCTGTTTTTACATCCAATTGAAAAGTGAAATTGCATCCAATGAACAAAATTGTATTAAGTGATAAAAACATAATTAAATTATACTTTAAAAACAATTAAAATGACAATCTAAATATATAAATAAATTGGATGAAAAGGCAGTTTTGAATTAAAAAATGTATTTTTCACTATTCATTAAAAAAAACATTACCAGATTAAGACCAAAAATTAACCCTACGATATATTTTATATTTAAAATTCAGAAATTATTTCCATTTTATCAAATTCAGAACATATTAGTTTCATTAATAAATCATATAGTTAATTCCCGTTGTCAAAACAAATAGCGGGTTTTTTGGAAGCAATATCTATTAAAAGTTTGGCACTTGATTATGTCCATTTTCAAAGTGAAATTAATTATAATGACCACCATTGAATAAAATTTTAAAAATATATTATAATTAAACATTAAAACCAAATAAAAAGATAATCTAACGATATATTTAAATTAGATGAAAAAGCAGTTTTGATGTAAAATGCAATATTTTTCACTATTCATTAAAAAAATTAACATTGTCAGAAACATAACAAAATATTATCCAAAGTAAATTTCAATGTCCTAATCATAAAAAATAAGTTTATTTTCACAAATAGAGCTTATAAAATTTTCAAAATTTAGATTTAAAAAAATGTTCTCCATCAAAAGGCGGTAAAACAATCTTTTAAAAATATTAGAGTATTTATTCTTAAAATTGGATCCATTTGGAATTTAAGCCTCTAAAATTTATTGGATAAATGTAAAAATATTTAAAAAACATATGTAATCATTTTGTAGTTATTTATGTTCATTCCCTCCATTACAACGGCTAGGCTTTAACTATTATAATATTATTATTTTATTAGTGTGCAACGTAAGATTTCAAAGAAACTCGTTGTTGCGTATTGGGTATGCCATTAAGAATAGCATTCCCTTTAAAGTAATATTAACATTTTATTCAAAAATATTGATAAAACTTAGAATGTAATATTATTTATTTACATGGGATGTTACACTTATCGTTCATCACTAGGCATGGTTGTTGCAATGACTTGATTCCCTACCATACATATTTAGGTATGGGTTCGGGTTATGCAATATGGTGACCTTATTACTTCTAGTATGTAGTTGGAGTAGGCAGGAACCGGTGTCATGGGGGCATATTTAGCACATGATGACTTGGAATATATGAGTGTTTGTGAATTTTGTGATTTTCTTTCATGTGGGTGAGTTATATGGTAACAACCACACCTCTATATATGCATATCATCATCATCATCAACTTGATCACATGAGAACCCAGTCTTGTTGAGGAATTAGGGATTCCTATTGGGTCATTGGACTCACCCCCTACCCGCATACACTACCTGAGTGCCAATGTATATAGGAGGACATTCATGTTTTCTCTTAGAACATATGTTTCACAAGGTGATGGATACACTACTCAGTAAGAAGGTCATGTAGGATGAGAATCCAAGGATGAAGATCATGTGAGATAATATGGATACTAGTGTATTTATTTTTAGTTATGATTTATCCTCTATAATAATCACTATGATATTGATTTATATTTTATATATGACTCCATGATATTTAATGTTAATATATTATGGTTGATGAATCATATATATATATATATATATTTAATTCATTATATTATATACTATGGGCCCCCTCAAAGATCCCTCTTTTATGTCTATAGGTTGTTGGGATGTCCATTATACAGATAGACAATGCTAAATTTTTGGAATATTTGGACATGACCAAAGGGATTTATTTTAGAGGGCATAGTCTCCCAGTGACTATGTTATTCCCTCACTACTATTTTAATACCTCTAGAATATAGGGGTTTGTGGGGTCACAAATATGTTCATATAGATACCTAATCATGGGTGATGTTGGTTGATTTGGGCTAAGATATTAAATTTGTGGCTGAAAATTCATAGAAAAAAATAATGAATTTCAAGAAGAAAGTGATAGAAGATCTAGGTTCTCAGAGTAATTTCAATAGTTTAAATCCTAGCGGCCAATCTGGAAGTGAATATAAAATTATTAATCTTTATTTTTTTACTTAGTATGGTAGTTTTTCGTTATAATCATCTCAATCTCGTTATTCATGTGACATGGTTGAATCTATATGGAAGGATTGAGATATTGTTTTAACGAGCATCTTGGATGAGGTCAAAAAATATTTTAATATTTCTGAATTTAATTCAAAACATCATTCTGAAGGTAAAAAATCAAAATTTTAATGCACTGGAATTTATTTTATTAAGTTACAAGATATTGTTATTACTTCTAAAGAAACATATATTAAATTATTAACATATCAGAAAATTTTATTTAAGGAGAAAAAATTCATTAAATTTAATGTTTTTAAAATTAGATAAGAAAATAAAAATTTATAGAAAGAGAATGAATAATTGAATAACAAAACTTCTATCTCCAATTGAATGGTTTCTGATGATTTATTGGTTGAAAAAAATGACAATAATAATATTAATGATAAGATAATATGTTTTAAGCTGAAACTATCAACTTTTTTTCAAGGAAGAATGATGAATGACAAGATGGTGTTTATGATTAAGATGAAATACAAAAGGAATAGTCTTGGATATGCTTCGTTTTGAACTCATATGAATAGAAACAGATTTTATAATGTTAGAAAATAATGTATGCATTCTATTAATTATTTTAAATTTGGTGAATTTTGTTTTTATACTGATTATTTCTCATTAAGGTCAGTTAAATCAATTGTTCACAATAAATATTTTATGCCTAAATCTAACTTCATTATTAAAATGTCTAACCCTTCATCAGATAAGGTTCTTAACGGTTCTTATTCAAATCTGAATTTACCTAATACTATATAATTTCCTAATTAATATATTTTAATTAGTATTCTATCCATCATGCATAATCTTTATCATTTTATGAATTGCATTACCATCATTTTTATTACTTTTTGTTTTTATTTTTTAAATTCACATACTTATTTTTATAAATATCTTAATGTATTAAAAATATTTTTATAGTTTCTCTTTGTATTTTATAGTTTTTTAAAAAGAGGAGTTTATAGTGAATTATCTAATTTTTAAATTCAAATGGTAGAAATCATATATTAATGGAATATTTTATTTTTTTATTTATTTCTTAATCCATTGGTATATAAATTTATAATGTATAAATTTTGAGGGAGGAATGTTTATTACCTTTGGATGTTTAGTATTATGTTTTTAAGAGAAAGTGTGTTTTATTTTAGGGGTAGATTTGTTGTTTCTTTACATTACATGAATTATTTTTCATTAGATAATCATTTAAAATCCATAAAATAAGTGATATATTAATAGTTAAATTAATGATAATGTTTATGTATTGTAATTATAGAAAAGGATGTGAATATAGTGTTTCTCCTTAAAATTTTGTTTATGATTTGTTTATTAATAATATGTCTCACATATTAATCCATAACACCAGGTCTATGATTTACTTTTTTTCATATTCATTATTATTATATTATTATATCTATTTTTTATATAATTTTGGTGTTTAGTTTTAGGATTGTATTACTTATAGTCTAAAATTGGTTCAATACTGCTTATTATCTACTGTAATATTCTTTTATATGTTTTTCACTGTTATTATTATTTTAGAATAAATTTAGTTTATTTTTCATATTATATATTTTCCATAAAAACTAATTTTATTATTTTAGAAATTGTTGAGTCTAGTTATATATAATTATATTTGTGTATGTTTTTTTTAAAATTCATTTATGCAATGAACTTTATGTCTGCTTCAAGTTTTATGGTTTTACTTTTACACATATAAGATCAAGATAATATTTAATTTTATGTGTTTTAATTTTTTTTAATTTGGTAATGGAAGTTACATTTATTCATTTCATTGATATAATATTTGTACCCTTATCTATTTAATTTTCATAAATGTCAATTATCTTATGTAGAAATGAGAATGACTTTTACCTGATACAAATTTAATGATTTTTCTAATTATAAACATTAACATATTTAACATATTTAATTTTACTTATGTGATTGATATTAAGAAAATTACTTTATGTAAATCCGGAAGTCACTTAGATGCTAATATTTCTGAAACCATTGAATGATAAATAATTTTAGTTGAAGACTCGGTCACGTTATTGGATGAATAACCACACAATGAAGAGGATTCCACCAACCAAGTCATGATATATTTGGATACGAGGAAATGATAAATAAACTATTTCACTAATTTTTTTGTCCATTTTAGATGTAAAACATATAGTTAGTGAATGTAACACCATATCATATACAATGTTGGGATCTCAAGATCCTTGTCCAAAACTAGGAGAACCGTAGTGCGCGTGTTGAAGATATTCAAACACTATAGATTATTCATCAAAACACACAGTGTTTTTTTAAATTTCACTACATGGATCCATTTATATGATTATATTAGAATTTTATAATATAAAAAAATATTATTTGAATTTATTTTAAAATTTTAAATCATTTTTATTTTCAAAGGATGTTTTTTATGTTATTTGAAGGAGTATTTCATATGATTAAATACTAATTACTATAGGGGTATTTAATTTCGGTGATTCTATTCAAAAGAATTATTATAACCATGTGATTTTATGTTATTGTTATATTTTTGGAAGAATTTACATAAATATTATCATTCTCATTAAGGAATAATTATAATGGACTATATTATAAAGAAACAAACTGTTGAAGTCTACATATTTAGGGAGTTTTATACCTGTAGGTTACATTAGAATATAAAACACATGATTTGATATTGTTTTATCATAAAATGATAACACATCAACAATTAATTTTCTATATTCCCCTTATATCATCATCATATTAATGAATTTTTGCTTTCCTATGTATAATACAATGAACTCATTAACCCGCATCTAGTAGTTTATTTGTTTTATTTTTCATTGAGATACATTTTCTATGTTGCATTTTTTCACGTGCATGAAAAATGGGCTATACATCCAATAATAGATTCACAATTATGTTATGCTTACTTGACCAAAAAGTTGGATCACTAACTATGACATGGAATCTATAAATGTATGTTTAGTTGGTTCTCGAGTTTGAAGGGACAATGTTATGTCATGAATGCATGTTTCATAGGATAGATTGGTACTTTTATGGTGGAATGGATGGGTTTATATATGTACTCTTGAAATGGAAAGGGTGTAGGTTTTAACTCTATATATACTAAATTATAGGATTTTAAATAGTTTTCATTCTCCTTTAAAAGTGATATATCTTCTTACTATGTGCCATACTCTCATGGTTGATTGTGAAGAATAAATATCGGACTGTATATATTCTAACTAAAATAGAATTTCATTTAATCAATATTTTTTATCTTTTCTAATTATAATTTTTATACTAAAAGAACATAATTTTCAATATTTTGTTATTAAATCATTCAATCCATCATATTATCTATTATATATTAAATTAATATGCATATTTATGATAAAAAATATACACCCACTTATCTTTTTCATCTTACAATCTTGAAAACATAAGAATATCTATTACAGAAAGGCTAACATTGGTGATAAATATTATATATGATCTTGTTTTGGGAGAATGGAATTCATTTATATGATAAATAAATGAATATACTTTCCTGAAGGATAAAAGTTTTTATGACCATAATAATTACTCAAACATTTCATAACATACGAGTAGATTAAAACAATTCATCATGACTGTCCATGAAGGGATATACAAACATTTGACGATAATAAAAATTTCCATGATGGTTCATTTGGATAATGCTTTTCTAAATCTATAATCCTCGTTAATCTATTGGCACCTGAGAAACTTGCATATCATCGTGGAAAAGTTAATTCTACCCAAATGATGGGTGATTTAGGTTGGCTTATGGATAGACCTTTTTGGACGGTTTCCTTTGGATTAATCTTAAGGATTATTAATAGAAATTTAGTTATAGATAAGGGGATAAATGATCTTCATTGGAAGTCACACGTGTTTTCATATTTTGTATTATGTATTGTTTGGGTTTCATAGAATAGTGATATTGGATTTCTGGTTTCGTAGTGCCTTACATTATATTCAATAATTTAAATTTAATAATTAGAATAACATCATTGGAATAGTCTAATAAAGATATTTTGAGAAATTATTTGGAATATTTATATAGATGAATTTTATTTTAATGCATTTCTTATATCACTTAAAAAAATGGAAAAATGTAATCCCACTAATAAATGATTAATCAAATATAGACCTCCATAATTAAACTAAAATATTGCATTATATTTCATTTAATCCACTAAATATTAATTCAAAAACATAAACTAACATTTTTATCCACTGATTATCATATTTTTTTAACATTTATAATATGATTAACTCTTATACATTGAAATCTAATATTTTATCAAGTATTGATCAAGCCTATATTACCATGCCATTGTGTTTTATTTAACCCATAAAGAACCTTGTTTAGTTATTACACTTGTTTCTCAACACCATGAAATAGAAATAAATTTATGTGAAACCCCAAAAAGAATTCTCTAAATGAATTCCACATATGGAGTTATACTAGACCCTGGGTGTGTTTCCCCATACACAAAATGATATAAACTAGTGGGGAGGGATTAAACAAGTCACAAGGAGATGATAACCTTAAAATATATCGATGGATATTATTAAAATATAAAAATTAATTAGTATTACCCATCCATATAATGAAAGTCCCAAAACATTTAGTTTTAAAATTGGGAACCAAGAGGGTCCCCACAATCATAATATAAAGAAATAAAATTCTTCAAGATATATCACAAGGAAAAAAGAAGCAAAATAGAGACCATGTATAATATATTTACTAACAGTAACAACTGACTCACTAGAAAAAAAAAATTAAATGAAATTAAAATTAATATATATTTTCATTTGAGAGAACTCACATATCCAACTCCTACCAAATCACAAGTCTATGATATTATTCTTATCCCATACCACATGACTAACCAAAACTAATAATAGTTCATAAAAAATAGATAATGATATATCTATAAATATAAAAAACCCACGTCATGTATATAGTTATGGGTGAATCCAATGAATTAAACAAATTAAAACACATTAGAAGAAATAATGATTTTTTTGATCAATTATATGTGTATAAAAATCATTAGGTAGACTAAAATATAGTTATAAATTTAATTAACCCACCCAAAATATTAATAAAAATATGGGTATGATTCAGAAATATGTCTTTGTATAAAAAAGATAGACACGCCCTAAAAATATATGATAAACTACGCAACCATCAGTATATGACCCAAAAACCTGTAATCCATAATACATATACCGGTATGATACAAAGAAGTTTATCAAACTTCTATCATCTCATTAGTCACAATCATCTAGATGTCACACTATACTTTAAAAAAAATTACTCAACATAGTCCCAATTGACCCATCAGTCGTAATATTTCCCATAAATAACTGTATTATCTATATATCATTGGAATTGAAGTTACAAATAAATAAATAAAATATTAAACAAATTAAGGTCAAAAAATTATTTCACATATGAACAACAGTACCGAGAGGAATACATGATGAAAACTGATAAAAGGGGACAAATCACAAAAATAAAAAGATCGTAGCTATCATGCCCAATCAATCTCATCTCACTTGTACTATTTGGTTATATTAAAAAATACACATAAAGGACCAATAGATCAATCAATATACCAAATTTCATCATAGGGATTTGATACAACTACATTGTGGAACAAAAATCTTACTACACCATGATAACTGAGATCTCATATCAACATCAATTACTAGGTGTGTGACATGTGTAGCGTTAGTGACCAATAATAAACTTCTTTTTTTAGACTGATTTTTTATCTATATAATGGTATTTTACTAAATATATTACCATAGATAGATTTTATATTCAATATAATTTTTTTATTTCCCAGAGCATTTTTATCATTAAAATTTTCATTGCAGTTCCATGAAATGATGAGAACCTTGAAGTGATACAATGATATTCTAAAAAAATTGTCTTCTGGTTATATGACATGAAATAATGGGACATAGATGATGTATATTATTTAGTTTTAGTAATTTTTTATGGATTATAATATATCTCATCATATATGGTAATATCCATGATAAGAGATTATGAGGAAAAAACCGCTAGTAAGAATCACACATGTTTTCTTTCATTGAATAATCCTATATTTGAATTTTTGTAATGATCCATATAATGTAAAATTATTATCAATATATATCCAATTTGGATTACTTTAATGTATGGGTCAAAAACATAAGGCCATATTTTTTATGAAATAGGGCGTGTTAGATACATCATGATTTATATATTATTAATAAATAATTCATGGAATTATTTATCTTCAGTATCATTGTAAAAGTTGATATCTAAACTCTTTTATAGGAGTTTAAGTGTATAAATAAATTTAGTATCCAAGATTTATTGATGGGATCATTTTAGGGAATAAAACATGATGTATTAAGAATATTTATTGATGAAATGAGTGTGAAACCTTTTTGATGAGATATCATTACAAAGAGATTATATTACAAATTGAGTATTATTATGTGGTTGTCTTAATTCTGAATATAACTTCTTTTTCTATGGGTGACATTACTTGTTTCTAGACAATTATATTAGAATTTAAGAAAAACCAACTAATTCCACTGGGGAAAAGGCCTAGAGGGTCAAACACTTAGTGTTTTTATTAATCTCAATAGGGTTTCCGCTTGAAACCCTTCATCGTAGGGTCAACATCACTTCTTATCCTTCCTTTCTTCCATTTATTCTGCCATTTCCTCCTCCTTCTTACATTGACATCTTGGCCACTACGTGGGAGTGTATTTCTCATCTGTTCAAACCTAGTTTTTTTCTTTCCTTTTGCTATGTTCTTCTCGTCCACTAAGGTGAAGTCACTGTAGTTCCCTTTTGAGTTGATGATGTCGATGGATTCATTAAATGTGGTTTCCGATCCTGGAGATGGTTGTTTTATCTTCTAGACGTGGCCGCTCAACCTGCTCTGACCTCACATTACTCTGTTCCTCTCCAATTCGGATATTGAGTTGATTTAACATAGTTGTTTTGGAATTTTCGGTTCAGCGATCGACAAGTTGAAAGGTGATAATTATGTCAGCACTCTATTATTTTATTTCTAATGGTTTTCTGTCTATTTGTTGATGTTTTCTTGTGGAATCCTAAGACACATTATCCCCTACTATTGGCTCATGTTCCTCAGCTTCTCTCGAAGCTAGACATAAAGTAGAGGTACCAATGTGGTTTTTGGGATGTGTGGTTAGGTTTCATTTGTTCCATGCACGAGTCCTAAAATGATGTAGACCATCAGTGTTGGAGTTGTATTAACTCATGGTGATGTTTTTTGTTTGTCATATTTGTTCAGTGTTTCAAATGGAATTTTTTGTGTTTGGTTTTGGTGGTGGTTGTTGCCGATCTGTGATGGTGACAAGATATATTTGGTGGCGATGTGATGTGTTTTAGTTCTCTGTTCTGGTGGTTTGGTTTAAGGTGGTGATGTTAAACTCTATCTAATGGATAACTATGGTGGTCTGGGGAGACTGGGGATTGCGATGATGGTGCTGGTGTTAGAACAGTGACAATAGTAGTGGTGATCGTGATAAAGGTGAGTGATGTAACTTTGGTTGTGTTTTGAATTTTGAAAATTGTATTTTTTGAACATTCATTTCGGTTCCTACTGGCATTGTGGATTTTTCTAAAAATCAATAAAATTGAAATTTTCAGGTCAATTAGATTCCATATAAATTTAATTGTTTGGAAAATATTAATCTACAGATTAAAGAATAACATTTACTTCTTATTTATTTATCATATATATTATGTCTCTATTTTATGCATGTTTAATATATAATTAATATTCATTTTCTGGACCATGAATATTATATTAATATAATTAACAATATTTAATAATCATGATTTGATAAATGTAATGTATGGTAGATAGGGTATGTATGGTTCTCTATAAAGAATTATATAACAAATATCATTTAGATAAATATTAATTTTTTATTGATATTTATTTTATTCTTGAGACATGAATAAGAAAAATAATTATCAATAATAATAATAATAATAGAAACGGGGTTTGGTGAGGCTTAAAGGATTAGGAAAGGGTCTTTATTCAATTTTGAATTCACTAACATTAGATCTATATATACTAGATTATATCATTTATATAGATTTTTGGTAAAAGTTTTTTTGAGCCTAATAATTTATTCACTAGAGATTTATTTATATATAAAAAATAATCTAGGGTTTTGTCACAAGATAGAGAGAATCTGTACTACCTCCCTTCACATATCAAGAACAAGAGAAAAGAATCAATCCTTTAAACCCAAATTAGCATTTTCAAACAAATTTGAGTGATAAAAGATGATAAGTGTTTATATAACACTATTATTTTAAGCTATATTTCTATTATACAAAATTTAATTTCATCATATATCTTGCAAAACAGACAACTGTAAGTCTAAATGAACTGTAATATAATATATCATTATAATATAGTTGATTAATTGTATGAGTTAATAGGAACAACCAGATTCTAGAAACTATATTAAATGGTTTTAGATAAAAAATATACTGGTAAATAAGTAATCAATTTTTATTGATGTGTATAAATTCCAAAAAAATCATTTTATACAAAAAAGATTTTAATTATTATTGTGAGTAAATAATATAATTAAATTATTTCAATTTTAGAAAACTTATTTTAGAATATTAACTTCATTTTTAAAATTATCGTATCAAAATTATGTTTCTATAAATTTTTGATAAATATTTGTGATGAATTTTTTCAATGAATAATGAAAAATCCTATTATTTATAAATAAACTGAATTTTAATGTAAAGAATTTATGAATTAAGTTTTTTAAAATGGTTAAAAAATAACATTAGTATTATTTATAAAATTAAAAATCCAATTATTTTCATTAAAAATAATTTAATGCTAGATTTTTAGTATAAATAGATTTTATAGCTATGAAAACATTATATTGGATAAATTATTTTCGTTATGTTTTTTCGATTACTTTAAAAATTAATTTATGCAACTTATAGATAATATATAATTGAAAAATAAATCAATATTTATATTTAGGAGGTAAAAATTTTGTAAATATATCCATTTTATTTTGGATAAATATGAATGGTAACCATAATCATGTTTTGTTACCACAATAAATATAAAATGAGTTAATCAAGGATAAAATTAACGTGATTGGGCTTCAAATTGGTTCAAAAACATTCATTTTTTTTTCATTTCAGGAGTCTATTTTCAACATAATAGTCCAAACATAGAAAATATTTCCTTTTTATATGGAAAATTTATTGTTACCATTATAATATTTATATACAAGTTAAAGTAAATAATTCAACATTATTTCACTTAATAACTATAATATTTTTTGAGAAGGATAAAAAAACTAACTTTTAGTTATAAATGGATACGTTATATATAAATTATTTTTTTGTCATGTTAATTTTTTTAATTTATATTGATGAAGTAATTACATCAAATGCTTACGCAACACTGACACAATGCTTTCTGTTGAAGTTAAAAGATCGAGTAAATTATTTTAACAAATTTAAAATAATATTTTTTTTATAATTTTCAATGGTTCATGGATTTTATAGAAAAATATAACATAATCTGAATTTTATAATGGTTTATATTCATTTTTTTTCATTTAATGTTGTTTTAAAAGTCAAATTAAGTGAATAGAGTTCCAAAATGACATTACTAATATTTTGTAAATAATAATATTTTAAAAACTATTTTACAATAAAAAAATTGAAAGAAAAAATTTACGATTATAAATCATAAAAAATTTAATTCTTTCTCTATTAATGATCCATATTTTACCATATAAGTAAAATTATAATCCTTTAAGAGTGAAAAAAGTCATTACTGTATTTAATGTAAGAATCAGATGATGAATGGGTTAAAACAATAGATAATGATTAAAATGACCCAAAAACATAATTTAATTTAATTAAATAATAATATTTATACCATAGGAACATTATATTTGAACTAATTTCTTTTTGGAGTCATTATGAATGAGAATGATATTATTTATATTAAAATATTTCTAGTAATTCCATGTCTTTCCTTTCCATCCCTTATAAAAGGGGTCCCCTTTTTTCTATTAATTACACCACATTTATCCATATATTTCAAAAAATATATTATCCTTTATCCTATCAACTTTTCTATACATGAATTAGAGGTTCTAGTCTTCTTAAAATATCATTAAATGGGTTCTTACTTATGGTTCGAAAGGAGTCCTACCAAAGAAGATAAATAAATGTTATCCGACCTCCTTCAATTTATTTCTTCTTCTACCTCATCTAAATTTCTATTTTTTCTAATAAAATAAAAATTTAATTATCATAAGAATACATAAATTTTTAATTTATTTTTTTATCCACCACTATCCACCCTCTATTCAATAAAATGGGAATTTCAATTATCCCCCATGTGTACGTGCAGACTAACATGACCACATATCGATACAATTCATTTTCTATATCCAATTTTCGTTGATGGTAATTATGATTGGTTTAATGGTTATAAATGATATTTATAAAATAATTATGAGTATGAAATTATAATTTCATATCCATCATCTCAGATTCCAATCCTTTAGAAAATGAAAACGTTGATTATGCGTATCTATGGACTACTCCATCCATGAAGTTATGTGGTTCGTTTTTCGAATTCTGATTTACATAGATGCTAAAAAGGATAGATTTAATAAATACATATAATATATATGATTTAATAATTATTATATAAATATGAATTGTTGTTTATATTTCTTTAATTCATCTATAGTAATGTTAAGGCAAAGTCTATGCATATATATGATAGAACATCTCGATGAATTGAGTAATTCATTTGGTCTACCTCATCATTTATGGATGAATATATAATCAAATATATATAGAATATATATAATATTAAAATAATGATAAAAATTATAAATATTATGATAAAATGATAAAATTATGAGGACTAGAATTATCAAACTGAAATTATCATGAAAAACAAATAGTTAACACCCAGAAATGATGATTTTAATATAAAATTATTAATAAATGGGTGTTAAAATATTTCAATCATAAAAACAAAAGATTTTATGATAGGAATAAGATATGAAGAATTGTATATTACACAAAACACCAATATTATAAGTGAATGAATCAAATTGAGACTCTACGATATATATTTTCATATATAAATTCAATATCATTGATAGATTTTGTGGTACACAAAATTAGGTTAAAACGAAACATGATACTATAATATAAAATTATTACATAAACAAGACCATTATAACCTAGAATTTCATTTTGAGTGTATGAATATAAATAGAGAAGTTATTAAAATTTTATGGTTTAAAAATGAATAAAATAATTTTAGTGGTTATTTGTTGACTAGAAATAAAATAAGGACAATTTGAAGGAGAAATAAATGATTTTTGAAAAAGAATATTTATCTAAATGAGGGATGAGTCACTCTCTTTGAATATTATTATAAATTAATTTTCATCACATTTATAATATTTATTTTAAAAAATAAATACAATTTTTAATCTAAATCTCAAAATTATGAATGAGTGAATTTTTGAATTTTTTTTTAATATTAATTTTTTTTTGATGAATCTAAAAACTACTAATTTTTTATAAAATTATGGCTTTTGTTTTAATTATTTAAAAAGTTAAATTAATTTTAAAGTAAATTTTAAATTAAAATTATTTAAATCATATTATTATTTAAAAAATTTAGGTCACTGGAATCAATTTTATATTTAATTATGATTTAAAAAATTTATGCTTTTGAATGATTTTATTTCAGAATTTTATTTTTCAACATGTTTGTGGGATTAATTTTAAATTAAATGCTAAAAATTATTTTAATTGATTTTATAAATATTAATTTATATTTGGAATAATCTAAATTTATATTATCAAATAATTTAAACTTATGTTCTTTCCTCAATGAAAAATAAAATTAGTAAAAGTTTTTTAAAGCTATTATGGTAAAAATGGGTTTACAATGGAGTTAAAATAAGAATTAAAAGGTTAAAAATAGCCTATAACAAGTACAACACCCATTTTATTGTAATATTTATACCTTTTCAAATATAATGTTCTAAAATGTCTTATTTTGGTGGCTTTTAACATGACAAGAATTTGTGTATCACTTTTTGTTTTTAAAAACTCAATCTGTATCCTCTCCCTACCTAGTAAAAGGCCACCCAACCCACTACCCTTCAAACCTAGAAAACAATTTTTATAGAAAAATAACTATATATATATTCGTTTCTTATCTCCCCACTTCCGAGATTCATTGTATTTATTATGAATATGTTCTAATAATGCTTTTGGTATATTCCAAAAGAGACTCTTCGAAGAAGATGTAGAATTATTAAATGTGCATATTTGTTTTATTTATTTATACACACAATTAAAATAGTAAAAAAATAAAATATTATAAAATAATTATACCCAATATACATATATCTTATTATTTTAATGAAATAACTGAAATCCATCTTCACTTCCATAAAATGGGAAATAAAATCGACGATCTTTTGTATGAAAAACTACTGCCACTCAAACCGATGTAATAATTTTTCCACCACAAAATTTCAATGATAGATATGGTTATAGATTAAACATATTAATTTTATATTTATGGAATTATTATATGTTTTTAACTATTATATCACATATATCTTCTTACTTACTATTCTGTCGGGGGATATGAACTTGTCTCTTATGTGTATGAGAGACTAATTCCTCATGACACGATGTGATTCATTTTTCGCCTACAATTTACATGAAATCTGGTAAGGATAATGTTAATTAATATATCTGATTTTTATGACTGAAAAGAAAAAATTAAATTTTAATATCATATCTAACTTGTTAAATTCTAATTTTTGAAAAAAAAATAACATCGCTCATGTGTACGTGTGGACTGCTACATCTACATAGTGATCTGAATTGTTTTTAATTTTATTATTACATAAAGGGTAATTAAAATGAATTTGAATATTATAAATTCTATATAAAACATAATAATTAATCTTAAATGGTAAACTAACATTTATTTTCATTTTATATCATCCATTGAAAAAATAGATACACCATTCATTTGTAAGTATGACATACAATATCAACGAACAATGTAATATTATTTCTATCTCTTTATTTTATATATTACACTAATTATAGTTATAATGCATATATATGATATGTAAATAAATTTTAACATTATGGATATTATTAAACTATTTTTAATGAAAATTTATTGAACTAAAACATAGATGAAAAATGAATCAATTATCACCCGAAACAATGATCTTAACAAATAAATGTTAATAGAAAAGGTGATAAAAATTAGGGAAGTTAAACTATAGGTAAGAGTTTCTGATCTAACTTTTACTTTTATGACATGTAATCCATAATTAATAGTTACTTGTTTTTTTATGGTGTATATAATTCAACATTTGATATGTTTTATGAGGAGTTTATTCGACTTCATGGATTTTAATGTTTCATTGGATGTTATTTCATTCTTGGGGACTATGATTCTAAAATTAACAAAGTGGAAATGGTTTATTTAACAATCTCATCATTATTTGGAATTGTTTTTGTTTAATTATCCCCTAGTGGTATTATTTTGTATTTCTATATTAAATCCAATATATTTTAATCTCTTAAATTTAATAATAAATTTTAATGTAATATTACTATTTTACCTGCATATATTACATTAAATTATGGAGAAAATGTTTTCTAGAGAGGGAAATAATTATTTAATTTTCTATCCCAAATGATTTTCCTTTCGAAAATATGTTTTTTTTAAAAAAAATAAATTATTATAATTTTCTAAAAAATATTTTAAAAATAAAATTTTACCCATGTTTTACTTTTTAAAAATGTTTTGAATGGGTTATTCATGTAATTTTGTAAACAAGACCCTTTTGGATTTTAACAAATATATAAAAGGAGTCATTTTAACTTATAGGGCATGAAATTAATTTTCCCCTTCATGACAAATAAATGATTTAAAACATCCTTTATAACATAGAAAATATACATTCAAGGAAAATTTTTATTGAAACACACTATGAATTTGTAGATTTAAAAATGTGATTTTCAAAGTTGAGCATATATTTATCCTCAAAAACGTTTTAATGATCTTTTTATGAAGCATTGATTCATCCATATAAAAAACCTATATTATCGTTATAATATACTAAGGATATGTTGTAATAATATTATCCTTATTATTCATATGGATGGGTTATTGTCAATTTGACTAGGTATGTACAACTGAAATACCATTTATATTATTCTGGATGGTTTATGATTTTGTTTATTAACTGGGGTAATTTCTATAAATTTTTATGCTAGTTTTTTAAAATGAATGATTATATTTATTTGGTTTCACAACTATTATATTAGGAATTAATTGGACTAAATAAGTGACAAGTGGGAACCACTATATCCCTTTTACGTTTAATTAGGTATCATGAAACAAACTGGATTGTTCTTTTGGAAAAAGCTTTACCCATATATGTATTGGCATGAATCCATGATGATACTGTTTTGTTTTCCAAAACAATTAATTCCATAATTATATGATTAGTTATTGATGTTCCATGTGACTATTCAATTATATAAAATACTTTTAGTTAAGTTCCATGATCATGCGATTATTTATATGGAATTATTTGGTTATAATTTATTCCTGCCAAATAATTATTCATGTTTAGGTTATTGATTAAATAGAACATGGTTCAGTTTTTTACCTTTCCATGTGGATTATGTCTAATTTATTCATAATAGCTTCATTTTTATGTGTACCCATAGTGACCATTTGAGCTCACACCTTTCTTATGATTCTTTCACTATGATACGAAGGTGTCTATAATGATTGATATCTAGGGTTATGGAAGTGGATATAATGATACACTCAAAGAGAATAATATATTTTATTTTATGTTTTCATTTTTAATGGAAGATTCAAGTATGTATCTACTTTACCAAGACTATAAAAATATTTTTTCCTTTACTATAAGATTACTTTTATCTAGAGTGAATTTAATAAAGTAGAAACGTGTTATTGTTCACTGGAGTTGGGGTATTTAGGTTTGGTGTCAAGGTTTGTTTAGTATAATCATTGGGAGGTACAATTAAGATATATTAGGTAATATAACCCTATGAATTACATTAATGATAAGTCTAATTATAAGAAAACATACTAATGTTTCGGTGAGGTGAAGAATATTTTTTCCTAGAAAAACATCATTCTCAATATCCTACAAGTGGAAATAGTTCTATCACATATGTACCAAGGGGTAATAAATATATAAAAATAATTATGGGATTGACTTGCATGTATCTAGTACATGACAAGGGACCTTACATAATATCTGTTTGGACACTCATATATGATATTCAATGATTTTTTCAAAATTTCTTTAGAAACCATTATGAATAATTTTAAAATATTATTATTAATTGAAATCATTCCAAGAGAAACAAGATTTTGATTATGAGATTATCCGTGCAATCTTTTTTCAATTTATGTAAATTGTTTCACTAGTTTTGGGTTCATACATTACATTCCGTAATATAATGATCTAATCTAGAGAATGTCATTCATTAAAAAGGGATCCTAAATGACGGAATGAAAACTGTACCAATTCACATATCCCATTCCGAGAGTTCCCTAATGGGAAAAAAACAATGAAGGGACAGATCAAATTATTGCAATATTAGGGAAGCTAACTCATGTTAAGAGTAATAATAATAATTTTATGGAGCATCTTGATGATCCTCATCATAGTGAAAACATGTTATAAATATTTATGCATCATAAACATCCATTATTTAATGGGTATAAATATCCATTTTTGCTGAGTAGTGTATATGATACTTACATAAGGTTTTTATAACTCCTATAGGAAGTGATATGGAGAATGTTTTCAATGGAGTTTATCATCTAAAAGAATATGCAGATCAATAGTGACCATTGATTGAACAGACAATGTATAAAGAATAAATAGAAAACATAGAGTGGATGGATTTTATGGTTTGATTCTTAAGAAAGATCAATAAGTGGATATGGAGAGAAAATTCATGAGTATAAGACAAATGAAAGTTGAAAATTTTGTTAGTATGAATCAAACTACACCAGGCTAGCAAGGATTTCTATAGAGAAAAACATCATATAAATAGAAATATTGACCATTTCATTGATGGGATTAATCTAATCCTTATAAGGGAACTTGTCTCACAACACATCGCATCATACGACGACATAATATCATGTTATATCATGGAATAGAAATAATTTTCCAATCCTTGTGAATTTTATGGTATGAAAGAAAATAATTTAAAAATAGAGAAAAATGGATAAAGGAGATAAGGGAATAAATTAATTCCCCATAAGATTATTGTGGATAAAAAAACATTGGTACTTTCTTGAATGTAATGGGAGTTTTCTATATGTGTGGATAGAATGTTGATTGTATGTTCAAGAAAGAATCTACAAATGTATAATGCTTCAATTATAAAGAGATAGAGCACTGGGAAAATGAATGCTCCAAGTGTATATGAAATATACATCAAAATTAGCTAAGTGATCATGGTAAATCATATTCTTTTAAAAAATGAATTTTATTTTTTAATGATAATGTATTTGGATTCACGAATTATTTAATAATATTATTTTTACTATTTTATACCATTTATAAGAATTATGAAATGTGTAATTATTTTACTATACTAATTTTTATTTGAGGATATTAGAGCATTTTTTTAATGACACTGATGGCCAAGAAATGTGATTTAGTGGTAGTCGATCTTCTAGAAAAACAGAATATTGAGGGTAGAAAATCCATAATATGTGTTTGATGTTGAGATAATAATAATAAATAGGTTTTTATGAATAATATGGTTACACTAATGGTTTAATATATGATTGTGGTTGAGGTAAGTATGGGTTATGTAAATTTAAGAACACTATAAGAGTTATATTAAAAGTGTTTTTGGAAAATAACATCATGCATACTGAGTGAAAACCCATTATATCTAGAAATTCTACGAGGCTTGAACACAAAAAAAATGGCAATTAGGTTGAAACTCCTACCACTAACCTATGTGATAATTTAGTTATATTAAATTGTTTTTCTCAAATAGTTTGATGAATAAATATTAAGTTGATCAAATATTTTTGATGCGATCAATGATATGTTAGGAAATTCTTTATTGGTTTTATGTATTTATAACTAATAGGATTAACATAAAGGATTATTTGGGAAGAATTATATTTTGTAGAAGTATTATTAAGTGATTTAAAGATAGACCCTTATAGAATTGGTTTGGTTCAACTTTGGGTGTTACTATTGAGTTTCAGAGTTTAATTTATGATATTGTATAAAATGTACTATAAATTTTTTATTCTTTAAATATTTAGTGACATATTTAAGGAAATTTTACTTTCTTATAGAGCTTAAGCATTGTTAAAAATTAATTTTTATGTTTCTGGTATAAAAAATTATTTTTGGAAATTATTTTTAAGGAGTAAGAGTGTAACGACCTAACCCTATTTACCTAGAGTTGGTGAATTATTACATAACATTGGCATTATCATAAGAGATCATGTCCTGAATAACCTATTGGTTTAGTATCCTTGGAAGTACTAGATACAAACATAAGTTTTCAAATACATTAAGAAATTATATGAAACATTGTGTCCTTATAGAACACAATCATATCCATTAACTTATCCCTAATAGTCAGTCATAATATACTTCTTCAAATCCTAGGAAAAATAAAAATTAAGAATGGAGTGAGCTCTAATGCTCAGTAAGGATAACAATATAGTAGAAACTATCATAAATAAACATTAACATTTAAGGCAATTTATAAGACTAGAAAAATGCCTTTTTAAACAGAAACTTTTGTATAAGATGGTAAAAATAAATCAAATAATACAATTTAAATATTCCCTAGGATATTCTACTTGTATACTAATAACATTTAATATCAATATATAATTTTGTAATGATGGAATATATAATGTAAGACATCATAACCAAATAGTCGAGGTCTTGTTCCCTGACTACAAATAAGATTTTTTCAAGGCCTTATGACAAGAGACTAGTTTGTCTCATGAGACCTAATGATGCATCAAGGAGACATAACAGGCTCTACATGTTACTTACTAAGTCCAATGCATTCCTCATATGAAAAGGTTGAAACATAACCGAAACATTCGTATTAAAACTAGAATATAAAAATGTTAATAATTTAAATATCTACCATGAATGATATAAATATATCAAATCTATAGTCAAACATATCAAAAAACCTTTAATACAATCTGGAATGTTGTATAATAATAAATCAACTTCAAAAAGTGAAAAATCCATCATAGGACGTTGACATAGATGAAATGAAAACTATTAGAGTGAAATATCTTGTTCTATTTTGAAATCATTTAAAAGCCTCATAATTTTAAAAGAAAAAATTATTTAGAATTTTTTTTATAATAATGTAACGGATTAATTGATGGTATTATAATGGTGGAAAATATCCTCACCCACCGTATAAGTTAAAAATATTCTTACCTTAATTTGTCAAAATTGTCATAATGTACTTTATTTTGAAAACGATGGAATGATTTCTTTTAAATAATTTTAGAAAAATTAAAACAAGGTTATAAATGACTATAAACAATAGTATAATAAATACTAAAAAGGTTTTGAAATACATTTTTAGGAATTATAGATGTGTATGATAATGATTTCCCAGTAGAAACTTACATTTAAACAACCTCAGATAATAAATAGATTGTAAAATTAACCCTTACCCTGTACTTTTACTTGATCAAGGGTACATTAACCTCATGTATAATAGTTAAATAATTTTTATTAAAATATACAAGAACCATATACATAATTTTTTTTTCAAATATGATCTTATAATATTTCATTGTTAATAATATTACAGTAGTATCATTATTTCAGGTGTTAACTGATTTGTTTTCCTTTATATGTATTGTTACATATGTCTTGTTTGTTATGGATAGGATGTATTTTATTCACATCCTAACTAATAATAATTTCGTAAAAATTATTTTTAATCATCTAATGAAAATTATTCTTGAATTGTTGTGATGGGGAATGAATCTCATCGCGTTTATAGAGATAGTAATCTGTACATATTCATATACATCATTTCGGTTTTTATATAATACTGAAGGGAAGTATGTGAATGAGATATATGTAAATACACACACACATATATATATATTTACAGTACCAATATTATTTCATATATTACATACTTATTAATAATATATATATTCATAATCATCTTTGAATGCTGAACGTACAAATGAATCTCATCGCGTCGTGGAGACGATAAGCCATACGTACGCATGAGCGATGATATCATTCTCTTAACAGTGAAATCACATGTAATTGGATGGTATAGAAACAATAATTAACAAGTTATATTAATTTTTTAATCAATTATACTCATTATTATACCCATCTAAATAATGAAGTGTTGAACAACAAACTACATCATGATGAGGAGACGATAATCCATACGTACGAACATATGGTGACTTTGTCATTCATAGGATGGATGAAATAATGAATATGGTTATACCATATTAATAATAACATAAATGTATGTATTAGGTACTAGATTTATTATTTTGGTATAGAAACAACAAAGAAAGAGGAAGTGGACAAGGAAAAGAACTTTGAAAGAGGTGATGAAATTATTACCCCTTATTCGGGTTCTCCATTTCGATTTGATCAAAAGGGCTACATGGGTTGGATTTATGATCAATATAAGGAATCTAAGTTAAATTAATGGTATTTGGGAAGATATTTGCGCATGGTTTGGGCAATACAAATAGATTTTGAGGCGTGAGTTTGAGAGAAGGGGAAGAACCATTTTATAAGAGAGGTGAGGGTAACTTTAGGAAAAGCATGAAATATTATTTTATTATAAAATCAATTCCTGTTTTTAATGGCTCCAAATAGATTTAATTCTAGTATGATGAGGTTATGGGTCTAAAACCTCTCATAAAATAGGTTTTAGACAAGTTTATGTCACCACATTAACCTTATCATTTAGATTTAACTCTTACTTAAATAGTTTAACTTTTAAAATTTATTCTTTTTTTTATATTACATAGTTAATGACCATAATCTAAAATTCCAAGAGAAAATAAGGTGGTTAATTAGTGACATATCTATCATGATAAATGCTCTTTGGATGAACCTTATTTTTTAGGAATATTATATCATTCAGTAATTAAGTATTTGTTTTAAAAAACATTTATGTTAAATTTGACACTATTTAATATTTGGTTTTTGTGAAAGTCAAAAAAACCTGATTACTTCGAAAAAATACATTTATTCTATCCTAAAATGTCATATTAGCCTATAAAATTATTGGAATGCATCAAATGTTTCAATTTACATTTATTTGGATATTTATAATATCAATTATTTTAATCTTTCATTAATAAGTTTATTACTACATTATCATTGTGTCGTAAATACATATAATTATTTAATGTTCAAAAAATATAAATAAAATACCATGATATAGGAAATCATTTTCTCTTTATAATGAATATTTATAGTCTAATTTATCTTAGGTTTAAACTTATATTAAAAATGGTTTAGTTATTAAAATTTGAATATAACACTTTTAACTCTTCTTTAAATAAAATAATACTAAATGTCTTAATCTAGTCCATGTGGCACAAAAAGCATAATATTTTATTCTTAAGGATGATTTGGGTCGAAAAAAACATATCCAATAGAATTAGGACATGTGTCAGGGTAATTATAATATCATTTTTACTTTTAATTACCCTATTTAATTTTAACCGTGGTAAATAAAATTTGAATGTTACTATTCACCAAAAATTATTTTCATCCTACAAAATCACATATTACATACTAATTTTAACCAAATCTCTTAGTTTTTTGAAATTCAATTCATAGAAGCGGTTAAATTATATTTTATGCAAATTAGCAAATGTGTCTAGAAGGTGGGTAAAATACATTAAATAGTTCTATAATATTTTTCTTTTCTAGTCTTATTATAAAATGAATCTATATAATTACATTGGGATAATATAATTATAATTTATATATTTTTAATTTGAAATAGATTTAAATAAAAATATTAATTATTTATTTAAAATTTTAGTTTTACTTAATAATGCAGTGGTTTTTACTAATCATTAATAATTAAATGTTTTCTGAAAAATTAAAAAATCACCATAAGATAATTATGATATTCCAAATTAATAAATGATGTCTACTTTGAAAAAATTTATAACATAGAAGTTGTGTTAGTTTAATTAAAATTAATTCCCCTTTTTAAAACAAGAAATCAGGTTTTTATGAATTAAAAACTATCGAAAGATTGACTTGTGTTTATGTAAAATTTAAATGTGAAATTACATCAAATGACCTAAAGTATGTTAAATGATAAATATAAAATATAATGATACATTAAAACATTAAAATGTTTAATTTAACTCTATAAATTATTTCGATTAAAAATTTTGTTTTTAAATAAAATTATATATTTTTTTACAATTCATCAAAATATGAATGTTAACAGAAAAATACAAAAAATTTATCTAGAATAAAATTTTATGCCCCACTTATAAAGAAGAATTTACATTCATTAAATTGATTATAGAAAAGTGTCAAATATTGAATTTAAATAGGGTTCACCATTTAATGGCGGAAAAACTGCACTTTTTAAAAAATACTTATTTTATCCAAAAAATTGAAATTTTTCCTTATATTATGCCTAAGAAACACAAATGACGAATGTTAAAATTATATAAGATATATATAAGATTCAAAATGTGGTTAATACTATATATAAATTCCATTTAAACAAAAAGTTTGATAGGTTGTGATGCACTTGAACTTGGCGTTGCGTGTAGTGAACGAAATTGAATTACTTTAAAGAGATAACATACTATGAAACCTTGGGATGTTACATTATTTTCTCCTTCAATAAATTACATCCCCACAATTTGAAATTTTTATTCAAAAATAAAAGGTTGAAAGTAGAAAATACATTTGTAGAAAACCCACATGGGAAATTGGGTTACTAATATTTAGTCTTAATAAGAGGGAAGGGAAATGAAAAAGTCACCACAAAATTAGGATTTTGAATAATAGAACATTGGTCTCAATTTGAGACACATAATTTGAGGAAAACATAAATATTTATCGGGAGTTAATGAGGTCTTCAATCACATACAAGTAAATAATAAATTCAAAATAGACGGCCTTAAAGCCAGAAATCTATAATGACATAAAATATCCTTGGTTCATTATAGAAGAAGGAATTATGATAAATCATTTTTGGTTTTATGATACATTCCCTAAAGTATAAGAAATAATTTCTTCATAGAATATGAAAACAATAGTTTAGAGGTAGAGTTATATCCTTTAACAAATTTCTACCACAAAATCATCTTTCACTATAAAAGACAATAGAACTCAAAAATAATCTATTCATCTTAATCGTATTGGGTTTCAAAAGAAATGAATTTATAATTAATCTATATGAAAATTTAAAAAAACTACATTATACAAACCAGTACATCATGTAGGCCAATGGTAGGTGATTCACCCTTGTCACTCTTCAGTTGTGGGTTCAAGTCTCACGACATTGTCATATGCGATGGTTTGTCACCCGACCTCCTGGTTGACGGTTTTATAACAATCCCAATGTAATCTTAAAAAATGGGTTAGAATTAAACAATATCATCCAATTTCCAACTTAATTCATTCCAACCATTAGACTTATGAAAAATAATTTTTCCTAAACTCACAGTCTAAAATTTATAATGAAGTTAATCATAAGGAGGATCTATTTTTTCACCTAATAACATTTGAATACATTCATTGAGTATTCTCTTAAAACATGGTGACACCCTGAATTTCCATAGAACCTTATTGAATACGTTCATGCTCACTTATTCCTTCTAGAATATCAGATATACATCTTAAATTAAATAATTTTGTAAACTCCAACAATGATGGAATAAAAAAATAATTAATTAGTCACATGGTATTCAATAATATCCAATATTCTTTATCCAACTCAATTATATCATATTCTGATACCTTTATCTTAGTTTCAGAAACATATTAATTTTTATATTTCCCCCAAACATATATTTTCCAAAAAAACCTAAAACTGTGTCACTTTACATGGTACCATAAAATCTCAAATCCTTAATGAAAATATATTACATTACAATCCTTATATATATTATAATACTTATAACTTTGACTAAAATTATCTAATTCTTTAATAACAACTTAAGAACACTAATAATTACTCTTCATCTACGGTAGTATAATAACTTGATTATTGTCCAATATCATCATTTGGGGGGTATACTATGATGATTGGGACCTTGATTTGTGTAGTGTACCAAATCTTTACATGTTGAATATTGTACATTTGAAACCCTTTTCTTACCCTTCCAATAACGAACTTGGTGTTATTTTCTCCACCCTTATAAAAAACTCTCCTTCCTTTCAAGATCTTCCAAGAGTGATTCTTCCCATAGTTATCACATATAGATCCTTATTTCCCTTTAAAAACTTATCGAATATTCTCTCTACCATCCACTTCTTCTCTGGCTTCCATTCAAATCAAGACAACTCAAATAATTATTTACTTATCTTATTAACACATGATAATATTTCCACATATGATGAAAATACTTGGGAGGCTATTTCCTTTATAAATTTTGGCTTAAGACCATGAAAGATTTGACACTTCAGACTCTTTGGATCATGTGTATTCTTGGAGTTCTCATTCCTTCTACTGGGTTCCATTTCTAAATGAGAAAATACACTAGGATAGACAATATCATAATGTAAAATCGAAAAACAAAAAAAAACATTCCAAATTAATTGAATATTTTCACACATATAGTATCATAATCATAAAAACGGTTTCTTGGCTAACATATTTACTCATAAATCTTTCATAATGGTTTGTAATGAAAATTTGAATTATCCTAAGCATATCCCACGGGAGTGTCTCAACCAAGAGTGTAGAAACCCCATTGTCATGTACCCAGATACCTAGGTTAATGTTCAAACGTCCTTTTCGGAGTTTTCACTCCTAGGTATATCTGTTCTAGAGCCGCCTCTACCTACTCATATCCAGATAGGGATTTATTTCATGGAAAATTCATAAAATATCAACATTACCAAAATTTTAGAAGTTCTTCTATACCAATCCTCAAAGTCTATCTTAGGGTAATGTTCTCTAATTAGTGTTTTTATAAATCTAGTTTCAAAGGTTTGTTCTAAATTTCCTATGATACCAAACTTTAACACCCTATCCCTTGTTATCCAAAGTAGGTGCATTTTTACATAACATTTTCGTGATAACAAAAGATCTTCTCTCGAATGACCGATTGGTTTTGTAGCCTTGGAATTACTAAATACATTCATAAGATTTATATTACCTTATAAAATGAAAAGAAACATAATGTCTTTGTAGAACAAACTCAGATCCCGTATCATATCCCTATAGGTCAATCATAATATATCTCATCAAATCATGGAAAAAATAAAACATAATAATGGGGTGATCTCATATGCTCAGTAAGGATACCATTATAGTAAAAACTATCATAAATAAGCATAAACATTTAAGGAAATATGTAAGTCTAAAACAAAATCCTTTTTAAACATAAATATTAGCATAATATGACAAAATAAATCCAATTAGGCCATTTTACTTATTTACATGGATATTCTATAAGTCGAATAATAAAATTTAATATCAATAACTATTTTCATAATGATGTAATGCATAATTCCATACATCATAACCACATAGTAAAGGCCTCATGCCAAGACTACAATGATGATTTCTTCAAGGCCTTGTGCCAAAAAACTAGTTTCTATTAAGAGACCTACTGATGAATCAAAGAGAAATAGTAGGCTCCACCCTTCACATACTAATTCCAATGCATTTCTCATAGGAATATGCTAACACATAACATAAACATTCGTATTAAAACTAACAGATGAAATGTTAATACTTTAATGAAAAACAAATAATGTTATAAAAATAAATCATCCACATTCAAACATATCAAAAAACCATAAATACAATATGGAAGATGGTATCATAATAAATTTAATTCATACAACTTCAAAATCCTTCAAAGGTTGTTGACAAAGATGAAATCAAAACGATTTGAGAGAAATGTATCTTTCTATTTTGAATTTGTTTAAAAGTATCATAATTATAAAAGAAAATATTTATTTGTAAAATATTCATATAATCATTTAAGTGATGCTTCAAGGTGTTATAAGGAGGAAAATATATTCACCCTTCATATAAGTTAAAAAACATCCTAATCATAATTTATTGAAATGGTCATAAAGTACCTTTTTTGAAAAACGACAGAAATATTCATTTCAAACCATTTTATAAAAAGTAAATCAAGGGTATAAATGAATTTAACCCATATTCTAGTAAATAATAAAAATGTTTTGAAATAAATTTTAAAGAAAGACATATGTGGATGATAATGATGTCCCGATAGATACTTATATATAAACAACCTCAGATAATAAAGAGATTGTAAAATTAAGCCTTACCTTATACTTTTCCATGAAAGAGGGTATGTTAACCTCATATATAATTGTTAAATTATTATTATTTAATTACACAAGAACCACATACATAAATATGATATCATATACGATCTTCTAATATTTCATTGTTAATAATATTTCAGTAGTATCATTATTTCGGGTGTTAACTGATTTGTTGTCAATTATATGTTTTATTACAAACATCAGGATTGTTGTGAATATGATGTATTTGATTCATATCCAAATTAATATTAATTTCTTATGTCCTTTCATAATCATAATATGAAAACTATTATTGAATGGTCACGATGGGGAATGATTCTCATCTTGTTCGTGGAGACGGTAATTAGTATGTATGCATAAACACCGTTTTGGTTTTTCTATCATATTGAATGAAGTAAGTGAATGATATATATATATATATATATATTCAATAGCATTATTATATCATATATTACATTATTTTAATTAATATATATATATATATTTATTTATTTATAATCATTATTTAATGGTGAACGTGGAAATGAATCTCATCGCGTTGTGGAGACAGTAAGCTATAGGTACGCATGAACGATGATATTGTAAAGACCCGTAAATTTCAAGGAAATTTATTTCTTAATTTTCTTTGGAATTTTACAAGAACGCAGTTTCTGACGGCACCTGATTCCGAGGCCCGGTGTGCCCGGAATCATTTGCCGAAGTTTTGGCTCGGGTACGTTCAGTGAACGGACGAGCGGGTTTTTCTAACTTTTGAACCGGTGCCCGGAATCGAATTCTGAGGGCACCGATGAAATCGCAGCGCCGGTATTTGCTTAGAAACGCCTCTTCCGGAGTTGCGTTTGCTCAGACGTGGTTTTTTTAAATTTTACGGCTTTAAGTCAGAAATAAAATAATGTTTGTGCGACAACTTTATTTTATTTCACTTAAGCTGCTTGGAAGCCACTTGAAGTCACTTAAAGACGGCTTGAACTGAGTTGAACTGGATAGGATGCTATCCAGAAATATCCTACCCCTTGGTAGGATATTTGTGCGGTGGGACCCGCACGAGCCCCGCCGTTTCTTTCGCTAAGTAACGCACCCGCGAAAACCCGTCAAAGTAACTGAAAAGTCAACCGACGCGTTTTCTTTAATTCTTAACAGACCATTTAATTGGGCGGTTTATTTCGTGAATTAAATGGACTGTTTCTTCGGGAATTAAATGGGTCGTTTCTTTCGTTGAATTAATTCAACGAATTGATGGATCGTTTCTTAACCGGTTTCGTGTTGGCATGTTTATAAAATAAGACCAACATAAAAATCCTTGGAAAGGATTTGAGAGAATCTTCGTTCCTCCACCCTCTCCGCGAAGAACGCGAAGAACGCGAAGAACGCGAAGAACGCGAAGAACGCGAAGAACGCGAAGAACGCCGGCGACCGGAATTCGACGACGCACACCAAGATCTGCGACGTCGACGAGATCTACCCGCGACGTTCTTCGGCGACGCCTCTTCTTCCGCGGCCGACCCTCGTTCGGCAACAAAGGTGAGAATCAGATCTTTTCTTCTCCCTTTTTAATTTCAATAACAACGGATTTAATTAATTAAATCCGTTTGTTCTTGATCCGGAGATTGGCGACGCGACGCCGGATACCGCGACGACGCGACGAACCCCTTCATCCGCGACGAGCAATCCCGCGACGATCCCTCGTTCGGCAACGACAGCTGCGAGGTATGGGATGTTGGAATTCTTTTTAAAATCCCGTGTTTATTCTTTTGAAATATAGAACCCGATCACGAAACAATTTTAATTTATTTAAAATTGTTGATTGGCTTCTTTCCTGTTTCTCCCGTTGATTATGACTAACGCGGAGGGTGCGGGTCTAACGAACAAGACCCGACAACCCTCCGTCGATCTTCCTTTGTGTGCGGATTTGGCGAGCGACGGCAAAAGCGCGACGCAAGGGCCATATGTTGATTCCGCAGTGGAGGACGCATCCCGGGAGGAACAACGGCGCAGACGGGAGGCAAATCGGGCCACCGGAGCATCTCCGGCGGCCCGCGGAAGGAGGCGGCGGCGCGGGTCGCCGGCGCGGCGGCGCCGGCGACCGGGGGCGGCGGCGCCCGGCGCGCCGCCGGAGGAGTCCGCCGCGGCCGAGCCGCGGCGGCGGCGAGCCGCCGGACCGCGTCCGCGGTCCGGCCTTCCAGCACGCGGCCCGCGCGGGCCGCGTTTTCTCCAAAGCCGCGGGTTTGACCCGCGGCGGCAGCGCTTCGGCCGCTCGGCCGAAGCCGAGCCGGTCCGGTCGGCCGGGCCGCGCCCAGGCCGGACCGGACCCGGCCGAGCCGGTTCGGGCCGGGTCGGGCCGACCCGGTTCGGGCCGACCCGGTTCGGCCGACCCCAGGGGAGGTTCGGGCCGGGTCGCCCCGGGCCCAGTACCCCCGTTTCGGGCCCTCTACGGTCTTTCGCCCATATCTTGGGCCTGGGACCTCCGATTGACGAACCGTCAGCGGCTACGCGATCCTTGGATCGAGACGGTCGTTTCGGTATATTATACTCAAGGTTTCGGAAGACTTTGGGTTCGGCCGGGTTGGTTCGTACACGAAGCCAACCGGGCCCTCGGAGCGGAAACGCTCATAACTTGAGCTACGGACGTCCGAACGACGTACCGTCAGCTGTGGTAGTTTCCTCTAAGTGAGACGGAACTTTTGGCATACTCCGCCCGAGGATCGGATACAGGCGGAGTACGGTCGGGTTGGTTTTGCCCTAAAAACCAACCGGGCCCCTGGGACGAAAATGCCAATAACTCTCAGACCGGGCGTCCGATTGACGCGCCGTCTGTTTCGTTGACTTCCTCTTGATGAGACGGAACTTTTGACATACTCCGCCCGAGTTTTGGATACAGTCGGAGTATGGCCGGGTTGGATTGTACCCGAAATCCAACCGGGCCCCTGGAACGGGAAAACTGATATCTTTCAGACAGGACGTCCGCTTGACGAGCCGTCAGCGGCATTGATGGTTACGTTGAGTAACGGTCCCTTTGAGTTTACCCTATGGGAGTTCGGGGTACGGTTGAGATACGGCCGGGTTTGGTTTCGCTCACGAAACCAACCGGGCCCCTGGGACGAAAAGGCTAATGACTCACAGACCGGGCGTCCGATCGACGCGCCGTCTGTTGCGTTGAGACCCCTGTGACGAGACGGTTCTTTGAGACACTTCTTCGCGGGACCTTGTGATACTTGGAGTATCGATCAGTAGCTCGTGGAGCGGACCCGTGGTACTTGGCAGTGGTGGTGCGCTTGGATGCAGCAGCAGACCCTTGACGGTGGAGCGCTTGGTTGTAGCAGCGGAACCGCGATACTCTACGGAGTGTGTGCGCTTGGATGCAGCAGCAGACCCTTGACGGTGGAGCGCTTGGTTGTAGCGGCGGAACCACGATACTCTACGGGGTGTGTGCGCTTGGTTGTAGCGACAGACCTGCGACGGTGGAGACGAGCGTGCAGAGTACGGAGACCGTATAGCCGGCTGAGACCTGACGACTGCTTGACCGACTCGACTTGGAGTGAGTCGACTAGCCCAGTGGACGGAGCGCCCGGTATTTGGCGGCAGACCCACGGCGGACGGAGCGCCTGGTAGTTGGCAGCAGACCCGCGGTACTCGACGGGAGGAGTACCTCAGCAGGTTATCTGGGTAGCGCCCGGTATTTGGCGACATACCCTCAGCGGACGGAGCGCCCGGTAGTTGGCCGCAAACCCGCAGTACTCGACAGGAGGAGTACCTCAGCAGTCCTAGGTTAGTGAGCGGCAGCCTCGGAGTCGTGACAGGACCACTGTACACTCTAGAGACGGAGCTCTTCAGCAGTTACGGTTTCGATAATTAAAATCCTGGTTTGAGCTGAGTCAATGAATCTTTGCGTTTCCTCATGATTGAGATGGGTCGCTTGATAACTTAGGTATATGTATGGGCATATACCTGGGTGATGGTTATCCGTTGATTTCATGATTTTTTTGTGTATCCTTGAGATTGGATGGGTTACTTGATGACTTAGGTATATGTATGGGCGTATACCTGGGTGATGGTTATCCGTTGATTTCATGATTTTTTTGTGTATCCTTGAGATTGGATGGGTTACTTGATGACTTAGGTATATGTATGGGCGTATACCTAAGTAGAGTCTGATGTTACTTCGTGATTGCTGCCTTTACTTTGTGGATATCCATGTTGGATTTAGTGAGACCTTAAGGGTCTCGGGGTCCCTACTGAGTAGCTTATACTCACCCCTGCACGGGCTATGCCCGCACTTCGTTGTGTTGGTTGCAGACGACGGACAGCACAGATCGCAGTTGAGACTTGCGGAGCAGGTCGGTACCCGGAGGTGGACCACTGGGCGGACGTACCCGGAGTAGACGACAGGACCTGTGGAGTAGAGGAGCTATCTGTACCTACCCTTCAGGTAGGATCCGTGGTGGACGATCCAGGAGCTGAGCCATCTGTACCTACCCTTCAGGTAGGAATCGAGGCGGACGACCCAGGAGCCGCTTCGTTCTTCCAGCTGCTGTTTTTCCCTTTTGAGTTGTACTTTACAGTTGGGCTTGTATTTCCGGCCCCCTTTACTTTTCTGCACTTGTAGTTACTTTCCGCTTGCTGACTCTGTGGTGGTTGTTACTTATAAAGGCAATGCCTTCCCTGTTATCGGGATTTACGCCTTTGGTGCTAGTCGCCAGCCCCTGGCCTATGGAAGGCGGGCTTGGGGTAGTCACGGCACGGGCCCCGAGGACGGGTCGTGACAAATTGGTATCAGAGGCGGTCGGTTCTACCGCAGACTCTGATCTTTTCTTTCTGTGAAGCGATAGTGTTAAGGGTACCGAGTGTGGTTTTCAGTCCAGGGAGTCCAGTGTTGGTGCGGGCGGCCGACGTATCCATACACCAGGACCCTGACAACTGATTTCCGACTTTGTGCGCGAAAACACTGATTGCGTGTGTGTTTTCAAAGGTTTCCCCCCTTAAAACAGCTCAAACCAGGTCAGCTCACCAGGTATAATCGTTTGATCGTGTTACGTTGTTTCTTTCAGGATGTCTTTTCTCGGACGACCAGCTAGAGCCCGGAGGGATGAGCGTGCTGACAGTCTGACGAGCGACGAGGCTTCGGTACAGGGCCCTCTTGCAGTTGAGGCACCAGCGGAGGCACCAGCGGTACTACCATGCGTTGGGCCACCGATGCCACCAGCCCCAGCAGTAGGCGATGCCCGCTACTTGCGCGCACTGCATGAGTTCCAGCGCCAGAGGCCACCCAGGTTCGGGGGAGAGATGGACCCGCAGGCGGCTGAGGATTGGCTGGAGGCCGTGGTGGGAGTCTTCAGGCTAGTGGGGACGCCGGCAGACTTCATGGTGATCTTTGCTACCAGCCTCCTTCAGGCAGCAGCAGGTAGGTGGTGGAGCCACTTGTTTCAGTTTTGCGATGAGATGGACTTCACATGGGAAGACTTTGAGACCTTCTTCAGGGTGGAGTTTGTGCCAGTAGCTCTACACCCTGAGCGTGATCAGGAGCTGCTGCCTTTGCCACGTGTTTCTCGATCAGAAGCCGAGTCATCTGTGGGCAGTAGACAGATGATGCTGAGGCCCAGAAAGACCAGACCAGCAGTTAGACGGTCTCGGGTTTTACGACCGGTGGTGCAGGGCACCCGGAGTGGGAACGGAGCTAGCCGTGCAAGGAGCAGGTTGTGTTACTCATGTCGCGGAAAGGGTCATCTGGCACGTGACTGTCCGACTCCCGATCCGCAGGCTTTGGGAGAGCCACCGAGATAGAGGCAGCGACAAATGCTTGAGCAACAGTAAAGCAGGTGGACAGGAGCGGAACTAGTGGATACGTCTCTTGTACTTCTAGTTCCTTGTTGATGTTGCTTTTGTGTAGCGTCTTGTATTATGAGCTGCAATAATAAAAGACGCATCCTTTGAGATGTTTTCATCCCTGTCCTCTTTTGTGATGTTACTAAGAGGTTCCAGTTGACTGTTGACTTGACCCTCACTTGTGAGACATCTACTGGAGGAGACCAGTTACCACACACTGATGCCGACAGTGTGACTCAACCCTTGGAGGCGAGAGTAACGGTTGGATCTCTTAGTAGTAGCGTCGAGGCCTTACGACGTCATCCTTGGTATGGATTAGTATCATCCATGTTAGGATTGACTGTTTTAGGCAAAGAATGTGGTTCATCCAGGGGATGAGACCAGGTTTCTCTTTTCGGCAAAGAAGAAATCTCGCAGCTCATGTGGGACCAGAGATGGTCCGGGCCACGTCAGAAGAGGTCCACGTCATCCAGGAGCGGATGAGGACAACACAGAGCCGGCAGAAGTCTTACACTGACAGGAGGCGGAGGCCACTAGAGTTCGAGGAGGGTGACCACGTCTTCTTGCGGGTCTCACCTCGACGTGGTAAACAGAGTTTTGGCCAAGGCGGCAAGTTGTCTCCCCGCTTCATCGGGCCTTTCCAGGTCCTCAGCAGAGTTGGCGAGGTGGCTTATCGCCTGGCTCTGCCACCTCAGTTGCACCGGGTGCACGACGTCTTCCACGTATCCCAGCTGAGGAGATACGTGCTCGACCCCCTTCGCATATCTTCGACCATGAGGAGCTAGACAGTGGCGATGAGTGTCTTATACGGAGGTCCCGGTGGAGATAGAGGATCGACAGGAGCGGGTCCTACATGGGCGATCGATTCCTCTTGTGCGCAACAGATGGCGGCACGGGAATCTCCAGGTGAGCACATGGGATCAGAAGGCTCTGATGCGTGCTCAGTACCGCTTTGTTTCCCTAAGGTTGTGGTGAAGCTTTACGGGGACGTAAAGCCCTGTGGTGGGAGTAATGTAAAGACCCGTAAATTTCAAGGAAATTTATTTCTTAATTTTCTTTGGAATTTTACAAGAACGCAGTTTCTGACGGCACCTGATTCCGAGGCCCGGTGTGCCCGGAATCATTTGCCGAAGTTTTGGCTCGGGTACGTTCAGTGAACGGACGAGCGGGTTTTTCTAACTTTTGAACCGGTGCCCGGAATCGAATTCTGAGGGCACCGATGAAATCGCAGCGCCGGTATTTGCTTAGAAACGCCTCTTCCGGAGTTGCGTTTGCTCAGACGTGGTTTTTTTAAATTTTACGGCTTTAAGTCAGAAATAAAATAAAGTTTGTGCGACAACTTTATTTTATTTCACTTAAGCTGCTTGGAAGCCACTTGAAGTCACTTAAAGACGGCTTGAACTGAGTTGAACTGGATAGGATGCTATCCAGAAATATCCTACCCCTTGGTAGGATATTTGTGCGGTGGGACCCGCACGAGCCCCGCCGTTTCTTTCGCTAAGTAACGCACCCGCGAAAACCCGTCAAAGTAACTGAAAAGTCAACCGACGCGTTTTCTTTAATTCTTAACAGACCATTTAATTGGGCGGTTTATTTCGTGAATTAAATGGACTGTTTCTTCGGGAATTAAATGGGTCGTTTCTTTCGTTGAATTAATTCAACGAATTGATGGATCGTTTCTTAACCGGTTTCGTGTTGGCATGTTTATAAAATAAGACCAACATAAAAATCCTTGGAAAGGATTTGAGAGAATCTTCGTTCCTCCACCCTCTCCGCGAAGAACGCGAAGAACGCGAAGAACGCGAAGAACGCGAAGAACGCGAAGAACGCGAAGAACGCCGGCGACCGGAATTCGACGACGCACACCAAGATCTGCGACGTCGACGAGATCTACCCGCGACGTTCTTCGGCGACGCCTCTTCTTCCGCGGCCGACCCTCGTTCGGCAACAAAGGTGAGAATCAGATCTTTTCTTCTCCCTTTTTAATTTCAATAACAACGGATTTAATTAATTAAATCCGTTTGTTCTTGATCCGGAGATTGGCGACGCGACGCCGGATACCGCGACGACGCGACGAACCCCTTCATCCGCGACGAGCAATCCCGCGACGATCCCTCGTTCGGCAACGACAGCTGCGAGGTATGGGATGTTGGAATTCTTTTTAAAATCCCGTGTTTATTCTTTTGAAATATAGAACCCGATCACGAAACAATTTTAATTTATTTAAAATTGTTGATTGGCTTCTTTCCTGTTTCTCCCGTTGATTATGACTAACGCGGAGGGTGCGGGTCTAACGAACAAGACCCGACAACCCTCCGTCGATCTTCCTTTGTGTGCGGATTTGGCGAGCGACGGCAAAAGCGCGACGCAAGGGCCATATGTTGATTCCGCAGTGGAGGACGCATCCCGGGAGGAACAACGGCGCAGACGGGAGGCAAATCGGGCCACCGGAGCATCTCCGGCGGCCCGCGGAAGGAGGCGGCGGCGCGGGTCGCCGGCGCGGCGGCGCCGGCGACCGGGGGCGGCGGCGCCCGGCGCGCCGCCGGAGGAGTCCGCCGCGGCCGAGCCGCGGCGGCGGCGAGCCGCCGGACCGCGTCCGCGGTCCGGCCTTCCAGCACGCGGCCCGCGCGGGCCGCGTTTTCTCCAAAGCCGCGGGTTTGACCCGCGGCGGCAGCGCTTCGGCCGCTCGGCCGAAGCCGAGCCGGTCCGGTCGGCCGGGCCGCGCCCAGGCCGGACCGGACCCGGCCGAGCCGGTTCGGGCCGGGTCGGGCCGACCCGGTTCGGGCCGACCCGGTTCGGCCGACCCCAGGGGAGGTTCGGGCCGGGTCGCCCCGGGCCCAGTACCCCCGTTTCGGGCCCTCTACGGTCTTTCGCCCATATCTTGGGCCTGGGACCTCCGATTGACGAACCGTCAGCGGCTACGCGATCCTTGGATCGAGACGGTCGTTTCGGTATATTATACTCAAGGTTTCGGAAGACTTTGGGTTCGGCCGGGTTGGTTCGTACACGAAGCCAACCGGGCCCTCGGAGCGGAAACGCTCATAACTTGAGCTACGGACGTCCGAACGACGTACCGTCAGCTGTGGTAGTTTCCTCTAAGTGAGACGGAACTTTTGGCATACTCCGCCCGAGGATCGGATACAGGCGGAGTACGGTCGGGTTGGTTTTGCCCTAAAAACCAACCGGGCCCCTGGGACGAAAATGCCAATAACTCTCAGACCGGGCGTCCGATTGACGCGCCGTCTGTTTCGTTGACTTCCTCTTGATGAGACGGAACTTTTGACATACTCCGCCCGAGTTTTGGATACAGTCGGAGTATGGCCGGGTTGGATTGTACCCGAAATCCAACCGGGCCCCTGGAACGGGAAAACTGATATCTTTCAGACAGGACGTCCGCTTGACGAGCCGTCAGCGGCATTGATGGTTACGTTGAGTAACGGTCCCTTTGAGTTTACCCTATGGGAGTTCGGGGTACGGTTGAGATACGGCCGGGTTTGGTTTCGCTCACGAAACCAACCGGGCCCCTGGGACGAAAAGGCTAATGACTCACAGACCGGGCGTCCGATCGACGCGCCGTCTGTTGCGTTGAGACCCCTGTGACGAGACGGTTCTTTGAGACACTTCTTCGCGGGACCTTGTGATACTTGGAGTATCGATCAGTAGCTCGTGGAGCGGACCCGTGGTACTTGGCAGTGGTGGTGCGCTTGGATGCAGCAGCAGACCCTTGACGGTGGAGCGCTTGGTTGTAGCAGCGGAACCGCGATACTCTACGGAGTGTGTGCGCTTGGATGCAGCAGCAGACCCTTGACGGTGGAGCGCTTGGTTGTAGCGGCGGAACCACGATACTCTACGGGGTGTGTGCGCTTGGTTGTAGCGACAGACCTGCGACGGTGGAGACGAGCGTGCAGAGTACGGAGACCGTATAGCCGGCTGAGACCTGACGACTGCTTGACCGACTCGACTTGGAGTGAGTCGACTAGCCCAGTGGACGGAGCGCCCGGTATTTGGCGGCAGACCCACGGCGGACGGAGCGCCTGGTAGTTGGCAGCAGACCCGCGGTACTCGACGGGAGGAGTACCTCAGCAGGTTATCTGGGTAGCGCCCGGTATTTGGCGACATACCCTCAGCGGACGGAGCGCCCGGTAGTTGGCCGCAAACCCGCAGTACTCGACAGGAGGAGTACCTCAGCAGTCCTAGGTTAGTGAGCGGCAGCCTCGGAGTCGTGACAGGACCACTGTACACTCTAGAGACGGAGCTCTTCAGCAGTTACGGTTTCGATAATTAAAATCCTGGTTTGAGCTGAGTCAATGAATCTTTGCGTTTCCTCATGATTGAGATGGGTCGCTTGATAACTTAGGTATATGTATGGGCATATACCTGGGTGATGGTTATCCGTTGATTTCATGATTTTTTTGTGTATCCTTGAGATTGGATGGGTTACTTGATGACTTAGGTATATGTATGGGCGTATACCTAAGTAGAGTCTGATGTTACTTCGTGATTGCTGCCTTTACTTTGTGGATATCCATGTTGGATTTAGTGAGACCTTAAGGGTCTCGGGGTCCCTACTGAGTAGCTTATACTCACCCCTGCACGGGCTATGCCCGCACTTCGTTGTGTTGGTTGCAGACGACGGACAGCACAGATCGCAGTTGAGACTTGCGGAGCAGGTCGGTACCCGGAGGTGGACCACTGGGCGGACGTACCCGGAGTAGACGACAGGACCTGTGGAGTAGAGGAGCTATCTGTACCTACCCTTCAGGTAGGATCCGTGGTGGACGATCCAGGAGCTGAGCCATCTGTACCTACCCTTCAGGTAGGAATCGAGGCGGACGACCCAGGAGCCGCTTCGTTCTTCCAGCTGCTGTTTTTCCCTTTTGAGTTGTACTTTACAGTTGGGCTTGTATTTCCGGCCCCCTTTACTTTTCTGCACTTGTAGTTACTTTCCGCTTGCTGACTCTGTGGTGGTTGTTACTTATAAAGGCAATGCCTTCCCTGTTATCGGGATTTACGCCTTTGGTGCTAGTCGCCAGCCCCTGGCCTATGGAAGGCGGGCTTGGGGTAGTCACGGCACGGGCCCCGAGGACGGGTCGTGACAGATATCATTCTATTGATGGTGAAGTCGTATGTAATTTTATGGTATATACAGAATTATTACCATGTTATATTTATTTTTTATATAAATTATACTCATTATTATACCAATCGAAATAATGAAGTGCTGAATAAAAAACAACACCACAACGTTGAGACGGTAAGTTGTACATAAACACGAATGGAGACTTTTCCATTCATACGATGGATAGAATAATGAATATTGTTATACCATATTTATAATAACATCAAAGTTTGTAGAAGTTATTGGAGTTATTAGTTTTGTATAGAAACAACAAAGAACGTGGTAGTGGAAGAACAAAATAACATTGACTGAGGTGATGAAATTATTACCTCTTTTTTAGGTTCTTCCTTATGATTTGATCAAAAGGGCTCCATAGGATGGATTTATTATCAATGTATATTCTATAGGTTTAATTGATGGTAGTTAGGAAGATATTTGAGTGGGGGTTGGCCGAGCCAACTGGATTTTGTGGTGTGAGTTTGAGAGAAGGGAAATTTCCCTTTTATAAGAGAGGTGAGAGTCACTTTAGGAAAAGCATGAAATATTATTTTATTATAAAATAATTTTCTCTTTATAATGGATAAAAATGGATTTATTTCGATATTAAAGTTGGTATGGGTATAAATCCTTCAAAAAATAGGTTTTATATATGTTTTGGTCACCATATTAACCTTATCTTTTAGATTTAACTATCTGTTAAATAGTTTATCTTTTACAATGTCTTCTTTTACTTTTATATTATATGGTTAATATACATACTATAAAATGAAAAGAGAACCTAAAGTGGGTTATTAATAAAATATTTACCATTATATAAGTACTATGTCCGAACCATATATTTTTATGAATATTATATCATTTAATAATATATTATTTGTTTTAAAATCTAATTTATGTAAATTTTGACACTATTTAGTATTTGTTTTTGTGAAAGTCAAAAATACATTATTAATTAAAAAAATAACATGTCAGATTAATCTATAAAATTAGTGGAACACATCAAAAGTATGAATTTACATTTATTTAGATATTTATAATATCAATAAGTTTAATCATTCATTAATATGGTTATTTCTACATCATCATTGTTTAATAAATAAATTTAATTATTTGATGTCTAAAAATTGAAAATAAAATACCATGGCGTAAGAAATTTTTTTTAGATTTTTAATTAATATTTATAGTCAAATTTATCTTATATATGACCCTTTATTTAAAATTGTGTTCTTATTAATATTTGAATTTAACACTTTTAACTCTTCTTTAAATAAAATAGTAATAAATGTCTTAATCTAATCCAAGTGGATGAAAAAGGATCATATTTTATTTTTAGGGTGATTTGGGTAGAGAAACACTTATCCAATATAATTATAACATGTGTTAGGGTAATTATAATGTCAATTTTACCATTAATTACTATATTTACTTTTAAACATGGTAAATAAAATTCAAAAGTTACTATTCCACAAAAACTATTTTCATTTTATTGAACCACTTTTTACTCACTTATGTCAACTGTTTCTCTCATATTTTTCAAAATCAATTTATAAAAGTGGTAAAATTATGATTTATGCAAATTTGAAAATGTGCCTAAAAGGTGGGTAAAAGATGTTAAATAGTACAATAATTTTTTTCATATATAATATTATTATAAAATGAATCCAATGAAATAAATTAGACAAATATAGGTTTTATGTATATATTTTTAATTTAAACTAATCATAAATAAAAATATTAATTATTAAAATAAAATGTTGGTTTTAAAAAATAACACAATGTTTTCATTATTGATAAAAAATTGAATGTTTTCAGAAAAATACCAAATATTCAACCTAAGATAATTTTGATATTCAAAAATCAAAAATGATGTCTATTTTAAAACATTTAAAACATAGATGTTGCATTAATTAAAATAAAATTATTTTCTGTTGTTAAAACCAGCTGGCGAGTTTTGAAGAATTAAAAAATATCAAAAGATTGACATTTGTTTATATACAATTTAAATGTGAAATTACATCCAATGACGTAAATTTTATTAAATGTTAAAAATAAAATCTAATGATACTTTAAAACCACTCCAATTTATAATTTAACACTATAAATTATTTTGATAAAAAAAGTTTTTTAAATTAAAATCCAGTATCTTCAATATTCATCAAAATATGAAAGTTATTAGAAAAGTATAAAAATTTATCCAAACTAAAATTTTAATGTCCCATTTTTAAAAAAAGAATTTAGTTTCATTAAATTTAATATATAGAATTTTCAAATATTGGATTTAAATTGGGTTCTCCTTTGAAAGGTGGAAACATTTCATTTTTTGAAAAATAAATCTTCTATCTGAAAAAATGAAATTTTCCTCATATTATGTCTATAAAACACAAAATATGAATGTTAAAATTATATAGGAAGTATATAAAATTCAAAATGTGGTTAATAATATTCATAATTTCTTTTTTAAACGGCTAGTTTGATAGGTCATGATGCGATTGAACTCGGTGGTGCGTGTAGTGAAAACTATTGAATTACTTGATGAAGATAGCATACTATGAAATCTTGGGGTGTTACAAAGAGAAGAAGTTGAAATTGATAGAAGCACAACCCAAGGATGAATTTTTAATTATGAAATAGAAATAAATAAAATAAGTATATTTTCATTTATTTATAGGTAGAAAAATAATTCTTCATTTTTTGGAAAAAGATCATGAAACATTAAAAAACCATTTTACCATCATATCCAATTAATCAAATGATATTTTCAATCCTCACATATTTATGATTTTGAGGTCCTTAACAAACATTTAACAATAAATTTCTTGTTATTAAGGATCTTTATCAGTCTCTATAACTATGTACGGTTTTCTATCATGTCCATATCTTCACTTCCCACAAATGTATTAATACATGGAAATATAGTAATTAAAGATGACCTTTGAACTTGGATTCCACTATTATCCACATGAATTTTAATTAAAACTTTTTATGATGTGTTGTTTCAATACATGTATTTCCAAATGTCAAACTCTTTATTTCCATAATCAATATTAAATTATGAGGAAATAATTAATTTAAGGGGCTAAAATGTAACACCCCATGTTTTTAAAGGAGGAACACCATGTTTGGTATCTAATATGACATGAAAATTCAAGATTATAAAATAATGTTACATGACTTGTCTTTATGGTATATAATTTAAAATAAATTCATTTTCATCAATAGTTTGTGACACACAACACTTGGTTTAAATGAATGTGAAGCTCTACTAATATATTATTATTTAAATAGGACCATTATAACTAAGAAATCATGATAAAGGGTATAAATATTACTAACTATATTATGAAAAATATATTTTTTAAATATGTATAAAAAAACATAATGGTTGTATATTGATTATAAAAAAAGATCATTTAAAAGAAAAATACGTTTTTTCTAATACATTATATTTTGAAAATATTGTTTTTAAATCTTCAAAAACATGATTTAAAATTAATTTTAACCAAAATTATAAAATTTATTTCCAAAATAAACTTCATTTTTAAAAAAAACATGTCTCAATTATACCTATCTGATACTTGGGGCATTTTAGAAATATTTATATTTTGATGAGAAGTGAAAAATACAGATTTTTTTTGAAAATTGAATTATCCTTTAAATTATTTAAAATGATAAAATATATTTAAATTTTATTTTCATGTAAAATTGTTTAAATTATAATTTTCATGACCCCTCCCCTCAATTTATACCTCTCATTGAATGTTAATGGGAGAAAAGATGTAATGACACCCGAATCCGACCTATAGTAGACCCTTGGATGGAGATTTGCATCGAGGATATAATAAAAACACAAATTGGAAGCATTTCCCTTTAAGAAAACACATGAAAAGTGAGGGATAAAACGGAAAACAAAAAAATCCTACTCAGATGATAATTTACAAGAAAATTGTAACCACACATATGTAATCATATGTAAGATCTACTACAATTGAAAGGAAAACAACAAGTACCAAAAGAATAGTAAGGACGATAGCGACCAAGAATCCCAAATAGATCATACTAAACCCCTAATCTAGTAGTAACTAGCTTGATCTCCAAACTACTCCAATTAACCTGAATTTTTTTATATATATAAGGTTACTGTAATAGTATATTCAGTACGATCCTCCCTAGAGTCTCTCATTAAAATTACAAAGAAAGCAAGCTAAAGCATAGTGAACAACATGTGATACTAAAATGTCACATAAATAGGTATACTATATTCCCATCCTCACCAGAGATACTGTCACCACATATTTTATACAATATAATATCATATAATAATGAATATTACGGGTTATGTCACGACCACTCATAGGATGGCAATGGGAGAAGAGAGATAGTGACCCCCCAAGTACTGCCTCTAGATGGCCCTGGGATGACGATTATCATCGAGGGTCTCGTAAATACATAGATGGAAGGCATTAACCTCTTGAGAACACAGGTGAAAGAAAGAGATAAGATAGACACCAACCAACTCCAAATTAGAATAAAATATAAAAGAAACCCAAGCACATAAATTTAATGTCATGCATGAACTAATACAATAGAAAGGGAAAACTATAATTACCAAAATAATGTAAGGAAGATAGTGAACATGAATCCCAAACAGATCCTACAAACCCATCACCTAGTAGTATCCATCCTGATCTCCAACCAACTCAAATTGACCTGAAAAATAGTTTATATATACGTTGGGTGAGTATAATAGAATACATTGTAGGTTCCTCCCTAGAGCCTCTCATTCAATGGTACATAAAAAATGATAATTCATAGTGAACAACAAGTGAAACTAACTCATCCCTTAAATATGTATACCATGTTCCCATCCTCACCATGGAAACTCTAACCAAGTATCACATAACAAAGTATATTATATAATAAAACATTTCTAGGGTACCCCACCACTACTTCCCCATTATTTTTCATCTTCTCCCCAATGTCAAATGTCCTGGGCATCTCTCTCTAAAAATGTTATCCCAAAAACACCTGGGAAAGTCACCACAACATGCACCTCATGCATCTACATGCACCTCAGGCATCGCACCACCACGTCATCAAATCCAAAGTAACAAGGTAGTTTATTGGAGCCGTTATAGCTCACATAGAGTGTATCATACATAAGCTATTGTGCCGCAAGAAATTATATCCCATACATTCAGTAAGGGTACTCAAGCCATAAAAACCTATACAGGATACACATATAGTAGTCCATAGGAAACTATATCCAGAATATATGTTTGTAAAATAACCACAAGGCATTATAACCCTATTCAAATATATATGGGATAAGCCAACATCCATGCTTACCAGCACAAGTAACTACAAAGATAAGAGTGTGGGGTAAATGAAGGTAGTCATGCATCCATGGTACCACTGAGATATTTGGAAAAACATCCCCAGGGCTTTGAATCCCCAAAGTATCAATCTTCCAAGCTGAAATAGTACGGTTTCATATAGAAACAAAAAAAGTATAGGATAATAATATAGGTAACAACCACACAATGGGAATAACCTTGTCATAGATTCCACTTCACCAAACATCTCTCGTACACCCAAATTCTACTACTAAGACTAATTATCCTATAAGAACACAAACATTTAAAGAGGTTTATTATATATTTATCTCATTATATTAGTTTCAATATACGATAATCAATTATTTGACCACTAATAAACCTTTATTAATTCCAAAAAACATAATATAGTAATTTAAACCAAGATACATTCCCTCCAGGGATAACCAAAACAAGTCCATGGATTCATAGAATTACAACCTCTGCATTACATCCCAGGAAGCTCTAACCCCATGGGTAAAAAATTCATTCATATATTTACAAAATTAAAACATTCCATAGTTACATTAATTATATGAAAACATTATATGTTACCAAAAACAAGGGGATTAATATAGATAATATAATAACTAAACATCAAGTGTTTTCCACCAAAAATAAGAGCATAGAACCATCCAACCATGAGAACAAAAATACAGAAAGCTCATAGAATACCCTCTACATATTTTCCTATCTTGGAAGGAGAGTAAGAAAAACTATATGCCTTAAATAGTAGGGAATTTAATGATTATAAATAAAAAACATATTCAATAAGAATTCAACATTCATATAAATTGGTAATCCCACCTTCAACCTATTCCATCATCTCTAGTGTCCTCCCCAACACCCACATGCATAAACTGATGTATTTCACCACTCTAAGAATTAAATATTTCTGTAAAGATCAGGCCTCCCAACCGCCCACATACCACAAAATCCCTCCAGGAACAACCCTTACTAGATCACATCATATCTGGGCCTCCCTTCCCTAAAAAATAAGTATTGTATCTAGAGTACATCAATAGTAGTAGGAACAAGAATAGCAGTGAGATATTGGACTATAAACAAAGCATTAAACCTTCACACAAAATGAGCTCTCACAGATCCAATGAAAAAGGAACATAGCCTTTAAAATAATTCAGTAACTCATGCACTATGAATGAATAATATTATATTTACACAAAAGGTTCTTATTCCATATTTAATTAACCGATTCATTATTCAAGTTCCAACATTGGAAATACTACGAAAAAAATATCTAAATCTATAAAAATTTAATGAAACAAATAATTTCAAATTTCGTTAATAAATTTATAAACAGATATCAACATGCCTCAGGTTTAATAACCAATTCCATTATACAGGAATATTTCCATCAATTTTATCATAATAAAATTTCAACAATAATAACTAGATTCATTAAACATGCCTCTTTATATTTTTACCAATTAATTGTCAATAAATTTTGGATTTATGTTATTTGAAAATTTTCATCAATAATGAGGTTCTAAATCATTAAATTAATCGATATCACACTATTTATAAAATTAAGAGGCAAACCATTATCACAGAATAAAGCAAAAACGTCTCTCTATGATCAATACCGATTGATTAATCCTATTGAAATATTTAATTATGACAATTTCATTAAAATCCAAGGACATAAATCAATATAACATTAGAATTTCACATAAATAAATACAGAATAATCAAATCTCCTAACTCAAAATGTAATTTTTGTTCTTTACACAAGAATGAATCAAAGAAATGGATCACAATCCCCTCCCTTACAACAACATCATCCACCAGATAACACCACAAAACAACTGAACCAACAAATAACCAGAGAAACACAATTAGAAACATGGATATCCCATTCCATCACATGGAAATGATAAATAGTAGGAAACAAATCGAATATCCACAATAGCAGAGGTAGATCGTACCTTAGATTGAAGATGAATCGCTATGAATTGAAGGAATGAGGTGGGGATCAATCCTTGCCGAAGGAATCCCCAAAATGTCAATAAAGGGGTCATTGGGTCACCTAGAGTCAAGGGAGATCCATTTAATCCATATGATTTTGAAAAAAAATTGACTAAAACATTTTAAAAACATATAACAACCACAAATCATTTTTCTTATTCCAAATGCAGTTTCATGGTAAAGTGGGAAACCAATATTCAGGATACATAAAGATCATAGAAAAATGAAATTTTCATGTCATTCCAAAACAAATTAAAAGCTTTAGAGTTTTTACCTTGAATAATCGACATTTGATGGAGGTAACGACTATATATAGGTTTTCCTTAATTATACCCTTAATGAAAAAAAAACCATTATGTCCCAAGATTTCACATGTTTAATGAGACTGGTTTTCCCCTCAACGAAGCCTCAGATAAAGATCCTATTATATTTATCAATTCATGAGAGTTGTTCTTCAATAACAAAAACTTGTAATGGCCATTAAATCAGTTTTTTTGGGAATCCTCCAATGATATATTGATCACGAAAGACTCTTCATGAATTTCTTCTACAGAATGCATGAGGAGATCTTGGTTGATATCTGATTCCACATCCTCTTTATCAGTATTTTCATGATAAAAGTCAATTAGATCCCATGCCTCGTTTATAATAGGCTCCTCATGAGGGGAGGATGCAATCTATTCCTCTACCGCATCAAAAAACTTTTTTTGATGGGGGTAACTTTTCTTGATTCCCTTGCAAGTAGTGGGCTAGGTAAATTGGAATACTCATGTCATCTTTGATGCTTCCTCACATGATGAATAAAAACATAAACATCCATGATTGTGTTAATACATTTGTTTGAATAGAAACTAAGATAATATACTGCAATTTTGGTCTCTTTGGACATTGAGGACCTAGATTCAGAAGCAAAGCCATCATATAGTCCTTCGAACTGGTTCCCATTCTTGATGGTGGAAACACTTTTTAGGGAACCTGACTTGTTCATAGTGTATGATCCATCCCCTTGGGAAGGCTTCTACACATCAAACACAAAGTACATGGAACCTCAGAAGGCTTATGGGTTTGATTCGCCAAAAAATATGAATTAACAACCTCAAGAAATAAGGCAAGGTATGGTCTATTGCTGCCATACATTTCCATCCATGACTTTGTGCCATTAAAATTCTGAAGGTAGAAGATAGATCCATCCTCGCAAGGATTCTTCATAGAACCAACGCTCTGGTCCTTGCTACCTGATGATAATTGTTCGATAACCTCCTATCAGACCATCTATGAGATTATCCATATCCATAACCTTGCGTCCTCTTGTGCTAGGAATACCCATCATACCTGGCCTATGATCGTCCAAATCCATTCTCATTTGAGAAAAGATGCCCATCACCATCAGATATAAAGTCCTTGTGATAGTCATTCATTGATTGTTGTCATCAGGTGTAGAACCAAAATGGGTAATGTGCATGATCGATGTCTCAAAACCAAAATTCGATCGTTGGACAGCTTTCCGCTGTTGTCCTTGATGACAGGAATCAACCAAATGACCCAACCGATTATAATATGAACAATAATTTGTCTAGAACTTAACAACCTCCCTTTTTATTCATTAGAAGTCTACTCTAACTGCAATCCACACCCATTCCACTTGTTACCTAGAGACATCAACCTCAAATTGGATACTAGGTGATATTGGGTGAAAAAAAAATTAGTTCGGGGATCAACACACAAAAATCATTATAACAAATTTCTATGAATATTAAGAGTAAAGTGGTTTTGAAAATTCAATAGTAATGATATAAATCATACTCAAACCAGTGTAAATGGAACATCCCAATTCAAATGGAAGTCATATAACCAGTAAAAAAGATAGAAGAGGAACCCGTTGACAAGTCACAAGGCTATGGTCTATTAAAAGATTAGATCATCCTTAGGGGAGAAATTAAGCATCATGTGTCAGCTAATGATAATCCATACAACCACTCAACCATAAAGACCACATGAACTAGAAATAAACCTCTACAAGTCACCAATTGAAGGCCAATGATTCCTGAAACAAGAAACCAAGCTTAGATTAAGAATATTTGATGCCTCTATGAACTCTGTTGGTGAAATCGCCAACTGAGTTGAGCTATTTTAGAGATCCAGAACATTATGGATAATAAAAGTCATTGTGAGGTAAGGAAATGAGGCCGGGTCAGAGAATGGGATGGAGGGATGACGCCTGGAACAACATGACAAAAAATGATGATCGACCCCACCCTCTTGGAGGGAAGTAGGGTCCAGATCCATGACCATCTCCTTTTAAAATACATACAACAATGGGTAATGATATTACATGTAATCCCATTTGACATCTTGTAATTAATTGGGGTCGATTTTCTATAAAAAACACACTGCCTCAATGCTTTGTTTTATTTTTCATGCCCTGATGTATTTTACACTATGAATCGCCCATTTATGCCATTTAAAAGTCTCAATGTCGTGAATATTACTCGGATAACTGATGAAATAGTATTTCACATCATGTAATATTGTTAAAAAAAGTGTAATCCCCCTTTCAAGTTAATAATTAACTGAACTTCCAAAAACATATTATGAACCCCCTCTAAGCACTTCATTCATCAAAATCATTAAAAGGGTTAATACACACTGATCAAGGCCCTAACATAAGATACCAAGAAAAAAAATTCTCATCCTTAAGAATCCAAAACCAATATAGTGAAGAAAAAGATAGGGTTCATTCTAAAATCCACCCCACAAGATACCTCTCAAAACATTTTCCAATAGAGGATCTCACCCCTTCACAAGTGGAACAATCACAAAACCACACAATAACCACAACTATATACTAATACCTCTCACAAAGAGATAACTATCAAAAGAAATCAAGACACAATAACTAAAAATGAGAAATCCATCTGATAAATAGAAATGGTCTATAACCACCATATGTACAACATTACAGGACAAGAGTTAAACATAAAAAATTGGGTACTGGGCGTGTATCTGCGACTCACATTCTAAACTACTATCCTCCACAACACCGTACCACCACCATACATGAACTAATGGGATATCATGCCCACATAACACCTAATCCTAGTAGTCCTAGCTCTCTATAGGATGATTCTATAAGGTTTCTTCATCATCAACATTGATCTCACATCAATCAATGACATTAATGTCAACATGAAGATAAAAATCGAGCTTTGAAATGTGAGAAACATCATTAATCTAACCCATCTATTTAGAAGTGATACTCGATTGACACGAATCTTACATGAGACAACTCCTTGAAAGGCGTAACAAACTGGGGATAGATCTTACTCCTATTACCAATACTTCGCTTCCCAGGATGGGGAGTCACCATCAAAAAAACGTGTTCCCCAATGCCATACTCTAACGATATCATCCTACAATGATCATAAGACATATAGATATCATGAGAAGCCTTCATCCTCTCATAATGCACCTGAACCATCTCTATATTATTCAGTACCAGATTCGGCATGAGAATTTCTAAATCCTCAACCCTAGTCCTATTAAATAGAGAAAGACAAGGTCATCCATTCATAGCTTCAAATGACACCACAAAGATGATGGAGTGAAAAATATTTTTGTATGCAAACGCTACAAAAGGCAGGTACCTCATCTAAAAACTTCCAAAATCCATGACACAAGAGCGCAACATGTCATAAAGATTCAGGATGGCCCACTCTATCTAATCATCCATCTATGGATGAAAAGAAGTGATAAGGAATATCTAAGATCCAAAAGGATTTTGTAGGCCTCTCCATACCCTAGAGGTAAAATGAGGATCTTGATCGGAAATGATCATCCCTGGGACTTCGTGGTGTCTAACAACCTCCTCTAAATACTTCCTCGACAAAACCTCCACTAAGACTGACTTCTTCATCACCATAAACTGGGTTGATTCCATAAAACTATATACTACCACCCATATAGACTCATATCCTGTTTGATATCATGGAATATTACTATCAATTTCCCTAAATATGTTTCACAACATCTTCTAGGGTACATATAACGGCTAGAGAAAAAAACCCAAAAAACAGTGCTCAACCTTCATCTTTTGGAAAACGAAACATCGATACAGAAACAATACAACTTCATTCATAAAACTAGACCCCCAAAACTGACCTCTCATGGATTGGTAAATATTTTTAACCTAGGAATGTACCACAATGGGTGAACTATGGAACTCTATGAGAACCCTCTCACATACTGTCAAAGGATTGGTGAGCTTTCCCTAACTCAACACATGGTGTTGTTCATCCTCAGACCAACCATAAAGGGCCTTTCCATAAACAAATATGTATCTCAATACCTCCTTTTCATGATCACCCAATTCATATTCCCCCACCTTCTACTACAGATATGACTGCACCATCATCTAAAAAAGACAAATTTTTCCTCGACATCACCTATATTAATAGGTATGGTTGAAAGTTATTTCATTAATCACCTTGAATCACCTGATTCATTCAATTCATCACTTTGTGAATTATAACACAGTACATCAGCTAAAACATTTCCATTCCCAAGTGTATACAAAATATCTATGTCATAATCTACTAAACACTCTATACATCGATGCTGGAACGTATTCAAGTCATGCTCGGAGAAAACATACCTCAGGATCTTATGATTGGAAAAGACCACAAAGCTCTTTTCGATGTGGTAATTTCTATAAAAATTAATATCAAAAAACACTTCTCCCAAATCATGATTGTGGGTGGCATAGATATGTTCATTGGAATGTAACTACTGAGACCCATAAAAAACAACTGATCTATGTTGCGCTAGAACACATCCTAACCCAAGACATGAAGTGTAACATAAAACCTCGAACTAAACTACTTCTATTGGCATACAAATAACTTGAGCACTGACCAAATTATTCATCATATTTTCAAATTACTTTTGACAGTGATAAGTCAATATGATAGAATGATCCACTTTGGTAAACGTTGTTAGAAGTGTTACAAACCGAGATAAATCTCCCTTGAACCTCTTGTAATAGCCTATTAGACCATGGAAACATAGAAATTATTCAACTGTATTGGGGGATACCAAAGAAACAACTACTTATATCTTTGATGGATCCACAACTAATCTTTGGTGGGATACAACATGCCCCACAAATGAACTTCTGAAGCCCATAAACCACACATCATTTACATTCCAATTAGTGGCTATCAATGAAGAACTCCCAAAATGGCATGCAGATGTCTTTCATAATCCTCCTTTGGTGAGGAGTACACAAAGACGTTGTCGATGAAGAAGAACATGAACATATACATGATCTCATGGAACATAGTGTTCATCAACCCCATGAACATAGCTAGAGGATTTGCGTCACCGAATGACATCACAATGAACTCGTAATTCCCATGCTGACAATTGGAAGCTGTCTTCATGATATCATCAAACATCATACACATTTGATGACATCCTAGACACAAATCAATCTTTGAGAATGAAATTGTAATATTTATTTCATCTAATAAATCATCAATATAAATACATGGAAGAGGACATCGTTTCTTTAAAGTCACTTCATTTAAGCGATGATAATTGACACAAATCCACAAACTATCGTCATCCTTATTCATAAACAAAACTAGTGCACATAATAGTGTCATTCTAAGCCATGGAAAATAGAAATTTTATAGACCATTGAGCTATATATGTAACTCTCACATCTTAGAAGTTTCCCTCAAATTTGGACACATCGAGATAAGAGACACACCTCGCTATAGTTCAATCCTGAACTTGATCTCCTGTCGATGTGGTAACACTAAAAAATCTTCTGGAAATACATTTGGGTAATGTTCCATGACCATAGGAAATGAATTCTACTAAAACCTCTAACGATCTCAACATCATCTTAGTAACCAAGTATGATAAGGAAGAATCATGGCTCTAAGGCATTTGAGGGACTCTCTAACCAATAAAACTCAACTGGCTCTCCACTAGCATCGAAGAACACCACCTACCTCCAGAATAAATCCATGATTCCCAACACGAAATACAACCAATCAATAATGGGGATGAAATCATATGGTTTTATTAATAAACTTAGGAAATATTCCCAAGAGCGGTGTCAATGCAATAGGCACTAGAATCCTCTCTACCTCATGTCCAAATTCATGGGAAACAGTATAAAATATGAAGGATCATGTCTCTACTCTATCAAACAAGGCATGCTCCCAAGTATAAAAAATGTAAAGGGTTCCTTGAATGACTTCGGGATCACCTGACGCTAGTAGCACAAACACATGAAGTTGATCATGAACTACTCCACATCCTCTCTAACCCTACTGGAAAACACCTACTTGACCGCGCTCAACTATTTGAGGATGGGGAGTGCCCCAAGGTTATCCTATTCCTACCCCATATGCATTCTTCCAATCCAATGCTAGTGAAACCTAATACTACTACCTCAGATGGAACATCCTCAAAAGAAAATCCTTGAGTGGAACACTTGGAACACATTGACTACTCAGAATTGTCGATTAGTTGAGTTATTGATGACTTTTTCCTCCATAAGAAAAAAAGTTATTGAACTATTAGCATAGGCCTGAGAGACACATCCCATGTAGAAATGAGTCATTAAGGTCTGGGACCTGCCCCCAGCCAAATAGAAACTCTACTTAAAGAAACAATGATAACCATAACCACCACTCTACTTCTTGAGGAATCCAGATGTCTCCCCTATTGTGACAATCCAATTATAGATAGAATCCTCTCAATGAAATATAATCTCTCCATCACCTCAAGATATGTTAGCATCATAAACTATGGGACATGGAACATGATAATTAGATTGAAATACTCCTCAAGATTCTACACCCTAGTCTCCTAGTATGGAAATATATACATAGAATATCCAAAAAGGTTCCTAAAATGGATCCTACACTCTCGCTCACTGGAGCATCCTGGCCAAAGGGAATGAAAATCATGGTGATTGGCTGCCTTCATGGTCGAATAATGAAATTTATATTTGAACTCATCTCATAAATTCTCACATGAGATGACTGAATCCTTGTAATTCTTGAGGAATAAGAACCACCACTTATGCACTTCCCAATGCAGCATCATCACAACCAATGAAACCGAGTGATCCTTTGGAGAACTAATCGAAATAAAATCTATCTCAACGCCCTAAAACTATTATTCTGTTACTGCATCAAAAATGTATACCTCATACATCTATAGAATATGACCCAAAAACTCTCCTATTGTCCTCTTCCATGTGTCTTCATCATCGACCACTACTCTACGATGATTTTTAGGCACAAACTAATGTAAATATTCTGCGTGAACCCAACAAGGAAGTCAACTTGGTGCCATACCTACAAATTAACAAACAGTCATAGATCATAAAACTGGAATATGGAAGAATTTAACAATAATTAATAGTTTTCTTGTATTTATTATAAGTTTAACATATCCCTAGGTATACCCATTCAGACATAGGTGAAAAGAAGATTGATGCATGATACATTAAACGTTTTCTAACATGAAATTAGTATCAATTTTTTTAGTAGACAATGTATGCTTAGGGTCCATGAATTAGATCACAGGGGGCTTAAATACCCATGTCTTAGTAGGTCTCATTTTCTTACAAAACTTTATAAACATAACTGACCATGTTTCCCATCAAACACATGCAACTAAACATATTCCTAACTCCAACTTCATCAAATTCCCCAACAAAACCTATAATACCACTCTATCATGACCCCAACCTTCATTGTGTACCCTTCCTTGGATGGTAATGGGAGAATAAAGAAAGTGACCCCTGAGTCCCGCCTCCAATATTCCCTGGGTTGGAAAATATCCCTCAGCATAGGGTAAAAACAATGATGGGAGGAATTACCATCTAATAGAAAACATGAAAAAGGGACAGAAAATATAGAAACTAAACATATAATGTTCAAACAATAATATATAACAATCCCATGTACATATATGTATTTTACATAAGAACTAATATAACTAAAAGGAAAAATAATAAGTAATGAAAGAATGTAAGGATGATAGGGATCCCAAATCACAAAAAGATCCTCCAAAACCCCCAACTTGTAATAACCAACCAAATCTCCAACCTTCTTTCATTGAACTAAAAAAGATTTTACATATATGTACGTTGAGTATAACAGTATTCTCATTAGGATCCTCCTCAGACCCACTAGTGAAATGGTAATGAAATCCTGTTAAAGCATCATGAACAACATGTGAAACTAAATTATCACCTAAACATGTATACTATGTTCCCAGCCTCATCATGGATACTCTGACCAAGTATCACATACAAGGGAATATTATATAATAATAAATAATAAAGTTACCCGACTACAACTTCCCCACGAGTTTCCCATTGTTCCCCAATGTCACACGTTAAAAGAATATCTCTCCAAAGAGTCTAGCCCACAAACACTTGGGAAAATCACCAAAAAATACATCTTGTGTGTCAACATGAAACTTGTTCATCACACCACCACATCCATAAAACCAATGTAACGAGGTAGTTTTAGAGAGCCTCCACAACTCCCATAGCGTGTATCATAAATTGGGTATTGTACCTTAAGCCATTACATCACATACACTGAGTAAGGATCCTCAATACATTATAGTATATACACATTACACCTATAGTAGTACAAGAAAAAATATAGAATATATGTGTGTGAAATAAACACAATACGTTACATCCATAAAAATACATATATGGGGAAAACTAACCTCTGTGCATACCAATGCATGTAACTTCCATGAGAAGAGTAAAAGGTCAAAGGGGATAGTTATCCATCCATCCTCCCACTGAGATATTTAGGAAAAAACTCGAACTCACAATCCCTATGGTGTCAGTTTCCTTAACTGATAGGGTGCGGTAACATACAGAAAAAGAAAACATACTTGGTAATAATATAACTCACAACCACACTATGGGAATAACATAGTCTAAGAGTCATCTATTGTTACTGTCTCTCAGAATTTCATCTTCCACTGCTAATACTATATATCTTACAAGCACAAAATCATTTAAAGGGACATATTAAGTTACTTTATACATTTTAATTTGATTAACATTACGTTAATTAATTATATAACCATCAATTAACCATTATCAATTCCAAAAAAACAGTTTATTATTATTAGAACCATGATCAATTATTATTGGGAATAATCAACCCAAGTCCTCAACTTCTCAGAAGTACAACCTCTACATTTCATCCTAGAATGATCCAACCCCATTATTTAAACAGTTATTCATTTATAAACAGCATTAAAACATTCCATATTTCCTCCTATTATGGGAAAATATTATACTCTACCCAATAGATGGTGCTCAACAAGGTTAATAGATGATCTACCGGTTGAGTCTTTTCCACCTATAGTATGATCATAGATGCATCCAACCACAAGAATCTAAACATAAAAATCACATGGAAGACTCTATGTATATTTATCTCTCTTAGAAGTAGAGTATGAAAAACAAATTAACTAATGTTATTGGGAATTTAATGAAGATAAAAAGAACATATTCAATAAGAATCCAACTTTCATATCAATAGGTAAGCCAATCTTCAACCCATTCCATCATCTCCGGTGTCCTCCACGACACCCACTTATAAAAACCGATGTGTCTAGGCACTCTAGGGTTCTATATCTACAGCAATGACTCATCCTCCCTACCACTACAGACCATAAAAACCCTCCATGATTATCCATCTCAGGATCATGTCACATCTGAGCCTCTGTTCCCACACAACCACCAGTCTTGTAACGACCCGATAATTCAGGAATAAAACTACCATTCATTAATTTAATTAAATGTACTATGGATATAGAAAATTTCTGACAATATTTTATTATTTATTGTTGGGTTTAAATGATTGTTATGTATCATTACCATTGATAATATATCTGTTGAATAGCGATCACTTGACTGGTATAAATTTAACGCTTTTGAAAAGAATCTTTTTGACAAATACAAAGGAGAGGATGACTTTATCAAGTAGACTTGATTCGTAGAAAGCTCATTTTTTGGTTCTCATAAAGGAGGTTGCGTCACAGGGCTTCTATCTTGTCCAAGCCCAAGTTGAGTTTCAACATGTTAAGCTTGAAAAGAATCGCATATGGGAGAGGTTGAAGTTAATAGAGATTGCCACCCGACCGATTTTATTGGAGGCACCCTAGGAGTCTATCACCATCATACACCTTACCCATAGGACTTATGCTGGTGTTATAAGGGGTTATGTAATAATGATTTAGTTACTTTTTTGTGTATTGTATTTTATAAATAAAAACTCATTTCATCAATTCATGTATGATAATTGTTTTTCAAAAAAATATAATTAATTACTTAAATTGATTTTTTGGAAAAAAATGTTTATTTTTAGAAATATATAATTAATTATATTAAAATTATGTTTTATTAATATTTTTATTATAACAGTTTTATAAGAACAATCATTTTTATTATATGTTGTGATTATATTCCTTATTTTTTACTCTAAATGATTAGGTATTCAGTTTGAAAAGTATTATATATTTATTAGAAAAAATTTAAATTGTATATCTAATTAAATAAATTATTTCAATGAAATAATGATTTTTTATTAAATAATATTAAAAAATATTTTTATAGTATAATTTTTATAAATGATCATATTATTTTTATAATGTCAAATGTAATTTTTATTAACGTTTAGAAACTGTTTTTTAAACCCTGTCAAGTTTCAATAAATAACGGTTTTTAGTATATAAGTGAAAATTCACATATTTACAAAAAAAATATATAAAATGAATATTATTTTTTGAATGAGGATGTCAAATTTATTCAATTGTGAATTTTTCATAATTTTCTAAGACAATCAAATTTTTTGGGTAAAAATTAAATCTCGTAAAAATATATAATTTGTTTTATGACATTATATTGACCCAATAGCGAGGTAATAAAATTCTATAAAGGGTATATTCAGACAATATATTTATCAACTATAAAAAATGTGATTTTTTATTTTTTTTTTAATTTTATGATGCCTTAATGGACCCTCCAAGATGTATAAAATATTTTTTCATTTTAAAATGATTTCCTTGATTGTGTGACCCACCTCCACATAAGCAAGACTAATATTTTAATAAGTTCATCCATTATCCAGGTAAAATAATTTTTTTCACTCTCATTTGGCATTAATCATGGGAAAAACCCATGGGATGGTCTATGGTTTTGAATAATTAATTATATTGATTCTAAAACCTGTGTTTGTGAAATATTAAGTAATTCCCTTCTCTTTTCCTATAAAAAGTAACCCAAGATCCCACTTTTCTTCTCTAAAAACCCATATATCACGTCCCTACTCTTCCCTCATCTCTCTAGAGTCATGTAAAGGCACCCCGATCTCTTATGAATCCCCTCCTCATGCTCTTGATGTGACACACTCAAGTATGAGGTTTTTTCTTTTCTCATTTTTGTCCATGTTTCATTATATTTTTAAACCCATTTATTCTCAATTACAAATGTTGGGGTATGATTTCAGACCTCTCCCATAATTATATGCTTATGTTTGAAATATTATATATCTCTTTCTCTCTTATTAATCCCTCTTATATATATCCATTACCATGCCAAAAACTTTGTAAGAGTTATTCCATTTATCCTCTTTCATCAAGTTTCTTTATTATGCTATGCCTTTTACATCCAAATTCATATATTAGAACATGTATCTATATACGCCCTCAATTTACATTTCATGTTCATGTGATGAAATATCCCTTAATTGGATTTATAGATCACCATTTTCTTAATATGTCCTCAGGTTATCCCATGAAATTCTAAGTACAAAAGAATTTTGGTCATGCATAAGAAGTGTTCAATAAAGTTGTCATATTTTATGTTTTATGTTGTTGTGTAATTTTCATAATTTCTAAATAAACTATACCTCCCGATCCTTGAATTAGTCTTACGTTCATGTATATGTAATGAATAATGTTTAAATATGTAATAAAGATAAGTTTTGTTGTAGCTGGTATTAGAGGGTAGGTTTATTTATTTTTGGGATTAGGATTAGAAAACCCTTATGAAAACCTTAAGGATAAGACTAAGTAAAAGAAAATAATCCCTAAATTTTTGTGAGAATTGAGTATTTATTTTATAACAATACCACTTTCAGGATATGAAAAGGTATAGGTGGCTCTGGCACATATTTATCTAGGGGTAAAACCTGAAAAACACTGCTTTGTGCTAGACTCGAACATGAACTGATGCATGATAATGGGCCTTACTGTACTATTGGTTCAACACTCATGGGGGATATGATTTGATAAATTCACAACCAAAGTATGAACCATTATTAAGGGAGAAAAAGTCCATAAGAATACACATTTGGAGATGGATCATGGATAATATAGATTTTATCCAATAAATTTAAATATTAAAGAGGTAAATGTAATTTATTTGTTATCCCTTCAATGTCATTGGGTTTCCCTTTATGTGTTAAAATGTTTGAGACACTCATCCATACTTTTCCTTTTCTTCTATACAATGTCCATTAATATGAGGAATATGGTTAAAAACTGATTCAAAGGGGAACGTGATGAATGTCCCAGTGAGATTCCCAATCAAATGGGATCTCACATAGTACATATCATGATTGTGGAAAACCAGCTATCAAACATCAAAATTAAAAATTGGAACATTTTTGAATTCTTGAGGAAATCAAGGATGAGGAAGATGAAATCTCATGAAAGTCCATATGATATATTTTATATGGGTATGAAGAACCAATTTCCTTCATTGCAACAATTGTGGAAATAGGTACGAAGGAAAACTTTACCATGGAAATAGGAGATGTTTTAAGCTTGGAATGGAAGCACACAATGTATCAATTTTCCATGAAAAAATGGTTAATGTTATGGATGGAAATAAAGTTCCATAAAATGAATCTTAAATAGTTTAATGCTATAAATTTGGAGAATTCGGGTATTACCCAAGATAATTCTATATTACAAGGGTTGATAAGGATGATGAGCATCAATTACCTCCATGATCATGGGAGACCATGAAGTCCTATTCTAGTATGGATAATGATGAATGGATTAGATGTAACCAATAATTCAAAGTATCATATATCATAAATATTTCAATTCATGTCCTGTTAGTTTATCTTTTATTTTTTCTAATAACATTACGTCCGCAGTAGAAATGATATTAAATTTTTAGAGAAAAACATCTATATGTGTTGTATCACATGTCGAAGAATGTGGGAAATTTCATCTTGATTTTTTTAAATCCCAATATGATAGAAATTTAAGCAAAAATATTCATTGCCTATGACTTAAGGTAGTTGAAAATTAATGAGAAAAATTATCCCACGCATGAAATGTAGTTAGAGTTAGTGATCTTTACCTTAAAAATCAGGTGACATTAACTCTTTGGGTCAAAGTGTGAAATATATATGGATCAGAAAAGACTAAGGTATATATTAACATAGAAAGATTTGAATATGGACTAACAAATATAGATAGAGCTAATCAAATACTATGACTTCTCAATCCATTTCCACCCTAGGAAAGCAAGCAAGGTGGTCAAAGCTCTATGTATAACGGATTCCACAATTCTATCATTGATGAGAACTGAAAAAGATCCAATATTCCAAGATTTGATGAATATAGACCTGATAATCAAAAAGACAGGGACATCATCAATCCTTTTATAAATGATTGATCCACCGTCATTTCAGTAACGGTTAAAGGATGCTCAAAAGGATGATGTGGGAATTCACAAGAAAGTGGAAACTATCAAAAAAGGTAAATCCTTGGAGTTCAATGTTAATGAAGAATGAATTTTGAGATTTGGGACAATACTATGTGTTCCATCAAATCCAAAGTTAACTAATGAACATTTGGATGATTCACATTGATCGAATTTCTCTATCCATCCGGGAAACACAAAGATGTATCGAGGTCTTTGAGAACATTATTGGTGGGATAAAATGAAGAAAGAGATCATTGAGTATACATCGTTGTTCTTGGTGTGTCAGAAAGTGAAGGCTGGGAGGAAGAAGTAAAAATGGACGATGCAACCATTACCCATACCAACATGGAAATGGGAGAACATCACAATGGAATTTTTCACTATACTTCTGATGACATACAAAGGAAACAATTATATCTGGGTTGTTTCAGATACAAAGACAACACAATTCATTAAAATTTGAGAGGATTTATCATTTGATCATTGGGAAGATATATACATCCGAGAATTAGTACGGCTGCAAGGAGTAAAACTATCTATTGTATCCGATAGAGATACAAGATTCACCTGTATATTCTGGAAGAGTCTCTATCACACACTAAATACCTAGCTGAACATTAGTATGGCTTATCATCCTCAAACTAATTTCCAATCTGAGGGTACTATCAAAACACTTGAGGGCATGGTGAGAGCATGCACAATGGACTTCAAAGGATTACGAGATCAACATCTTCCCCTTGTTTAATTATTCTACAATAACATTTTCCACTGAAGAATCCAAATTTATTCTTATGAAGCCCTTTATGGGTAGCGGGGAAGTACACAGACTTGTTGGAATGAATTTGGGGAGTGAAAACTTCTATGTCTAGAAATGGTCGAAGAAATTGCGGAGATGGTTAATACCGTTAAGTATCACTTTGAAGATGCTCATAGTTGACAAAATAACATGGATGATAGTCGTCAATGAGGCCTATAATTTGATGTTAGATACATTTTATTGTTTCTCATATCACCATGGAAGAGTATAATGATATTTGAAAAGTAGGAGAAGCTTATTACATGGTACATCGTCACATTTGAGATCTTTGATTGCATTGGAACTAAGGTATATAGACTGGAACTCCCACTGAACCCGTCTCAAGTACATGATATATTCCATGTATCACTCTTTAAGAAGTACATGCCTGAACCATCACATGTTCTAAATACAGAGGTGGTACTATTGGAGAATTACATCTTTTATGAAGAGAATCTTGTGATGATCACAGATTATAGGGAAAAAGTTCTATGAAATAAGAAAATTCCTCTTGTAAAAGTATTGTAGATAAACCACAAGTTTTATGAATAAACGTGGGAACCAAGGATGTTATGAGGAAAAGATAACCATATCTATCTTAGTGTGGGAAAAGGAAATTTTTTGGGTGAAAATTTTTAAGGGGGGAGGTTTTAATGACCCGAAGTACCATGAATAAAATTCCCTTTCTTTTATATAATTAAATGTATTATGGATATTAAAAACACATGCACTCTTATTTCTATTTATTATTGTGTTTAAATGACCATTAAGTATCAAGAAAATTTAGAATATATCCACTAAAAAGTGATCACACAATTGATACAAATTTACTATTTTTAAATAGAATTCTTTCAACACATACAAAGGAAAGGATGACCTCTTCCAGAAGACTTGAGCCGTACTATGCTCATTTTTCAAAATTCAGAATGGCCACAACATCGCTGGTATTCACTCATGACCAAGAACAACATGAGTTTCAACATGTTAAGATTGAATGGAATATCTTATGAGGTAAGTGGAAGTTAATATAGACTTCCACCTAAGCGATGTTATCAGAGCTCCCCCAATAGCCTGTCACCATCGCAATCCTTACACTTAGGACTTAGGTGGGTGTTATAACGGGTTATATATCAAGGAATTAGTTAATTTTTTGTATAATCCATTTTATAAATAAAATATTTATTCTATCAAGTTCGGTATGAATGTTTTATCATAAGGATATAATGAATTAGATAAATTGATTTTTTGAGTAAGATGGAAATTTTTAGAAATATAAAAATTATTCTATTAAACCGAGGTTTTATTAATATCATTATTTTAATAGTGTTTTATAAACAACTCTCTTAATTATAATTGGTGATTATATTCCTTATTGTTTTAACTCTATAAATGATTAAATATTCATTTTGATAAGAATTATATTTTAATATGATAGAACTGAAATTTAATTTACAATAAGTGAATATTTTTTGATGAATTAAATAATTTTTCGAATAAATAAAGTTTCAATAAAATATTATTATTATATAATTTTTATATATGATCATATATGTTTGATGAAGTCAAAAATAATTTTTATTAAGGTTTGGAATCTGTTTTTGTCATTACCCATCAAATTTCAATAAATGATAGTTTTTATTTTAAAAGTAAAAATTCACATATTTATAGATTAATTTAGATAAAATGAATATTATTTTTTGAATCAAGAAGTTGAAATTATCCAGTGGTTAATTTTTCATAAATTTCTATGACAATCGATGTTTTTGGTAAAAGTTTAATATCATATAAATAAATAATGTGTTTTATGACATCATAATGGCCAAATAGTGAGATAATAAAATACGATAAGAGGGATATTCAGAAAATTTATCTTTTACAATTAAATTGATGTGATTTTAGATTTTTTTGATTAATTTTATGATTTCTTAGTGGACACTCTAAGACCTATAAAATATTTTTAAATTTTAATATGATTTCCTTTAGATTGTGACTCACATCCACATAAAAAAGCCTAATATTTTAATAATATAGGCCATTGGACATATAAAATAATTATTTCCACTCCCCTTTGGAAAAAAACCATGGGAAAATCCATGGTATGGTTTGTGGTTTTGAATATTTAATTATATAGAGTCCAAAACCTATGTTTGTGAAATATTATTGAATTACCCCCTCTTTTCCTATATAGGCCCACCCAAGTTCCCACTTTAATTCACAAAAAAACCCTTCATTCAGGTTTCTAGTATTACTTACTATTTCTATAATCCTCCCAATTTACCACATGCTCTCATGAATCCCCTCATCAAGCTCTGGAAGTCTTACCCACAATTAAGGTATTTCTTCTTTTCTCATTTTTTCTGAGTTTCTTTAAGTTTTTATACCCATTTATTTTCAATTAAAAATTTTGAGGTATGATTTCACACCTCCTTCATACTTCCGTATTTATTTTTTAATGATGAGATACCTCTTTATCTCTCATTAATCCCTCCCATGTACACCAGTTACCGTGCCAAAATATTGTAAGAGTTATTACATTTCCCATCTTTTTTCATGATTCATTATTACATTACACCTTCTATTTCCAAATTATTTTTTTTGGAAATGTATCTATATGTCCCCCTTACTTTCCATTTCATGTAAATTTTATGATATATCCCTTTCCCTAATTATTTTGTTTTATGAATGAATATGTCATGTCATTATGTTGCCGAAATTGCACTGTGATTTTCCGCCAAAATCACCATGTAGTGAAAAGCATTCCCATTTCTCTGTCAGGGGTATTTACCTTTATGTACATATAATTATTTATTATAAAGTGTCATGTATATATTACACATTAATTTATCTTGGAATATATTATGATTTTGAATTACTCAATGTTATATGATCCATGTGGCACAATTTTGCATGAAATGGAATGTTTATAAATGGTGTGCCCTAGTAGAGCTCCAATGAATTTTGTATTGATTAGTATCATGATAAACCATGGGAAATTAGGGTTTAATTATGTTAATTAAAGTGAAATGATGGTCTAATCAATCTAATTAAAGTAAAATGAGGGTTTACTCATGGTAATCCATGTGTAACGGGCCTTGGATCATGGTAATATCATGTTGTATGTTGTTTCTACATTTTCATGATATGATAATAATTCTATATCATGGATTTATGTTCATGTTTCTCATGTGATCCATTGATGTTCATATTTCCTAACATGTACAATATTCATCATGTTTTTCCTTGTTTACTCCCTTACTAGGATTTATATCTCACCCTTATCGTTTGAATGACCTCAGGTTATCCCATGTAATGCTAAGTACAATTGAATGTTGTGGTCATGTAAAAGAAATTTTCAATAAAGATGTTGTATTTTATTTTTTATGTTATTGTGTAATGTTCCGAATTTCCCATGACACTTGAACTATTGATCCTTGGAGTTGTCTTATTTGAATGATTATATAATGAATCATTTTTAAATATGTAATAAAGAACACGGTTGTTATAAGTCTTGTATCTAGAGAATATCATCAGATGTTGGAACAATCATTGAAATAATCTCTTAGACCTTAAAAAATTTACTAAGCCTTCACACAAAACGATATATCATGGATCCAAAGTACACGGCACAAGGAATTTATAATAAATAGGAAACTCATGCCCTATAAAGGCATTATATTCTATTCAGACAACCAGTTATTATTCAATATTGAGTTAACCAATTCATTTTTCAGAATCCAAATATAGTAAACCTGATAAAAAAGATTCTCAAGATATCAAAAATTAATTAATAAAATAATTTAACATTCCTTTAATAATTTTATCAACAAGAATCATAAGGATTCATGTTTATTATAGAATTCCACCACAATTTCATATCTACATCAACTTGATCATCATTAAATTGCAACAATAACAATTGGATTCATTAACCATGCCTCTTTATCTTTTAGCAAATTAATTAACTATTAATTCCATCCTTACGTTCATTACCAATTTCCATCAAGAATGAAATGATAAATAAATGATAGCCTAGATATCACAATATCTACAAAATTGATAGGCAAACTGTTATAACGATATAAAGAAATATCATCGTAATATTATAAATACCAATTCTTTAATCTTGTTCAAATATTTAATGAGGTAAATTTGATTGTTATCGAAGAGGATAAATCATGATAAATCAAAAATTTCATGTATATAAATAGATTATAAATGAACCTCGTACATCAAAAGGTCAATGCCTTTATTCTCATGAGAATAAACGAAAGCCATAGTTCAAGATCACCTCTCTCGTAATAACTGTATCCACTTGAGGACACCACGACACAACCAAAACAACCTAGAACCAATGTAAATCCATAAGAAACATGGAGATCTCACTCCATCACATGGAAATAAAAAACAAGAGGAAATAGGTAAAATAACAAAATGAACGGATGTAGATCATACATTATATTGATGACAGATTGCAATAGATCGAAGTATGGAGCTCAAGATTGATGCTTGTCAAAGGAATCCACAAAACACCAAAGAAGGGGTAGTTAGGTCGCTTGGATTTGAGGGATAAAAAATTAACCCATAGTTTTTTATGAAAACTGAAAAACTAAAATGTATTGAAAACATACAGAAGAAGGTAATTACATGATGTTTAGACCCCTTTCAAACTGTGTGATGCCTTAGGGTCAGTGTCTGCCAAAAATTGTGTCGCCTCAATGATTTATATTATTTTTTAAACCCCAATTCATTTCATGTTGTGAATCACTCTTTCACACCAGGTAAAATTCAACACATCATGAAGCTTTTGAGGATAACCCATGAGATAGTATTTCACATCGTGTAATATAGTTACATGACGTGTAATCCCCCATTTCTAGATTTTACTAAACTGAACTTACCCAAACATCTTTTGAAACTATTTTGATCTCTTTGATCTAAAAAACACACAAAGGGTTGATCCATGAGGATCCAGGCCCTTACAGGTAAACCACAAATACTTCCCCGCATTTTATTCTTATTTTCCTTAATGTCACATGTTTGGAGCATCTATAACACCCCAAGATATTATGAAAAATATTCTTTTTAATTTTATTGATGTTTTTTGTTGTACGCTACAAAAAAGGAGTATTGCACAACACGCAACCCTAACTTGGCTTCATTACATGCAATTGTGACCATCCTCGATAGCGTGTGTTGTACGCAATACCGAGTTTCACTAAACAACGATATGCTATTATCATCCATGACCATGTTTTCTAAAAATGTTTTCATAAAATGTTTACTATTCTTCCATAAATGTTTAAAGTCATTTTTACCCTTTATTGAATTTTTACCACATTGTATGAAATGAATCTTTGCTTTGGTTACCATATAAGGTACATTATGACTATTCCGACAAAAGTACGAGGAGAATGTTATTTTTAACTTATACGACATGAATGGATTTTTATGGTTTCATAACTCTTCATTTTCAAGAAACTTCCTCTACAGGATTGCATGATTATTTTCAACAAAACCCTTTTCTTTTAAAATGTCATGGAATTTTGTGAAATGAAAATGATTTTAAATAACAAAGGATATTTTCCTCAAGAATTCATTTCAAGTGTTTTTCCAAAACTATTTTCCATCTAAGATGACATTATTTCATATGTGTATGTTTCAAGTAATATGTATCTATGATTTAAATGGTTTCAATTTTCTTATAATGAAATGATATCAAAATTTTATGGATTATGTTATGATGGAATGATGTTTAAGAATCCCATTTTATTACATGGGTTATGCTAGGATGTATGATTTATGATTTTGTGGAACACGAAAGAATGATTTCATTATGAGAAGGGTGGGACCTATATCTCCCTCCAATGAATTGGGTAAAGATTTATATCTCATGAGATAGACATGGCTGGAATGGTAAGTTAATTTGGATCAGTGTTACATGACTGAAACGAGGAGTAAACTCGATTCAGAAAGGGACTTTGTCCATTAAGATGGTATTTGTAGCAATGCCTTGGATACTATGGAAATCATGACATGTGCTGAATGGTTGCCACAATTACATGTTTTATTCCCATTTTATCATGGTTGATGTTCTATTATGATATATGCCTTACGTACTTCCACGATTTATGTCTTTGCTCATGATTTTGATGTTTAAATTTCAGGTTCAAGTTTTTGCTTCCAAATGTTTATGGATTGTTTTATGTTATCTATGTTTTCCCTTACTGAGCATTTGAGATCACCCTTTTTATGTTTTATTTTCCCCCGGAAGTAAATTAAGGTTTTAGGTAAGGAAACAAAAAGGGGAATATCGTTATGGGAGTTGTTGAAGATCTTTAACCATGATTGGAAGATTTTATTCCGAGTTTCCAAAGACACTAAACTATTACGGTCCATGTGTGTCTGTTTTTGTTATGTATTAAGTATTCCGAAAAAGTAATGTATTGTCCATGTACGTCAAGCTTCGGGTCTCTATAGTTGGTATCAGAGGAAAGGATTAGTCACCCTTTGGAAACTAGGATGCGAAAACGTTAGTGAGATCCCTAGAGATATTTCTAAGGTATGTCTAGGGATGTCCCTAAGGATAAGTATACGTATAGGATATTGTCCTAGAACTACGGTAATGATCTTAGAATTTTACCTAAGATGTTAGATATTGAATATACTTCCCCTTTATTGTGTTGTTTTCCCTAGCATGATTTTCGCCTCTCACACTATTCTTTTTGGGATTTAGATGATGGCTGGAACACGAAGGAACCATGTTGATCATTGTAATGGACAATGCAGTGATTGTCCTCCTGAACAAACAAATGTTATGGGAGGTGGAGTGAAAAATCTTATTTCTATACTTACACAAGCTATGAATCATTCTGGACTTCTAAATGAGCAGAGAAGGGAACAATATTCTATTGAGTCCTTCATGAGGCAACGTCCACCTTCTTTCAGTGGGTCTTCTGATCCGCTTATTACTGAACAATGGATTAGTACCACTGAAAAGATATTTTCAGTTCCTCAATGTTCTGAACATGATAAAGACATCTTAGCAGTATATCGTTTAGAAGGTGAAGCTGATCAATGGTGGAATCTTATCCAGAATACGAGGTCAAGAGATGAAATTGAGTCCATGGAATGGGACGAGTTCAAGAAATTATTTTTCAATAAGTACTTCCCTCGTATTCTTCGAACAAAGATGGAGAAGGAGTTTCTTGAACTAAAGCAAAAGGATGATAAATATGTTGGTATATGCGAAGCGAATTTTACAAGGCTTGCAAGGTATGCATCTGGCTTTATCATCCAACCTGAAAGTAAAATTGATTGATTCTTCAGTGGCTTAAAACCAAATCTTCGAAGGGAATTAGCTATAAGAGACTTCAGCAGCTATGAAGAAATTGTGCGTTGTGCTATCAAGGTAGAAATGGAAGTTGGTGTTACATATCCATCTCAGGGTTTTGACAAGAAACGAAATATGGAGTTCATGGAGAAATCTCAGAATAATGGTGAAAAGAAGATGAATGTTTCATTATGCTCAAATTGTGGAAAGAAGCATGGTGGAGATTGTCTTAAAGGGACTAGAAAATGTTTTAAGTGTGGAAAAGAAGGTCATCGAGCAGCTGAGTGTCGAAGTTATTGAAAAAGGGTTTCTAATGGCGTGAATAATGAAAATACTGCAGAGAACGCACCAACAACACTTCAATGCTTCAAGTGCAATGAAATGGGGCATTATGATAATAAATCACCTAATCCATGTGTTAATGATGATCGACATGAGAAACCACTTAAGGAAAAGGACAAAGGGAAGTCACATGAGATCACTGTTGGCGATGTTGAATATGACAACAATGTGGTGGAATGATTAAGTGTTTATGTAATGGGATTCCAAAATAATGTTGTATATAGTATCGTGAAATATTGGAATATTTATGTATTGGTCAATTGTAGTTTTAAATAATTTTATGGTACCGGTAACCATGGAAAGTGACTGAGAAATTTTGATAAGCAGATGATATGCACATAATGAAGGGATAAGATGATAATGAGATGTTTGATTGTATTCATGAGCTCATGATTGATATAAGGACTAAGTGATATCATGGTTTGAGTATAAAGAATTTTGAGGATTTTGTATGTGGGAAGTGTTAACTTTTAACTGCATTCATGTTTCACTAAGGTTCAATGGGTATTCATTCTTCAAGAGAATACATGATTAAGGTATTCACATGTTTGTAATTTGACCAACAAGATATATCTTATGATATATGGGGGATAAATGATGGCATTCACATGATTATTATCTGACATTTCAAGTAATCATTTTCTTTATACTATGAGCTTGGACAGAAGTATTTTAGATAAGCCTAAATATTGGAATGAATTATGTTGGACATAATTTAGTATTGTTTAAGGATAGAACTTTTTCGATATTATTGATGGGATGTTATAGTAATATAGTTTTAGAAAAAGGACAACCTGCAGGATGGGCGACAACCCATCGCATCGGACAAGGCTGTTGGAATCGAACCCACAACCGAAGTGAGAGTGGCCTTTATCGCCTACAACTGGACTACAGGAAGTCCCTAGATAGTAGAAAGTATTTTTATTTTATTACGTGGTATGATATATGAATTATAATTTCATTTTTGGTATCATATACGATTAACATCACCATAGATGGACTTATGTATATTTGATAACTTTTGCTAACCTTTTGTTTGAAATAGATGGAATGACCCATCATTTTATCACATGATCTATTAGAACTTCACGAATAACAAATTCAACTTCATTTATTTAAGATATGATGTGGAAATTGTTCAAAGCACGAACAATATTGAGATTGTACCAAAATAAAGCAAGTATTTATTCTAATTCAAATTCTTCAACTTTAGGGAAATGATCTTGAAAACCAAAAATGTTGTCCTAGTTCCCTTATATCTGATGAATCGGATGGTACCTTAGATCATCACAAATCTATGTCTTTGTGATTTTTGGATTTTTCATAGCCATGTTCTCTACCACTCTCCATCAAAACATGATGGTTAGGTTTCTCTTCCATATCCATATTTTCACCAATGTTCTCCTATGTGGAAACCTACTGATTAGTTAATTTGGGTAACTGTTATGTTTCATAATTTAGTTTATAAAGATTGGTTTTGGTATTCCTTTTTACGATGTGGGTTTCTACTAAACAAACTTTCGAATAGTAAACCATTTATAACCCCGACAAATTTCGAGGGCGAAATTCATTTTAAGGGGGGTAGAATGTAACACCCCGAGATTTTATGAAAAATATTATTTTTAATTTTATTGATGTCTTGTATTGTACGCTACAACAAAGGAGTATTGCATAACATTCAACCCTAACTTGTCTTCATTACACGCAATCACGACCTTCCTCGATAGCGTGTGTTGTACGCAATACCGAGTTTCACTAAACAACGATATGCTATTAAAATATTATTAAAACTAGCCGTTATGAATAGTAATAAACACTTTTTAAAATTTTGTAAATTTCATCTTTCAAAATGGACTTCATTTTTGGATTCAGAATATCGAAATTAGCCTAGGGTGAAATTTTTGTATTTTTCTGAAAACTTTCAATTTTTGATGAATAGTGAAAACACTAGGTTACTATTTAAAAACCGACTTTTTATTTAAATAATTATTAATTTTATTTAATTTTTTTAGGTCAAAATTGATACATAATACCTATATAAGTTCAATTAAATTCATTGGAGTCATTTTTAATAATTTTATATATATAAAAATTTTATTGAACTTTTGACCGTCTTTTACCCACTTCCTAGGAGAATTTGCAAATTTACATAAAACTTATTTTTACCGCTTTTGTGAATGGAATTTCAAAAATCCAAGAGACATGGTTGATGTCAGTAAGTAAAATGTGGTTCAATGAGATGAAAATAATTTTTGGTGAATTGTAACTTTTTACTTTTATTTACCACGGTTAAATGTAAATAGGGTAATGAAGGGTAAAAATGATATTTTTATTACCCTAACACATGTCCTAATTCTATTGGATAACTGTAATTTGACCAATAACAACCTGAGGAATAAAATATAACCATTTAGGCCCACTTGGATTAGATTAGGTCATTTATTATTAATTTATTTGAAGAAGGGTTAAAATAGTTAAAATAAAAGTTTAATAAGTAAATAATCATTACTATAGGGCTATCCATAAGAAAAATTAGACTATAAATATTTATTAGAAAGATAAAAAGATTTCCTAAATAATGATATTTTATTTGTTATTTTTATACTTTAAATAATTTATTTTATTTATGACACAATGATGATGCAATAATTATCTTATTAATGAAATATTGACATAATTGATGTTATAAATACCCAAATAAATGTAATTTGAGCCTTTTTATGAGTTCCAATAATTTCCTATGTTAATATGACATGTTAGGGTTGATTTAATTAACTTTTTTCGAACTAATCATTCTGTTATGATTTTCACAAAAACCATTTACCAAATAGTGTCAAAATTGACATAAAATGGTTTTTAAAACATATATTATATTATTAATTGTTATTATATTCCTAAAAATATAAGGTTCGGCCAAATGACATAGATAGGGTTCTATATATTAATAATAAAAAACTTGGGGTTTGTTTGGCTTGTTATAGTATGTTTATTAACCTTATAGTGTAAGAACACAAAAAAGACACGGTAAAAGTAAAATTATCTAACGTAAAGTTAAATCTAAATGATAAGGTTAAAATAGGATCCTAAACTTGTCTAAATACTATTGGATGAGAGGATTACGACCCATCCCCACCTTATCTTAGAAATAACTCAATTCGGAGGTATTAAAAACTGAACATGACTTTATAATAAAATAATATTTTTAGTTATTCCAAAGGTGACCCACTCCTCCCTTATAAAAGGGCACCTCCTCCCTCTCTTCCTCACACTACTTTGAGCCTTAAAGCTCGGCCAACCCCTGAAAATTTCTCTTCTACACTTTCCTAGACACATATTAGAGGTTTTGGTCTTCTTCAAAGACCAATATTAGTACCCTAAGAGGAGGTTTCAAAAAGGCGCTTCAAAGAAGAGGAGGTTCGGATACATACGAAGCATATCAGACATAAGGTATGGGATAAAATTTTAATCTCATTTTTATCTGAGATTGCTTATATATAAGTATTTACTGGGGTTATGTTTATCATCCATGACCATGTTTTCTAAAAATGTTTTCATAAAATTTTTACCATTCTTCCATGAAGTTTTAAAGTCATTTTTACCGTTTATTGACTTTTTACCACATTGTATGAATGTAATCTTTCCTTTGGTTACCATATAAGGTACTTTTTGACTTTTTCGACAAAAGTACGAGGAGAATGTTACTTTTAACTTATACGGCATGAACGAATTTCTACAGTTTCATAATGCCTCATTTTCGAGAAGCCTCCTATACAAGATTGCATTATTATTTTGAACAAAACCCTTTTTTTTAAAATTGCATGGAATTTTGTGAAAAGAAAATGATTTTAAAGAAGAAAGGATATTTTCCTCAGAAAATAATTTCAAGTGTTTTGCCAAAACTATTTTCCATCTAAGATGAAATTATTTCATATGTTTATGTTTCAAGTAATATGTCTCTGTGATTTAAATGGTTTCATTTTTCTTATGATGAAATGATATCATACTTTTATGGATTATGTTATGATGGCATGATGTTTAAGAATCCCATTTTATTACATGGGTTATGCTATGATGTATGATTTATGATTTGATGGAACACGGAAGAATGATTTCATGAGGAGATTGGTGGGACCTATATCTCCCTCCCATGCATTGGGTAAAGATTTATATCTCATGAGATATACATGGCTGGAACGGTAAGTTAATCTGGTTCTGTGTTACAGGACTGGAATAAGGAGTGAAATCGATTCAGAAAGGGACTTTGTCCACTAAGATGGTCTTGGAAGCAATGCCTTGGCTACTATGGAAACTATGACATATGCTGAATGGTTTCCACAAATACATGTTTTATTCCCGTTTTATCATGTTTGATGTTCTATTATGATATATGCCTTACGTACATCCACGATTTATGTCTTTGCTCAATATTTTGATGTTTAAATTTCATGTTCATGTTTTTGCTTTCAAATGATTATGGATTGTTTTATGTTATCTATGTTTTCCCTTACTGAGCATTTGAGCTCACCCTTTTTATGTTTTATTTTCCCCAGGAAGTATAGAAAGGTTTTAGGTAAGGAAACAAAAAGGGGAAATCGTTATGGGAGTTGTTGAAGATCTTTCACCACGATTAGATGATTTTATTCCGAGTTTCCAAATACACTAAACTATTACGGTCCTTGGGTGTTTGTTTTTGTTATGTATTAAGTATTCCGCAAAATTAATGTATTGTCCATGTACGTCAAGCTTCGGGTCTCTAAAACATTTCTCTCCCAAAAGGCTTGACCATGGACACATGGGCGAAACAACACCACTTCTAACTAGTGTAACACCCCACCACATTCATATAACCAAAAGTTACCAAGTTGTTTATAATATCCACCAAAACACATACAACTTGTATCATATGTCGGGTAATACACCTCAATCCATCCAAACCCAAAAACTGAGCAAGGAACCTAAAACAACACATCCTATACATGTTATATCTATAGCAGCCATTAGGAATCTATATCCAAAATATATGTGTGTGAAATAACCAAAAGACATTAAATCACTCTACACATATATATGGTGAAAACTAACCATAATTCATACCAAAACAAGAAACTATCGTGATAGGAGAGCATGGTAAAAGGGGGGGTACACAACCATTCGTTCTCCCACCATGATGTTGGGGAAAACACCCCCAGGGATCATAATCACTAGGGTGTCAGTTTCCCAAATTGATAGAGTGGAGTAGTGTATTAAAAATGTACATGATATAACATTGATTAAAACCACTCTATGGGGATAATATAGTCTTAGAATAACTATAGATAACATCTCTCAGATTCCTGGATACCACTACTATGATAAGATATCCCATAAGAACACAACCATTTAAATAGAGACATTAAATAATTTAATTCTTTTTCAATAGTTTTATATTAATTTAATTAATCATAAAACATTAATTAACAATTAAAATTTTCCAAATTATGTTTCATTAGCATCATAACAAAGTTACATTCCCTCAGGGGATTAGAAAACTGAGTCCATGAATACTCAAAATTCTAACGTCATCATTTCATCCTCACAAGAACCAACCCCATGGGTTAAACTTTAATTCATTTTCTAAAATTATCACATTCTATATTACCATGTATTATATGAAAACATCATAATATATTAAACATGGTGTATAATGAAGCACATCCATCTACATCAAGATGTGGGAAATGGAAATAAGCTAAATAAACTACCTAGTTATCGGCCAATCAATATATTCAAAGAGGAATCCATCTTTCACATCAATGCGTAAACCCTACTTCGACCAATTCCACCATCCCCAATGTCCTCCTCAACACCCACATGCATATCCCAATACATCCCATCATCACAAGCATAAATTGATGTGGCAAAAACAGGTCATCCCTACCCCATATACGAAAACAAACATCTAGCCTCATCCATCCCACACTCACATCACATGTAGGTCTCTCTTCCCAATAGATGACAACTACCCTCATGGTTCATAAAATAACACAAGAAGTAGGAAAAAACATCAAAACCTGGATATTGTCCAGAATACATGGAATTCAACATTCACAAAAAATGAGCTCTCATGCTTCCAAAGCACAAGGCACTATTCCATATAGCAAAGCAGGGAACTCATTATTATAAAGGAATTATCTATTATCACACAACAAATTCATATTCCATCTTGAGTTAACCAGATCATTGTTTACTGGATCAAACTATGGGAATCCTAAGCATCATACTATCACAAGTTGTCACAAATTAATTAAAAAATTATTTTAACATGAAATTAATTCATTTTTCATCAATCATTGTCATGTTTTATGTTCATTAACAAATTTTATTTAACAAGAATAGTTGGATAAACATAATTGTCATCAAATTATAACAACAACTAGATACATAAAAAATTACCCTTTAATATTTATATAATTAATTATCAATTAATTCCAAATTTATGTTCCAAACCAAATTTATATCCAGAAAAAAATGCCAATCCAAGAATTTCATAAATATCACACTATCTAGAAAAACCAGAGGAAAGTTGTTACGATGGTAAAAAACTGCATCATCATGCGATTAATACCAATTAATTAATTTGGTTCGCATAAATATTATTTAAATTTCATTGAGACCCTAAGACTAAATCATGATCAATTTAAGATTTTACCTATATGAAATAGATCCAATGATTACCCTACCTCAAAAATGGTTTCAGCATTCCGTTTACTAGAACATACCAGTGCTACAAATCCCGATAACCCCTCCCACAAGAATGAAATCCACTTGAGGATTCTCCAGAACAATCACACCAATAAATAACAAAAATGATCCTATATAAACATGAAGATCATGCACCATAACATGTCACTAAGAAATTGTAGGAAACAAATTAATGAAACCTAAAAAACAAAGGTAGAACAAACGTTGGACTATGGAGATATTGAAGAGGGGTGTTAGTGAGGGATCCTTTTCCAAGGAATCTCCAAATCCTCAAAGAGGGGGATTTTGAGACGCCTAAAATGAGAGAGATATCCACTACATCAGTCGGTTATTAGAAACCCAGGAAGTGAAAAATATCTGAATCATACAACATTGGTAATTTACATGAAGTGTAATCCCCTTTCATATCATGTAATCCTTATGGTTCAGTTTCTGCTGAGAAATGTGTTGCCATATCATTTTATTTATTTTTAAATCCCTATTTATTACACATCATGAAACATACATTCATGTCGTGAAAAATGTTTACACAATCTGAAATATCCCTTCTTCTAGATTTTAGTGGCCTAACTCTTCATTGTTTCTTCATCCTCTTATGAGCACCTTGTTCTTTGAAAATGTGCATAAGGTCGATCAACATGGATCCATGCCCTTACATTAAATACCTATCAAAATATTTTCGACCCCAAGAATCCAAAACCAACCCATAGTGGAAATAGAAAATGGTCTGTCCGAATATCCACCCCATGAGATACCTATTAAGGCTCTCTCCACCATAGGATATCGACCACCTCACTAAGAGAATAATGTGAAACCATTGAACAACCACAACTAGATCCAAAACACTATCCTAGGAGAGATATCTCTAAAAAAGAGTAATCCATAATAGAAATAAAATAAATTCATCTCATAAACTAAATAAGGTCTACAAGAAGAAAATGAACAACGTTATATGTGAAGATATAAACATTTATAAAATCATAATAATGAGAATATACTTGTGACTCACATTCCCAGGTAATTTTCTAAACTGCTTTGTGCCACCACAATACATGATCCATGTGGATAAAACACCCATGTAACACCTTATTTGGGTGGTCCTAGATCTTTATAGGCTTATCCTTGAAGGTCTCATAATCATCAACATCGATCTCTCTTCAATTAAGGATTTGAGGGTCACCATGAAGGTAATGACATTTCTATAAAACATGAAAAACATCATGTATCTAGATCATATGTGGAGAAATCACTATCTGATATTCCATATCTCTAGCATGAGCTAAATTCTTGTTTCCCCCAACATATAATAGGGAAAGATTACTCCCACAACCAATATGTCATTTCTCATTAAGGGAAGTCACCACTAAGAACACATGGTCCCCAAAATTGTACTCCAGAGGTCTCCCCCAATGATCAACATAGGATTTATGATGATCCAAAACTGCTTTAATCCTCTTGAGAATCACCTAAACCATATCTTTCAGGTTCAGTACCAGTTTTGGCCTGAGAATGAAAAAATCACTAACCCATGTCAAGAATAACATAGAATGGAAATGTTGGCCATATAGGGATTCAAATGGCTCCATATGTATGGTGGAGTAGAATTAATTTCTATAAGAAAACTATACCAAGGTATAATGCCTCATCCATGACCCTAAAAAGACCAGAACATAATATATTAACATGTCTACAAGATTCTAGATGGTCCTCTCTATTTGGCAGTCTCTATATGGATGAATTTTAGTTCTAAGGAATAACTATGACCCAAAATCATGTTGGATATCTCTCCACACCCTAATGGTAAAATGAGGATATCAATTGAAAATGATCATCCTCAGGACCCCACGGAGGATCACAACCACCTCCAGATGAAGCCTCAAAAAGACCTTCACTGATTAGGACTCCATGATCGCTATAAAGTGGGATGATTTCATAAAACGATCTACTACAACCCATATAGAATCATACCCTCTCTATGATTTATGTAAACAAGTAACAACGTCTATTTATATGTCCTTCCACTACTCATTCGCAATATCTAATAGCTGGTGTAACCCATAGGGAACACAGTGATCGACCTCCACCTTCATGCAGAATAAACATCAAGACACAATCCCTAATACGAAATGCTTCAACCTAGGCCACCAAAAATAAACTCTCAAAGAACCGTACATGTTTTTCATTCCTGTATTTACAAAAAAGGAGAACTATGGAACTCCCTAATATCTATATCAAAAATCACCATGAAAACGAAAACACATCCATGTAACAACATTCAGTGTTGTACATCTTCAGACCAAGCATTAGTGGCCTCACCACAAACACCTCAGTCTCTCAAGACCTCTACCTAAATATCCCAAAACATTGATTCCTCTACCTACTACGCTAGAGATTAATACAAAGACATCTAAAAAAGGAAACCTCTACCCCCAAATTCTACCATATAAAAAATGCAATGATGAGAGTTCTTCCATCACTCTTGAGGAATAACATGATTCCAAAACTGTCTCGCTATTCGAATTAATACTCAATGAATCATCCATGAAATACCCCTTTGGGGGTATATATGAAATATCTTTGTTAGAGTTCCCTATGAACTCCAAACAGTAATGTTGACATAAGTTTATGTCCCATTGGGAGAAAACATACATAAGGATCTTATGATTAGTGAAGAGAAAAAATGCTCAATGATGATTAAATGTCTCCAAAAATACATGATAACAATACTATAGCCCACCCAAAATCATTGGAGTAATTGTTAAACTCATCGGGATTTAACTACTAATATCCACAATAAACAATCTTTCTATGATGCATTAGAACACATCCCAACCAAAGTCATGAATCATGTCAAAAAAACCTCAAACTAAACTCCTTCTAGAAGGAAAAAGATTTCAAGAACTAAATAAATTATCCTCCATATACTAAAAATCCATCCAAAGGTGATCAGTCCACAAGAGAACCAGATAATTTTTTTGTCAATGCTGTCATAGGAGTCATAAACTGAGAGAAATCAGCTATGAGCATCCTCTAATAGCCTGTATGTCTATAGAAACTTCCCATCTCTACCACCATATTTGGTGATTACCAAGACAAAAATACTTCAATATTTTATAGAACCACAAATACTAGCTAGTGGGATGCACCAAAACAAAATTAACATACCATTTGATCCCAAAAATTTCATTTTAGTAACATCTCAAACAACTTCTCACGATGAAGAACTCATTATACGAAACATAGATTCTATACATTATCCTCCCATAACAAGAAGTACAAAAGTATTTTTTTGATAAAATATACCCAGAACATGTCTATGAACTAAAAAAACATTCATTAACCCCATGAACAGAACCCGATCATTCATCACACCAAATAGAATCCCAAAAAACACATATTTTCCATGATGAAAATATAAAGTATTATTCAGGATATCCTCATCCTTCACATGCATCTGATGATATCAATAACAAAAAATGATCCTTGAGAATAAACATGTTCCCTATAGTTGATTGAATAAATCATAAATATATGGAATAGAATAGTGATTCTTCTCTATCACTTGGTTTAAATGACGATAATCGATACACAACAACAAACAATAATCATTCATCTTCAAAAGAAAAACTTGTTAACCCCATTATGACACACTCAGAAAAACAAAACCAAACAAAAATAGACCATAAAACAATATATATAGATATCACAACTCAAGAGGATTCATCCTATTTAATGAAATTGAGGATGGAGAAAAATTAATATGTATTTTGATCCCAGAATTGATCTCTCATAAATGGGTTAATGATACTACCTCCCCTGGAAATAAATTTGGGTACTCTTATATAACTATGGGAAACACTGACTGATAAACTATCAATGACTTCAGCATCAGCCCATCCATTATGTTTGAAAAAGAAAGGACATTCAATGTCCCAACTGAGATCCTCTCTCACCAAAAAAACAGTTATGGATCTCCATCAACATCAAAGAATCCAACCTTCCTATAAATCAAATCCACTATAGAATACACTAAAAAATTAAAAAACATTTGAAGGATGATATCATATGGTTGTATCTATAAACATATAAAATATCCCCAAGAGTGGTGCATCCCCAACACCAGCTCACGGTCTTTAAATACATCAAAAAAGCCAGCTCGACCTCAAATAAGAGTAGAAACCCCAAGGGAATTGGAAGCCTCACCACATCAGGTCCCAAATCATGGACAAGGGCAGGTGATATTAGAGACTATGTAACTAGTAGATCAAAAAAGAAATTCACCCATTTAAATATAAGAAAAGGGTTCCTTGAATGACGTGTAGCCCACCCGGTGATGGATATTCTAATGCAAGAAGCAATCATCGACCTAATTAGGACCTCTCTAACCGTGTTGAAAAAAACCTCTATAGGCACGATATGATCTATGAGGATAGATAGTATCTCAAGTCTATCCTTGAACTACCCCATCCACTAAATGATAATACATAACTAGAGAAACATGCTGCTACTACCTTGGATAGATATGTCTCAATGGAGAAGCATGAAGTGGAACAACTGGTGCATGCTGACAACTCAGAATGGTAAAGCACTATTACTGGTAATGACCTAATCTCAAAAATAAAACAAATGTGTCGGATCTCTTAGAACAGGACTAAGAACTAATTACTGTAGATAAAAAAAGACATCGAGTGCTAAGAAATACTGCTGGATGATAAAACTCTCTTCTATACTGATGACTGGAAACATTAGACTACAACAATACGTTGTGAAGAATCTTGATGACTCCCCTCCTATAATGATTTAGTTTTGGATAACAACCTCTTAATGAACTCTTATATTTATAGAACATTGAGATATATCTTTATCATAAGCGGGGTGTCATAGAGCTAGACCTCTAGACACAATGCATCCTTAAAATTCATATCCCTAGACTCCTCATATCGAAATAGGTCTAGAGTATATTATCTAGTGTTCCTGAAATAGATCCCGAAATCTCACACACTAGAGCCCCACTACATAAGGGTAAGAAGCTCTTAGTGGATGTTCGACTACACTTTCTAAGAATGAAACTTATCTTGAAAATGGTTTCATAACTCCTCCCACGAGAATGATGACTCCTCGTGATCTATGAGGAACAAGAACCACCACTTTGTCACTACAGTAAAACAACTTCGTCAAAGCCAGTGATACTGAGTTTCCTTCTAATTGTGGATCAAACTAAATTCTATGTCAACCTCTTCTAACTAGTCCTCTATAAATTAATCTGAAATGGATCCCTCATCCCTCTATAGAATCTTATATTGAATATATCAGAGTTTCCTCCTCCAAGTGTTGTCTTCGTAATCTACTACTATGCGGCGACCTGCAAGAAAATCATAGTGAAAAAGGTATGTGATAAAATGATGAGGAATTTGACCTAGATCCAAGCCTAAAAAATAAAAATAGTTATATCTCCTAATCATGGAATATATATGATTTTAACATAATTAGTTGTTTTTTATTGATTTTATGCTAAACTATAACAAGGTCTTCCCATTCAAACATAGGCACAAAGAATAATTATGCATGGTCCTTTACTAGGTCTCTACCCTAAAACCAATATCACATTGTTTAGTAGCTGTTGTAAGATTATTGTTTAGTGCATCAGATCACAGGGGGCCCTATATAATAATGTCTATGTCGATCTCCTATGTATACAATGATTACTAACCAGAACTGAAACCATTTACCTACTAGACCATGCAACCTCACCTGTGCCTAATTCCAAACACTGTCATATCCCTAAACCAATCCTCTGATACCACTCTAATATGACACCTCCCAACAAGGAGTACCCCACCTAGGATGAAAATGGGCGAAGAGGGATAGTGAAACCCAAGTCCCACCTATCTTAACCCCCGGGTGGGAGACTAGAACCAAGGGTATACTAAACACCTAAATGGGGGAAATTACCTTCTAGGAGACCACTTGTGAGAGGGGGAGATAATATAGAGACCAAAAAATACCAAATAAAATGATAATATAATAAATTTAATGACATGAAACAGCTAAAAACTAAAAGTAATAATATATCTATTAAAAGAAAATTAAGGATTACAATGACCATGACTACCACACTGCTCCTATTAAACGCCATAAAAGTAGTAACAAGCCGGATCTCCAACTTACATCAATTTTCCTAAAAACATTATATATATATATATATATTTATGTATGGTGAGTATAATAGTATACACAATATGATCCTCCTTAGAGCATCTCATGAAAAAGATAAAGAAATCAAACTAATCCCCAATTAACAACAAGTGAAACTAAATTGTCACCAAAATAGTTATAATATGTTCCCAACCTCACCATGGATACTCTTACCATGTATCACATAAAATAGAATATATTATAATAAAAAATATCAAGGGTACCCCACTACTAATTATCCACTGGGTTTATGCTTTTCCCCCATGTCACACGTCCAATGCATCTCTCTCCCAAAGCTCTCCCCATAAACACCTGGTTGAAGCACCACAACACACATCAAGAAACACACATAAAATTATATGTAACTAAAAGAAACTATGTTGGTTACATTAACCACCAAATCATTTAAAATGTGCATCATAAATCAGGTATTATACCTCTATCCATTATAGCCCATACACCTAGTAAGGAACCTAAAGCCATCACATCCCATACATGTTATACCTATAGTAGTCCATAAGAAACTCTATCCAAAATATATGTGTTTAAATTAACCACAATCCATTACCACCATCTACACACTTATATAGGAACAAATAACCATCATGCATAATAGAAATGTTACTAAAAAGATAAGAGAGTGGGATCAAACTTGGATGTTATCCATCCATCCTTCCACCGTGATAGTAGGAAAACACCCCCATGGATAAAAATCCCAAGGGTCTCAGTTTAACTAACAATGAAGTATAGTACCATATAAAAACACAAAATGTTTATGATATAATATATCCCACAACCACAGTATGATCAAAACTTTTATCGGACTCAATTGAAGAGGACGTTTCTTGTACACCAAGATGCCACAACTAAGACTTGATATCCTACAAGAACACAAACATTTAAAGAGCTTCATTAAATTCTTTAATTTATTTTAATCAATTTCAATTTACATTAATTAATTGTTAATAATTAATTATTCAATTTCATTATCCAAATTTTATCTCATTAGCATGACAAAATATTCTTTTCCCTCTAGGAATAAGTAAACAAAGACCATGTCTTATCAGAATTATATCCACAACATCGAATACCAGTATGTTCCAACCCCATGGGTTAAACATTAATTCATTTATTAACATTATCCCTGTACATATTACTAGGAATTATAGGAAAAATTACTAATCTAACAAAAATTGTTTACAACCAAGCACATTCATATGCCTCAAATAGTGGTGAAATGAAACCAGATAAACAAAAAACTTGGTTGTCAGCCAAATAAATTCAAACAAGAATCCAACCTACATGTCAATGGGTACACCCAAATTTAACATGTTTGATCATCCCATATATCCTCTGCAACACCCAAATACAAATCATGATGCATCCCGTCATCATAAGGTTCATCAAATGCCACAACAACCAGGCCTCCAGACCCCACGAAACACAACATACCTCTAGGATAATCCATCCCATGCTCACAACACATCGGGGGCTCCCTACCCCATAAACCATAATTTTCGACCAAGATCACATATTATGACAAGTAGTACAGAATAGACATTAAAACCATGCTTTTGTCTAAAAATCATGGAATTGAAATTTCACACAGGACGATCTCTAAGGGCTCCAAAGAACATGACAGTTGGTATTATGATAAAGTAGGTAACTTGGGTCGTAAAATGTAATTATCTATTATCACAAAAAAAATTCTTATTCAATATCTAATTAGCTAATTAGTTATTTATAGGTTCCTACTATGGTAAAAATAAGCAGCAAGCTATCAAAAGATGTGAAAAATAAATTAAATAACTAATTTAATATGCCTTTAATTATTTAATCATCAATAATTATCAAGATTCGGGTTCATTAACCAAATCAATTAATCATGAATAATTTCACTGATTTGATTATTATTAAATTACAAAAACAATAGGATACATCAAACATGATAGATTAATCATTTAGCCAACTAATTATCAATTAATTATAATCGAACATTACATACCTAATATCCATTAAGAATAAATTTATAATCCTTGAAAGGAATACATATCACAATATCATTCAAAAAAAGGGAAAACAATTATAATGGTAGAAAATAACACCATCTCCATAAAATCGATACCAATTATTTAATCTAGTTCAATTAATTATATGTTTAATTTAACAGTGATCCAAAGGGATAATCATGATCAATTTAATATTAAACATATATAAAAGAGAAGCAGTGAATCATATACCTCAAAAGGGTGTCAACATTCTTTGCACAATAATAGACTAATTTCCCATATAACAATTTTAATGCCTCGACCCTAGAAGCCTAGAGTTGATGCATTATTTTAATATAATTGCATGATTACAAGGAATCAAGTCTTGAAAAACTAATCAGTTTAGCAATCATGGAAAATAGATTACATAAATGTACATTACATTACAGATTAAAGAATAAAACACAACATAATTGATCATTTGAGAATGCCATTACTCCCCCAGCTTAACCCTTCTTATCAATCATAATACACTTCTTGGAATCCTGGGAAAATAAAACCTATAAAGTGGTGAGCTTAAATGATTAGTAAGGATAAAAATATAGCGGAAACTTTCCTAAATATGAATAAACATTTAAGGAAACATATAAAACTAAAACAAAATCATTTTAAACTTAAAAATAAATGAAATATGGAAAAGATAAATCATATAATTCTATTTACTTATACACATGGATATTCAAGTAGTCAAATAATCAAATTTAATATCAATAGAAAATTTTATAATGACAGAATGCATAATTCTAGACATCATAACCACATAGTCAAGGCCTTGTGCCAAGACTACAAATAAATTTTTTTCAAGACCTTGTGCCAAGACACTTGTATGACTCATGAGACCTACCGATGCATCAAGGATCTATAGCGGGCTCCACCCATCACTTACTAATCCAATACATTCCTCATATGAAAAGGTTCAAACATAACATGGATATTCATATTAAAACAAGCATATGAAATGTTAATATTTTACCTACAAACCATGAATGGTATAAAATTAACACATCCAAAGTCAAACATATTAGAAAACCTTCAATAGAATATGGAATATTTGTACCACAATAAGTCAACTTAAAACTAGTTTAAAATCCATCAATGGATATTGACATAGATGAAAGTGATTTGTTAAACTCTTTGATAGAAATATCACTTTCCCATGAAAACATTTAAATGTCACACAATTTATAAAGGTAGAAATTTAAAAGAATTTTTGAATGAAAGTGTCCCATACCACTTTGAAACTTTTTAAAGATATTAAAATTTTAAAAACATTCATGTCCATATAAATAATCACTTAAACCCTATTTTGAAAACATGGACATTAAGTAGAATGATTTTTACGAACACATATTTGAACCATTTAAAATTAGGATCTAGTTAAAGCGTCCCTTGCATAAAACCTTAAAATATTCCTTTTGAAAATATTTTTATGAAACATGGATGTGGATGTTAAAGAGGTCCCAATAGATACTTAGGTAAAAATAACTTCGGATAATAAAGATATTGTGGAATTAAACCTTACCTTGTACTTATCCTTGATCGCAGGTATGTTTACCTCATGTATAATAGTTAAATCTTTGACATTAAATTATTCAAGAATCATATACATAAATATGATATCATATTTGATCTTTTAATATTTCTTTGTTCACAATATTTTAGTAGTATCATTGTTTCGGGTGTTAACTGATTCACTTTCCATTATTTTTTTGGTTATGTAAGCAAAGTTTGTTATGAATAGTATGTTTTTGATTCATATAAAGAATGATATTATTTTCTTAAAAATTATTTTTAACCATAAACTGTAGATTATTTTTGAATGATTATGTTGGGGAATGAATGTCATCGCGGTCGTGGAGACAATAATCCATATGTATGCAAGAGCGACAATATCATCATATCTATGTTGAAATAAAATGTAATTGGATGGTATATAATATAAAAAGAAACATTAACATGTTATATTTATTATTTACGTTAGTTATACTCATTATTATACCCATCCAAATAATGTAGTGTTTTAATAACAATCTACACCATGACAAGGAGACGGTAAGACGTACGTATGCACATATAGTGACATTTTCATTTATAGGATGGATAGAATAATGAATATGGTTGTAATATATTTATAATAAATTCACAGTATATATAAGGTACTTTATTTGTTATTTTGGTTTGGAAACAACAATGAAAGATGAAGTGGAAGATGAAATGAACATGAAAGAGGGTGTTTAAATTATTACCACTTCTTCGGGTGTTCCTTTTTGAGATGATCAAAAGGGATCCATAGGTTGGATTTATGATAAATGTAATGACTCTAGGGTGATTCAAGGGATGTTGGGAGGATATTTGGTCCAGGTTTGGCTGAGCCAAATTGCATTGGAGGCTTGATGTTTATAGAAGAAGAAGTGGCCTTTTATAAGAGGGTTGAAGGTTTCTTTAGGAAAAGATAAAAAGATAAAAATATTATACAATAATATTATGTTTATAATGGCTCAAAATGAATTTATTTTGAGCCAAACGTTGTTATGAGTAAATATACTTTCAACCAATAGGTTTTAGAGAAGTTTAGGTTACTATTTTATCCTTATCATTTAGATTTAACTCTTAGTTAAATAATTTAACTTTTACTGTGTCTTCTTGTATTATTACACTATATGGTTAGTAAACATTCTATAAACTTCCAAAAGAACCTCAAGGGGTTCATTAATGATAAATATAATATTATTTAATCCCTTTGGACAAACTGTTTATTTTTAAAAATATTATATCAACCAAAAATATCGTATTTGTTTTAAAAATTAATTTATGTCAATATTGACACTATTTGGTATTTTGTTTTTTTGAAAGTCATAAAAAACTTATCAATACAAACCAAATTTATCTAATCAACCATAAAATTTCATATTAACCTCGAAAATTCGTGGATGGCATCAACACTTTTAAATTCTATTTATTTAAATATTTATAATATAATCTTTTTTAATATTTCATTAAGAAGGTAATTACTACAGCATCATTGTGTCATAAATAAATTTAATTATTTAATCTCTAAAATTATAAATAAAGTAAAATTATATTGGAAATATTTTTATCTTTCTAATGAATATTTATAGTCGAATTTATCTTATGTATAACCATGTATTAATGATGTTTTAGTTAATAAACATTGTATTTAATACTTTTAACTCTTCTTCAAATAAGAAAACATAATAAATGTCCTAATCTAATTATAGTCGACCTAAAGGACCATATTTTATTTCTAAGGTTGTTTTTGGTCTAATTAAACATATACAATAAAATTATTACATATGTTAGGGTATTTATAATATCATTTTTACCTTTTCTTTCCCTATTTACTTTTAATCGTTGTAAACAAAAGTCAACAGTTACTATTCACCAAAAATTATTTTCAACTCATAGAACCACATTTTACTTACTAATATTAACTCATTCTCTCGGATTTTTGAAATTCAATTCACAGAAGTGGTAAAAATATGTTTTTTTGAAAATTTTTTAATGCTCCTAGAAGGTGGGTAAAAGACAGTAAGAAGTTAAATAAAATTTTATACATATAATTTGTTTATAAAATGAATCCAATTAATTTCATTGAACTTATATAAGTATTATATATCCGTTTTGACTTAAAATAAATTCAAATGAAATAAATTTTTATTTAAATAAAAATCCAGTTTTAAATAATAACGTATTGTTTTTCACTATTCACCAAAAATGGAATGTTTTTAGAAAAATACCAAAAATTTACACGAAGATAATTTTTATATTATGAATTCAAAAATGGTTTCTATTTTAACAAATTCAAAACATAGAATTTTAAATAATTAATTTAATATTAATTTCCGTTGTCAAAACCAAAAAGCGGGGTTTTGAAAAGTAAAAACATTTAAAAGATTGACATGTGTTTATGTCAAATTTAAATGTGAAGTTTTATAAAAGGACCTAGATTATATTAAATGATAAAATTATTATTTAATTATACCTAAAAACCATTAAAATTCATAATTTAAAACTTTAAATTATTTCGATTAATAATGTTGTTTTCAATTAAAACCTAATATTTTTCATTATTCAACAAAATATGAATGTTATGAGAAAAGTACTGAAAATTTATCCAAAATAAAATTTTATGTCCCAATTCTAAATAATAATTTAATTTCATTAAATTGAATATATAAAAGTGTCAAATATTGGTTTAAAAAAGGGTTCTCTATTAAAAGGTGATAAAATTGCATTATTTGAAAAATACTTCTTTTATCTGAAAAAATAATTTGCTATTATATTATGTCTAATAAACACATAACATTAATGTTAAAATTATATAGAGCATATATGATTCAAAATGAAGTTAATACTATTCATAACTGCTTTTTGAATGTCTAGTTTGGTAAGTTGTGGTGTGCTCAAACTTGGTGTTGCATGTAATACAAGCTATTGAATTACTTTAATGAAATAATGTACTATGAAATCTTGGGATGTTACATTCTCCTCTCCTTTAATAAATTGGGTCCTAAAAAATTGAAATTGTTCTTCGAAAATAAAAGGATTATAATAGAAAAACACTATTGTGGAAAACCCACATCAAAAATTGGTTTAATAAAATATACTCTTAATAAGATGGAAAGGGATATAAAAAATTAACCACCAAATTATGATATCGATTAAGAGAACATTGATTGAAATTAGATAAAAATAATTGGAGTAGAAATGTAAATAATTATAAGAAGTTATTGTGGTCATCAATCACAAACAAGTGTATAATTGAGGGCCTCAAAGTCATCCGTCTAAGTTGTTGTAAAATATCATCAGTTCAACAAAACAAAAGGTATTCGGATAATAAATTTTTTGTTTTAATATATCTCCACTGAAGTTTAAGAATTAGTTTATTCATAGAATAAGAGAATATATGTATATATAATTTATATGTAGAGTTTCATCCTTCAATTAATTCCTACCACAAACTCATCTTTCTCTCCAAAAGATAATAGTATTCAAAAATATTCTTTTTATCCTAATCGTATTGGGCTTAAAAAAATGAATTTATAATATATCTTTCAAACCATTATACAAACTAAACTATAAAAACCAGGAAATCATGTAGGTCAGTGGTAGGTGATACACCCTTGCCTCCATTCGGTTACAGTTCAAGTCTCACGGACGTACAAGATACGATGGGTTGTCGCCCGACCTCCGGGTTTTCCATTTTATGACAATCCAAAAACAATCTCAAGAAATGATTTAACCTTAAAAACAGTATCCAATTTCAAACTTAATTGATTCCAACCATTAGACTTATTCAAAATACTTCTGTCCAAACTCACAGTCCAAAATTTATAAGGAAGGTAAAAACAATGAAGACCATTTTTCCCATGTAACTACATGCAAATACCTTCCTCGTGTATTATTTTAAAACACAGTAACATCCAAAATTATCATAAAACCTTGTTAATTACATTCGTGTTTCTTTATTCCTTATATCATACTTGATACACTCCTTCTATCCAAAAATGTTGTAAACTCAAATATTGAGGGAATATGCAAATCATTAATCAGTTTCAAGGTAGTCAAGAATATCCAATATAATTTATCCAAATCAATCATATATAATTCCAAAATCACAACCTTAGTATCAGAACCATATTATGGAATATCTTTCTCTCAATCATATTTTTCCAAAACATTTAACCTCTTTTTGAGTCACATTTTGTGGTTCCACAAAATCTCATGTCCTTAATGAAATAGAACTGAAATACAATCCTTATATTCTCCATAATTATTATAACCAGTACATCATTGATACAACAATCAAATGACACAATTATTTAATATCTATATTAGAAAACTAGTCATTACTCTTCATCCATTGTAATATCATAACATTATTATTATCAAACAACATAATTTACGGTATACTCTGATGATCTGGACATTGATTCACATAGTTTCCCAACTCCTTGCATATGAAACATTGTACATTTGAAACCTTTTTCTTACCCTTGCAATGACGTACTTGGTGTCCTTTTTCTCCACACATATAACAAACTCCCATTCCCATCACACATTTATCTAGGTGATTCTTCACATAGTAATCACATATGGGAAAATGCTTCTTTCACCTCTTCCCTTTGTCTATCTTTCTCTCTTCCATCCATTTATTCTCTTGCTTCCCTTCAAATCCATAGGATTTAGATAATTCTATACTTACCTTATTAATACATGATACTATTTCTTCATATGATGAGAATACATGGGAGACATTTTTCATTTAAAATTTTGGATTAATACCATGAAAGATATGATCATTCTTAATCATTTGTTTAGGCTTATTGCTATAATTCTCATTAAATATAATAGAATCCATTTCTAACCACTAGAATACACAAGTTTAGTTGATGAATCAAAATTTATAATTCCAAACATGTAAAATACCTAAAATAAATTGAAATGATTATGCATATAATCTGTAACCATAAAATTTTTTATTTGGGGAAGTATTTACTATTTAATCCTTCATAATGGGTTGTAATTAAAATGTGAATTATCCTATGAATATCCCCTAGGAGTGTCATAAAAAAGAGTGAATAAAGGCCCATAGTGATGTACCAGGATACCATGGGTCACGCCTGAAACTCCTTGTAATATGTTTCACTCCAAGGTAAATCGGTGCCAGAGCCGCCTCTACCTTCCCATATCCCGAAAGGGATGTATTACTTTGAAAAAAAATCTCTACATTACTTAAATTCGAGGATGTTCTTTTATACTAATCCTCAAATACTATCTAAGGGTAATGTTGTCTAATGAGAGTTTATCAAAATCTATTTCAAAGGTTGTTGCTAAACATCCTATGATACCAACTGTTACATCTCGATCCCAAAAGTCCAGAGTTGGCGCATTATTTTAATACAATGTCATGATTACTGGGAATCATGTCCCGCAATACTGACCAGTTAGGCATCCTTGAAAAATATATTACACACATGAACGTTACATTACACATTAGAAAATAAAACCAACATAAATGATCCTTTGATAATGCCATTAATCCCCTAGCTTAACCTCGCTTATCATTCATAATATACTTCTTGGAATCCTAGGAAAATAAATCATAGAATGGGGTGTGCTCAGAAGCACAGTAAGGATAAAAATATAGCATAGACATTCATAAATAAGCATAAACATTTAAGGAAATGTATAAAACAAATTCAAAATCCTTATAATAACAAACTTCAGAATAATATGGCAAAGATAAATCAAATAATGCCATTTAATTATTCACATTATGTTCTACTAGTCGAATAATCCCATGTAATATTCATTTCTAATTTCGTAATGATGGAATGCATAATGCCAGACTTAATAACCACCTAGTCAATGCATTATTCCAAGACTACCAATAAGTTTTTGTCAAGGCCTGGTGCCAAGACACTAGTTTATCTTATGAGACCTACCGATGCATCGGGGAGCTATAGCGGGCTCCAACTATCAAATACTATGTCCAATGCACTCCACATATGAAATTATTTAAATATAGCATAATCATACGTATTAAAACTAGCATCTGAATTTCCAATAATTTATACATAAACAATGAATGGTATAAAAATAACACATCCACTGTCAAACATATCAGAAAACCATCAATACAGTATAGATGATTTGTATCGTAACAAATCAACTTCAAACAAGTGTTAAATCCATCAAAGGATGTTGACATAGATGGAAATGATTTGTAAAACACTTTGATAGAAATATCCATTTTTCTTGAAAACATTTAAAAGTCACAGAATTTATAAAGGAATAATTTTAAAGGAATTATTTAATAAAAGTGTCCCCTGCTACTTTCAAACTTTTTAAAGGAATTAACCGTTTAAATAACTTCATTTCCATATAAATAAATCCTTAAACCCATTTAAAAAACATGGACATTAATGAGAATGATTTAGAAGAATAAATATTTAAACCATTTAAAATGATGATCTAGTTAATTAAACACTTCCATAAAACCTTAAAATATTCATTTTGAAAATATTTTTATAAAACATGGATGTTGGTGATAATGAGGTCCTCGTAGATACTCACGTGAAAACAACCTCAAATAATGAAGAGATTATGGAATCAACACATTACATGTACTTTTCCTTGGTTGAGGGTAAATTAAACTCCTATATAATAGTTAAATCATTGTTATTAAATTATATGAGAATAATATACCTAAATATGATATCATATATGATCTTTTAATATTTCTTTGTTCATAATATATTAGTGGTATCATTGTTTCGGGTGTTAACTGATTCGTTTTCTGTTATATGATTGGTTACATATGCTATGTTTGTTTTGAATAAGATGTATTTGATTTATATCTAGAATTATATTAAGTTATTAAACATTATTTGTAATCACAAAATTAAAATTATTCTATAATGATTACAATTGGGAATGAATGTCATCGCGTTCGTGGAGACGGTAATCTATACATACGCACGAGAAACAATATCATTATATCTATGGTGACATCATATGTAATTGGTCGGTATATCATATACACAGAAGCATAAACATTTTATATTTATTATTTACATCAGTTATACTCATTATTACTCAAATCCAAATAATTAAGTGTTTTAATAACAAACTACACCACGACGTGGAGACAGTATGTCGTACGTACGCACGTATGGTGACTTTGTCATTTATAGGATGGATAGAATAAGGAATATGATTGTACCATATTTATAATAACATAAAAGTATGTATAAGGTACTAGATTTGTTATTTTGGTATATAAACAACAGTTAATGAGGAAGTGGAAGATGAAAAGAACTTGAAAGAGGTTGGTGAAATTATTATCTCTTTTTCGGGTGTTTCCTTTTGAGTTGATAAAAAGGGATCAGTAGGATGGCTTTATGATCAATGTAAGGACTATAAGATTATGTGAAGGATTTTGGGAGGATATTTTGGAAGGGTTTGGCTGAGCCAAATGGCTTTGGAGGAGTGACTTTGAGAGAAGGGGAACTGCCCTTTTTTAAGAGGGGTGAGTGTCACTTAGGAAAAGATTAAAATATTAATTTATTATACCATCATATAGTATTTATAATGGCTCCAAAGGAATTTATTTTGAGCCTTAAGTGTTTATGGGTTGCTATCCCCTCAACTAATAGTTTTTAGACAAGTTTAGGTTAACATTTTAACCTTATCATCTAGATTTGACTCTTTGATAAATAGTTTAACTATTACCGTGTCTTCTTGTATTTTTACACTATATGGTTAACAAAAATATTCTAAACTTCCAAGAGAACATAAAGTGGATAATTAATGACATATATATTATTAATTAATCCCTTTGGAAGAACCTTATATTTTTATGAATATTATAGAAACCAATAATTTGGTATTTGTTTTAGAAATTAATTTATGAAAATTTTGACACTATTTGGTATTTTGTTTTTGTGAAATTTATAACAACCATATAACTTCAAAACAAATTTACATAGTCAACCAAAACATGTAATAGTAACCTATAAAATACCTGGATTCCATCGAAACTTTTAAATTCTATTTATTTTAATATTTATAGTATAAAATATTTTAATATTTCATTAAGAAGGTAATTTATGTATCTTCATTGTGTCATAAATAAATTTAATTACATAATCTCAAAAAATTATTAATAAAATACCATTATGTAGAAAATATTTTTTATATTTCTAATGAATATTTATAGTCGAATTTATCTTATGTATAACCCTATATTAATATTTTTAAGTTAATAAACATTTAATTTAATACATCTAACTCTTCTTTGAATAAAATAATAATAAATGTCATAATCTAATCCAAGTGGAACTAAAGGACCATAATTTTATCCTAATTTAGTCATTTGTCGAATTACAGTTATCCAATAGAATTAGGACATGTGTTAGAGTAATTATAATATCATTTTGACCTTTAATTACCCTATTTACTTTTAAAAGTGATAAATAAAAGTCAAAAGTTACTATTCACTAACAATATATTCTTTTTATTAAACCACATTTTACATACTAATATTATCCGTGTCTACCAAAATTTTGGAAGTCAATTCACAAAAGTGGTATAATTATGTTTTATGAAAATTTGCAAATTCTCTTAGAAGATGGGTAAAAGATGGTAAAAAGTTAAATAGAATATTATACATCTAATTTTATTATAAAATTACTCCAAAAAATTACATTGAAATTATATAGGAATAATATATATATATATATATATTGAATTGAAATAAATTAAATTAAAATATATAATTATTTAAATAAAAATTTGGTTTTAAATAAAAACCCATGGTTTTTCACTATTCATCAAAAAATTGAATGTTTTTAGAAAAATAATAAAAATTTACCCTATTCTAATTTTGAAAATCCAAATTCAAAAATGAATTCTATTTTACCAAATTAAAAACCTATAATTTTCATAAATTAATTTATAATTAATTCTCATTATCAAAACCAAAAATCGGGTCTTTAAAAACTAAAAACTATCAAAAGGTTAACAAGTGTTTATGTCAAATTTATGTGTGAAGTTACAAAGAATGATGTAAATTGTATTAAGTGATAAAACTAAAATCTAATTATACTTCAATACCATTCAAATTAATAATTTAGAACTATAAATTATTTTTGATTAAAAAAGTTGTTTTCAATTAAAACATAGTATTTTTCATTATACGTCCAAATATGAACGTTTTCAGAAAAGTACCAAATGTTTATCCAAACTAAATTTTTATTAGTATCTATTCTAAAGAAGAATTTAATTTCATTAAATTGAATATCTAATATTTTCAAATATTGGTTTTAAAACGGTTTCTCCATTAAAAGGCTATAAAATTTCATTTTTTGAAAAATACTTCTTTTATATGAAAAAATAAATTTGTTATTATATAATGTATAAGAAACACATAATATTGATGTTAAAATTATAAAGAGTATATAAGATTCAAAATGCAGTAAATACTATTCATAACCACTTTTTGAACGGCTAGTTTGGTAAGTTGTGGTGTGCTCGAACTCAGTGTTGTGTGTAGCACAAGCTATTGAATTACCTTAATGAGATAAAGTATGCTGAAATCATGGGATGTTTTGACTAATCATATCTCCCACAATAAATTCATCCACCCATGGAGGCCATTCCATAACCAAAACAACAAACACCCAAAAATACACCTTTAGAAACATAGAGATCAATCTCTATCACATGGAAATGAGGAACATGAGAAAACAGATCAAAGGAACCACAATAATGGAGGTAGAATAAACCTGGGATCAAATATGGATTGAAGGAGGGAAGCTAGTGGTAGATCCTTGAAAAAAAAAATCCAAAACGTTGAAGAGGTGGATTTCGGGTCACCTATAATGAGTTATAGAACCACTATAACTATAGGGTTTTACAAACTTGAGCAATTGAAAAAATCTAAAACATACATCCTTGGTGATTTATGGGACATTTAATCCCATTTCCTATCATGTAATCTATAGCATTCCACCATAAAAATTACACCTTATAATTTAATCTATTTTTAATCACTATTTTATTAAACATTGTGAAACCTACATTGACATCATGAGAATGTTTTACACTATGTGAGTTCCCCCTGCTTCTTGCTTTTACCAGCTGAACCCCTTAGATTTCCTCTGAGCCTCCTCCAATCATGTAGATATTCAAAAATTCTAAAAGGATAGATCCACATGGATCTATTCCCATAAAATATTATAATTTAACTAATATTTCTCATTTCAATAAATTTAGTATTTAACTATAATGAGAATGTTTTAATTGTTGGAAACATTTTATTTCGAAAAACTATTTTTTCGACATGTTTGTTGGTTTAATTTAATAATTAATTATACCACTATTTGGAACTAAATTAAAAAAAATGATTAAATATTAGGGGTAAAAATAAATTCTATAATCTAATAAGGTATGATTATTTTTTTAACCATAACGAACAATAAAAATAGTAAAAACAAATTAACATAGTTATTGTAAAAATTGGTTTACCGGGAGTTAAACTAAGAAAATAAGGGTTAAAATGATATAAGACGTGTCCATCACCCATTTTATATCTATAATTGAAAATTATATAATCCAAGGTTTTCTAATGACCAATTATGGGGCTTCTTTTATGAGAATAATCATTGTATCACTTTTCATTTTAAAAAATTTAATGTGTTTTCTATCCTATAATTATATAATGCCACCCATCAATTCCAATATTCAAAATCAAATACCCATTGGCTTATAAAATAACTACCATATAATATTTTTTAATTCCCTTTAATTATCCTAGAGGCTATATTTGTTTTTGTAATATCTCGTAATTTGCCTTTAGGTATAAAACTAAATCGACTCTCTAATGAAGAGGTAAAATTATTAAAATGTGTATTTCATTTAATTCTTCATTAAAATACTAAAAATTATTTTAAACAATGATAATATAATAAAACAATATCCATTAAAAAATAATATTTTATTATGTTAATGTAATAACCTAGATTCATCTCTAATTCCATCAAAGGGAGAAAACAAAACTATCGATCATGAGTATAACAAACTACCTCCTCGCGAATCAGTTTAGTTTTTTCCATCACCAACATAGAAGGTTGGATATATTGATGTATTTAACACATGTATATAATTTTTTTTATAATTATGGTTTTATTATATCTCATATATTTTCATTGTTGTCATTCCTTTTGAGGATATGATAATGCCTATTGTGTTCACAGTGAACTATAATCTCCCGAAGCAATGTGTTTAATTTTTCACATATTCATTACATTTAAGGTATTTAAGATAAAAATTAATCAATATATGTAATATTTTTGAACTAAAAAAACTACTATAGATATAATATCACATATAACTTTTTTACCCTTTAATACGTTTGAAAACAATAACACGGATCATGTGTATATGTGGACTACCACATCCACATAGTGATGTTAAATGATTTTCATTTTATTTTTACATTGATGGAAACTGTGATGTATTTGAATAATAAATATTATTTATATAAAATAATAATTATTCTATAATGTATAATTAACATTTATTTTCTTTTAATTCCATTTTTGAACAAAAATTGAAACAACATTCATGCCTACGTTTTACATACCGTCTCAATGAATATGTAATCAATTTTCTATCTTTAAATTTTATAATTTACTATAATTACATATATAATGAATATATATGAAATTAAAATAATTATTAGTATTATTGATGTCATTGAACTAAGATAAATGTAAAAGGAATGAAATTACTTAACTAAAACCGATTTGAAAAATGAAGTAATCATCATCCAAAATAGCCATTTTAACAAATAAATGTTAATAAATGAATGATAAAAGATATAAATAAATAATAAATGGTATAAATTATATGATTATGTTTATTTAATAGATTTTTAATAATCCAATATTTATTTTATAGGATGTTAAGGAACAAATAATGTAAGATAAACCTGAGGTAAGGGTTTCTCATCTCACTGTTACTTCATGAGACATATGCCATATTCACCACTTAGTATTTTTTTGTGGGGTATATAATTATATTTTTATATTTTATTTCATGAATTTCTCCACTTAAAGGTATTTATACTTTATGTTTATTTTATTTCTTTCATGGGACTATGGTAAGGTAGAATTTAAATATATCATCATTATCTGAGACTGTTTATGTTTAAGACTCCTTTGGGGTAATTATTTGTTATTCATATCTTAAACCCAACCTGTTGTCATCTCCAATTTCCACTCATGAACTACTAAATTAATGTATCTTTTTTCCTTCTCTTTCATACATAAAATGATTGAGTTGTTTTTTTATAAAAGGATACATTATTTCTTTTTTTAGTCGAAGATGTTTTTTATTTGCAATACATATTACCGATAAAATGATTTCAAAAATGTTATTAAAATTATAGATATTATTTATTAAATTTATTTTTACACATATTTTACTTTTTAAAAACTTTTTCGAATAGAATGCTATTATAATTTTCAAAACAATGCTATTTTTACTTTTACCAAAAAATTTAAATAAATATTTTTTTACTTGTATGGCATGTATGGAATTTCCCAACACCATGACCAATTTTTTTAAAGAATACATTATATGTTTGACAATTTATTTTCAAATAAAATTATTTTTACAAAAAAATATGAATTATAATTTTAAAAAGGTGATTTTCATAGATTAATGTCTATTTTTCTTCAAGAATGTTTTGATGACCCCTTTATGGGATTTATATTAATAAACATCAGTAACCGTTATTCTAATTTTGTTCCAATAGGGATATGTTAAATTAATACCATACTTATTGTTTTTTGTATTGTCTTTGATCATTTTTATTGGGGATGTACCTGTTTGATACAAGTCATATTATTCATTATGGTATATGATTATGTTTATTGATTTGGGTAATTCCTTCCATTTCCTATGATAATAATTCAATATTACATTTTAGGTTTGTTATGTTCTACCCATATCACATGTGCAATGAATTAGACTTATTAAGTGATGGTAGGTGTCCTCTATAGCCCCTTGATTCATTGGTAGTCCTCATGAGACAAACATTCTTGTTTTATTAGATGATGCCTTATCCATTTATGTCACATGTCCTGGTATAACACCTTGATGATATGGTTTTGATGAAATTCATTATTAATTACCTTATTTTGAGATTATTTATTGATTTTAAATGTGATTATTTGATTAGATATATAATTCATGTTTATTATTCAACTCATGTGATTATTTAATATAAAAATGTTGAATTAGATTATGGGATGTTGGATTCCGAGAAATTACAATAATTGGATAATATATATAATATTATATGAATTAACCTCATTCGAGAATAAAATTATAATAAATTTAAATTTATTTTAGGTGAGGTTCCAGTGGTTTTGAATCATGTCTATCTATAAGTAAAGTATTTTCATCTCACTTTTATTTCTATGAGACACATTCAATATTCAAAACCTATTTATTTTATGTGGCTTATATAATTCTAATGAATTTATTTTATAATTAGTATCATGAAACATATATTGATTTATATATCCTTACATGTTTCTCCCTTTTATGAGATTTTTATTCAAATATTGCCCAATTGGTATGTTTTTTATCATAAAATAGAGTTCTTTATTTTTATTTTTTGTGATCATGTTAATAATGATGAAAATTTAAAAACTTATTTCTCAATAATCAAAGGAATTTTAATTTCCACTAGTTATTTTTTAATATTACATTTTTTCTTTCATTTTTAACTACTAAAAAATCTAAAGATAATGAAATAATGTTTTATTGGAAACATAATTTATTTCTCTCTTTGTTTAATTTTTTTTTCTCATATCCATGTTTTCTAAAAATATTTTAAAGAATGATTTAAATATTTTATCTTGATTATTAAAAACTTATTTAGAAATGATTTAATTTTTTAAAAATAATTTAAAATTAAATTTATCGTCATTTTAAAAATGATATAATTTTTAATATCTTTATAAAATGTGAAAAAAATATTTTTTAATGTACATGACCCGGATTGAATTTTTTTACATCATGGCCAATCAATACATTGAAGATTAATTAAATTTTTCCTGGTTTAATTTAAAACAAAATATTTTCATTAATATTTGTAAAATCATTATATTTTAATTATGTTATTTTAAAGTGAAATGAGGGTTTTCTTCAAGAAATATTTCAGTGACATTATAAAGAAATTTTCCATCTATAATTTCATTTTGTGTTTCTTTACATATTATTTACATGGGATATGTTCTAATGATACCACCCATATTTATTATTTATATGGATTTTGATGTTTATTTAAGGATAATTCTTTGAAACTCATTTCTTTTCCATGATTTAATTATGTTTTTTTGAAACATTTATGAAATCATTTTATTTTTTGATATGTTATAGTATGGTGTCATTAAAAAATATTTTTGAAATCCATTACCTTTTCATAGGTTATACAATAATTAGTTATTTGTTATATTATGACATAAATTTATATTATTTCATTATGTGAAGTGTGGGATCATAATTATATAGCCTTCAAATTTATTGTGTAAAGATTTATATTCCATAAGATAATGAGGACTATAATTAGGAGTAAACCCAGTTCTATTAAGGAAAATTTCAAATATGGTCGTGTTGGGAGTGAGATTTGATTAATTAAATAAATGAAATGGGGAGTTACCCCAATCCAGTATGATAGTTTTCTATTGATCCTTTCCTATGGAAACAATTTTCGATTCATATATATATATATATGCCACAAACTTATTTTATATTCCAATTATATGATATCATGGATCATGTCTTCGAGACCTTTATGAATCTTTTATTATGAAATGTCAATATTTAAAATGAGTATAATAATTACAATATATGAAAATCGCATCCCAATTGTCTAACCATTTATTATTCTAGGTACAACATATATATACAGGAGTCTTATTTTTAAAATGAGTATAATAATTACAAGATAAATTTTTTTAAGGATAATTTAATTCCCTCTAGAGTATCCTTAAATATCATTATTAGTACACATCATGAAATTTCAAGGGACTGGAAACAATACAAGGGTGTGTTTAAATTCCTACCAAGGGTAAATTTCAATAGAATAAATAATGAATTAATTTGAATATTCAATATGTAAAGGTAATATTATGAAACACAAGACATTTAATCAATTATTTGAGAATCAAATGCATCCATAGATAGGCCAACACAAAATCTCAGGGATAATAATGACTGAATCAAAATGAATGAAATGATTAATTATTTAACGTCAAGTCAATGAGGCACATGATTACTTTACAATAAGGATGGTTTGAATTGTACTAGTTGAAAATGCATTATCATAGGATGAAAAACACATTTAGTTGTATGATTGTAATGAAACACTTCGGGGCTTTCATTAAGTATTACCCAACCCATAGGGATTGAATTAAATGGTCCCTAACCCATGTCTTTAATTTTCAATGAATTATCAAACAATTGATCAAAATTCATACACAAAGTTCCATATAAAATATCTTTATAGTGTAAATGGATATCAACTTATCAATATTCCCTTAGTAAATCAAATGAACAAAATACCCAGAAATGGTATAAGTTTTAGGAAATAAAAACATCCATGATAGATGATATATATAATTATGGGAAATTCATTGTTCAATGATCATAGGAAATTGAATATTTCAATGGAAGTAAATTTTATCAAGGATTTTAATTTCAATACTATCCATATCCAAATCAATAAAAACCCATCTAGATAAATAATAAGGATGGTATCAAAACAACATACTCTAACCAGGGTAAGGAATATGGGATGTCGTCATTTTTTAATGGGAATATTAAAAAATTATTTCATAAAATCAATATTGAGGAAAATACCCTTTTCATTTTCACAAAAATTTTGAAAATAATTTATTTGTAAATATCATTTAAAAATATATTCAGTAAAATTAGACTTTTCTATCTTGAAAAACTAGGCTTCAATGATACGATAATGTGTAAATCCATACATATTAGGAGTTTAAAAATAATATTACATTTTATTGTTAAAAAAGGCATAGAAAACTTATTTTATCATTAAGAGAGAAGAATATTTCATTGAATACATTAGTAAAAAATAAATGGTTAAAAATTTCATTAATAAATCATTTTGGAAAGGTTAAAAACATTTTATTAACACATGAACAATTTTGAATAAAATGATATTATGAAGTAAACACTTCAAAATATTATAACATTGAAGTAAGAATAAATGTACAAATAAATATATGTGTATAAAAATTAAATACACATTGGGATAGTGTAAATAAATCAAGATACAGATGAAGTCATTATACAAGTAATCATATAATATTAGTTATAACTAGGATGTAATATATCATAATGAAAAGGAATTGGTTTATGAAATTTCTTTCAAATTGGGTAAAATTTAACTGAAATCCTCATATGATAAATAATTAAATTTAAATTCAAAATACCATGAACATAAAATAATTCAAGATATAATATATCAAAATTGGTATTAGATATACCACACAAAATAATTAAGTTGGTAAGATGAAAATTATCTCACAAATGTAAAAATTGAAATGAAAATACCTTACCTTGTATTTCATTTCAAGATAAAAAAATTTAAAATACAGTTTATGGGGGTTAAACATGTTAATAACATTGTATTTAACTAAAATAATATTTATAATTTAATATATTAACTTATTATAATATCCTATTAGTTTTTTAATAATTATTCATTATTTTCACTATTTAGGTTATTAATTTCCTAGTTTGTCGAGAATTATTTGACTTTAAATATGTTGTTCCAATTAATTAAATAATTGTTTAATCATATACATAATTTAAACCCTTATTTCACTATAATATATATCCATTATATATGTATTTATCATATTCCATGATATTTGGAGATAAGAAATGAAATGCACTGTTCATGGAGAGGTAGACCTTATTTATTCATGAACGCTACTTTCATTTCATTTTCATATTAAAATAATAAAAATTAAATAAGTTATTTGTATATTATAATTTACATATAATATTAATTTAAAATATATTAATTATTTTAATTGGAACCATCCTTTATACATTCTATGTATAACGTGAATGAATCACATCACTCTGATGAGGTGGTGGTCTACACTTCCACAAACGATATTATCCTATTCTCACAAGATTGAAATCATAATGGTATGCTATATATTAAAATTTCATATGAATAAAGGATTTATAAATATAAAATATATCATATATAAATATATTTTTCATCATAATGACCACCATGAGAGGCGGTAAATGTGGAATTAACCACCATTGTTTTATGAGGCGGAAGTTCATCGTACACATAAATAGTAAGTTCATTATGCATGATATAGAAATGTGTGTATGTGTAGGTATAAAGTGTTACATAAAAACACATTAGTATATTTATGATACTATTGTTTTAATGTAATCATGGAATAATAATGATTGAAATATTCGAGAAAGAAATAATACTAATGATCTTGTAGAAGGATGTTACCTTTTCTTTGGGTAACTCCTTTTTTTTGCACCAAAGGGCTTCCTTGGATTGTTTTATTACCATGTTTATAAATATAGGATGATGATACATATTATTATAATATATATGGGAAGATATTGGTTTATTAAACGTGTCTTTATAAGTGTGAGAATGTAGGAGCGATGAGTGCCTTTTTATAGTGGAGGAGGAGTGACACTCTTTTAAATTTTAAAAAAGGGAATTACACCCACGTTTTTAGAATGGAAAGTGGATAAAATAATGGAAATAAATTTATCCTATTGAGTATAAGTTATAAATATTAAAAAAAATATTTTCTGTACATGTTTCTATCTAATTTCATCATTTAAGTTTAAGGTTTATTCTCTTGTTAAACATAATTCCACCTTTAACTGGTGTAATTAATTTTAATTACATTCATTAAAATTTTTGGTCATAAACTACGTTGAACTTATAATAAATTTTATATTATTATTATTCAAAGTATTGGATATTTTTTAGATATTCCAATCACATTAGGGGCCAAAATTTATATAAATTTAATCCCACAGATGGGAAAAAATAATTGTTTTTAAAGTAAAAAGGTCACATGTTTGGTAGGTTTTCATATCGAATTTCATGGTGAAATTGATTTGAATGAGTTTAATTGAATTTAATAATAAAAAAATTCTATAATTAACCATTAAAACTAATTTATTATTTAATTATACCATATAAATTAATAATATGAAAATGAAGTTTCGGTTTAAAATTCAACATTTTTATTTATTCATTAAAAAAATGAAACATTAAAAAAAATTCCAACAATTAACCACAACATAATTTTTATATTATAATTTATAATATAAACATTATTTTTTACATAATGAATAAATAAAAGTTCCAAAAACTGGTTTTAATAAAATGTCACCATTAAAAGGCAGTAAAAGTACCTTTAGAAAAATATTGATTTTATTATGAAATATTGTGTTTGTTATTATATCATTCATTTAAAATAAAATGGATTATTATCATAAATAATTTATCGCATATATATATATATTAAACTAATATCAATGACTAATTAATTTAATTTATTAGGATAAAATTGTTTTGTAAGAATAAAAATTGTTTTCTATAAAAATATTCCATTTATTTTTAATGGGTTATTATATTCATTTATAACTAATATGTAACCAATGAATTAAATATACATATTTATAGTATATATTTTCACAATTTAGTTAATTCTATTTATAAACATGAATATGATGTATATATTATGTATTATTATATTAAATAAAAATGTTTTAAGAATATATTGTTTTTTGATAAAATTCAGTCTTGCGTGCAATGCAAGCCATTGATAAAACTATTCTATAATGTAAGGTAGAATAAATCTATGTTGCATGTATTTAATATAAATAATACATATAATATATTTAAAATAGTAAATTTATTATAATTTCTCTAGTTATCATATTCTATTACATGCTTGGAGTTGCTTGTTATACATGCTATTGAATAAAAGTTACTCTTTTTGAATTATCAGGGAGATTCATTTTCCCCCCCATAAAAAATTTCATCCTCTAAATTTAATATTTTTCTCAATAACAAATTGTTGATATATCATATATTGAAATCCCAAATTGTGATAAGGGTTCAAAAAACATACTCTAGAAAATATTGAATGGGAAGTGGAAAGGTCACATGGAACACCATATAACAATGTCTATAAATATAAGAACATTATGGGTAAGTAGAGATGCATACATGAAATAAATTAATTAATATTCATAGACAGTGATTGATGAATTAAATAGAAATAGGTGAATCATAAATGTAATGTTTAGGGTCCCAAAGACATAAATCTACAATGATATTGAATACTATCAGTTCCACAAAAGTTAAGGTATTAGGACAATATTTTTTTGATCTCATTCCTAATGCTTAGTGATTATTGTAGAGACAATGTATATGAGGAAATATACATAATTATAAAATTTTTAAAAATAAAATTAATTCTTTGTATGTTCTTTGATCAATTTAAAATTCATCCTTTACTTCATGAAATGGATAACAAAAAATTAACATTGATTCCAATTGAAATAAAATATACTTTTAAGGGATCTTATGGAACATAATAGAGTGAAAATTATAACTATTTGTATCTATCAATTATAAACTTCAAATAAGTTTAGTACGTAAAACAATAAACCTAAAAAATAACAATATAGGTTTATCATTATAATTTATTCATCAAATTGTTTAACTATAAACAATGACATATTAACCAAGAAATTAAATTTATAAGTGGATAGCATGAAACACTTATCATCCTTCGATTATGTGTTAAAGAATAGAATCCTTTCTAGACCTGGTTGGTTTTTAACAAACATAAATGTTTTCTTTTATAAAAAACTTATTAATAAAATTTTAAAAAATAAATATTATGGAAATCCTTGAAATGAGGTAAATAACAAAATATCCTCTTATTACGGTTTTCCATACCTCCCCAATTCCTCAATACTTCATCTATTAATTTATACATAGGTCTATCTATGGTATAATGATTATCCTTTAAAATAATAAATTGACTTAGGTAATGGAATGGTTCCCCACATTTAAAGAAACATACCGTAAATGGTTCCTTAGGATGAGTTTTATTTCCTTCTATCATAATCTTCAATTTTTACGCAAGATTTTTTTTCCTTACATCCTTCTTTACAAAAAATAAAGAATTTTTCTATTCCATTGATAAATTTAAAAAGGTTTATACTTACATATTTCATAAATGATTTAAATAAATCCCTATTTTCTCCATTGTATTTAATACTAGTGATCTTAAAAAACTCAATCCTTGTCTTATTTTGTGAGTTTCGTAATGGTTTAAGATATATATTTTATATCATATTTTTTGGAAAAATTATTTGGAGTACAAAATAAATATTTCACTCCTATAAACAACTCATTTTATTTCTCATTTTGAGAAACTGTTACTTCATGTTCAATGTTAACATGACTCATTTGAGTTCTAGTTATAGTTAAAATTATAAATCATATTGTGAGTAATAGTACTCATCATGAGAAAAAAGTATAATAATTTATAGTATATCTTAATCATGAAATATTATTCTCAATGTAAAAAGGATTATTTTAATATAGGTTATTAATTTTCATCATATATTCCAATCCATCCTAATGGATTGTTCTGAAAATGTGAATTTTCTTGTGTTTATCCCCATAGAGTGTCAAACAAGATTTGTAGTAAAGCTCATTTTTGTGTACTAGGTTACACTAAGTCAGGACCGAAACACCTAATCGTAGTTTTTACCGCAAGGTATAGATGTTCTAGAACCACATTAACTTTTTCTGTATAGAAATGGATGTATTTCAATGGAGACCCACATAACCTCTACCTTACCAAAACTCGAGTATGTTTTTCTATACTTATCCTCATATTTTACCTTAGGGTTATGATCCTAATCTATTTTTTCCTAAATATAGTTCCCATGGTTTCCACTAAAATTTCTCTGATACCAAATGTATCAAACCAACTGTTGAAATCCCATATCTAGTGTTTACTACCATTACATTAAAATATGACACATGTAAATCATGTCCCAATGTTACAAGCATTTTAGTAGTCTTCATAAACTAAATGCATACATGATTCTCGTTTTTTCAAATGAATACAATAATTATAACATAATTTTTATTGAGGATCACTTTATTTCTCTATATCATATCCTTTCATATCATTCTTAGTAAAATTCAGGGAATTGATGGGGAAAAGAAAAAATATAAAGGTGAGCTCAAATTATCAGTTGGGGAAAAGTAAAATGGATGCAATTTTGAATCAACAGGATTAATTAATATACAAAGGTACGAAATCCAAAAAAATCATTTAGCAATGAAATGATAATGAAATGAATCATGATATATGTTGATACAACAATAATGGATAATAATAACTGAATTTAAATGAGGAATTTTCTTAAATATTGAACATCATGTTTCCCAGGTACATGATACTTTAACTGTAAAGATGATTTCAAACATATTGGGTAAAAACCCATTAGCATATTCTTGCCAACTAATTTCATCCCATTATACTAAATATTAATTTTGCATCTTGTATTATAAAGTTCTCAAACTATAGGGATTTCATTAAATAGTGCCCAACACATGTATTTAATTTCTAAATTTTATCAAATAATTGACTTAAATTAACAAAAATCACCGTGTCAAATATCAATATTTAATAATGGATACTGATTTATCAATATATACTCAAAATATCATACGAACACCATTTGTAAAAATTTTATAATATTTAGGAAAAAATAACATCCATGAAAAATGATATAGATAATTAGGGGAAATTAAATGTTCAAAGAACATAGAAAATTGAATATTCCTTGGGGCTAAAAGGAATCATAGATTTTAATGTTAATATTATCCTTGGACAAATAAATAAATACCTATATAGAGGATGAATAACGATGGTATAAATACAACTTATCCCATATGGAGCAAGGAATAAGTGTTTTTGTCGCTGATTAATGAGAATACAATAACAGGATCTCTTAAAATCATTGTTGTGGAAGATATCCTTTTCATGTTGAACAAAATTTTGAAAAGAATTTTCATCGAAAAAAAATGTTGAAAAAAAATTTACAAATTAAAATTTTAATGTTTAAAATAGTTATTCAATGAAATTATGGAGGGTAAATTCATACATTCCATATGAGGTAAAAAAAATCTATTCATATGTAAAAAGTTTTAGAAAAATGAAATTTTCCGAGATCGATAACATGATACATTTTAATAAAAAAGTAAAAAAAGTGGATAAAATTTATTTAATAAATAATTTTTGAAATGTAGAAAAAAAATTTGAAAACATTTAAAAAAAATAAGTTTTCAAAGTAAGTAGTTTCTCCTATTAAAGATCTAAATGTAGATGAGTATTTATAAAAAAGTTTTGTAAATCATTTTAAATACCTATGTGTGGAAAATAGTACTATTATATGACAATGTTCATGAATAATAAGAGGACAATCAAATTAAATGGATTAATTATCAATATTCAAATAATTTCCTCATCTGAAAATTTATGTATAAAATTTTTTGAATGATATTGAAATGTAATGTATACCCTTGAAAAAAAATCATTGCAGTGAGAATCAATAAATGAATAGATTTATGCATAGAAATTGTAAATTAATAAAGGGGAAGAGTAAGTAAATCAATAGATATTTTAATTCATTTTGCACATAATCATTAAATATTAACATTAATGGGGAAGTAATATAGCCTAATGAAAAGGAACCAGGTTTTAAAATTTCATTTCCACTTGGGTATCCTTTAACTCAAACCCCCTTAGATGAAATAATTGTAAATGGGACCCAGAATAACCTAAAAATAAAATAATTCTTGATATAATATATCCAAATGGTAATTATATATAGAACCCAAAAGAAGTAAGTGGATAACATTACATTTATTTCATCGATGTAAAAAAGTTAGATTAATACCCATTACCTTGCATTTCCTTTTATGTGAATGTACTTCAAAATAAATTGAAAGGGGTTTAAAATTTTAAATAAATTATACCAAAACCCAAACCATAGTCATATTTATAATATCTTATATTAATTTCTTATAATAACTTATAACTAAATTTTTAATAATCTTTCATTATTTTCACTGTATCAGGTGATAATTGCCTAGTTTTCTAAGTATGTTTTGACTTATTATTTTTTGTTTATATTAACCAGACAATGTTTTAACCATATACATAATGAAAACTATGATTTAAAGATAAAATATATCCATTATATATGTTACTAAATTAAGCCATAAAATTTGGAGATGATAAAGGAAATGTACTGTTCATAGAGACGGCGAGTTGTACGTACACATGAACACTACCTTCATTTCACTGTGATTTTAAAATAATGAAAAGTAAACTTTAAAAATAAATATTACAATTATAGTACAATATTAATTTAATATATGTGAAATATTATTATTACAATAATCTTTAATAAATTCCATGTATAACGTGAATGAATCACATCCCAATGAGTATGCAGTAGTCTACATTTCCAAAAACGATGTTATTGAATTCCCACAAGATGGAAAGCCTAAATGTATGTTATATATAGAAATTAAATATTCATAAAAACAATATAAATATCATATATATTATATAATAATAGAGTTTCTACCATAATTACCACTATGTTAGGTGGTAAAGGAAGAACAAGAAATCATCGTTTTGGGGGGGAAAAGTTCACCACACACACAAACGATAAGCTTGTTACCCATTATATGTGATTTTGAATAAGTATAGGTGAAAAATGTAAAAATATACCTCATTATATTTATAATACAGGGTTTTTATAATATCATGGAATAAGGATAATTGAATGAGTATAGAAATAAATAGAACAAAATATCTCAAGGATGGATGTTATCTCTTTTGGGGTAACTCCTTTTGGTTGTCACTAAACGGCTTACTTGGATAGATTTAGGCCCAAGGTGTGGATTATAAGATAATGGGACGGGTTTTTATGGGTTATTTTGTTATATATTCTCCAATCAAATGTTTTATGAGATGTCTGAGGATGTCGGAGCGATGCGTTCCTTTTTATAGTGGAGGTGTGGCACTCTTATACATTTTAGAAAAGCGAACTCCACCCATTTTTTCCTAGGTAATGTGGCTCCAATAATATAAAATATTAGAGAAAATTGAGGATAGATTCTAAATATATCTATATAATGGATTCTAGATCATTTTTTAGGACATTTTAAATATTACTTTTATGATTTAGTCCCTTGTTAAGCATAATTTCACAATAATTATTTTAATTAATTTTATTTAAATGAAATAATATTTATTGGTAAAAACATAAAAGAACTTATTATAAATTAAAATATTTTTATTGAAAATATGGAATCTATTTTTCCTATTTAATATCCCAAATTTTTTATAAATTTATCTAAATTTAATCCCATAGATGGGATGATAATGCATATTTTTAATGTAAGCACATTCACAAGTTTTCTAGGCTTTCATATCAAATTTCAATGTAAAATTGATTCCAATGAGATAAATTGGAGTAATTAATTAAAAAATTGATCTAATTATGATTTATAACCAATGTTGAATATAATTTGACTTTAAATATAAATTATATGAAAAATATGTTTTGAATTAAAAATCAGTATTTTTCAGTTATTAAAAAATAAAACATCACTAAAAAGTTACAAAAAATCTCACTTATTTAATTTTTATGCTTCTATTTCAAATATGAATTTTATTTCCCCATATATAATATATAAAATATCTAAAAATTGGATTCAAAATATGTTCACCATTAATAGACTGTAAATGCTCCTTTATAAAAATATATTTTTTTTTTCTGAAATATTAATTTTTTTTTCATTTTTAATACAAATCAAAAATATTTGATGAATATAAAATATATTTTATTTTATAAATAATATATATATATATATATATATATTAAATTAATATAACTCACTAATTAGTTTAATTTATTAGTTTATAATATCTATATGAGAAAAAAAGTAGTTTCCAATAAAAATATTCCATTCATTTTGAATTTGATATTATATTAATTTCTAATTAATTTCTAACCAATAAATTAATTTTATATTTTTATAAACCATATAGTATCAATATTTGCATAATAATATTTTTGACTACTTATTTAACAGTTATTTTATGTCTTATTATATTAAATAATAAATTTTTTATTTTAGTAAAACCCAGCCTTGCGTCTGAGCCAAGCCATTAAAGAATCATTCCTTCCTGTGTAATGAAAGATAATTTAGTGTTGTGAGCATTGAAATATTGAATCTATTGAATCCATTTAAAATATTTAATATATTATAATGTCTTGTGATATTATATTCATTTACGATCTTGGTGTCATGTTTCATACACTCTATCGAATAAAACATTCAAGTTTAAAATATTCAATGTGTTACAATAACAATGTGGTTAAAGGAAAAAATACCATCTAGTCTCAAACATATAATGTCATATTGTATTCTATATCTACCCACTCATTAATATCTTAATAATATTATAAAGGATTCAAAACACCAATATAATTATTATATATTGAATTATAATTTACTATCCATAATGGTATGATGATGGAATGTCAAGTATATTATTGTTATCTAATTATAGTATTTGGGAATGTTCATCCTATAAATATTTTTATTCTACCAATAGTGTAAAATTATGTAATTTTAGGCATCAATTGGACCTATTTACATAAATCCATCAAAAAAATCTCAGGAAAAGAAGTTGGGTTTTCTATTTAAGACCAACCTTTGGTCATCTTGCAGTGTAATGATAAATATGAATTTTCAATGGAAGTTGCATCGAATATATGCTCCATTATTCCAATTAAAAATAGGTTTTTATCTCAGATGGATAGGAATAATCATAACATAAAATATATTCTTATTTATTGGGTGTTGATTTATTTATATTTGTAAAAATTTCACAGTCCTCCTCTAAGTTGTGAAGTTGACTTTTCAATAGAACTCATTCATGGTTCTACAACTATTACAGAGACACCAAATAGAATGGAACTGATTTAGATATAATAATTTAATAAGAAAATCTATTATCATCTTGATATATGATTCCTTTAAAAAAGTTCATCACCACGGGGATAACACATTCTTTTCTTAAAAAATAATGATGGATCAACGTTTTTCTATATTGATTATTGAGAAATGATTAAGATCAAAATACTAATCAAGTATCTGATACCCTATACTGATGACTATTTTTATTAGATGTTTGGTGATGAATACATTTAAAATATTAACCTTTAATTTGGATATCATACATTTGGGTATAAGAAGGAGGGTATACCCAAAAAAACATTTTCAAACTGGGTAGGGACATTATGAATTTATAATTATTCCATTGGTTATTACTAATTCACCCACTCTATTTATTAATTAATTTAATATAGTTTTAAGATATTAGCTAAATCATTTTTCTATATCCTTTATAGAATGAACTCTTATATATTTCATGAGAATGTAATTTTATGAATATCATTTTATAATTGTATCAATGACCATATGAAAAAAATATTTTTTATAAAAAATTACCAAGTGTGTATTTTAGATTTCAATTGTTTCATTTTTGGGTTATATAATCTCTATAGAGAGTATATCTATGGATCTACAAAAGTTGGAAGTTATTTAACATTGGAATGTAATATAAACTATGACTAAGATCAATAGTTTTACTGGTTTCATTGTATATTATTGATTCTTTGTGGAAAATTTATTATGGTTGTATATTTCAATCACCGTCGTAATATGAAATGGAGAAATTTTTTTATATAGATAAATGTGAAGAATATTTGATAGAACTAAATAGATAATATACCATCATACCTATTCTTACATTGACCTATAATGGAGAAAGTTTTTTATCATTAGTGATGCATTAATGTAGGCTCTAGGACATTTCAAGAAGTAGAATGATATGGTAATAGCATAGGCCTCATTAAAAGTGGAACTTCATGTGAATAATTATCCAGCACATTATTTGGATTTAGGTATGGTAAAATTTACATTAAATATATGTATGACTGTTTTTATTGGGAATAATGTGACATATATAACAATAAAAAAACCTTACAGTACATATTCACTCAGAAATATTAGAATATTTTCTAGAGAAGGTGGGTAGAGATTAATAAAGACTATGAATTCAAAATAAAATACCCACATGGGAAGGAATCGAAGGCATATGATTCATTTATACAAATGAATCATGAAAACTTATCTATGATGAGGATAAAAAAATATCCAATATTTTGTAATTTTCAAAGGTTGGATTTGAAATTATTTAAGAAGGGTGATAAAAAATATCTTTCATAAATTATTTTTCAACCAACTATCCATGTGAATATGAAAGAGGCACAAAATAAATATATAGAGTTGAAAATTATGGTAAGAAATTTTCTTAAGTTCAACCTTGATTTTGATGGGATGATAAGATTCAAGAACCATGTATGTGTTATATTGATACTAGATTTGAAGAATTTGGTGCTGTATGAAGCTCAAATATCATCATTGTCTCTTCAACCCAAATGTATGAAGATGTATAGATATTTGAAATAGTATCACTGGTAGGACAACATGAAGAGAGATATTATAGATTATGCGTCTTAGTTCATTTTATGTTTGAATGTTATGTCTTATAGAAAATTTCTATGTGGATGTTACAACCACAACCCTTACAAAAAATGGAAATGGGAAAACATCCCATAGGATTTTATCATTGGACTCCCCATAACATCTAAAAGCCATAATTCTATTTGAGTGTTAGTAAGTAACATTGTGAAGACAAAAAATATTATTTTTTATCATGGAATATTCCTCTCTTGATCATCTTTCAAGGTTATACATTATAAAAGCGGTATTATTTCATGAATTAGCATATTCTGTTGTATTATATCAGGATCTCAAATTTAGCTCAATTTCTAGAAAAATAAATTGGAAGGTCTAGATACAGAGTTATATTTTTGTACAACATATCATCCTTATATAGAAGGTCATTATAAGTGAACCGTTTAAACCATGGTGTATTTGTTAAGGTCTTGTTCTATGTATTTTTATGAATGTTGGGATCAACACCATCCTCAAATTGAGTTCTCCAACTATAATAGACTTAACTCAATAATTTAGATGGAACCTTACAAACCCCCTAATATAAATAAGTTTTGAACCCAAATTTTATGGAAATAAGTTGGATGAATAATGTTATTGGGAAATGAAAAAGATAAAGAAATTATAGTGAATGTTAGGGACATTGAATGAAACATCAAGGCAGTTCAATGTTTATAGAATAATTATGATTATAATAATTGATGAAATCTATATTTCATAGATGGTTAGATGGTATTACTATCATTTTATTTATAGATCATGGTAAGGATATTTATAATGAATGGAAAAATAAAACATAGGTATATTTAGGTCTTTATGATTTTTGATCATGTAGGGATGGCAGCATATCGCTTGGTGCATATATGATATCTTGAACCCAGGATACTCAAAAGTAACAAAACATGATTCGACACCTAGAATCAATAATAACTCCACATAAGGTAGAGTCTTCCGACTTGTAGTGAGGGTATACAGTGGTATAATTAGGAGACCTTTACCTTTTTTCTCAAATTCCATCACAACGGTGAACAATAAGAATTATTATAGTGGTAAACATAATTAAATGGTAGAATAACACATATCAATGGAAATAAATCATCCATATAATTTAAAAGTTAGAATACATTAATAGTACCATACATTGAATATGATGTTTTCATGTCAATATAAAAATGGAAGCAAGGAATAAATTTAAATATGTGTACAAGAAAATATATGGACAAAGAAGTAACAGCAAAACCAAAATCTAACCCAGGTAAATACGAAGAATTGGATAAATAATATGCTACTAATCTTTCATACAAAGAAATATAAAAAATACACACCTGAACACATTCCTTTATCTCTATATACCAATTGGAATCTGAAATAGGGTGTGAGTGACATTCATTAGTCTAAGAATGTCGATGTCCATAAATAAAATAGTTTATGAATATAAAAAGAAATAGTGGGAATGTATATCAATAGTAATAAAAAAATATTAATACAACCTACTTCATTATTAGGATTCTAATAGGAGACCTGGATGACCACGCCTATGTTTTCCAAAGCAAGGTGTCTCAGAGTATGTGATGAATAATTTTTCAAGCTATAAAGAAAACATAATGATGGTGTCCATGTAATAATAATAGTGATGTAGGATGCAGTGATAAACCAAGGCATAATTGAACCTAGAGGGTTGGGAAACCCTACAGTAACAAACCCTGCATCCAAGATATAGGGAATAAGTGTAATCTAAGGGTTGTGCTCTCAGAATTCCACTGTAAAAGACTATTACTATGACTATATGACATATCTATTGTAATCTCGTACCAATAATGACTAGTTCCCATGTTGATAATCAATGGTGTAGCATGTCTGAGGACATCAAGTTGAATCCAATGATATAAAACAAGGAATTCCAGTTTATAGAGACAATTTATGGAAATAAGATGCCATGCCAAGGAATATATCAAATATAAATGACATAATTCCAATTTGTGTATCTTTATTGGAAACCAGCTTAGTGAGTTCATTAGCATCCATTTAGATCTCAAAGAATTAACTCAGGAATCCATGTCTGGATTAAGTGTGACCACTAATTTAAAAGTAAAATGTCCACAAATAGTGGGCACCATTTATTTAATCACTAAATATAGAACATGTTATTTCATGAAAATTCTAATTCATTACAATTCTTTTACATTTGTCTAATCACTCTTATGTGACAAAAAAGGACAACTGAGGGATATTTGGAATTTTACCTTTCCTTAGTTTCATTGTTGTATTCACTAAAAAAGACCAAAATAGGGTCATGTGATATTTCTAATCCACATGAAATACAATAAATAAATATACCCATTCTATTTATAAAGATCCAAGACATACACACCGAAGGGGTATTTTGGATAATTACATTCAATGGTCATAAAGGGAGAAATACAAGACACACCCAATGGTTTGGATCATTTTGAAGTATCAACAATATAACATGTTAATGAGCCTCATAAATTTTCTAGATCACTTTTAAGACAATTTATTTAAAGAGTTTCATATTTAAGGCGTAACAAATGAAAAGTACAACATGTGGCAAAATGGAAACAATTTATAAATGAGGAAAAATTGAAGGAAAATTCATTGACTATGTACCTTATACCAGTAGATAACTCCTCATGTAGTATAATAATTTGATTCAGTGTATGATGATAGAAATATATGAAACTATATATAAACCTATAAAATAGGTCACAAGATCTATAATGATTATTGAATCAATGACAACTAGATAACATAATGAAAAAATGAATGAGAGATTAATCAATGTTGATATAATAGGATGAACAACACTTGAAGATGAGCTTAAAAGATGGATATCACGTAGTTCATATGTGTGGATGAGAGGAAGTCTGTCACAAGGGGAAGCTGCTATGAAAGAAATAGTATAAAAAAGTAAATAAATATGGGTTAAAATAATATTGGTGGAAAATGGAAATTTCACCCTTTTTAAAAGGATGAATGGTTTGGATGCACAATTTTACATACCATATTACAATTGTGTGGCTCAGACTATCCCTGATAAGCAACCCTACATGGTCCATGTGCATGGTTTAGGAAACATTGTGCACACTGTGTGCTGAATAAAATCCAAAGGAATCCGCCTCACTTATCTTGGACCATGGTTAATAATAAATTTACCCATCCCACATAAAATACCTATGTAGTAAATTATTTTTTACATGGGAATGAATACCATATTGTGTAGATACAAAACCATGTGCTTCTAATTCTGGGTAGTAGAGTTTTGTAGTAATATTACTACTATCCATGTGCGTTACCTGGTTTCCCTAAAAAATTTAATTCTAAGATATGAAAAAACCCAAACACTCCCAAATCCTTTATTAAACCCTTATATAACTTATTCGTGTAAAAAAGAGTTTTAAAAACAAATTAATGGATCTATTTATCACGATAAAAATCAATATCTTAAATATTCTACTGATTCTATTTCAAGTTCATGATGTTTTCCATATATCTCTCCTGAGGAAGTACATACCTTATCCTTCACATGTACTAAACTCATAGGTTATACTTCTATATCATGAAATTTTTAATGAATAAAAAATTGATTAAATCTTGGTTCATAGTGATATAGTGAATAAAAAATACTACTAACATGTTTAAAGATACCTGGGGGGATTAAGAATTAGAAGAAACTACATGAGAACTTGAGGGTGTGATGAAACCAATAATTAATTATTTGTTTATGTCAATGTTAATAAATATTGAGAGAGAAAAATCATTTTAACGGGGGTATATTGGTACAACCAGCTATTTTATGATATATTTCTCTTCAAATAAATTCAATTTCATCGATAGATTGTTATACACACAACCCCAAGTCTCAATAAACCATAATATGGTGTACTATTATAACATTCTTGTAAATTCATTATGTGAAAACAAATTACCCTAGTTTTAAAATTATTTATAAAAATTTTAGATAATTAAAATTTATAGGTAAATTATAACTCAATTATTATTAAATTCTTTATATGCAACAAAATAATGTTTTCCTCAAAAATATATTTTATAAATATTAATGAGTAAATAATATAATTAATTTCTGAATGATTTAGAAAGTATAATTGAAAATATTAACTTAAATTATTTAGTCATCATAAAATATTTATGTTAGAGTGAATTTTTTAAAATTTTATTAAAATATTGATTTTTCGACGATGATGGAAAAATTCTAATTTTTATTGAAAAAAATCATTTTTTAAAACATTTTAGAAAGTAAATTTTTTTTTAATATTTTACTTAAATTAAAATTAGTTCATTTATATTCTAGATAATAAAATTATATTCCTTGGAATTGATTTTATGTTTTTTTCAATAAAAACATTTTACACATAGGATAAACTTTTTTGGAAAAAATACTATATGTCATGTTTTGTGTGTTAATTTTTCATTTAATTTATTAATATTATGTTGAATTAACAAAGAAATATAGATTCTTTATTTGGATTTTGGGGGTACATATTTGTTAAATAATTCCATTATATTTTTTATTAATAGGAATAGTAACAGTTATAATTTTTTTACAAGTGTAAAAGTAAAATGGGTTAATTGGGGATAAAACTACTAATGTGAGGCTTAAAATTAATAAAAACACATTAAATTTTTTAATTTTTAAATATATTTCATCCATAATAATCCAAAATTAAAATAATTACTTTTTTACACTGGAATTTTATTTTGACCTTTATAATTTTTATGTAAAATATAAAGTCAAAAATGTCACATTGTTGATTTTAATAAAAACAATGTTTCTTGACATGGAAAAAAAATTATGTTTTGTTATGAATGGTTATTTTAAATATGAATTATTTTTTCATTATAATTTACTATTAATTATTATTTATTAAATAATTATCTTTAATTCATTTTCAAGGCTGACATAGTTCTAGTTAATGTCATTAAAAAATAATTATATAAAAAAAACTAAAAGTTTTAATTTTTTGGTAAATTATAGCGTTCAAATAATTTTATAGAAAAATATAACAAATAATGATTCTTGTAAAGTTTTATATTCAAATTCATTTTCGTTGATGCTATTTTTAATGTCAAATTAGTTGAATATTGTCAAAAATTACATTAATGACATTTTATAATAAATATTATTTTAAATTTTTTTTTAAAAATTATAAAAATAAATAATGGATAGAATTATGATTATTAATGGTCTACGATTTATCCATCATTCATTTATGATCTAATTATTAAATTATAAGTAAAATTATAAATGTTTATCATTGAAATTTTTTTACTATTATTAATGTAAAATTCAACTAACGAAGGGGTTTAACCAAAAGATAAGGAATAAAATTACACCGAATCTTAACTATATTTCATTTCATGAAGTTATTTAGAAAATATACACTTTCTTATTGAAATTAATTTCATTATTTAAATCAATATACATGTGAAACAAAATATTTAATTTTAAATATTTTTGTAATTCGAATCGTGTCATGTCCCTCCCTTATAAATGGAAACCACTTGTATCTCTAATTTATACAAAATTTAACAATAATGATCAACCAAAAAGTACCCATGTATCTTGTAGAATTATCTAACCCTGATTTATAGGTTCTTTTTATTTAAATATACAACTGAAATGGTCCATAATTAAGGATACGAATGAGGCCTACTCATGAATAGGTAATCTCCTTACCTAACCAATTTCAATTTATTTATTCATATAACTCTTATAAATATATGTTATTGATAATAAAATAATAATTTCAGTATCCAAAATATAATGAAATTTTATTATTAACCTGGAACCACCAATACCCACCCTTTATTCTGTCAAATGGGAAGTGAAAGTATTAGTGGTGTGTAATTATGGAATATTGGCTCCACTTAGTGGTACAATACATTTTCCATAGACACCTTTCATGGATTTATAATATGATTGTTTTATAATTTATAAATTTTTTTTATAAAATTATTATTTAGGATTATTTATAATATCATATATACCTTCTTACATTCTAATCTTTTTTGGAAATGATAATGTCCCTTAAGTGAATGTTTGAACCACCACCTCCATGAATCGATGTGATTCGTTTTTGAAATTTGATTTAAATATATGGTAATAATTATATATTACACGAATATATCTATATATAATATATGAAATCATAATGATTTATGAGAGTGAATTTTTATTTCCCCTAATTTCATTCGATCCTTTTAAAAGTGAAAACAATGTTCAGACGTATGTAGAGCCTATTATCTCCATGAACTGTGTAATTCATTTTTCTATGTACACCTCTTGTATATAAAGTTATATATATATATAAATGATGAATATATATTATGTTTAAATCCTTATTTTAATTATATTTTCAATTGAACCATGATCAAATTTCAATGGTTAGAACTACTAAATAGAAAAGATCCTGGAAAATGAATCAATTAACACCCAAAAAGAATAATTTTTAAATGAAATTAAAAATAAATTTTTTTAAAAATGTTATAATTGGATCACATGTGATATTATAAGTGTTTAAATTAATTTTATTTATGATTATAGTAAATTTGAATTTATTGTAAATGAGGATAAAGTGATTTTAATGAAATTTGAACTTAAGATATGGAAATTTCATCTCATTTTTCTTTCAATATGACAAAAGAAATATTCAATGGAGGTTCCTTTTATGTTGTTTATATACATACTAGGAATGTTTTTTTATTATTCTGATGGAAATTACATTGATTTATATTTCCAAATAATTTTCAATATTTCATTAGTTTTTATTTGAATGTTGAAAATTTGAATGGGATTTAGGTTACAATATCACTATTTATTAGGACAGTTTGTCATCAAGTTTCACATGATGGAATTTTATGACCTATATGTCATTATTATAATGAATTTTCCTCTCATATAGTTATTTCATGATATTACATGTTTTAATTTCATTTTTCTATCTTTAATTACACAGGATAGAGAATGAATTGTTTTATGGAAAATAGAATTTATTTATCCCTTTAGTTAAAATTCCATTTTATTTCATATCCATGTTGTTTAAAAATCTTTTAAATAATTTTTCAGATATTATATTATGTTTTTTTAATTCATACATACACATGATTGAAAATTTATATATTATTTAAAAAATAATATTCTTGTCATTTTATGAATGAGGGACATTTGACTTTGTTACCTATAATGTTGAAGGAGTCATTTTTTAACTAACACAACTAGAAAAAAATTTCCCACTATCATGAATTTTCATTAATTTAATTATGTACTCACAATTTTCCATGGTTCTTTTCAAATAAAAAAATTTCCTTAATATTTGGGAAATTTAGAGATTTTAAATATGGAATTCTAATATTAAAACTGTCTCTTCCTCAAGAAATGATTGAGTAATATTTTAAATAAAATTTTCAACTATAATAACATATTTTGATGTGGCTTATACTATATAGGGGTTATAATTAAATTTGATAATCCACTTTTATTCTTTTTATGGATTATAGGGATTATTTAATGGTGATTTAATGAAACCTATTTAATTCCCAAGGTTTAATTATCTTATGATATAATGTAACACCCGGAGGTTTTGTGAGAAATATTTTGTTTTTATGTATTATTTTATATGCAACACCAAAGTAATCTTTCACTACACACAACACTATCTTGGCTTGCGTTACACGCAAGAGCAACCTTCCTCGATAGCTTGCGTTGTACGTAATACAGAGTTTCACTAAACAATGATATGTTATTAAAATATAATATAATCTAGCCATTATGAATAGTAATACCAACTTTTTGAAATTTTATCTTCCAAAATGGACTTCATTTTCGGATTCGGAATTTCAAATTTAGGATAGGGGTAATTTTTGTTATTTTTCAGAAAACTTTCAATTTTTGATAAATACTAAAAAGCACAGAGTTATTAGTTAAAACTGACTTTTTATTTAAATAATTATTTATTTTATTTAAATTTATTTTTGGTCAAAATAGATATGTAATACCTATATATGTTCAATTTAATTCATTGGAGTAATATTATAATAATTTTAGATAGAGAAAATTTTTATTGAACTTTTCACCGTCTTTTACCCACATCCTAAGAGAGTTTGAAAAGGTACATAAAACATAATTTTACCTCTTCTATGAGTGGAATTTCAAAAATCTGAGAGACATGGTTGATTTTAGTAAGTAAAATGTGGTTCAATGAGATGAAAATAATTTTCTGTGAATATTAACTTTTTATGTTTATTTACCACAGTTAAAAGTAAACATTGTAATTAAGGGTAAAAATGATATTATTATTAACCTAAAACATGTCCAAATTATATTAGATAAGTTTATTTCGACCAAAAACAACCTTAGGAATACAATATGACCTTTTAGGTTCACTTAGATTAGATTTGGACATTTATTATTATTTAATTTAAAGAAGAGTTAAAAGAACTAAAATTAATGTATAATAAGTAAAACATTTTTTATATATGGTTATACATAAGATAAATTCAACTATAAATATTCATTAGAAAGATTAATATATTTCCTACCTAATGGTATTTTATTTATAATTATTAGAAATTAAATAATTTAATTTATTTATAACACGATGATGATGTAGTAATTACCTAATTAATGAAAAATTAACATAATTGATGTTATAAATACCCAAATAAATGTAATTTTAGACTTTTTATGAATTAAACTAAATTTATAGTTTAATATTACATGTTAGTATTTATTAACATCACTTTATTCGAATTAATAATGCTGTTATGATTTTCACAAAAATGAATTACCAAATAGTGTCAAAATTGATATAAAATAGTTTTTAAAACAAATATTATATTATTAATTGATATTCTATTCCAAAAAATATAAGGATCGAAAAAATGACTTAGATAAGGTTATATATATTAATAATTAACCACTTGGGGTTCTTTTTCCCTATTAGAGTAAGTTTATTAACCATATAGTGTAAGAAAACAAGAAGACATAGTAAAAGTTCAATTATTTTACTTAGAGTTAAATCTAAATGATAAGGTTAAAATGGTAACCTAAACATGTCAAAAACATATTGGTATAGATAATTTATACCCACACCTACCCTATCCACCAAATAAGTCACTTTGGAGCCATTATAAACATAATATGAATTTATTATAAAATAATATTTTATGTTTTCCTAAGGTGCCCCTCTCCTCCCTTATAAAAGGGCACAATCCCCCCTCTCCTCCTCACACCACTTTGTGCTTTAAATCTCATCCAAACCCTGCAAATTTATCTTCTCCACTCCCTTAGTAGAATTATTGAGGTCCTGGTCCTCTTCAAGGACCATCTTTAGTGCCCTAAGAGAAGGTTATAAAGAGACGTGTCAAAGAAGAGGTAATATCCTTTACCGATCCTTTCCAATTTAATTCTTCTTCAACTTCTTCTTCTTTAGTTGTTTCATTATAAAGTAATAACATCAATATCAATAATATACTGATATGTTATTATAAATAGGAAACAAACATATTTCACCTTCTATCCATCCTACTAAAAATGAAATCACCGTGCGTGCGTACGTATGAAATATTGTCTCCACGCCGTGGTGTAATCTGTTTTCCACAACCACCTTAATTGGATGGGTATAATGGTGTAAAGAATAAATATACATTATTATTATAACATGATACTATTTCTGATACATTCCATCTTCCACTCCAATACCATTCAATAATTATGGGAACAATACCATCGCTTGTGCGTACATACGGCCTACCGTCTCCACTATGTGATCCGACTCGTTCTACATGATCTTCATTGAATTAGTTTATATAAATGAATTGAATGAATAAATATGATATATATTACACTCATACCATTCTTTAAATAAGTTATATATTACCTAAATATATGAATAAGCATTTATTTGACAAAACATGCATAAGAACATAAAGCAATAGACACCTGAATAACAAGCAGCAATGAAATATAACTAATAAGAAGATAAGAATATGACCATATATTATATCATAACAATGAATATGATTCTGTAATAATTCAATTACATTATTTAAATGATTATACAGGAGTTTTGGATACGTACAATTCATATCATACCTAATGTAATAGAAAATCTCACAATCTCATTTTTATCGAGATTGTTTATACTTCAGAATTTACTGGGGCATATTTATCATCCAGATACATGTTTCATCAATATGTAATATTATTTATACCCTTCTAGAATTTTTTAAATATAATTTTAACCATTTGTGAGTTTTTAGTAAAATATATGAAAGGAATCATTTTTCATTTTTAGAATGAGTTACCTTTTGGCTTTTCCGGCCGAAGTACGAGAAACATGTTTTTTAACTTATACGGAATGAATAGATTTTTATGATTTCAGAGAAAATTATTTTAATGAGGCTTCCTTTAAAAGTTTTCAAGTTTATTTTTTAACTTCTTTTAGTATAAAATTTATGACATGTTAATAAAGTAAAAATGTTTTTGAAGTGGAAAAGACATTTTCATCAAGAATGGAGTTCAAGTGTTTTATCAAAATTATTTTCTATCTAAGATAATAGAGGGTTCTATTTCTATCCATATTATTACATTTTTTTTTGATTATGTTATGATTTAAGTATTTTTATGAAGTCCTTTATCTTATATGGATTGTTTTATGATGACATGATGATTAAGAATCCCATTTTTATTGCATGGGTCATGCTATGATGTATAATTTATGATTTTGTGGAACACATAAGAATGTTTTCATTATGAGATGGGTGGGACCTATATCTCCCTACAATAAATTGGGTAAAGATTAATATCTCATGAGATTGACATGGCTAGAATGGCCAGTTAAACTGGTTTAGTGATGCGGGACTGGAATGAGGAGTGAACTCGGTTCCGAAATGGACTTTATCCACTAAGATATTATTGGAAATGAGTCTTGACTAATAAGAAATGATTTTCTATGATTATGTGTGTATTCCAAAATGTTTCATGTTTTATTTTATGATTATGGGGATTTCATTTTCACTACTATGATTTAGCCCATTTTATGATATTATGATCTCTTTTTTAGGTTAATATTTTCAAAATGTTATGTTCTTATGAATATGATATGGTTGGTATTTCCTTTTTTTACCCTTACTGGGCATTTGAGCTCGCCCTTTTGTATGTTTTATTTTCCAGAGGTTAGGAATAAGGGTATTAGGTAGGATATGCCAAAAGGGACACTAGATATGATGAAATAAATTGGAGACAATGTAGATGATTTATGAACCAGTTGTTTATGATTCCCAGTTTCTAAAGACACTATACCTATACGGTACTATCTTGGTTTTGTTATATGTTGTAATAAATATGCATAAATATTTATGAAATAACAATGTATGTAAAGTATGGGTCGTTATAGTTGGTATCAGAGGAAAGGTATAGTCAGCCTTTGGAAACTAGGATGTGAAAGCCTTAGTAAGAACCCTAATGATATGTCTAAGAATAGAACACAATATTAGTGTTTTATAAATGTCCATGAATAACCTATGATAATACCTTAAGTGTGAAATTTTATTCATGATTATGTGCTTTTCCAATTATGATTAGTGTTTCTCACAACATGCTTATTGGTTTTAGTCAATGACTGGAAAAAAAGGAACCATGTTAATGATGAATGCGATGAGAAATGAAATGATTGTCACCATGAGAAACCAAAAATTATGGGAGCTGGAATGAAAAATCATGTGGCCATGCTCACACAACTTTCTCAAGCTATGAATCATGCATGACATCCAAACAAGCAAAGGAAGGAGCAACATTCTGTTGAATCCTTCAGGAGGCAGCGTCCACCCTCATTCAGTAGGTCTACTGATCCATTAGTGGCTGGAAAAAGGATCAGTACCACTGAAAAGATATTTTCAGTTCTTCAATGTTATAAACATGATAAATTAATATTATCAGAATATCATTTTGAAGGTGAAGCTGATCATTGTTTGAAACTTATCAAGAATATGAGGCAAAGAGACGAAATTGAGTCCATGGAATGGGATGAGTTCAAGAACATATTTTTCAATAATTACTTCCCTTGTATTCTTAAAAAAAAGGTGGAGAAAGAGTTTCTTGAACTAAAGAAAAAGGATGATGAATATTTTGGTACCTAAAAATAAAATTTTACAAGACTAGCAAGGTATGCTTCTGGATTTATTATCCAACCCGAGAGTAAGATCGATCAATTCTTTAGTGGCTTAAAACCAAGTCTTCTAAGGGTGTTAGCCATAAGGGACTTCAATAGATATGAGGAAGTTGTTCGATGTGCTCTCAAGGTTGAGATGGAGATTGGAGTAACCCATCAGTCATATGGGTTTTATAAGAAGAGTAAAATGGAAATCAAAGGGAAATATAAAGGCCACACTGAAAAGAAGACGAGTATTCCCTTATTCTAAAAGTGTGGAAAGAAACATGGAGGAAATTGTCTTAAAGGGATAAGTAAATGTTTCCAATGTGGAAAAGGAGGTAATCGGGCATTTGAATGATGCAATGATAGGAAAAAGATGTCTAATGATGCAAATAAAAAAACGGCTACACCGAATGAACCTCCTACACTTTAATGTTACTAGTGTAAGGAAATGGGGCATTATGCTAATAAATTCCCTAATCCAAGGGTTGTTTAGGATGATCGACATCAACAAACTCTTAAGTCCAAAGACAAGGGAAAGTTACATGCAATTTCTATTGGTGATATGGAGTACGAAAACGATGTGGTGAAAGGTACACTTACCATCCACTATAAAGTAGAAAATGTTTTATTTGATTATGGATCCACCCAAGATATTATTTCTGAAGAATTTTCTAAGGGTATCGATGTACTACTTCAACAATTAGCTGTTGAGTTAGCTGTGACAACTCCTAATGGCACAACAGTTTCATAAAAAGTTTATAATTATTTTGCAATTGACTTTTGTGGGAAAGTACTTCCTGAAAATCTTGTGATCCTTCCTATAGTGGAATTTGATGGGATTCTTGGCATGGATTATATTTCCTTATATGGAGGTCATATCAATTGAAAAAGAAGAGAAGTCACATTTCATATTCCTGATCAATCTATGATCACCTATTGATGAAAGGATGAATATAACCTTCAAGTGGAAATTTCTTCCATCTTATGGGTCTTGATTCCAATAAATAAAGATTATTTATCTCAAATGGTTGGAGATAAACTCACGATTAAGAATATTCCCATTGTATTTGAGTTTGATTATGTCTTTCTAGAGGAATTTCCATGTCTTCCACTGAATCGTGATGTTTAGTTTTCAATAGAACTCATACCGAGATCTATGACCATTTCAAAGACACCTTATAGAATGGCCCCAGTTGAGTTGCAAGAATTGAAGAAGAAACTCCCAGAGAATCTTGATAAGGGATTCATACACCCTAGTGCATCACCTTTGGAAGCACATGTTCTATTTGTTAAGAAGATAGATGGATCAATGAGACTCTGCATTGATTATCTAGAACTTAACGAGATCACTGTCAAGAACAAATATCCTCTCCCATGCAATGATGACTTGTTTGACCAACTATGCAGAGCTCAATACTTTTCCATGATTTATCGTCATTCAGGGTATCATCAATTAATGGTCAAAAAAGAGGATATACCAAATACGGATTTCCGTACAAGGTATGGAACCTATGAATTTATAGTGATGCCATTTGGTCTTACTAATTCCCCTGATATCTTCATAGATCTAATGAACAGAGTCTTTAGAGACTATCATGATCAGTTTGTGGTAGTCTCTATAGACGACATTCTTGTCTGTTAAAAGAGAAAGTAAGAACATGAAGATCACTTGATAATTGTATTAAAGACCCTAAGAAACGTGAATCTTTATGCCAAATTTACCAAGTGTGAATTTTGGCTTCAAAAAGTTCATTTTTGGGTCACATAATTTCAAATGTTGGGATATCTGTTGATCCAGCAAAAACAGAGGTTATCGAAAGATGGTTGAGACCATCAACAGTAACTCAGATCCGATGTTTTCTTGGTTTGGATTGATATTATAGACGTTTTGTGAAAGATTTTTCACGGTTATCTAATCCACTAACCATGTTGACTCAAAAAGGAGTTAAGTCTATCTGGATAGAGGAGTGTGAAGAGAATTTCAAGGAGTTAAAAAGAAGGTTATCCAGTGCACCTGTGCTCACACTGCCTTGTAGTGGAGAAAGGTTTGTTATCTACAGTGATGCACCCATGAAGGGATTGGGTTTTGTGCTCATGAAAAACACTATGGTGATAGCTTATGCCTCACGACAGTTGAAAATACATGGGAAAAATTAAAAAACTCATGATTTTGAATTAGATACTGTAATCTTTTCATTATTTATTTGGATGAATTATATTTATGGTGAAAGGTGTGATATTTATACTGATCATAAATGTTTAAAGTATATTATCACACAAAAGGAGCTGAATATGAACCAAGGAATATGGTTAGAACTGATTAAGGATTACGACTGCTCAATTCATTACCACCCCGGGAAAGAAAACATGGTGGAAGACTCATTAAGTCGACAAGACCATCCAAGATTATCCATGATGAGGATCACAAAATATCCAATATTTATGGATTTACAAAGGATGGATCATTGAATTATTATGGAAGGGGAAAATCTTATCTTTTTCAAATCAATGTTCAACCATCTATACATGTGAAGATTACAGAGGCCCAGAAAGAAGATGTAGAGTTACAAAAGTGGTGAGAAATGTTCCCGAAGATCACATTGATTATGATGAAATAATTAGGTTAAGGAATCAGGAATTTTTTCCTCCCATCCTAGAATTAAAGAAGGAAATATTGTATGAATCTCATAGTTCTTCATTCTTTATTAACCATGGAAGCACGAAGATGTATAGGGACCTGAAAGAGTACTTCTGGTGGGATGGCATGAAAATAGATGTTTCTAAATATGTCTCTCGATGAATTTTTTGTCAGCAAGTTAAAGCTGAGAGACAGAAGTCTAAGGGGATGTTATAACCATTACCCATACCAGAATGGAAATTGGAAGAAATCACTATGGACTTTGTCACTGGACTTGCTAAAATATCCAAAGGCAATAATAATATATGTGTTATAGTTGATCGTCTTACGAAGTCGGCACACTTCATTACTATTAGATAAGATTTCTCTCTTGATCAGCTTGCCAGGATATATGTGAAGGAAGTGGTAAGAATTCATGGAGTATCCCTTTCAATTATATCTATATGGGATATGAGGTTTACCTCAATGTGTTGGAAAAGTCTTCAGCATACTCTAGATATAGAGTTGAGTTTTAGCACTTCTTATCATCCTCAGACAAACGGTATGTCTGAGAGGACAATTCGTACTATAGAAGCTATGTTGAGAAATTTCTCTATGGATTTCAAAGGTGTTTGGGATAAACACCTACCTTTGGTGGAATTTTCTTATAATAATACCTTTCACTCCAGTATTAAGATGGCTCCTTATGAAGCTCTGTCACGAACCAACCTGGGTCGACCCTGAACCGGTCACCCGAGCCGGTCCGCGACATGTCCCGAGGGGCATTCCCGATCCCCCCGGGACGGAAACCAGTGTCCGGCATCAATATATACACGAGGGAACGATTTAAGACCATGAGATAAAACCAGGACCAGATAAATAAAAAGAACAAACAGAGCATGCAGTAAAAAGACAACTAAAACATAAATAAACCAAGAACTGATCCAAATACAAAGTATCATTAAAAAAGAAGAAAAATATGGAAACAAGACCCCACTACAATGATCTCCATGTGACCCCTTGGCCACCTCCAAACAAAATCCCAAAACTGCTCTCACATGAGCAGCCACTCAGAAAAAAAATCATGAACAACAGCGAAACCTGCAACTGAAATGTTAAAGGATAGGCGTGAGCACAAAAATGCTTAGTAGGGATGCCAAAAGTAAACCACTTAATCCAAGTGTTTTCTAACCCAAAGTTGTCCGATGACACAAGTTTGGAAATAAAATTATAAAAATATGGTTTTCTCATTTTAACAAAATAACACATCTTTCCCACTATGAGAAATAACCCACACAATATATTATTTCAAAAAAAAGTTTACCATTTTATAAACAAAACCAAACTAGTAATATTAGAGCTGTGAAAAAGGGACAAAGGAATACAATAGAAGCTGAAAATAGACTAGCATATCAGAAAAACAAACAAGGAATACAAGCTGTATATAATCCAATGTAGTAGAAAATAAACAAGAAATACAAGTTGTATATAAACCAATGTAGCAGAAAATAAACAAACAATACAAGCTGTATATAAACCAATGTAGAAGAATATAAACAAGCAATACAAGCTGTAACCATGGGCGTTCCTGAACATTCCTAGACAACCCCTGGACACACTCGGTTCGGAACCACCTTCCGGCGTATAGGGAATCCCCATAGTTTATAACCCACTGATCGCCCTCGCAAAAAAATCAGCAGAAAATCCCACCTGGCCTCTCTATCTACCAGGGGACCCAACCCGTCTAATCGGGGCTGCTGAGCAACCTTCACACGATAATCTATAAGACCCCCAGGATCCCATGGTGGTTATAATTATACTGTGTAGGTAGGAAGGCCCTCGCACGCGTTACTCATCTCACCGCACTTTCCTTCCTCAAACACGGACGCTTCCTATACGTTCACCCATAAAGGGTTACCCTAGACTGGATCACCTTATATATGTGTTCAAGCATTCACATTCAAGAAAGTGCCAACTGGGCTGCTATAACATGTAAACTTTAAAACATTTCAGAAAAACGTTTACGATTTCAAAATGATAACACACATTTATTCAAAATATCTTGCAAACACCACTCTTCCATTTACAAAACCAATGAGCCCTTATATTCTAAACTCAAATTCAAACACATCACAATTATCATATATGATTTTACCCTTTTCCGACCCACACCACAACATGTTTTGAAATGAATGGTCAAACCTTAATGAACACATTATAAACCATGATTTCCAAAATACTTAAAGAAACACTTTACAAAATCACATTTAAAATACTCTTTAGAAACCACTCAAGGGGACCAAATTTATTAGAAAACTAAAATCCATTTAGAAGACTAAACTTCCATGAAAACACCAATTTCCTTAAAACCCTAATTGGCCACCTAATTTATTTATAGAACATAAAAAAATTCAAAAAAGTAATCATTAAAACCTTTCCAACACATTTTAACACGTTTAGTATGTTACACCAACATCAAACGATACACACCCGAAATCCTCTTTGGAAATTAAACACACACCAAGAACACTTTTTAAAGTCATTCCTAAAAAGCCACCACTTACCCACATTATTTTAAAGAAAATCCAAATAAGACATTGAATTCATTAAACCTTTACAATAGGGTTTTAACATAATAACTAAGTCATAACAAAACCAAGCCAAGTACATTAATAAAAAAATACGTTGCAACATAATAATGGTGATACATTTCATAAAGGATCAATTACTTACTAAATAAACATAATCAATTCAAACAAGGTTTCTAGATATCATAAAGCTACACAATTTAGACTAATACTCATTTAAAACCTATTTTTAACAAATCAAATAAATTCCAAAGTAATATAATAATTTAAATAAATGTGCCATAGAGCAGCGAAACTATTTTATAAATTTATTTAAAATGGAAAGCATCAAAGGAAAGACTTTAAGATAGAAAAACATGGAAACACCTACCGAAGGCTCATGCTATTGGAATGAAACTTCAAAAGAAATGAGAACGACGCCCCACAGACACAACACACACCCTAAAACCAAAGCAAATACGAGATACACATTGACCCTAACATTTAGGGTTCGACCAAAAATAAACCCCACATGAAAACCCACAAAAACGATTGAGGAGAGGAGAGAAAGGGAATGAGAACTTACCGCGCCAGTGGGAGGAGCAGCCACCGAAAGAAGCACTGGATGAGAGGAGGCGTTCTTGAGAGCGCAAGGGGAAGAGGGTTGCGTGATGGAAAAAATCAGGGAGAGAGGGTGTTAGGGGAGAGTCGAATGGAGCGTGGGATATAGAAAAAAAGATTTGAAATAATGGGGTGAGGGGAATTTGAGAGATAAAATAAAAAAAGGAAATGAATTCGTGGGGATATGTGGTTCATGATGGGTAATATAAGAATGTGGGTGTGATTGGAGAGAGGTGAGTGGAGAGAGGAATTAAAAAAAGAAGATAAATAAATTGGGAAAGAGGGATGAGTGGAGAGAGGTAGCGCATGAGATGACAAAAGAGGGTGAGGCATGAAATAGGTGATATTGGAGAGAGGATTGCAAAAAAAATTATTAAATGGGGGAGTTAGGTTGAGGCGTGGGAAAAAAAGACGGATTAAAACCCCTTAAGAAAATAAAACAAAATTAACAACAATAACAAATAAAAAAAATGTTAATAAAAATAATGATGATCATAATTTTATTTATTTTCTTTTAAATAATATCAAAATTAATAACAGCTAAATAATTATTATATTTATAACAATTAATTGATAATAAGATCATTAACAATTTTAATTAAAATACATTTTTATATACACAATAATGCTATTATTATTATATATTAAACATTTAATTTATTTCATTTTCATAATGTTTTATTATTTTATGTAATGGGTAACTGCAAGGGTATCCGGGCCGGCTACATGGTTACGACCAACATTGCGGTGTCTGTGCATCGGTCAAAAAACCACCAAAAACATCAAATGTAAAAAAAAATTAATAACCCACTCAACCCGCACCTTGACGAGGCTAACCAAAGCCATGAAATTACAAAATAAAATAATTTAAATGGTCAGGGTGTGATAAGCTCTATATGGAATGAAATTCAAAACTCCAACTTGCTCGGATGATGTTAGGGAAAGAAAGCTATTAGGAATTGATCTTGTTGATGAGATGGCAGAAAAGGTATGATCTATTCAACAACACATAAGAGCAGATCAGAGTCGACAAAAAGGTAATACCGACAACCGAAGAAAAGACCTAGAGTTTAAAGTTGGTGATAATGTGTTATTACGAATATCTCCTTGGAAGAGGTTAATGAGATTTCGAAAGAAGGGAAAGTTGTGCCCTAGGTATATTGGTCCTTTTGAAATACTGGATTGTGTTGGGAAGGTAGCTCACTGATTGGCGCTTCCACTGAATCTCTCTCAAGTTCATGACGTGTTCCATGTATCTCTCCTGAGAAAGTACATACTTGATCTTCACATGTACTATGCTCAGAAGTTGTACCGCTAGAGCAAGATCTTTCTTATAAAGAACAGCCAATGGAGATTCTGGATCGTAGTAAAAAGGTTCTACGAAACAAGACCACTTTCTTGGTTAAAGATTTATGGAGGAACCACCAATTAGGAGAATCTACACGGGAGCTTGAGGATATGATGAGGGAGAGGTATCCTCATTTGTTTGAAATGAAGTGGAAAATTTCGAGGGTGAAATTATTTTTAAAGGGGTAGAATGTAACACCCGGAGCTTTTGTGAGAAATATTTTGTTTTTACGTATTATGTTATATGAAACACAAAATTAATCTTTCACTACACACAACGCTGTCTTGGCTTGTGTTACACGCAAGAGCAAACTTCCTCGATAGCTTGTGTTGTACGCAATACCGTGTTTCACTAAACAACGATATGTTATTAAAATATTATATAAACTAGCCGTTATGAATAGTAATACCCACTTTTTGAAATTTTGTCTTTCAAAATTGACTTCATTTTTGGATTTGAAATGTCGAATTTAGATTAGAATGAATTTTTTGTATTTTTTTGAAAACTATCAATATTTGATGAATAGTGAAAACAATGAGTTATTAGTTAAAGCCATATTTTTATTTAAATGAATATTTATTTTATTTTAATTATTTTTAGGTCAAAATAGATACATAATACCTATATAATTTCAATGTAATTCATTGGATTAATTTTATAATAATATTAGATATATAAAAATTTTATTGAACTTTTCACCGTCTTTTACACACCTCCTAGGAGAGTTTACAAATTTACATAAAACATAATTTTACTGCTTCTGTGAGTGGAATTTAAAAAATATGAGATAAAAACTTGATGTAAGTAAATAAAATGTGGTTCAATGAGATGACAATAATTTTTTATGAATAGTAAATTTTTACATTTATTTACCACGGTTAAAAGAAAATAGGTTAACTGAGGGTAAAATGATATTATTATTACCCTAACACATGACCTAATTCGATTGGATAAGTTTAATTCAACCTAAGACAACCTTAGTAATAAAATATGACCAATAGGTCCACTTGGATTAGATTTGGTCATTTATTATTATTTAATTTAGATATTATTTATAAGAATTAAAATCAATTTTTAATAAGTAAATAATTTTTAAATTGTTGGTTATACAGAAGATCAATTCGACTATAAATATTCATTAGAAAGATAATAAGATTTCCTACATAATATAATTTTATTTATAATTTTTAAAAATTATATAATTTAATTTATTTATAATAGAATGATGATGCAGTAATTACCTTATTAATGGAATATTAACATAATTGTTGTTATAAATACCCAAATAAATGTAATTTGAGACTTTTTATGAATTAAACTAATTTTATAGGTGAATATGACATGTTAGTATTGATTAAATGTACATTTTCCGAACTAATCATGTTGTTATGATTTTCACAAAAATCAGTTACCTAATAGTGTCAAAATTGACATAAAATTGTTTTTAAAACAAATATTATATTATTAATTGATATTATATTCCTAAAAATCTAAGGAACAGAAAAATGAATTATATAAGGTATATATATTAATAATTAACCACTTTGGGTTATTTTGTCTTGTTATGGTTTGTTTATTAACCATATAGTGTAAGAAAACAAGAAGATACAGTAAAAGTTAAATTATTTAACTTAGAGTTAAATCTAAATGACAAGGTTATAATAATAACCTAAACTTGTCTAAAACCTATTGGTTGAGAGTATTATGATCCATCCACATCCTATCCTCAAAATAAATTACATTGGAGACATTATAATCAAAATATGAATTTATTGTATAATAGTATTTTATGTTTTCATAAGGTGCCCCTCTCCTCCTCACACCACATTGAGCCTTAATTCTCGACCAAACCCGGACATTTTGTCTTCTCAACTTACTTAATAGCATAATAGTGGTCCTGGTCTTCTTAAAAGACCATTTTAATGCCCTAAGAGGAGGTTTAGAAGAGGCGTGTCAAATATGAGGTGATATCCTTTACCAATCCTTTCCAATTGCATTCTTCTTAAAATTCTTCTTCTTTTGTTCTTTCATTATAAAGTAATAATATAAGTATTACTAATATACTGATATGTTATTATAAATATGAAACAACCGTATTTCACCTTCTATCCATCCAATAGAAAATGAAATCACCACGCGTGCGTACGTACGGAATACCGTCTCCACGTCCTGGTGTAATCTATTTTCCACCACCACCTTACTTGGATGGGTATAATGGTGTAAATAATAACTATATATGATTACTAGAACATGATACTAATTATGAGACATTCCATCTTCCACTCAAATAACATTCAATAATTATGGAAACGATATCATCGCTCGGGCTTATGTACAGCCTACCGTCTCCACGATGTGACACGACTAGTTCTAAATGATCTTCATTGAATAATGATTATATAAATGAATTGAATGAATAAATATAAAATATATTACACTAATAGAATTCTTTAAATAAGGTATCTATAACCTAAAAAGAGGAATACGAATTTATTCGACATAACATTCCTAAGAACATAAAGCAATAAACACCCAAATAACAAGTTGCAATGAAATATTACTAATAGAAGATAATAATATGGCCATATATGATATAATAACAATGAATATGATTATCTAATAATTCAAAGACATTATTTAAATTATTATACAGGATGTTCAAAAATGTAAAAATCATATGGGACCTATGGTAAGGGAAAATCTCACAATCTCATTTTTATCAAGATTGTTTATACTTCATTATTTACTGGGGTATATTTATTATCCACATCCATGTCTCCTCAATATGTAATATTATCTCTATCCTACTACAATTATTTAAATACAATTTTACCCATTGGTGATTTTTTATTAAATGATATGAAAGGAATCTTTTGTCATTTTCAATAAGAGATACCTTTTGACTTTTCCGGTCGAAGTACGAGAAATTTTTTTAACTTATACGGCATGAATGGATTTTTATGAATTAAGATAAAATTATTTCCATGAAGCATACATTACAAGTTTTCAAGTTTATTTTTTAACTTCTTTTAGTTTTAAATTTTATGACATTTTAAGAAAGGAAAAATGTTCATGAAGTAGAAAGGATATTTACATCAATAATGGAGTTCAAGTGTTTTATCAAATTTATTTTCTATATAAGATAATATTGGGTTCTGTTTATATCCCTACTATTAAATTTATTTTATTATGTTATGATATAAGTATTTTTATGAAGTACTTTATCTTATATGGATTGTTTTATGATGAAATGATGATTAAGAATACAATTTTTATTGGATGGGTTATGGTATAATGTACGATTTATGATTATGTGGAACACATAAGAATAGTTTCATTATGAGATGGGTGGGACCTATATATCCCTCCAATTAATTGGGTAAAGATTTATAACTCATTAGATATACATGGATGGAATGGAATGTTAAATCGGTTCAGTGATACAGGACTAGAACTAGGAGTGAACTCGGTTCAAAAATGGACTTTGTCCGCTAAGATAGTATTGGCAATGAGTCTTGAGTAGTAATAAATAATTTTCTATGATTATGTGTGTACGCCACAAAGTTTCATGTTTTATTTTATGATTATTGGGATTTCATTTTCACTATTATGATTTATCCCATGTTATGATATTATGATCTCTTTTACAGTTTAAGATTTTCAAAATGTTATCTTCATATGAATATGATATGGTTGATATTTACTTTGTTTACCCTTAATTGTAATTTGAGCTCACCCTTTGGTATGTTTTCATTTCCCCATGTTAGGATGAAGGGTATTAGGTAGGATATGCCAATAGGGACACTAGATATGATGAAATAAATCAGAGACAATGTAGATGCTTTATGAACCAGTTGTTTATGTTTCCTAGTTTCTAAACACACTATACCTATATGGTCCTATCTTGGTTTTGTTATATGTTGTAATAAGTATGCTTAAATCTTGAAGTAAAAACAATATATGTAAATTATGGGTCGTTATATAAATCATGTATGAATCCAATTTCTTTTCCAAGTTATGCGATTATGATATGATAAAATGGTTATGAAACCCATTTATTTTCAAAGGGTTATGTCACTGTGAATGTTATATGATCTTGTGGAATGCATATATTTGATTTTTATTATGTTGTAGTTACGTCCAAAATAATGTATCCCTACAATTCATTTATTACTACTGTATATCTCTTGAGGTATTAAGAACTAAAATATGGAGTGAACTCAAATCCACAAGGGGATCAATCCACTCTGATAATATTTTGAGTAATCATTGACTAAGGATATTATGGAATGGGGAGTGAACATAATATAGTATGATAATATTTGTAGTGAGCCTTAACTAGGGAAATTATTTTCCATGATTCTTTATATAACACAAACTTATATTCTTTTCCAGTGTAATGGTCTCATGGATCATTTTCGTTGGTTATTTTATGATTTATGTCTTATAAACATCCATTTTTATGCCTTGACTCATGATTTTAATCTATGATATATATAGTATGATTTTCAAATGTAAATATCATACAGGAATATTATTATGATATTGTTGTATTTATGAGATCATTGATATCTACCTTATTTACCATTAATCATCATCTAGTACCACCATTTCTTATATTTACAATCCCCATATAATGAAGAATGGGTTTTAGTACAATATGTCAAAGAAGGCTTCTTGTTATAATGAATATAGTGAGAGTTGATGTAGATATCTTTTGTAAATGTTTTTTTATTCATCCACATGTCAAAAGAATGTATACCTTTATTGTACTAGAATGGATTGAAATATTATGGAATTAATATTCGTCTACTATGGTGTAATGTAAATGTATGAAATTCATAGGTGTTTTAGTACCACTATGCTAATACCTAGAGTACCCCCATTGAAATTTTGAGATCAAAGGATCACATATGGATCAATTATAGGGGGTTCTACTTTGGATTCTATAAATAAAAAATCGAACAACTGAATGTTGGTTCAAAAGATCAACCCCAACATTGAAGAAAGAACTCAAAAATTAGGTAATTTATTTTTATTAATATAACTGTAAATATAAAATTAATATATTCCCTCAGTAGTTATGTGATTATATCATTATGGTTATTCAGATATAATCATGGCAATTTTTTCACCTAGTTCGTTTGATTTATTTTTTGAATTAAAAATTGAATGTTCATTAAAGGCTCCACTAAATTTCACTTTTCCATGGTCGTTCATGTAGAATTAACATGGTAACATTTAAATTAACAAATATTTACTAATCATTTATCAATTTATGATTTTTTTGTTTTTAGTAACAATTTTTATTCAATTATCCAAATGTTGAGAAATATTCTTCATTCCCCTTTTAATAACAATGAAAAAATGAATAACACATACCATTCATAGGTGTAATATTGATATCATTTTATAGTTCATGTAACATTATTTTATTCCATGTTATCCCTCATGAAATAGTGATAGTATGGTCAATAGACTCAGTGTGTAGAAATATTCCACATGTGTAATTAATTAATACACACATTATGTAAAATTAAGATGGACATTTTTTGTAATGAATTAATACAAAAGGATTTTTATTAATTGACATTCTATGTATTATTAATACACACAATTTCTTTAATTTATTAATACATAGATATATTATAATTAATAATCATGATATGTGTAATTAATTAATACACATACAGTGAATAATTAATAAAAATGTGACATATAATTCATTGATACATGTATGGTGCATAATAAATACATATTTAGGGTACAATTAACTAATATACATGTGGTGTGTAATTATTACAGAAGTAATATCATACTCATTTACATGGAGCAAATTCCATCCTAGGTTATATACCAAAAAAGTTAGTTTATATAGAACGAAAACTAATTGAAACCCTAAACCTAATCAACACATTTTTGTATAATTAATTAATATTATACATTGTGTGATAGGTTTTATAGAATATTAAATGTTTAATTAATTTCAATGTTAAAATAAGAACTATACATTGTATGTGATCATCAATATATACTGTGCATTCAACATGTATTAATAGTGGTATATGTCATATAAATTAGTACATGTCTGTATGTTATTTGTTAATAGTAATATTTGTGTAATTTCATGAAATTCCTTGTTTTCAAATAGATATTTGAGTTTATAATACATTAAAATGACCATGCCAGGTATTTAGGAAGACTACACACTGTATTTATTCCATGTACATTGCATATACATAATCAATTTTAAAATTTAAAAAATAAATTTTTTTTTTAAATCACCATGGATGAGAGTATTTAAGAGTATTTGGACAGATATTAAGATAAATAATAAATTAAATAAGATTATAATTAATTTATAAATCATGGTAATTTAACTTCATGAAGAACGATTGAAATGAATTCTAGCAAGATGTTTTAAATGTTTTGTTTCATGTTTGTGACTGATCCTGAGATTTTCTGGACAATGTATGTTTCGGATTTATTTTAATTCAATTGCATTTTTTATTAATAATAAATTAATATGATGTTTTGTGTGTCATCCCTCCCACCTTTATTTCATAGGAAATTCATGTCCCTAATTTCTTCATTTAAACCACATTTCAATTCCACTGGTTTCTTATAGCTCCATGTTGGTTTAAACTAATATAATGTATGGTGATCCATGGAGATGAGGTTGTTAAAAAATGATTTGAGGTAAAATCGGGTGCGTCTGCACGGAAATACGATACATCATGCCATGCTGGTTCATGTGGAAGTCGTGTTAGATATCCAAGTCTTCACTATTTAGGAATTTATGTGATTTATATGTCCTTTAATGTCCATACCATTTGATTTAATCTGTTTTGTAATGAGATTTTGTTCTTTTAGGGAATGTTCCAAACATTCATTTAAGTGTTCAATGAATGAACACAAATAAGTTGAAATAGATAAAATCCATGTGATGGAACCCATTCCATTACATATGATCAATGGTTTTCATTTATTTAAGAGCATTGAGTATTTATGTATAAGAGTATGTGATCCTCTCATGTTTAACGTGTGTGAAAACTATGATGAGTTGTATATGAACTAGTCAAAGCACTCAACATCACGGATCCTGTTCATTATTTTATTGTCGAAAATTAACCCCTTCAGTGTTTAATGAGTCCTTTTGAAACATCCATACATCCATTGTCTAGTGGAACCACATCAGAGGCATCTAAAATAATTATAGCACTAGTCATGATCTTTTTAAATCATTTCTCATTGAATAAGATGATGGGAGTTATTTATATTCAGGATTTTTAGGAAATCCATTGTTTGTTGTGTTTTTAAAAATTATCTATGTTTTTTATCCTTTTAAATATATTATTCAAGTGTCTAGGTTTTCTTCCACTACTATCGGTTATAACATGATCTAATGAATCTCATCATTGGTTTCTGAGAATTTTTCATAATTTATTAATTATTCTTACTCGATGTTTTCAAAAAATAACATTGTCACCATTATGTATAACAAAATTTGGTGGTTCATCACTAATATTATATAGGAACCACAACTAGATCCACTATATAGGAGTCTTAATGGTCTCTAAACACTGGTAATAGAATTCACCAACACAACATATCAAAAGATTTGGTGATTTCATTTATCCTTACGTTAAGTGGTCCTATTTAAAATTCCCACCATTTATGATCCTAAATGTAGTGTAATCCGTGGTGGTCCCTAAATGTCATATTTTTTTTAACATTTAAATTATGTTTTATAAATTTTTAATAATTTTAATTTCATGGGGGTTTTAAAATGATATTTTTAAGACTAATTTAATATGAATATTTTCATATTTGAATTATATGTTTTTCTAAATATATATATTGTTTATTTATTATGAAAATTAAATTTTGAATTGAATTATATTATTTATAAATTATTTAAAAATTATAAAAAATGAATTTGTGAATACCTATAAAAGTGTTTATATGGAATTTTTTAAGGACAAGCATAATTATAAAATATTTATAATAAGATTTATAAATGAAAAGTTTCATAATAATTTCTCGTGTTTAAATATTAAAAATGTTCATTTATTTATTAGTTCTTCCCTTATTAAAAATATATAATATTTTTTTATATTATGAATGTGCATTCTTTACGTTAACTATTAAAATAATTCTAGGATATAGAGGCTTGAATTACATTCTAGTAATTACTCTATAAAATTTTGTTTTCACCTACATTTACCAAAATTTTGTATATTAATGTATAAAATTAAATTTTGATATACATAATTGTCTTGGAGTATTAGGTTTTATAATTATCCTGATTTGAATTCTATCCTAAGTAATTTCTTCTAAGGGATATAGACTTTGTCCTGGGCCATCTAACGACTTAAATGTTTATGAACTATCTAAGAAATTGAAATAAGGGTATCTATATATTTCTCTAGGATTAATCATATTTGCAATATAAATATCATATATTTCTAAACCAATATATCATCAGTTCATGTAACACATTCATATTATGCATTCAAATAAGAATGTGTTTGTTTAGATTCTATTTTTAAGGATGTTATGAACCCTTGTTTCTTGTTTAAATAGTTACACATTTTTTTGTCATGAACACACTAATTTGGTGGATGGAATAGGAATTACAAAAACAATATTCTTAGATGAATTTATACACAAAAGGGAATAAAACATGATATGAAAATTGTTTCATGAGACAAAATAATCATGAATTTTTTATCAATGTGATTTATATTAAATTTCTGATACTTTAAAATAAAAAAACCCTCAAATTCTAAGTATGAGATTATTTAATATGTAGTAAATTTCAAGACCATGATAATCTATCCATGTAGGTCATTATATAGTCGTTTGACCATGTGTTATAGATTTTAAGAAAAAAATGTAATGGGGGGCACTAGAATATCTTTAGGTAGGACATTCTATACAGTGATCCCCATGATTGACCTTTTTAGAATATATTCTGCATTTTAGTGGGATTAAACTAACAAGAGACAATAATGTGATTAGGTTAATAATTCAAAAGAGTTGAGATTATCCATTTTCTAGATATGTAAATAGTTATTTCCACTCAACTATCCCAATGTCACACCTTTTTTTATTGAGAATTTTCCAAGCCAAAATAACAAAGTTGTTAGATAAATTCCATAGAATATGATTTATTATTATGAGATATATCATTTGAATTCCAAAACTGGTTTAATTAATACCAATATATTTTTGAGGATGTGTATATGATAAACCTTAGGGTTTTTTATTTTTCAAATGGTTCTTCAAGGGTTTTCATGTTCTAATAAAAAAATTAGGGACTCAATTTAGAATCTCTGAGTTTGAATATATAGTTTAATGATTCAATTGAAGTGTTAGGTTTCATGAAAAAATTGGAAGATTCCTCATTTTATAAGTTGTCTAGTGGGATTATATTTTTGTATATTATTTTATATAACTTTCATACTCTTTATCAAAAAAGGCTATCTCAATACTTAATCTTGTGATGATTTTTCTGGGCAAATGTTTCTCCATGAAATCCATGGGTAAAACTATCTATATAGATGGTATGATGATCTATAGGGATAGATATATTAGTTTCATTAAAATTTGTGAAAAATCTATTAATAATGTGACAATGTAGTTTAGAATGGAAATATCTGAGAATGGGTCTTTACTAGTGTTGTGTGGAATGAATCATATGAATATTTGGGATCATTATAAAGAGTTAAAAACAGTGGACGTGATTCCTTATTATCCACTAAAAAATTTATCATATATATTAGGTTGTGTACTCAATATTATGTCTCTTATGCTGTGAAGATGACAAGTATTTAACCATGAAATCCAAGAAATTAACTATATTAATGTGAAAAACATTCTTAAGTACTTTATAAAAACTAAGGATATGTTCCTAGTGTTTAGAGGAGAATATGAACTATGTGTAAAAGGTTATAGGGATGTGAATTTTCAATACAAAAATATGTTATGAATATCATTATAGATTCATGTTTATCCTTAATAGTGGAGGTTCCCACTGGAAAATTTCTAAACAGTTCACTATTACAGACATGAAAATAGAGTTAGAGTGCATCAATGTATCAACTGTTTTAATGTATGCTTTTAGGGTTGGGATGTTTATTATCAAATATATAGTGATTCGTAGAAATAAGGAATAAATTGCATTATATTTTAAAAAATGGGGCTATTATTTAGTATTAGAATCCCCAATCTCCCTAAACAACTGATAACATACCTTTTAATACCATCTCATGTGATATATCATTGATATGGAAAATATAAATATCAGTTGGGTGCATATAGAGGAAAATGTATTAGGTCTATCAGATTAGCAACATGAGGGTCATGTTGAATCTCTAGGTTTAATACACAAGAAGGATTGGGTATAATAGATGTTAATGTATCATGTTATTATAATAAATATAATATCAATTTAAAATTAATTTATGTATGATAATATTTAATTAATATGAATTATCGAATTCTAGTATCCCCTCAAAGTATGACTTTCAGTTGTCCCTAACCAAGGGTCATCATGTCGTATTATGGTTTTTGGAGATATGTTAATATAATATTGAATAGATTATTTTACTCATGAAAAACAATTATATCTGAGATATGAATAACTTATTCATGAGGTAATATGTAGAGACTAATTACTTATATTTTCCCACTAAATTAAATCTCATTGAATTCCATAAAGTTATTGATATACATAGTGGTGTATTATTTTTATCAATCCTTTTTATCTATGGTTGGTGAGATACATATAATGAGAGACTTAATACATTGATATACTTTATATTCAAGTCCAATGAAAATCTAGCTACTACAGAAGAGACTAGATATATTGTTGACCATTTCGTTTGTTGTATCACAAACAAGATAGGATTAGTCCTACGGTATGATAAGTTAAATAAACAGGGATAATTATCAAATTATAATTACGAACCTCATGTATAATCATATTTGATAAAATATATTATTTTTATAATGGATATATGATGTACTCATCAGATAGATATAGTACATGTGATATATACATCGAATTGGTCGGTTTTTTTACAATAAATGAAAGTTGAGTTAGCCTATAATAGATTAAAATTTTAAGTATCTAGTGGTCACTCAATTTCATGTTTAAAGGGATTTAATAAATATAAATATTATTTATATTTTACATATTATGGTGGACATTTTCATATATAGATATGATAATGTTCGATAGATGTCACACCAGTCCCCTTAGTAGCTTGAGTAACAGTAATGATTTTATATATTACTATGTTTTATTAAATCATTAAATAATGGATTTCCTATTTGTTTTCAATTATTCCAAGTCCCATAGGCCACATAGTTATTTCCATGGCCAATGATTGAGTTTTGGAAAATGTGTTTCCTTCAAAATGAAGAGATTTTGATGAAACCATTTAAAAAAATTTGGATGGATTCATAATGGGTTGTGAGGTTTTTCATTAAATTATTATGAAGTTTTAGTGAATGTTTGATATTGATTTATGTGAACTAACATTGAATAAACCACACAATGGTGGTTTATATGGAATCCTAGGTTAATATCCATGACTTAATCATTCAAACATGCATGTTATGCATATATCTTTTCATTCCCTCCCATGTGATTTCATTAGTTCTGAACCATAGAGTTTGTTTTTTATTCCCCAAAACATTTATTAAGTAAAGTGTTCAATGATTTAATAATAATAAGTATGTACAGTTGAATGTAACACAATAACACCCAATATATCACATATAATAGAAACTATTCATTTAATGATGATTGTCAAGGATGGCTACATAAGAGGATACAATCCCCCCTATTTTGGGTAAGAGAAATTTATAATGAGTTACCTACGAACTAATTTAATGTATATATCCTACCAAACCTCATTCATCACATCAAAAAGGATCTGCATCCTATCTATGATTTTGATAGAGTTTACAAAACATTTATTAATCCATTGGTTTGTGTTTCATCCCTTAATATAAGAGGAATAAATTATCTACTCCACATGATCATTATCAAAAATACTCTATCAATGAAGAATATATAAAATATTGATAATCACATGTTTTTCGTATGATTTTTTATGATCCATTTTTCTAATATATTTCCATGTTTTACCCTTGGAGATAAATTATTCTATTTTTGGGTTCACTTCCAATTAGAAGTGTAATAGGATAATCCAAAAAACCCCAACAAAATCAAATTAGAAGAATCAATGGACGATGGGGGAATACTAAAAATTTATCCAATATCATCTCAAAGAGATTATCCCCCAGGGTTACTTATTGATTTAATGTTCATTAAATATATAAAAATTAAAAATATCATGATCATGTAATTTTATTTATAGATTTTTTGTATAAGAGAATGGAAGATTTTATGGATTCATTATCACAATCACATAAATTAATGAATTAAAAATAATGAATGACTGAATGAAAATAAATTGGATCATCCATAAGACTATGTGTCAGTTTTTCAATTGGGCATGTATTATCTCAACAATACTCTATAAATATTAATGATTTTGATACTCCCAAAAACCCTAGTTTGTTTCACTAAGAATATTAATTTATGTGTATTTCTGGAAATTAATATTCATTATATTCCCTATTTTGAAATTATAATTTAGCCACTTATTCACGTGAACTATTCTTCAAAGTGCTCGGAACACTCTTAAGGGTATTTTGGATACACTGTTCAAACCATACATTAAAGATCATGATGCAAGGAACAAACCCTATGTTTGTAATAAACCTTTTTCTAAATAATCAATTTATATAGTAAATCCATCATATATTGATAGAAATATATGGATAAATAACCTTTAGTTTGGACAAAACTATATGTTTTTCAAAAAGAAACATAATGGTTAAAGAGACCTACATATGTACGGAACATTATGTTTAAGAATAAAACATATGGATCATCAACATTACTTTTGTGATCAACCTTACATTGTAAACCTTATGCTCGAAGATTGAATGCTATGTAGTTGAACCCTACATTTTCTAATTTTTCATTTTATGAAGGAACCTGACATTGGAATTTTCATCATTGGATATTTGAATTTACATTTATATCAATGTTTTATGCAATGGTATATATGGATTATCAGGATAATTTAAAGACCATTTTTTAAAACATTAAAATCTCTTTATGATTGATTCCAAAAAAATCATTAAGTATGGAAATTTTCACCTATTATTATGGAAATATATGAATACTATGAACTGTATCAGGAATTGGAATTCTTATAATTTATTAAGATATTTTCTTAGATTTTGAATTGAAGGATAGGTTCTCTACATTATTTATTCTATCAGTGTATTTTTTATATATATTTGTGTATAATTAAAATAAGAAATTATGGAGATATATATTGATTTATATATTGTGACACATATTCATGATTGAAACTTCATTTTTGTAGAGATCATTTCCATATCTAGAAAAACAATTGACAAAAATTGGTTTTCTATAGAAATGGATATCATGGAGATATACACATTCAAAATTTCGTATTTTTTGTATGTTTTATAATTCTATTAATTGTTATTTTTATTTCAAAGATATATTGAAAACAGATCACTTCAATAATGATCTATCCTAAAGAAATTATTTTATGCAGAAGATGATCCATCAACAGTCAGTTGCAATTTTAGCTGTGAAGTTCAACCAGAACACATTTTTAGTTAATATATTTTTATTGATTGTTTCAACGGTGCTTAATCAGTTTTGGTGTAGTATCAGCTTCTCGATCTAAGCTGTTTTTTATTGGTTCTCTAATATAGAACAAGTTTACTCAGTTTTTAGTCTTGATAGTAAAGGTGTCATCTTCCTGCTCTTATTTGTGGATTAGTCTTATGATATGAGGACCTTACAAGTGAAATTCATCAAACTCATATAGGGAGTAATAGGTGGAGTGTACTAGAGGATCTTTATGAACCAAAACACTATAAATAGTAATGTTCTATAATTCAATTTTTAACTATTGCTCATAGTTTCATACAAAATATAAAAACTGCATACCTGCATATTCATCAGTCAACATCAATAGGAATGAATTTTGAAAGCATTTGAAAAAGGTTGAAAAGAAATAATTCATCCCATCTTGTGTATATTTTTATATTCTAACCTAGAAAATGGTATAAAAAGAGTGATTTTGGAAAAATAAATAACATGCTAAACGTATAAGATCAATACAAAGTTGGAAATGATAGATCATAGAGAAGGAATGTACTTAGTTTGTGCTCTTTATCTTAATGGTGAAAACAATGGATGATGGAAATCATGGATGATTATATATTGAAAGAATCTGGGATTCAATGTCTACTCAAATATCATTACTCCTTATATAATTCATAAAAATCATGAAACATGGACTATTAATATAGAGGATGAGTATGACACGAATTATAAAGCTATGAATGCAATTATTTGTGGTCTCAGACTAGATTAATTCAACCGTGTCTCAGAATGTACTACATCTTATGAAATATGGAAAACTATTTCAGTTGAATATGATGGAATCGAAAATATAAGAAAAAGTAGGTATTCAATAGAAAACTAAAATTATATGCATTCATATTGCTTGATGGAGAGAGAATCACTCATATGAATGGAATGATTTCAAATATTATTAATAATAATACAACCTTATGTGATCCTATCAAACAAGAAGATCATGATTTGAATGTATAGAGAGTAATACCTACTAAATGGATTGGAATATTAGCTAAAATTTGATAATCATCACCTATCAAAAATATGACAATGAAAAAATTAATTGGGACACTGATGATCTATGAAGTGGAAATGCAAGATGAAGAGGAAGATCATATTGTCTTAGTGATAAATGATAACACTTATCTAAAGGTAACATCTTAGAAGAATAGAAAATGAATAAATAATGAATAAAGAATTCAAATACATCTAATTATTACATTGAATTGACTCAATTAGGTAGAATGTTTATAAGGTTTTATAAAAAGAAAAATAAGATTCAAAATAAGCATCCAGTGGGATGAGAAAAAGTCGAGGGAAGTCTGATGCTTTGAATGAAATAAATTAGGTCATATAAGACATGATTGTCCCTATATAAAAGGAGAAAAGTGAATGAAAAAAATAAAAATTCAAAAAATTATGATTATGAACATAAAGGGAAAGAGCAATGAAGGATACCTAGAGTTTTTTTTAAAGACTTTAGAAGATGATCAATATCTACTTAAACAATGGGAGAATCACATCTCAAAGCAATTACATGTTTCATGATAGAATAAGTCAAGGTAAAAATCTATTATTCATCTAATTCAGATTCTAATTCTGATTATTCAATTAATAAATTTTCCATCCAATGTAAAATTATAGAATGAAAATATAAATCCTTATTAAAGAAACAAAAAATTTTAAAAAAATATTCACAATTCTATTTTAGGGGAGAAAAATCCCTTACTTAAAGGACATTTGGAGTTAGTTGAAAAATTTAACTCATCTACCACAAATTATGATAATCATGAAAATATGATTAAAGAACTACAAGAAGAAGTAGAAACTTCTAAAAGTGATTCTCTCTTCATTACAAAAGGAAAAAATATTTTGAATTAAATTCTTGGTAAAAATTTCATTAAAAAGAAATTTTTTTTCATAGAATGTAAAGGTAATCAATCAGAATGATATATGAATTATTTGGTTCCTAAATCCAAAACTCTTACATTTCATTTTTGTGGAACATGACATATAACAAAAAACATTTATTTATGAAATCCTCAAATAAGAGGAATTGAAAAGAATTTATCTCAAATATCGTATCTAAAGAAAATGAAATTATTTAATAAAAAACAAAGTAGATATAGATTCTCTGATATTTTCTAGTTAACAATGCTATGCCCAAAATTATATGGTTAAAATAAACCCCTAGTTTCAATTTTCATTTCCGGAAAACAGTCACAGAAAAAGAAAAGATATATTGTACATGGATAGTGGTTGCTTTATTCATATGAGTGGAAACTCATTAAACTTCAATAAACTGACTCAAATAAATGGAGGTCTATTCAATTTTGATGATAATTACCAAGGAAATATAATTGGACATGGAGCTGTTAGAGATCCAAAAATATTCAAAATCAACAAAGTACAATATGTACCAGGGCTGAAGAATAGCCTAATAATTATGTCTCAACTCTGTGATGAGGGACATTATATTTATTTTTCAAACAATATATTCTATATATTTAATGATAAACTACATATGTTTATATCACCCAGAACTGATAATGTTTAAAATTTTGATCTAAATTCCTTGATATAACAAAAAGTGAATTGCCTAAATACAAAGACAAATGAGTCTTGAATATGGAATAGGATTTTTGTACATTGTAATATTTTTGACATACATAAAATTATCTAAGAAATAGTTAGTTTCTAATTTACCTTGTCTTACATTTGGTAGTGACAAATTTTCTAATTCATACCAAAATGGAAAGAAACACAAATCTTCCCAGAAATCCATTAACAAAATTTCCACATCAAAACCTCTAGAACTTATCAACATGGAACTTTTTGGGCCACCAATAGTATCATGTTTTGGTTGAAAATTATATTTATATGTTTTAATGGATGATTACTCTATATTTACTTGGATTTTTTTTATAAAACATAAAAGTGAAGCTTTTAATGTTTTTGAAAGTCTCAATAAAATTTTTCAAAATGAAAAAGGTTTTATGATAATTTTATTAATAATTGATAATGGTGAACAATTAGAGAATTCGGAATTCAATTAGTTTTGTTCAAATTTTGGTATTAAACACACCTCTTCTTCACCAATTACACCTCAAAAAATGGGATTATTGAAAGAAGAAATAGAACAATTTTAGAAATGTCTATGACTATGAAGAATGAATATATTCTACCTACCTACATATGGGAAGAAGCTGTAAGCGCAACCTACTATATCATGAGTAGGGTTTTAATTCAGCCTATTTTTAAAAAAGAACCCTTATGAACATTGGATCAATAGGAAACCTAAGGTAAGGTAATTTAATGTTTTTTGATGTAAGGTGTCGACCCAAAACACCAAGGATAATCTTGGTATGTTTGACCAAAATCTGAGGAAAGAATATTTTTAGGATATTTTGTTACCTCTAAAGAAAATAGAGTGTTTAATAAAAATTCACGGATTGTTGGAGAATAGGTTCATGAGAAGATTGATGAAATTGACCATTTTATTAAAGAGATAGATCAAACTGATGAAATAACTGACTCTTCTAACAATATGAGACTTGAAAAACTGAAAATGATTTTGAAAATAACGTAAATAAAAATATGTCCACTTTGGAAGAACATGATATTTTTGATCCTAAAAGTGTTTTACTTAGACAGTATAGAACCCTAAAGAATCATCCTTTAGAAACTATTATAGGAGACCTAGAGATAGGAATAATTACTAGAAAAAATACAGGAAACCTAGTAAAATTATCATCCTTTCTATCTCAACTTGAACCTAAATCATTTGAAGAATCCTTAGAATATGAACGTTAGACGATAGAAATGATAGATGAGCTAAACCAATTCAAAAGGAATGAATTTTTGGAATTAGTTAAAATACCTTCGATTTATCCTATTATAGGAACTAAATGGGTCTTTAGAAAAAAAACAATATTAATAAGGTATTATAACTAGAAATGAATAGAGATTAGTAGCTTTACTATATAATCATGAAGGAGGTATTGATTATGATGAAACCTTTTCCCCTGTAGCAAGATCAGAAGCAACTAGAATTCTTTTAGCTCATGCATCTCATGTGAGATTTAAATTATGTCATATGGATGTTAATTATGACATTTTTAAATGGATATTTAATGGAGGAAGTTTATGTTGACAAACAAATTGATATTAAAAATTCTCAAAAACCATATTCTATATTTAGACTTACTAAATCACTATATGGCCTTAAATAAGCACCTAGGCCTTGGTATGGATGATTTTGTTACTTTCAATTTAAAAATTTATTTTTTATTAGAATGGTGGATCCAACTCTTTCTAAGAAGACCATTTTTTCTAATATACTATAATTTCAAATATGTGTCAATTTTTTTATTTATGGTTCAACCAAAAAAAATTAATGATTTTTTCAAAACATATGAAATATGAATTTGAAATTATTATCATGGGATAATTGAATTTCCTTTTAGGACATAAAATTTATCAAAATGATTATGGAAACATATAAAACCAATGTAAATATATTTCCGATTTACTAAAAACATTTGGTCTTGAGAACATCAAGACATATACAACTCCCATGTTTTCAAATATAAAACACGAGTTGGATGAAGCAAGAAAATCAGTGGACAATAAGTTTTATAGAGGTATTATTGGTGGTTTATTATATCATTATAAAAAACTTGATATTAGGTTTTTTGTATCTTTATGTGCTACATTTCAAACAAATACTAAACAATCTCATCTTACTTTTAGGCCTTAATTTTTATTGATCTTTTGATAATACACCTTTAAAGGGGTGAGGCGGAACCCTTACAAGTCTTGTAGGCATAAGTATTACATAGCTTATAGGATATAGAGAAATTTATTTCCCGTTGGCTTCAAACATTACATACAACCCAGACTGACTACATAGAACTTCTCCTCCCCAACATCTTCATTATTTAATCAGTTCTCCACCTTCTCATGGATGTTCAGCTAGGCTTTCCCATGCATTCACATGATTGTCCCAATGGAAATTTCCATACCCTCTCACTCTTACAATCCGTTTAGCTTCTTCAATGGTGAAAGATCCTTTCACATCCTCCTTCTCAGGATTGTTCAATGTAGGTTGTCTAGCTTCCATCTACATTTAAGGTTGTCCGAAGGCCTTAATGTGGCCCTAAGGTCTTATGGTTTCCCAAAGTCCTTGAGGAGGCCCGAATGCTTTACTAGCCCGAGGTCCTGGGTGGACCGAAGGCCTTAAAGGACTCAGAGAAAAAACAGAGGCCAGAAGGCCGAAATAGTGGAACAGTCCTGGCTAGTACAGATCCAAACTGTACCTCATATAGTTCTGACTACAGTAACTAATACAACATTTCTATAATACCTACTAAAGTACTGTTAGAGTATTTCTACAATACCCTAAGAAATTATTCCTCAAGATGGATTTGATCCCGGGTCACCTGGATGAACATAAGGTGTCCTCACCAACCAGGCTGAGGCTCATGTGCATCTCATTTTACATTGGACAAAATGATTTTTATATATTTAAATGGAAAAAATTTTTAATCTCTTCTCTCTCCGAAAGCATTGGATTTAAATTTAATATCATACATTGTTGCTGAAATTGGAGGTTGTAGATTAGATAGATAAAGTACCTCAACAACCTATCACTTTTTTGGAAAATATTTAGTATCATCATCAAGTTAGAAACAACACAAAATTACCCTGCCAACAGCAGAGGTATAATATGTATCATTAGGCAGTTGTTGTGCACAAGTATTGAAGAATAAAAACACACTATTAGACATTGAACTAAATTTCATTAGTAAACCTATTTTATGTGATAATACAAGTGCTATAAATATTATTAAAATATAATACTTCATTCACGAACTATGAATATTGATATTAGGAATCATTTTATAAGAGTTCGTGTTCTTAAAAGGATATATCTTTACAATTTCTAAATACTGAATATCAACTAACTGATATCGATACTAAACTACATTCCACTATGAGTTTTGGTTTTAATAAAGGTATTTAGGTACATTTAATTTTTTAACTCTTAATCTGGTTAATATTTTTAATTTGAAATATTTTATTTATTTGTTTATTCATGTTTATTTATGTGAACATTATTGTCTGATTACTTTAAAAATGCTTTATTTTAATATATTTTTTCTCTATATAAATTTTAGTTAATTTATTTTAATAAAAAATATATTCGCACTGCGTGTTTTCAAAAAATTTAATGATTATATTATGTAATGACACAGGAAACAATGGACTATTAGAGACATTTAGAATACTAAAACATTTGTACATTCAAACCCTTTTAGAAAATGGAAACCCTCATTTAACTTCTTCCACCTTGGTTAACTTTTTTTTAATTAGAAAATCTAAAATCCAGAAAACCTGAGAGCATTTGTTTATCAAAAATGAAAAAGGACTAAGAGAATCGAATACGGTGAAGCCAACGACCAAAATAATCAAAAAAATTGCGAAAGAAATATTCTATCGGGTAATGTAGTTGATTTCAAATGGTTTTATTAAAAAAAATACTCCTGAAGAAAGTGTTATTTTTCCAAGGATTGGAATCTATGTTCAATGAGGATAACTCGTAATTCCATTATGATTTATAACTTAAATATTTCTATAACAATGTCCAATTTAGTTTTGGTGATTCTTAATACAATGTTTTTCCAAAAATAGAAGATAATAATTTTTCAGTTACTTTGATTGAAAATTCTGAAATCATGAACTGTTCTCATGAGGGAGTTTTTCATTTCAATCTACGATCTATCATAGACAAGGATTATAATTCTGATGACATTATTCCTCTTTTTTTGGTTCAAAGAACATTAGAAACATATTTTTCAAGGATCTCATGGCTAACAAAAAAATATTACTTATGTTTATTAAATTATGAATTTCTCCTAGAATGGATGATATGGAGAAGATTCTATAATTAGACATGTAAACCATGTTTCTGTTTATGAGTGAAATAAATCGTAATTTTCCATGGTATGTGTTCAGATATTTAAATTAATTCTATCACCATGATTGTTGGATGAGTTTTTTTTATGGATGGATAATCTATTAAATTTTATATAAGAATGGAATTAGTAATTTAATAGATTCCAAAATCAAAGGTCATCATTGAAATATACTCCATGTTGTAACACTGAGGAAATAAGGATTTCACTGGAGTGTTGATGTTATTAATATTTTCATTACAGATTATATACTCCCTATAATTATTTTATATTAAATGTGCATAATTTTTGTGAAATATTAATGTTTTAATACTAAGTATAATTTTTTATAATTTTTTGAAGTAGTCAAATCGAGTCAGTTTACTATTTTATTTATAACTATCACCGCACTAATACAAATTGTGTATTTCTTGTTTTTATGCTTCCTAATTCAATATAAAACATTTCATTAGGAGTGATCATGTCACATTTCATCCATTTGATGGTTCATATGGACCACACAAATAGGCCCACGTAATCTGCGAGGAAACTAAATCATCCATGAAGATTGAATTAATGGGATAAATATCGAAGTTAAAATTACTTAATTATAATCAATGGTTCAGCGGACAATGTAATGAGTGTTGGATAAAAATTTCAAGCCCCAAATCCAATTAAAAGGGACCCAACTGATTAATTTAAACCCAGCACACCATTTTTTTCGGGAATTAAAATCAGTACAATATTCATGACATGTCTCCTGATCTAATCGTCAAATCAAGATGAGCATTTCCAGTGTGAATGAAGAGAAACATGCGGCCACCTTTATTGAAAAATAATTCTAATTTGAAGGCATCTTCCTATTCTAAAATCCATTAACATTTTTTCATCGAAAGAGCTTGGATTGAAATGGATAGTTTAAAATTGATTAATAAAAACACCATAACTTCTTCTTCATAGGTCAAAATGACTCCTTATTTTCGAATACATTGGGAAATATTATTATAAACAACTTTGAAGAAGGAGATATCTCGAGATTCAGCTGACTGAATATCAAAATCATCGAGCCAATTGGAAGGACAGATTGGGAATCCTAACATTCCACTTCCTTGGGCTATAAAAACATTCCCCTCCTCTCCTTCAAAAGATATGCCATTTCAGAGGAGAGGAGCACATATTGGAACGACCAAAGCCTTTTCAATGGCTTGGGAAGAACTTCCATTCTCATTTTTTCACTTTAGAGACCTTTATTCCTCTAATTGTTTTCATTTACTTTTGTGTTCTTCTTTGTTTTAATCATGTACGTCTTTCTTTTGTAATTATATTTTAATGCACGTTTCATATTAAATATCTTTTATTCTCATCCATGTTAAGTAGGAAAATATTAATTTCCTTAAAATAGTTTAAATACAGTTGAATCACCTTCCATTTTTCTTTCTCATTCAATCTAATGTCGTTATTTAATTCCCTGCATCGTTTGTGTGTGTGTTCGACGCACCACCATTTTTTTATCCCTTTCTTTTTCTTATATTCTTAATTAATCATAGTAATAATTATAAAAAATTACAAATTAATTAAATGGTTGTGTAAATATACCATTGTGGTTAGTTAAAATTTGGGGATATTAAGTGATTGAGAGCCTTTGCTCGATGGGTATTCTTTGAGTTAATATTCTGTATGTTGAACATTATATGTCAAGGATTAATGACATGTTTTGTTTAATATGTGGATTAAATGGATTACTGGAACCAAAAATACACTACCATAAATATGTAATGGTAATTATTAGAACCCTAAGTTATGTTATAGCTTGGATTAAAGCTTTAACACTTGGGAATTCCTATCAAAATCATCTTGTGATGTGTTTATTAATTTCATACAATATAATGCAAAGATCAAGGATATCATAAGAATAAATCCACAATAATGAACTCAATGCAATATTTTTCAATTTTTAAAATCAAACAGGATCCATTAATTATTTTCTACGCTTTGTAAACAAACCCTCCAATCAGAATATAATCAACTAATAAAAAACGAATTTAAAAAAGTATCATCGTCGAGGATTCGACCTGAGTGCTCCAATACACATTAGTAGAGAATCAGAACGTTGACCGGTTGATAGAATACAATCGGCCATATGTTTCAAATGGTGTTTTTTCTGGTTACGGTGCATTGTTTTGTCATTATTTTCTAGTTATTGAAAAAAATCCCAAAAAACAAAATTTAAAAAAATTGAAATAAATTCACAAAGAAAACCCCACCTTCTCATAAAAATAAAAAACTGAAAAAAAATATCAAAGAAAACCACATCTTTCTCTTTCTTTCAACATCATTTTGAATACCCTGTATCCTCCCAAACAATCCCTCAGATTTGTTTGACCCTGAAATTGAGTGAACACTTTTCCAACATAGGAGGAATATAAGAGATAATCAAATAATTTAAGAACCAGTCTTTGTCCAACCAATTGAATTTGATATGACCAATCCTAGTGAATAAACACCTAGAGAATTCACTGCCCCTGATATTAATTACCATCCTCTTGGTATTTAATATTCAAATATAGTCGCTGACTTCGAACTCAAATCAGTTTTGATTCATCTTCTTCCTCATTTCCACAAGCTAGCCGGTGAGTATCCACATTTCCACCTTAAGAAATTCCAAGTGGTTTGCTCTACCATGAAACCTCAAGGGGTTTCTAAGGAAGAAATCAAACTCCTAGAATTCCCTTTCTCCCTATCTGACACTTCCAAGTCATGGCTTTACTACCTCCCTTCGGGTTCCATAACCACATGGAATGACATGATGCGAGTCTTCTTAGAGAAATTATTTCCTGTTTCTCGTACTACTTCTATCCAAAAGGAAATAAGTGGTATTGGTCAATTCCCATGTGAATCACTCCATGAGTACTAGGAGAGGTTCAAAAAGCTTACTGGAACCTGTCCTCACCACCAAATCCTTGACCAACGCTTGATACAATAAACTTATGAGGGGTTACTGGTGATGGAGAGAACCCTCATTGATGCCGCATGTACCTGTGATCTTGTTGACAAAACTCCTGCAGCTACAAGAGATCTCATAAGTAACATGGCTGTAAACACATAACAATTCCATACTCGAGCACATGCTCAAGTAAAACAATTCTAAGACAGTATATCCATAAAGCCTAACATGATGACCGAGTGGATCAGTTAACATGAAGGTCTTGTGTGACAACTAGCTATGGCATCCAAAGCCCCAACCTCATCTTATCCACAATCAATGTTTCCTAGACCTTTCAAATGCTATGGAATCTGAAAATCACCAGCTCATCCAACAGAAGGTTGTCCACAACTTCAAGAGGATCAATATGATTCATCCGGGCCAATAGATTTCAATGTAGTATATTCTTAGCGGAACCCCAACCCTCTTAAATTAGGTCAGTTCATTAGAAACATTAACCAACCCCATTCTGAGACTTTCCAGTCATGGCTTTACTACCTCCCTTCGGGTTCCATAACCACATGGAATGACATGATGCGAGTCTTATTAGAGAAATTATTTCCTGTTTCTCGTACTACTTCTATCCAAAAGGAAATAAGTGGTATTGGTCAATTCCCATGTGAATCACTCCATGAGTACTGGGAGAGGTTCAAAAAGCTTACTGGAACCTGTCCTCACCACAAAATCCTTGACCAACTCTTCATACAATACACTTATGAGGGGTTACTGGTGATGGAGAGAACCCTCATTGATGCCGCATGTACCTGTGATCTTGTTGACAAAACTCCTACAGCTACAAGAGATCTCATAAGTAACATGGCTGTAAACACATAACAATTCCATACTCGAGCACATGCTCAAGTAAAACAATTCTAAGACAGTATATCCATAAAGCCTAACATGATGACCGAGTGGATCAGTTAACATGAAGGTCTTGTGTGACAACTAGCTGTGGCATCCAAATCCCCAACCTCATCTTATCCACAATCAATGTTTCCTAGACCTGTCAAAAACTATGGAATCTAAAACTCACCAGCTCATCCAACAGAAGGTTGTCCACAACTTCAAGAGGATCAATATGATTCATCCGGGCCAATAGATCTCAATGTAGTATATTCTTAGCGGAACCCCAACCCTCTTAAATTAGATCAGTTCATTAGAAACATTAACCAACCCCATTCTGAGACTTTCCCTTCTACATATAACCCTAACATGAGATATGGGAATCCCATTTCTCATCCCCCTCAATACCCTAATCAAAACCCATACCAATTCTAATATGACCAAGGTGTATGTAACGTCCAACAACCTTACCCTTTTGTTCCTCAACCTCAATGGATCAATACTCCTCTTCGATTCCACTATCCAAGTGAGCCTTACCAATTCCCAAACCAATACAATCACTTTCCCAAGAACCAAAACCAATGTAATCCCAATTCGGGGAAAGCCTATTCTTTCAAAAAACCACAGGAATGTGCTATTGAAGATCTTTCCTCCTTCACCCATTCTAGTCTTAAGAACACTGAAACCCGGATTTTTCAGCTTACATCCCACCTTAGTCTGTAGCAACCATCCAATTCTTCCCAACATCCATCTCAACAATTACCCAAACCCCAGGGTAATGTAAATGAAATTACACTTATATCAAGGAAGCAAATTTCTATGCCTCAAGATAAGTCCTACAACCCCCATTTAAATGTTGACATAAAAATGGAAAAGAAAAAGAAACATTAAAAGGAACCTAAATTCATTCCCTTGCCTCCTTCCATTCCACTTAAGAATCCAATTCCTTTTTCTCAAGCCATTTCTAAGGCAAATAATTCCTTTGACCCTGATCCTCAAATGATCGACATGGTTAGATGTGTTGAAGTAAACATTTCCCTCTTAGATGCCATTAAACAAATCCCTATGTATGCCATGTTTCATAATGAATTGTGTACCCACAAGAGACAACTTAGAACCTTTGAAAATGTTTCCACCCAGCTGTCTATTCCAATAAAGTTTAAGGATCCAGGGACCTTTATGTTTTCTTGCCAAATTGGATGTTCCAACTTCAATGATGCACTCATAGACCTAGGAGCCTCAATTAATTTCATTCCCAAATATATCTTCTCCAACCTTGCTCTAGGTCCCTTACATCCAGTGGGTGTTTTCATTCAGTTATCCAATCAAAGAACTTCCAGTCTTGAGGGAATAATCTAGGATGTCATTGTTCATGTCAATGATCTTATCTTCCCAGCCAATTTCCATGTCCTTGAAATGGAAGATGAGACGAACTCTTCTTGATCTCCTTTAATTCTAGGAAGATTGTTCCTAATGAAATAAATAACTATGATTGAGGATCACTCTGCATTCTCAATCCATGCGTTTAAGTACACTTATAAGAGTCAATTGAACCCAAATTCATGATGTGATTCATGTTCAGATGAAAAATGATCTTGTAAAATATGTACCATGATTTACCAAGTCATAAATGGTGAAGTTGATGTGGACCTTTCATTCATAGACTCCATCAATCTAGAGGAACTTGAAAACTCTCCTGAATTCCACATCAACTCTGATCTCTACTGCTCCACCTTGGATAGTATTAAGGAGAACGAATCTGAAGCAAATGAAGTCCCTTCATCCACTCCAAAATTTTCTAACCCACAAATGAAAGATGATACTGATCTGAAACCTCTTTCTGAACACCTGAAATATGCATTCCTGTTCCATGATCACTATTATCTTGTCATTATCTCTTCTTCAATTACTTAAAATGAGGAGTCTAAACATATTCTAGTGTTAGAGGAAAACCAAAATTCCTTTGGGTGGACCCAAGATGACATACCAGGAACCAAACCTTCCCTTTGCATGCATCATATCCATCTTGAGGAGTCATCCAAACCAATCAGAAATCCACAAAGATGACTCAATACAATCATACATGAGGTAGTCATGGAAGAGATCCCCAATCTTCTTTAAGCTGGCATTATCTACCTAATTTCTGATAGTGAATGGGTTAGTCCAATTCAAGTTGTACCTATGACAGGTGGGATGACTATTATCAGAAATGAACGTGGTGAGCTAGTAACAACTGGAGTGAAGAAAAAATGGTGTGTGTGCATTGACTTTAAAAAACTAAATGTTGAAACATGAAACTATCACTAACCTCTTTCATTCCTTGATCAAATGCTACATCAATTTTATGGAAAGTCACACAATTGGTTTCTTGATGGATACAATGGCTACATCCAAATCATACTCACACCTCAGGACCATGAAAAGAATACTTTCACTTGCCCATTTGGAACATATGCATATTGGAGAATGCCTTTTGGCCTTTGCAAACCTCATGCAACATTCCATAGGAGTATGATTAGAATATTTTCTGAATTAATTGAACATTTCATGGAGGTCTTCATGGATGAATTTACCATTTATGGTGAGTCATTTGAATCTTTATTTAATTCACTCTCTCTAGTACTTCAAAAGTGTGTCAAGTGTAACCCTGTGTTAAATTTTGAAAAATGTCACTTCATTGTTTCAAATGGGATTGTTCTAGGAAACATAGTTTCAAAATAGGGTACTGAATTTGATCCTTCCAAAATTTATGTTATCAAATCACTTCCTCAACCCAACTCTATTCGAGACATTTTTTCATTCCTCAGTCATGCTAGTTTCTATCGGAAATTCATCCATAACATCAGTAAAATATCCATCCCACTCACTCAGTTTCCCCAAAATGATATCACTCATTATTTATATGATGTTTTTAAGAGATCCATCGTTGAAATCAAAAATGATCTTACACCAGTACCAATATTCGACCCCCCAAATTGTTCCTTACCCTTTGAGTTGTTGTGTGATGCTTCTGATAGAGTGGTTGGGGATGTTCTTGGTCAAAGAATAGGAAAAGGTCCTCATGTCATCTATTAATCCTCAAAAACATTGTATGAAACTCAATCTCACTACACTGGGACTGAAAAGGAACTTTTAGCAGTGGTTTTTGCATTAGATAATTTTAGGCCCTATCTCTTAGGTGCCAAAATAATTATCTTCACAGACCATTCTGCTATAATGTACTTACTCAAAAAAAGTGATTCCAAACCAAGGCTTATAATAAGGATCTAAATGATCTAAGATTATGTCGTTCAAATAAAAGACAGAATAGGAAAAGAAAACCCTGTGGCTGATCGCTTGAGTAGAATTTTTAATTCTTCTCATTTTAAAATAATTGATCCAAAACAACTAACTGAGAACCATTCATCTCTCACTCCAAAAATACCATGGTATGCCCCAATTGTAAATTAGTTGGTTTATAGTGTATTTCATGAGAAGTTTTCAAAATAAAAAAAATGAAGTTGAAGAGTGATTCAAAATTCTATATTTTGGATGAAAATAAACTTTTGAAAATTGGGGCTGACATGGTTACAAATTGATGTGTCTATGAAAATTACCATTCTTCCATCATAGAATTTGGTCACTCAATGCCCGGTGGTGGCCACTTTTGGCCAAAAAGTACCTCCTGAAAGGTCCTAGACTCTGGATTCTTCTGGCCATAACTCTTCAAGGACTCAAATTAGTTCTTTCAATCGTGTCCCACTTGCCAAATGTTTTTCAAAACTTCAATGTGAAATGAAATTCCCCAAAAGACTCTAATTTTCTGTGAGATATTTGATGTTTAGGGTATCAATTTCATGGGACCATTTCCCCCTTCAAATGGATTCTCAAACATTCTTCTTGTGGTTAACTATGTTTCTAGGTGGGTCAAGGCCAAACCCACTTGAAAGGATGACTCACATACTATTAGTGAGTTTCTAAAGACACACATCTTCTACCAATTTGGTACACCACGTGCCATGGTATGTGACTTAAGAACCCATTTATATAATAGAACCATATAATCTCTTTTGTAAAAGATTGAGATTTTACATAAAACTTAAACTAAATATCCCCCCCCAAACAAATGGCATGGAAAAACATTCAAATAGAGAAGTGAATATAGTGTTTTATAGAATTGATAGACCCACCAGAAAGGACTGGCCTAAATGACTTGGTGATGCCCTTTGGGCTTATCAAACTGCCTATAAAACACCCATGGGGATGTCTCGTTTTAGGATAGTTTTTGGTAAAGCATGTCATCTACCAGTTGAAATTCAACAAAACTTATTTTGGGTGGTGAAAATCTATAATTTTGATATTGAAAAACCTGGGGAAGAAATATTGTTTCATTTGGCTAAACTGGAGGAGCTTCGACATGATTCTTACGAAAAATCTAATATATATAAAGAAAAATACTAGGCACTCCATGACAAATACATCCTGAGAAAGGTATTCCATGAATTTGAAAAGGTAATGCTCTTTAATTCTTGATTTTGGATTCACCTAGGTAAGATTAATTCTCGTTGGGATGGTCCTTTTGTTATTACTAATTTTTACCCATTTGGTGTAGTGGAAGTCCAAGACCCCTATTCCCAAATGGCATTCACAGTTAATGGAAATCTGTTAAAGCATCATGATGAGATGACTCTCAATATTGGATCAACATCGACTTCCACTTGATCCCCAACTTCTGCAGTCGACCCACCTCTAGATGGAGATGGTAACCCACCGAATCCAAACCAGGGGCACCTCTTTCCCTTTAACTCTCTCTATATCTCTTCCACAATCTACCTCTTTCTTCTTCTTCCCCTACCTTTAATTTTTTACCACATTCTTCATTAAACCCTTTCTTTTTATCTTTATCTTTTGCGTGGGTGTGTCATTATTAAAAACTAAAAAAAAACTAAACAAAAAAAATACAAAAAAAATCAAGAGTCATACTTACTAACCATAGAGTTTTGAAACATTGTCCAACCTTTTTGGGGATTCAAAAAACATGTTTTAGTCTCAAAAATTTTGTTTCAAAACCAATAAAATTTTAATGCTCAATTTTTTATTTAGAAAATGATTTTCCCCAACCGTGAGAAAAAATATTGGCTTTCATGCCAAGGCTACCTATGACCATATTTTCAAAATGTGTGTTTTCACCCCCATTTTTGAGTCTTCAGCTTGTGGACCATGGATCTGAATTTCCTACTTTAGTGTACATTAATATATTAGAGGCATTTTCTGAACCACATGAGAATCACAATGGACAAATAGCCTCCCATTTACCTTACAATAATCATATTTTTGAAATCCCATTCAAGCCTCGGAATACCTTTTATTTGATAGCCACATCACAATCCCAATACCTTTTCCCACCCAATGCCAAAATGGATTTTTCATTGCATATTTTTTTTTTAAATTTAAGTGGGGGGATGGATTTCATTTTGGGTACCCTTTGTTGATTTCACCATATTATCATATGGTTGAGGGAAAGCATCCATTTTAGTGTGGTGGAGAGGTTGTCATTCAGTGAGTTTTGGGGAATTTAATGCACTTCCATTTATGTAATATTGTAAATGTTATTGACAAGTGTTCAAAAAAAATCAAAAATGAGGGAAAAAATAAATAAATGAAAAAATGGGTTTTGTCTTGGGTAGGTAAAAAATCACTCTTCCTCAACCTTTGATCTCATTATAACTATTACAATTAGTGTCGTGGGGAGATCAAACATGGGTAGGGATATGATTATGAGATCTTTTTCAAGTTCAACATAAAAAAAATGCAAAAACAAAGAAGAAGAAAATGAAAAACAGAACACTTCTGTCATTGGGAGAAGTTTTTTGTTTTGTAAATATTCCATCATCTCATTTTCATCATATTTCCTTCCAATTTTGTGTCTTATGTCACATTTTCTTTCCCTTTTAAATAAATTTTTCAATTTCCTTTCATGTATCATTTAAAAAAAATGTGCATTGCCTTTTCCATGTTGGTGTATAACCCCTCTTCTTCTCTCTCTTGGATATTATATTTACACCATCCCATAGCCATAGGAAAACGCTTTCAAAATACCTCTACATTCTTGTACACTTTGGATAGGGATTGGAAGTTGAATTCCCTTACAAACTCTAAGATTTTTACTTATAGTTTGTGAATGAGAGAACTTCTATAAATTAATTTTATCATCTTGAGAGGAGTAAGTTATTTGTGCCACCATTTTCCATTTCTAAATTTGAGCCTGGAAAAATGATTTGTTTTTCAAAGATAGTTACTGTAAACATTTGAGGTGTAATTCAATATGGATGAGTGAAATAGTCTAAACCTCCCCTGATTGGTGAAAACAAAATCTTAATATTTTTTGGTGGGTGAAAATGATTTTGTCATGTTTTTTTATTTGTTGCACATGACCACATGCATAAGACTAAGTGTTGTGCAGTTGATGTTTTTAATATTTCCATGACTTATTATATACGCCATTTAATTATTTTATATTAAATGTGCATAATTTGTGCAAAATATTAATGTTTTAATACTAAGTATATTTTTTGAGCATTTTTAGAAGTAGTCCTATTGAGTTAGTTTACTATTTTATTTATAACTATCACCATATAGATCAAAATTTTTTGGCTATTATTTTTTAGGATTCATAATTCAATATAAAACATTTCATTAGAAGGGATCATGGGCCAATGATTCCATTTGAAGGCTCATATGAACCACAACAAGAAGGCCCACAGAATATGCGAGGAAACTAAACCATCCATGAATATTGAATTACTAGGATCAATATAGAAGTTAAAATTCCTTCATTCTCCTCAAAGGATCGGGGGAAAATGAAATAGTCTTGTATAAAACTTTTAAGGCCGAAATCTAAATACAAGGGGCCTTACTAAATCATTTAAAGTCCACCCACAATTCTAGATAGGAATTAAAATCTTTACAATATTCTTGAAATTTCTCCTGATATATTCATCACATAGATATGAGAAGTTTCATTTTAAAAGAGATGATATAGGTGGATGACTTTGTTGAAGAAGGAATTCATATTATATGTCATCTTTCTATAATAAAATCCATTCACATTTTTCCATCCGAAAAGAATGGATTGAAGGGGATAGTTTAACTATTTTTAATTAAACCACCATAACATTGGATCCATAACTACAAATGACTCCAAATTTTTAGAGATGATGGCCAATATTATTATCTACAACTTTTAAGAAGGAGATATCTCGAGATTCGGGTTTATTGAAATCCAAATCATCGAGCCAAGTGGAGGGACATATTGGGAATGATAACAGTCAACTTCCTTGGGCTATAAATACATTCCACTCCTCTCCTTCAAAAGAGTTGGCATTACAGAAGAAAGGATCACATATTCGCATTACCAAATAATTTTCAAAGGCTTGGGAGAACCTTCCAAACTCATGTTTTCACTTGAGAGACGTTTCCTTCTCTCATTGTTTTAATTTACTTTTGTGTTCTTCATTGTTTTAATCTTGTAAGTATTTCTTTTGTAATTCTATTTTATTGCACGTTTCTTATTCAATATATATTATCCTCATAAAAATTTTGTAGTTTAACATTAATGTTTGAAAAATAGTTTAAATATAGTTCAATCAACTTCCCTTATTTTTCTTTCTCATTCAATCTAATGTCAATATTTAATTCCCTTCATCGTATGTGTGTGGGTTTGACGCACAACTCTGTTCTTATCCCTTTATTTTTCTTATCTTCATAATTTATCGTCATAATAATTACAACCAGATTATTAATCATTTAAATGTTTGAGTAAATCATCCATTTGGGTGAGCTATAATTTGGGTATATTAAGTGATTGAGATCCTTTTCTCGATGAGTATTATTTGAGTTAATATAGTGTATGTTGAACATTATATGTCATGGATTAATGAAATGTTTTATTAAATATGTGGATTTCATGGATTATTGGAGCTAAAAATAAACTACCATAAACAAGTAATGGTAATGATTATAACCCTTAGTTAAGTTATGGCTTGGATTAAAGCTTCAAAACTTGGGAATTCCGATCGAAATCATCTTCTAGAGTGGGTATTAATTTAATGCAATATAAAGAAAAGCACAAAGATATCATAAGATTAAATCCACAATAATTATATCACCCCAATATTTATTAATTTGACAAATAAAACATCATCGATAAATTATTTCATATGCTCTGCAAACAAACCCCCCCAATCAGAATACAATCAACTAAAAACAAACAACTATTAAAAAGTATCATCACCAAGGATTTGACCCGAGTGCTGCTATACGCATTCTCAGAGCATCAGAACATTGATCGGTCAATAGGAGACAATAATCCATGAGTTTAAAGTGCAGTTAATGGAAAACACTTACCGTTTGGTGTAGATGACAAAAAAAAATTATGATCTTTTTCTCAAGGGGGGGGGGAATTGGAAATTGGGAATGAATGAATTGCTGAAACCTGAGGTGAATGACTTTACAAACCATACCAAAAAAATTGATACTTGTTGAAGATGAAGAAGTAGAGTAATATGTGGTTTTTCAAGGTGAATTGGTTTTATGAACATTGAAAAGAGTATACACACTATCTATAGAACTAGTTTTGGGTTCAAGTGAGGCTACTAGGTCAGTACACAAAGAGGACACATTTCTTGAGGAAGATAAATTGGTTGAAATCTAGATAATATTTCTACAGATGATTGATTTACTAGTTGTCCCAGAGGAAGAACTATCTATTTAGGAAGAGAAACAGTTGATCAGATATGAAAATTAGCCTATAGCAATTGTTCAGAATATACTTTTTAACTATTTTTGATAATGTGGATGAGAGAAAATAATCTACAACTAAACACTAACAAATGTTCTAAGAAATTTTTATTAATCAAATGGAAAATCAATTGAAAATCCATTGGAGATGTCTGTGGAAAAATCACCTTCAAAATAATTAGAAATTTCGGAAGTGGATCGGTCACAACATCTCGATAAAGGGACTTATGATTACCTAATGAATCAGGTTGATGATCTTGTAATGATGTTTAATAATTCTCAGGAATAAAATGTCAATCTTAGAAAGGAGTTGGCTGTTTCAAAGAAAAAGTTAAAAGATATTAATGAAAATTCTATTCCCAAGAAGGAATTTGATGGCTTGAGGAGAGAGATGTTGAATATATAGGAAATATAAAGTTTGAAGTAGTTTCTAAATCAGAATTTGCTGATCTAAATTGGTATTTGTGGAGTCAATTTGAATCCATTAAGAATAATATTGGTCATACCAGTACATCTACCTCTACACATACTACTATTCTAGATCTGATTCGATGAATTTAGGAAATCACCTCTGTCATGGAAGATATGTATGATCATTTTTAAAATCTCTTGTTCAATAGTGCTCCTAATTCTGTTTTTTTTGGAAAATCAGAAATTTCTAGTTGACCAACTAACATATAATGAATCAGGTACTATATTTCTGATGAAATAAATTTACAGTAATGTTAAATAAGTTTATGTAGTAAGAGGAGAATCTGCATGACTTTTTGAAAGTCAATCTTTTTGAGAATTTTCATATCAGTCCAGAGTTTAGAATTATGATTACGAAATTGGAGTATTGTCTAACGATGAAGTTATTGTTATCGATGGTAGAGTTGAAAGATATTTTTGAAGCTTCTCAAAACCCTTAGAACCTTAACCAAGACAACTCATACCCAATATTTTGAATCCTAACCATTTCGACTGGCTAAATTGATTCCAAGTCAAACTGATTATTGTATTTATAAAACACTTGATCAATATAATATCTTTATTTTTTGAGTACATTATTTCATATTATTTTATGTTTATGTCTAGAAGCCAAAAATACAATATTATTTATTTAAACAAGTTATTATAACATTTACTAATATATATATGAAAAATTAATCATTTTTTTTTCATTTTATTAACTTTCTTTGTGATCTCACAAAAGGGGGAGAAATTATCTTAAACACAACATTTATTTTTATCAAAATAATTCTATAAAATTGAATTTCTATTTATTTTCTTTTAAATTGTATTCAAAATTCAAAATAATATTATTATTTTTATCGGAATTGTGGTCATAAAAAATGGGGATATTGTTGGGATTGTACTGTCTCAACAATACTCCATAACTCTTACTTATTTATATGATAAAAAATACCATTTTTTATTTTACTAATGATATAAAATTACATTTATTTCATGACATTAATATTCTTAATATCCCTTATTTGGGAATTATATTTCATCTTATTATTTTCCTGATATATGCATCAAAGTGTTCGGAATTATCTTAAGGGTATTTTAGAAACACTACAGATATTGTACCATGAAGAACGTAATGTAAGAAACAAACCCTACAATTTTATTAAACCATATGAATAAAGAACATTTCAAATAGTCTATCCAAACTATTTTGATAAAAACATATTGATAAATTTTCTTATGTTTAGATGAAACCTTACATTTGAAAAAGGGAAAATGTATGGTAAAGAACACTACGTAAGTATCGAACCTTTCATTTAAGAAAAAAAGTTATGGATCCTCATCCTTACCTTTGTGAGAATCCTTATGTTGTCTACCTTACTTTAAAATATTAAATGCTAAATAGTTGAACCCTAAATTTGGAATTTCGTCATTTTATGAGGGAACCATACGTTTAACTTTTCATTATTGGAGATTTGAATTTATGTTTTTATAGAATTTTTGGGCAATGTTCATTAAGAAATATCTGACCTATTAAAAGATTTATTTTTGAATGATTCAAACCTCATTATGAATGATTCAAAGAATAGTATTTAGTAGTGAAATTATCTCATATTCATAAGGAAAGTTACAACTACTCTTGGCTATCTTAGGAATTTGAATTCATAAAATTTACCAGGAGATTTTTTTAGATCTGGAATTAAAATACATGATCTCTTCTTAATTTATTCTATCAGTTTATTTGTAATATATACGTGTTTATGATTAAAAGAAGAAAACGTTGATATATATATATATAGATCCAGATATTTCAAGCCTTAGTAACAATTGTAACTATATTCTTGTGGTGATCATTTTCAGATCCACTGCAACAATCAATCAGACTCTGTTTTCTATAAAAGATGCTATAGTGGAGATATACGTAATCAAAATTTAGTATTTGACTTAAGTATGACGTTGAAATTAGTTTATATTTTAATTTCAAAGATATATTGTTACCAGATCACTTCAAAACTGATCTTTCCTGAAGAAACTATTTTCTAAATTACACCATTCTACCATTAGTTGTTGTTTCAAATGAGATGTTCAAAAAAATCCCCTTTTTTAATCAATATATTTTTATTGATAGTTTCAACAAGTCTTACTCAGTTGTGATGGAGTATCAACTTCATGATATAATAAGTGGTTTATTGGTTCTTTGTTGTAGTACCTGAAGACTCTGTTTTAGTCATGATTGTAATGGTGTCAACTTCATGCACTTAGTTGTTGATTGGTCTGATGATATGAGGACATGACTAGTAAAATTCACTAATCTCACATAGATAGTAATTGGTGGAGTGGACTTTGGTATATTAACCCCCGAACCACTATAGACGACAATGTTCTATAATTTGGTTTTTATCCATTTCTCAAAATATCAATCAAATATAAACACTACTTACCTACATATTCATCAGTCGATATCAAGAGGAATAAATGTGATGGATTTATAAAAAGGTTGAAAAATCACAATTCACTGTCATCTTATGTATATTTGTACATTCCGACGTAACATTTCCCACTTCTAGATACCTACTTTTATTGTGGATTTATTATAATGGTTTTGGGTTGTAACCCATGTTTCATAAAGAAATTTTTACATTTATCGAGTTGATTTTTTTTATACAAGTTTTGAGGAAATCAAAATCAATATTTCAGGATTTTGGATAATAATAAATTGATCAAGAAGCTCAAAATTATTAGATGAAAGGACCACGTATCTAAATTACATTGTGTAATTTACCAACACCACTCTTGGGTTATGATAATGGAAATATATATCATTGAAACTAGTATTTCCATGTTACATGACAATTTGATTGTACTGGAAAGGGTCTTTGAGACTTGAAAAATAGCTCGATAATTAACAGGAAAATGAAAATTATTTCATCTAACATATCATGGTAATCATATAATGTACATAAATATTATTTTATATTATTGTAGAAAAATGTAAATGTTATCAACCATCGTGTCCCTATAATGTTTACTAAAGAAATAAAACCTCATTTCATGAATTAAAATTAAGAGTTGTACTATTACTTTTCACATTATTTTATGAAAATATAGATTGTTTATATATTAGAACCCCTGGTTACTAAACCTTATATGAAATTTAGTGAAGAAAAATAAATTGTGTAGCTAAAAAAATTTGATGATGTCCTATGTTTCATGTTTTTTGATCCTATAATATATATCTAATAAACATTATATGTTTTATGAGTACAATGATGTGTATATAATTCTCGATAATTATTATGATTTTTAGTAGGAGAGATTTAGACATGGGTAGTTTGATATATCAATGAAATTATTTACATGAAATCATAGAGTGGAAGAACCAGATGAACCTAATTTAGATAAGATGATTTTCTATATTGTGCATCGTTACATTCTAGGGTTTAAACATCATGATAAATAACACAAAAATCTCATTCATTCTTCACTCCATCAGATATTATCAATTTTTTCAATATGAAAAAACTATTAAGATTATTTCATATCCACTTACACTAAATCACCATGTATATTAGTATATGAATCATAAAAAATTCATATGTACATATGGTGAAAAATTGAAAGGGAAAATAACATGTACATATGGAAAACACCAATTATAAAATAAGAGTATTACATATAATGATGAATATACAAGAATTATATATAACATAATAATTATTCTTCAATTCACTAGCGATTTTCTATTGAGTGTCCCTTCTTACCACAAGAGAATAAAATTACATCACATTCCATTTCTTAAATTTCTAATTTGAAACAATGATATTTTGTTTAATATTTAGAGTAAATCTTGTTCTAGTATTTAATACTCAACTAATAGTTTGGAAATTCTTGAATCATATATATTCAAACTCAAAAATAAAATATGTAAATAAATATAATAATTATAATTCTTATTAAAGAAGAATGAACGTTTGAAAAGTAAAACTGATAGTAGTTGAAGATTTCATACCCACATGGGTGTTGTGGTCTTATTAGAGAGAAGATATTAGGTGTACTAATTAATTAACTATCATGTTTTTGAGAATGAACCGTTAGAAATACAATTATTCCACAAATACATTGGAGTTACTTTATAAAAAAACAAGAACTATTCTCAATAAATATCTAAGAGGTAAGTACATATATTTTCTGATATTATATATATGTATATGGAATTATCAGTATATAAATGAGTACACTTGGTTATAGATAAAAGATCCTCTGGGTGAGCTTGTGAGAGTGCATCATAACCAAGTATCCATGATTCATTAATATGTGGAGTGAAGGTAATTAAAAACCCACATTACCTTGTACAAAAAAAAATTATGTTAGTGAAAGTCGACCGATGAAATGTATTATATGTATTTTAAATATTCAAATAATTTCATTAAATTCATGTTTCAAAAATAGAATACCAATAAATAACCATGCACCAACAAGCTTAACTAATATATATCATTTTAATTTTAATGAGACAATAAAACCATTAGGAATATCTTTTAGTGTTTGATGAGAATCTATTTTTAAAAGATGGATTTCTCTAAAAATGTACATCAAAGAAAACATTAAATGCATATCATTTAATTATCATATATCCAATAAAGATATTTACATATATTAGTCAATACCAATGATATTTTTGAACAAATATTATTATGAGATACTGGTGAAGGATAAACATTGACGAATTCTTGCATTTTGAAATATATTGGTTGGCATAGGAACATATAATTAACTATGTACCATGGTTGGAATTTTTCCATGAAACACATACCATACACGAAGTTAAAAAATTTTGTTTTATATTCATATACAATGATAAAATATTATTCAACATGAATAAAGAATCCTATAAATATATATTAATGAAAACCTATATATATTGGAAAGTATGTATGAAGTAATGGAATCTAGGTACCATAATTATGGGGTATTTCATTTTGTATGTTTCTAGACAACATACAACTAGTTACTATTAAAGATAAATGGTATATGGATTGTATACATTGGTATGAAAATAAATGATTGATTATTAAAATTGGTTCAAAAACAAAAATTTATGAAAAATAATTCACTTTAATGATAATTGTAAAAATAAATTTGAATTCTACTTTTCATATCACCTTTCTATGATCCTATTATTAAGTTGTTTTATGTCAATCCAGTTTCCTTAAGGGTGACCCTTTGGAACATGTCTATATGTAATTAACAAAAGGTTTGAAAATTTAAACCAATGAATTATAACAAGATATAAAAAGTAAAAATATCAATTTTTTGATAGATGTAATTACAAGTATCATAAAATAGTCATTAGGAATGAGGGAGATCCATATGTATACCTAGGGTTATTTAGGTCACTACTATTTTCCATGATATAAATGTTTATAAGATAAAAAAATTGAAACTCATACATACTATCTTATTAATAATAAAAAAATAAATTTCTCAAAATATATATTAAAATATAATCCCAATTCAAGGGAAATAAGATCGACATATATGGATCTATGGGGTTTCTTAATCTAGTTATAGTTCATACATTGAAAATGTTTTCAAGATATACAATTGAATAATTGAAAACTATATTATTTCTTAATTCAAATGGTGTAAAATCTATCCATGATACCATCGGTAGGAAGAGTGAAGAATATGAATAATATTTCACAAGCATAAATGTGATGAATTTATCATATAATCAATGATATGTATTCATGCTTTATAATTAATAAGGATAATGAATAATAATAAAATATCAAATAAAATGAGATTAAGTGCATAGAAAAGTAGATATAATTATTCCACCATACTTGATAAGTAAAACTAGATGAGTTCCTAGTTAATAGAGATATATAAATATAAGTATTTAAGGGGATGAAACAAAAACTTTCACTAAGATTATTTTTTAATCCTTAGTTAATATAATATTGCAAATTATTATAGTATATTTAATATATATTCATAATAACATAGTACGTTGGGTATTTTTATGAATATTAAGATGTAGATAAAAAATACTAATGAAATAATTAGTTATACCAAGAGTTGGATTATTATAATTATTATGACAAAACCTGACTATGGTATTATACAATATAACATAATTATGATAATGGAATAAAGATAGATGCTTGTATATATTACAATTTGAGGTATTTTTCCACAGCAGTGAGATCTGAATAAATTAGTTTACAACAAAGACTTGTTTTTAAATCAATTTGAGCCGAAGATACAAGGAAATACCAACAACAATATCTATACAGAGAAAATCATGTTTTATATGTGAGAACAAACCAATCAGTCAGGTTGTAATTAATTTCAGTGGGATTCTATTAGATTTTTCACTAACAATTTATATATTGTACTTTAAATTTATTATACATTTATTGAAATTAGTATTAATAATTATGTTATCACATTATGATTAGACTTTTTCATGATACCAATTAGATAATTTCCCAGTGTATCTGTCATACTAAAAAGTCCATTAATGTTCCCTTTTATGATAAGAACCAGTAAGCTACATGATGATATTTTTAGACTCTATTTCATGTAGTCGTATTACATTATTCAATGGGACACAATTGATGTAGAATATTAGTTCTGAGTACATGTAAGAGGATTAGACCATATCACATGATGTCTGCACATGGTATTATCTATAATGGGAGAGGAAAACATTACCAGAATGAATTTCACATGTTTTGTTCCATTATATATTAGGAACTAAAAATATATATAATGAACCTTAGGCACTAATATTATTATTAATACTTATCATGAATCATGTTTTTTGATATACTAAAAAAATTAAGTACACAATATGATTGTAGATTGTAGGGTACGTTTAGTGTGTCACAAATGATATGTTTTTAATGAATAAGTAAATGAAGGATTTGTCTCATCTATGTTTGAGTTTTTTTTGTAAAATAAAATAACGATGTGTCAATCATATAGGTTAATGAAATGTGTGTGAAACATACTTTAAGAGATATTGTGGGAAAAAGATTTTTTTATATAGTGATCATTTTTATGGGGTTTCCATCATCATGACATTAACTTAATCCTCTATGGAAGTGTCACCAGACACTAATATTGGACATTTGGAAAACATTCATAGTTCCACTATGTAATATTACTAGAGGGTTTCATAAATAATATTTCCATTAATCTAAATTAAATTCTATTTAAATTTAATTATGGGAATAAAAATTATTCCCAAGACTATGGAATAATATCTATTCAATATTTATGGATTTTATATATTTTGTTACTATAAAAAGTGAGTTGAATATTAAATATATATTTTTTCCATATTGTGAATATTTATTTATCAAATGAAAAATTATTATTATTCATGTTTTGGTAAATAATGAGGAAGTTGTATGGGTTGGGTACGACACCCGATACGAGTAATAATATAATAAATATCATTTATATAAATATTAATTTATTTATTGATATTTATATTGATTTGAAACATGTAAAGTTCACTGAAATAATAATAATAATATTAATTATATAAGTTTTATTCACTATGGATTACTATATTGCTAATGGATATTTATGAAATTAATAATTCACCAATCACAACTCTATATATAAATAGATATATCATTACTAAGAAGGTGAATATCTCATTTTTTTGTAAAATAATATCCTCTATAGAAAATTATCTCAAAAAATAAATTATATTTGGATTTATCTAAAGGAGAAGAAAATATTTTACACCTCCTACTCAATCATGAATGTCATATAAAGAAAAATTCATTAAAACTGAAATTATTGTGTTTCAATCATAGGAAAGCAATGAAAGATGATCAGTACATCCATCGTAACATCCATGGTAATGATAGAATAAGTTTTTTAATATTTGTAATTTTTTTACATTATATAGTACTTATACCTTTTATGGAACTCTATTTATAGTAGTGTACATGACATGAAAAAAATGAGTTTCTCTAAAGTCTTACGTTTTATACATGAATGAGTTTTACCAAATGTTAATATTCTATAAAAAATATTATTTATTAAGGTAGTTATCTCATAGAAAATATATTTGATAAAATAAATAGGAATAACTATATTATAGTCACGCATAATTTGAAAATATTTTTCCTTTTATCTGATAAATTTCCAAGGTCAAAATATTAGAATAATTATTGTTTTATGCTTAAAGATGGTATTTTTCTAATAAAAGATGTCCTACCATCTATTAATGGCTCCACAATTTTAAATATTAATTTTGATAATTTAATAATTCATATATGAAAAGAGAATATTAATTTATTAATGTGGGACAAATTTTATGTTGGGAGTATTTTTGGTATTTTTCTAAGAACTTTTATTTTTCGATGAATAATTAATAAAAATGAATTTTAGCTTGTAAATCCATTTTTGTTCAATTTATTTATATTTTTAATTGTTTTATTTGTTTTTAAGTATAATTAGATCCATTAAATATCAATTTAAATATTTTTGGCCATTGTAAACAATTTAAAATTGAATTTAGATATAAAAATATACCAATTGTTTGAAAATTTTTACTTTAAAAACCCACATTGTCATTCCATATGCAGGATTAATTTTAAATTAATTTCTACCATTTCTCTAACTGAATTTGTAAAAATTGGTTTAATATTTGGAATAAAGATATTTAAAAATTATTTATAATTTAAAAATGCTTTCTTTCTAAAAAGATATGTTAAAGTGATTAATATTTAATGTAGTTATTAGTGTAAAAGTGTGTTTACTTAGTGGTTAATCATTATTCATTAGTTTTAAGATGTCCTAGAATCTTGTGATGTAACAATTGAATGGAAAATATTCTACCATATACTATATTTTATCTAATTTTTAAAATTATTGTATTAAAATTATGTAAGTGAAACCTCTCAATAACATTTACCTTTTTATATTTATAAGAATGATACTCCCTCTCCACTATAAAAAAGGAACCCAGCCTTCACAATTATTAACAAATCTCCAGTACATTTTGATCGTCCAAAAAATTCTTAAATATTATCCCAATATCCATACCCACACACTATTGGTCTCAAAATGGCCAAAATTTCAATAATGAAGACTTTTGGATATAACCAAAAAAAGTTACCTGAAGAATAGGTATCTTTCATTAAAAATGATTTTTTATAATTTGTTTCCATCCCCAGTATATTCATGAATTATTATTACATGTTTATATAATAACATTAGTATCAAAAATATAATTATATCTTTTTATATTATATTTTTACCAACACCTACAAACACTTCCATCAAATGAGTAAAAAATTACCATTCTTGTACGACGAACAACTACCCCGTGTAACGTTGTCATTTGTTTTTCCGTTTCCACAATTCATAGTAGGGAAGTATGATGGAAATGATATTAATATATTATATATATAAATATATGTGATATTTATTTTTTATTAATACTTATATAATTATAATATACCCATACCTGCATTCTACATTTTGTGTAAATACAATAACTTCGTTTATGGATGTGTGGACATCCTCCTCAATGCAATGTGATACGTTGACACATTAAATGGAATGTAACAAGGATGTGTTTAAATAAAAATACGGGACATAAATAACATACTTATGATATTCATGAAATTTTAAATTTCAATAAATAAAATATATCATTTTCATTATTACCCTTTCACACATTGAAAAAGTGGAAACATTGTTTATGGAATTGTGGAATACTACCTCTTTGATGAGAGGTTAGTCCTTTGACATTAAAAAATTTTTATATATAGGTATATATGAATAAATAATATTTTATTTATTATATAATGGTTATTATGGAAATAAAAAATTTACTTACCTTTTTTTCATAATGATCATTGAAAAATGGAAATGTTATTCATGTGTACGTACAACCTACTATCTCTATGAATGTAATGTATAATGAGTTTTCATAAACATCCTACTTTATTGGTTTTTAAAAAATAATTCACATATATATATACTAATTATGTATTTATTATTATTATTTATATGTTTATATAATGACCCCTTTGAAAATATTTTCTATAGAAAAGTCATTTTTAACACATAAAACGAAAATTGTCCAAACACCCGACATAATATTAAATTTTTAAGTAGTTAAAAAAATAAAAAAGTGAAATAATAGTATTTATAAAATTTTAAATGGATCTGATGCAATTAAATAGCTAACTTAATATTATTATTCTAGAATATAAGGACCCACGTTATAAGTCGGACTCAAGGTAAGATATTTCATCTCAATATCCCTTCATTAAGGCATTTATTGATGATATTTAGCTTCATTATTTTGTAAGGTGGATATATAATGCATTTTATATTATATACACATATTTTATCTATTTTCATGTTATTTAATGTTTTATAAATGTTATTTTTTCATGGTTTTTATGATATAAATGTTCAAAGTGGAATATGACACTTTGAATGTTTAAATATTTAATTTCAAAATCTATTCTCCATGTTAATAATTATGATAATATTTCACATATATATTTATATCGATATAAAAGGGTAATAAATTAAATTTTATGTATATTTTTAATTCCATTCAAATTTTTTCAAAAATTAATATGTTTACATGTTTTATACGGAATGTTTTGAAAAACGAAAAAAGGAATGTTATATTCCTAACATACACAGTGAAAATGAATTTTCCACCCCCATGGATATTATTTAATTTCTAGATTATTTTATAATATTTCAGTTTTTTATTAAATGAAAAATATTTTTTCTTTTTTTGGGTGTTTTGATATTACAAATGGTTTTCAAAAAGAAAACATAATTTTTATTGAAAATGAATTTTTTGTACAGAACGATATTTTAATTTATGATTGTGATTTTCATAATAGTTTAATACATATTCCCAAATAATTAAATTTTTTTATTTCATGTTGTGGTTTTGGGATAATATAAATTATGGGTGCATCCAAATAGAAATAGGAGAGCTTGTTATGGCTTTAATGATGGGTGTGACTAAGTAGTGCTTCCGTAAAATGGATAATGATTATATCATTTTATGAATTATATTTGAAGTTGGTCATATGGTTATTTTAATTTTTAAATATTATGTTAGGGTTCAATATGATTTTATCCCAAGGTATGTACATGAATTATATATGTTTTCTAATTAGTTTTAATGGAACAATTTTTTTTCCAAAATGTAAAATAAATGGTATATATTAAAGAATTAAATTTACCTTTTGGGAAAAAATGTTACATTTTCAAGAAAGTGTTTTTTCTTGAGTTTTAATTTCTATAAATGGACCAATGGTTTCCTTATTCTAATACCTCTTATTGACTATTTTATTCCCATCCATCATATTGAAATTTGTTTCACAAGATTTAATGATGAGTATTGGATTGGAAGTGGTCATGATGGAAGTCACAAAGAGTTTTTTAAAAGATATCATGCATTATTATAATGATTTATATATAAATAAAATGGATAATTTTTTGGATGTGTACACTTTGAATTATATTTATTTGTTATGTATTATATATTCCATACTCTAAACATCAAATATTTAAAATCTCATTAAATTTTAAAGAATGTAAATTATTGACTAAAACTCCAGATTTAGTAATGTTTAATGATGGGGCATTATAGGTGGTTTAAATAGTTGAATTATATAAATTTAGTGGTTAGAGTAAGATTAATAACATTCCTTTAAAATAATTTACCCTATTTTAAAGTTAAAATTTTATTGAAATTGAAGATTAATATGTTGCTTCGTGTAAAATATGTCTATCCAGAATGGTTTTCCTTAAAGAAAATCTAAAAGTAGTAGTGGGAAGGAACCAGGAGGAGGATATCCTTCCACATCTGTATCCCAAGATGGTCCGAATAGGAATAGAATTTGTTTTACAATGATGGTTCAGTTGATGCATGAAACAAATGGTGGCAGAATCCTTGCTAGAGAGGAACCCGATCTACCCCAAAGGGGTATGTCTTTTTTTAAAGGATTTCATGAGCCAACATCCCCCACAACTCATTGAATCGTATAACCTTGTGTTAGCCAATGTATGGATCAATTAACTAGAAAATATATTTTATGTCATTGGATGTTTAGAATGTAAAAAAGAAACCCATTCTATTTATCATTTTTAAGATGAAGATGATTGCTGGTGGTCATTGGTAAGAGTACAGAAGACAAAGATGACCTTGATACCCTGGAATGGGAAACATTCAAGGAAGTTTTATTTCCGAAATATTCCAGTAAGATTTTTAAAATTGGAATGTAATGAAATTAATGGAATTGAGGAAAAAAGATGAAGATTTAATATCTACAAATGAAGGAAACTTCATAGGGTTGTCCATGTATGTACCACATTTTATTCCAGAAACAAATATCATTATTAATAATCTTTACTAAGAATTGATTCAATGTCTATTAAGGGATATAGACCTGTGATAATTTATATGATATGGGAATGTTTTTAGTTTATTTGAAAAGGTTGAGATTTAGTTTTTTAACTCTTATGTTCCACATGATGATGATAGTATGAAGTGGTAAATATGGAAGGTGATGGGGAAACTTGAAACAAATAAATGTAGATTTATAAAAATTATGTTCTGATCTATTAATATGAGTGGTAAGAATCACCCTCGATAAAGTATCTTAAAGATATGGGAGTGTTAATGATGTTGAATGTTTAGACACAAGGAAATAAAATGCATTTAAAACAATCTCTAGGAATCAAATAATGTGGTAACTAATATCTTTAAGATTGTAAAGTTTTTTTGAAATAATTATATGCTTTATTATGCTAATACATTTATGAAGATAGTTGAATAGGATAGAAATCATCATGAGAAGAAACATAATGGTGTGGTGATGTCATTTTCTACTATTAAAATTGATTTTGGGAAATCAAATATAGTGGTTACAAGTATGTTACCTCTGTATTTGAACTATTATAATACCCCGTTTGACTCTGGATCTTTGCATTCATTCATATATGAGAAATTTTAATGTAAATTAGGAATATCACTAAATAAATGTAAGTTAGATCATCGAGTACAAACTCATAGTGGAATTATTAATGCTTCCAATGTTTATAAAATCATCATATTTTCATCATTGGGATCATCTTTCATGTAAATCATTTTGAATTGGACATAGAAGAGTTTGATATCATTATTTGTATGGATTTAATTTCACTTAACCATTTTAAGAAATATTTCAGTTATAGAAATGTTGTTTTCAATGATTTTATGCATTTTATAGCATACCTTGAACCTAATAAATTAATTAAATATAGAACTAAATGTTACCTAGCTCATATTGGTGAGAATAAAGAAACTTTTAAAATTACTAATGAGCTAGTTTAAAATGAATACATTGATATTTTTCAGGAGGATTTTTCTAGTGTAATTCTTGATTGAGAGGTTATGTTTATTATTAACTTAGTTCCTGATGCTTATCCAATTTCAAAACTCCTTTAACAAATATATCTTATGAATATTTTAGAGATTAAAAATTAATTTCTTGAATTATTATATATAGGTTCCATCTAGCTTAGCATGTCACAATGGGGTACTACTACCTTTTTGTTAAAAATAAATATTAGTCAGTGATACATTACTTTGATTATTGACCCTTGAATGAAATAAATATTAATAAAAAATATCATTTTCCTCATATCGATGATTTTCTTGATCATCTATACGTAGTATATTAATTTTCTTAGGATAATGTTAGGTTGGGGTACCAACATTTGAATGTTAAGGAAGATAAAATTCTGGAGTCTTCCTTTTAAACGTTATATGGACAAAATGAATTTGGAGTTAAGTTATTTGGGTTAACAAATGCACATACAATATTCAGTGATCCTATGTACAAAATATCTTATGTGTTTTTGAAAATGTTTGTTGTTAGGTTTATATAATATATTTTGGTATTTTATAAAATTCAAGAGGAACATGAAAATCATATATTGGTTATTTTTTCAACATTAGAAGAAATGAAACTTTATGAGAAATATAAAAACTGAAAATTATTGTTGTAACAAATTTCATTCCATTGTAACGTTGTTTTTAAATATGGAATAAATGGTGATCCTACTGAAACAAAAGTTTTTTATGAATGGAAAAGACCAAAAAATATCACTAAGAATCTTAATTTTCATGTATTAGTTGGTTAATACCAAATATTTATTTAAAAAATTTCTTAGTTGTCGAGACCACTAAATAGATTAACTCCAAAAAAGAGTTAGGTTGATTCGGGAAATATAAATGGATGATTGTTTTTGTGAACTAAATTGATTATTAGTGAATTCTCATTTTTTTACATTCACATCAAGAAATAATGAATTCATATATATTGATGTGTCAATGAAAATATATGGTAGTCTCATAATATAGAATGACTAGGTAATTTCATATTCTTCACATTGGTTGAAATATCCTGATTTTAATTACACTATGCATTATTTGGAAATAACTATTGTTTTTTTTCATTAAATATTTAAAAGCGTCATTTTTATAGAGAAAATATGGAATATTTGATGATTAATTTTTTTTGATGTATATATTCACACAAAAATAATTGATCATGATAGAGAGAGGATGTATAGAACTAATCAAGGATTTGGATTGCACAATTCCTTATCGCAATGGAAGATAAAACATGTTATAAAATTTTATGAGTGGAAAAATTATTCTACATTCACAATGTCACATTTTGAATGTTACCATTTGTTTAATGATTTGATGAATTTTTTTTCTTGAAGTTGTGGATACCAGGACACCCACTTTTTTTATTTCGTGTTTTAGTGGTTTCAATTTTGATATAAAGAAATAATATAGCTCAAAAGGGGGATCAATATTTGTAATAAAATTTAGAATCTGTAAATAATGGTATGTTTTCTGAGTTTTATATTTATAAAGAATTTGTTTTATTATTTTTGAAAACAATATGTGTGCCATGTGATTAACAGTTTTCGAAAAATTTGTTGATTGAAGCTCACAGTTCTCTATTTTTTGTTCATATTAGATGCACTATGATATACAGAGGAAATTTGGAGTATTATCTGTGAGATGGAATGAAAAGAGATATTTTTGAATACACCATGATTTGTTTGAATATTCAATAAGATAAAGTATAATGATAATTTATGAAGGTGATGCTTTTGCCTTCGCATGTTCTTGAGTGTAAAAGGGTGAATATACCAATGGATATCATGGTGGGATTGAAAATGTATTCTCAAGGTAATAATGTGTTTTTGTTAATGTTGATCTATTAACTGAATCGTCACATTTTTTTCCTATTCGAGATATGAAGTCTTTAGGGAATTATGATAGATTATATCGAAAAAAGTTTTTTATTTTATATAGAGTTACACAATCTATTGTATTATACCTTTATCCCATGTTCACATCCAATTTTTCAAAAAGACATAAGAAGGTGTTGGGTACTGAATTAAATTTCAATAAATCTTTTCATCATCAATCTATTTGATAGTCTATGTATATGATTTTGACAATGTATAATATGATACATTCATTCTCAATTGATTACAATGGATGTTGGGATTGAATCCTTTCTTTAATTTATTTTTCTAATAATAAAATTTATCATTCCAATATGATGATGGAATCATTTAAGTAATAGATAAAAAGTGATGTCAGACACTGACCTTTTGGGATTATTAATGGTAAAATAAGTTTTTCGGACCAGTGTTGGTAGAAGAAATGAAATAGAATGTTCAGTTAATTATATGAGACATGAGGAAAGATCTATGTAGGAATAACCATTACATGGATAACCATACGAAATGTCGTTTTTTGAGTTATGTGATCAGGTATTTTAAAATGTATGACCCTAGAAAATTTTCATCTGTTTTAGTAATAAGGGTAAGATGAGGCTAATGTTCATTGAATCATATGAATTACAGGAAAAATATGGATCAATTTCCTACTAAGTGGATTTCAGATAGTGTTTTCCAACAATATACCGTATATTATGTTTGAATGTTAAGAAGTATGTATCATATTTATCTCATGTTTTGATACCTAATTTGGTTAAGCAAGATGAGAATATTTTTTATGAGAAACTAATAGTTCAGGTTCTTCATCATAGATATAAAGTGTTGCAGAATACGTTGATTCATCAACATAAGGATTTTCGAAAAAACCATATGATTGAAGAGTTAAATTGGAATTTGAAAATGGTATGAGGCAAAAATACTTCCACTTGTTTGACAATTGAATAAAATTTTGAGGATTAAATT